>RAPC01000041.1:0-600000 GCA_009806235.1 Neurospora sp. CHS-2018c | reverse complement strand
CAACTACGAAAGTGCCACCACTTTCTGGGCCCTGTGGGCGGGTGTTAGCAGCCCCAAGCAGGCAGCTGCCATGGTGACCAAGGCCCTGCCCAAGTTGGAGGCTTTCGGTGGTCTGCTTTCTGGAACGAAGGAGTCTCGTGGTGAGATTGGTCTAGAGCGCCCTAACCGTCAATGGGATTACCCTTACGGCTGGGCGCCACAGCAGATCCTTGCCTGGACTGGTCTATACCGGTACGGCTTCAACGAGGAAGCTGAGCGCCTGGCCTACAAGTGGCTGTTCATGATCACCAAGGCGTTTGTGGACTTCAACGGCGTAGTAGTAGAAAAATACGATGTGACGAGGCCCATTGACCCACACAGAGTCGATGCCGAGTACGGCAACCAAGGGTTGGATTTCAAGGGAGTTGCCAAAGAAGGGTGAGTTTGTTCTATTGCTATGATTTTCGAGAGAAGCACAATCACTGACATGATAAACGCAGTTTCGGATGGGTCAACGCCAGTTATGTCTACGGCCTGCAGATCATTAACGCGCATATGCGCCGTGCACTCGGAACTCTTACCCCGTACGACACCTTTATGAAGGCCGTCGAGGAAAATCGGAACAAGACGCTCTCGGAGCTCGTTTGATTTGGTTTGTGCTGCCTATTTTCAACGACACGGTTATCTTTCCATCGAAGCGCCGGTTAGCCTGCAGCTTTTTGGCTTTCGCATTTCATTTCATTATTCGGCGTTTAGGTTTCATATGGACTACCGGCGCGGCTCTTTCCGTCATGTTACATAGTCAGATCGGTTCTCGACAAAGGGACGACGAACAGGAGGTAGATCACAAAAGATCACATCAAGAAAGAGAGGGTACTATGATGGTATTTGCATACTACTAGGTGTTGCTGAGGGGAAGACTGAAAAGCACGCGAGCGGTGTTGCTCATGTTTTGCCAGAGGGCTGAGAACATTCCAAGAGAAGGACCTTGACCTGAACGGTCAATTAGCAGTAGTATGATATAGGCAATTATTACCTGATGAAATAACTGAGCGACGGTGAACTGGCTCGTCGTGACCGGACGTAGATGTGAGCGAGACCGTCGAGACTCGAGAGGTGTCTGCAGCCAGGCCTCTTCTACTTGCAATCCCTCCCAAACGCATCCATCTTTATTGCAACCTGCTTGACTTGGTATGTTTGGTATAACTCGGTACTCGAGACTTTCTGCTTAGTGACATCAGTGGTGCATGCAAAACCCTAATGTCCAAAGCTTCGGGTTGAGTCACAATCTCCTACCTACAAGTAGTCAAGTGGTGCATAAATGTGCCCTGCCCAAAGTGTCGGTAGTTACATGTGATATTGAATTTTCGAAAAACCCACAGAATATCAGGATTTTATGCATCGCAGAGGCGCCGTGCTGCGCGGGTAGGTAATGTATCAACATTAAGATTTCATCTGCTAGTGAAACCTACCTATCCCACCAGGCCTTCCTAATGACACTAACAAGCCCTAGCGTATCTTAGCCAACCCGACCTGTACCTCCAAGTCTTGGCAGCCCGATCTAAACGACACTACATGCCCCCTGCTGCAAACCACCATTTTCGCTCCTTTTTTATACTTTCTCTACCAGGACACTCCTTCACGATACTTCACCTCCGAACTCGACAGTTACCCCGCTTTTGCCACTCGCGCCCCGCGCTCTTTACCTTTCAGAAGTTGCCAACAAATGCCGGAAATTTGCGTTTAGGAACGGTGGGTTATTGTCGAAATAATCGGCGGATGAAGGTTGGTTTGGAAACAGGTGATGATGGGAACATCGTGGCTTCAAGCCAACGACGACGTCCAATCTTCGCTGAAAAAATTAGAGACATCATGGTACAGGGTTCTGGAACACAGGAGCAAAGAAAAATGAAAAGGTTCGAGGAAAAAATTGTGTTCTTTTGTCATGAGGCGAGGCGTCCGGACAGGAAACGGTCCCCCCGATCGATTTTGAAGCGATGCTTTTTCGCTCGACATTTTGGCTACGGCGTGATCGAGGATCTACGCAGACTTTGCAGCACCGAATTGGACCTATATGTCGGATAAAATTCAACGAAAAAACTTCGACAAGAAAACCGGGTTCTTCGCCATGAACGAGGCGTACGTCTAACGAATCGTGCCCCCCATCGTTCGATATTCATGCTCTGTAGCCGAAATTTCGACACGAACCTGGCACGAAAGGTACTCCAGAGCTTTGCAACGCGTCCGGAAATGCAAGCATCGGAGCCCGGGCACGCGTCGCTGATGTCGGAGCCTGGTATGGGGACAAAAGAGTATGGTGATGGCGATGATATCACGGGGTTGAGTCCCAACTACAGCACGTTTATGTCCGTGATATTCTGCATATATGCCGGCGGACAGACTCCGGAGGCCAGAAAATCTGGAAATCAAGAATTTGTCCGAAGCCAGCAGCCTAGCACCGGCCGAGGCGGAGGCGGAGGGAGCGAGAAAAGAACGTGAAAAGGCATCTATATAACAAGCCTCTTCTCTTCTATAAACTGGCAGCCCTTCTTTTCTCTCCTACTTCCTTCACTTATCCGCACTTCTCCCAATCAAATCTCCATCTAACTGCACCCAAACCTATCTTGCTATCTTAGCTCTCTAAGGAACTACATTCATCTTGCTATCTTGCTCATCAACCAACGCACATCCATCAATTAGCTACGATGCCTTTTTTCAACGAGGACCACCTGGACGTCACGGCTACTATCAAGCATGGGCTGTTGTCGCCGGCTGTAAGTATTCCCTCCCTTTTCTCCTTCTGGAGATTCTTCAACATGTCAACTGCGTTTTCAACAGCCATGAAAAAATAGTTGAGCATGATCCTCTGCATTTATTGTCCCCCCATTCTATCACGTCGTTTCAACCTGATTGATGATTAACAATTTCGACCATCGATATCGAGGCCTTGTTATTCTGTTCGTTCATTTACTAACAAAACGTTTAGTCAGAGGCAAGCACCATCCGCCGCCTTAGGCCCAACGGTGGCCCTGTGCATTATCTTCATCAGCCATCATCCCCTGTACCTGTAAGTACTCCCTACTTGTACATTCCTTATATCCCCTGTCACCTTA
The DNA here is from genome assembly GCA_009806235.1 of Neurospora sp. CHS-2018c. Classification (NCBI taxonomy): domain Eukaryota; kingdom Fungi; phylum Ascomycota; class Sordariomycetes; order Sordariales; family Sordariaceae; genus Neurospora; species Neurospora sp. CHS-2018c. The sequence goes on along the minus strand of RAPC01000041.1, from coordinate 596,908 downwards.
ACCTAATTCATCGTCATCATTTCGACCATGGAGTTTGAATCGAGGCCTTACTAGGGTATTCTGTTCGCACTCATCAACTAACATTACCTTTAGTTACAGGAACAGGAACAAGAAGAAGAAGAAGAAGAGGACGAGGAACAGGAAGAGGAAGACGAACAAGAAAGAGCCATCCGTTACCCCTCCCTCCGCCTCCTAACCAAGCTTGGTGATGACGGAAAAAGGACTGTCACCCGACTCTACGCACAGCCGTCCCTCCGCCTCAAATTCAAGCGCGGCGCTGACAAAGTATTGACTTGCGACCGGCTGGACATAAATGGGCGCCCTCTGCCGAAACTGCGCGAGATATGGGAGCTGGAGCAGGAACGTGCCGCTGTCGCTGCTGCTGCTCGGGCTTCGTTGGTGCCTTCTTCGCTGGCGGTCCCATCGACGCCCACGAGAAGAATGCTTACCGACAACATGAAGAAGCGCAAACGCGGCGAGTTTGAATCCGAGACCGACGAAGACATGCCCAAGAAGAAAAGGTGTGACCCTGGAAGCGGAGCCGAGCGGCGGCGGCGAGGACAGGAATGCGGATCTCAATGCTGACGCGTGGTTCAGAAAGATGGTCTGGGAGATTGATGATGAGGCCGAATGGAAAGAGATGGTGAACAACGGGAGCGTCTATTGGATGCCTCCTCCTCCTGGGGATTATCCCCTTCCTGACGATGTCACTGAGGACATTGAGTGAAGGAGGAAGGAAATAAGGGATGGAGGAGATTTGAGGTTGATTGGGAAAAGTCTGGTTCTGCGCTTTTTTTTGGTCAACACGCATCAAGATTTTGTTAGACCCGAGTCACAGGAAGGAATGGAGTTTTGCGTCGGGATTGATTTGTACAACACACGAGATGGATTGGCCTTGCGGCCTTCAGCGGTTGTTTTTTTCGGACACGAAGATTTTTGTCAGACGCGAGTCGCGGAGAACGAACGGGTTTGGGAGATTTGGAAGACAAATGGGAATACGGATTGGATACCTTTGCACTAGGAGAGCAGAGAATGGATACCCCAAGGAGGAGAACCACAGATTGGGCACTTGTGAAGGATGAACACACACCAGGCAAGCAGCGAAGGAAAACACGGATCGGAATTATCGGGTACGCAAGGAGAGTAATTCTCGTTTGGTTGAGGTCCCCAAGGAATTCCCAAAACAGAATAACCACTTTACGGGCCCGTGACCTGTGAATTTGGATTGGATATCCGACAAGGAGGAATATGGTTGGAAATGCTCAGAACCTCAACAAACACCTGACTCCGACAGCGAAAAGCAATAAACACCGCTTCAACCCATGACTTTTTGATTCATGTTAATGTGATATTTGCAACTACCGTCGATCTTCTCAGTCTCTTCGCTCAACATTCCATCTCACCCTCCGTCGACTAGATGCAAATGGCTGGTAGGTATAGACAAAAACAGTCCGAAACAACGGCCCAAGTACCTAGACAAGGGCGGTGGCCCTATATAGTTGGCTGGCCATCAGGATTGTATCCGTGGAAAAGCCGCCTAGCAGCACAAAACATCAATTCGTCCCGAGGAGACAATGTATCCATCATGTCCATCATGTCCGTCATATCCGTCATGTCAACTCCCGTATTCGCTTCCAGTACGCTCGCTTATTGACAATAACATCTCAGGGGAAAAAAAAATGTAAAGTCTTGTCTCAGAGCGGAAGAGAGAGAAAAAAAGAAGAAAAAAGCTTTCGTACACGACAGACGGGGAAAGACACATGTTTCTCAGCCCGGTGGTCAAGTTGTGGGAGGCCCCAGCAAGACTGACTCTCTTTCAGTCGATGACATGACTTTGCCCAAAGAAGAAGTTGAACTCTTGCACGCCCGAGATTCAAGTCTTCGCTTATCAATTGTCAATTGTCAATTGTGACTGCCCATATTCAAAGTATGGTGCAATTAGTCGTGTTGTTATTCGTGATGTTGTTGATAGTACCATCGTTGATGTTGATAGGGATTATTATGTTGTTGATGATGAGGTTGTTGGCGTGTGCTGGTGCTGCCTTTAGTGGCGGCGGGCTTGTTGCCCTTAGTAGGGGCGGACTTGTTTCCCTTGGCATTGTGTTTGCATTTGGCTCCTTGGGATCAGCGTTGAGAGGCATTTCGGATCTGATATTGACGATGTAGTTTCGTGATGGAGAAGTTAGTTGAGCCCCAGGGTTGGGTAGGGAGATTATGGAGGTTGAAGCACTCAACTACTAGAGACAGATTTGATGGGTTTGATAATGTGATGGGATATATTTGGATGCTGTTGTTGCTGAAGGTAGCAAGGTAGCAATGTCCAGAGAAGAAGTATGTAGGAGAGGGAAAAGGTGAGAGACGAGACCAAAAGTTACTATCTTTGATGAAATTGTCTGAAGCTACGGTTCTCTGACATGGCGAATGTGTCCGAGGAGAGAGAAAAAAGATGGAATATAGAGAATGGGTGGGGCGTTCATCATGGCTGCTATTGCAAGTCATGACCCAGGGGCATTCATGTGGAAGTCGTGGCCCACCCTGCTAGATCTTGCTGTTCCCTTTTCATTCCTGGTGGAGTTTCTCGTCCTCTCTCCCGGATGCTCTTTCTGTGAACATCCAACGAGAAATATGCGCCATCCTTTGCGTTGTTGTTTTCGTCTACACAGAGAGCCCCGGACATGAAGAACCACCCGACGGCAGAGATGTGAAAGGCCACCAAAGTCCCTTGAAAACATGATAGACCGTACTTACCATTGAAGAAGTCTCCAGTGTTGCGGCACTTCTTTGAAGTGCGAAAACACATTCTCTCTGGCAATGGAAAGGCGCTCGAGCACTGGCCGTCATCACACGCCATAGCATCCAGGTCTTGCATGTCGACAAACCGCATCATGGATCCCTCGTTCCAATGACAGATTGGATATACCGGATTGGAATAGTACTCCCAGAGAGTTGAATTGACATCTGGAGCAAAACGATGAACGCGATCGACGTTGCTCAGAATAGAGAGAACGAAAACCGAAGCGAAAAAAAAGACCAAAAAGCTCGGCCGCCCAAGTCTGGAGTTGAACTCGAGACCAGCTGCAACCTACGAAAATACCACGCATTTTCTGGCTACCAGCACACCTACCACGTCGGCGGCTACTGAGAGTTGTTGGAAGATCCGAACCTGGGGCTTATATGGTCCCAGTGAAGGTCCTGTCGCTGGAAAGCTGGGGCTCGCGTGCCCGTGTCTTACACGATGCTCGCCATTTTTTTCGTCCAACACACACGGCACCACCTCGTGAATACCTTCACGCTGCTCCCATCCGCCCAGACACTCGGGCAAGCTTGCCACACCCCTGTTAGAGCTTACGGCAGGCGCACGCTGGCTGTACATCACACTCTACAGAATACATCACACACTTGCACACACACCGTAGAGACTCGCGAAAGTCGCCAAACGCTATCCCTCTTTAAGCGCCGGGCATCTGGCAGAAATCTGCCAGAAATATGCCCCGTAAGCACACATATGCCAGCATATGTGCCTGTCATGTTCGTAAAAACTCGAGGACATTGCCCACCACGTTAACTTACACACATCAAAGTGCACAGGGCCCGGCCTTGTCCTGCCCGCTGCCTGCACAGATCTGCCCTCTGCCCGGCGCTCAAAGAGGGATAGCGTTTGGCGACGCGAATCTCTACGGCATATTGCTCACATTGCATGCCCACGGACAGCTCCATCCAGCAGACGAATTCTTGTTTTTTCCTTGCACATGACAGAGAGGGCGCGCGCGGGGTTGAGTGCTGCAAAAACTCGTAAGTCTGCCACACAAGGTATGTCCGTCTGATGCCTGCTGCATGTACCTGTAGGGCAAGGTCACTGCCACAAACTTTCTGATTCTCTAGAAAACCCCCAATCCTGATTGTGAGGCAGGTGCGCCATGCTGATTACTCGTATCTAATTTTCGATAGGTGAGGTACGTGGCCAGTAAGCTGGTCCTAACCGCGACTTTCAACCTCTGCGTCAACGAGTCACAGAGGAATGACTTCGAGGACGCGTGTTTAAATCACTTGGAGGGGACAAGCATGGCAGAGGGAGCCTGGTTGACGGGCCGATGCTGGTGTTGCTTTGGTTTCAATACCAGTGACCTGGAAGCTGGGCTCTACACCAAACGCATTGCATGAGCAGCATCCATGCAGGAGGGTTTCGGTTTTGGCATGTGCTCTGGAACTTGGCAAAAAAGAGGAGGACCGGCAGGACTGAGAAACCGGCTTAAAAAGGAGAAAGGTGCCATGGACAGACCACAATCACATCAAGTCATCAACCACAACCACACGAACCACAACCACCATAATCACGACAAGCCCTCTGGGGGTTACGCAACTAGGAACTCACAGCGGAGGCAAATCCTGGGGTCGGCACGGGCGTGCAACACATCGTCGGCAACGTTGCCAAGGTCACTGACAAAAGGAGCATCCACGTCAAGGCTTCAGTTCACTACCAAGACAGCAACATATATACCCTCTTGACCGAAATCATCGCCGCGAGCATCAGCATCCACGAATCTGCCTCCTCGGTCTAGGTCATAGCCCAGACGAGTAGAACATGAACTGTCACTTCGACCTTCAATCTTCAGCCAACCGCCCACTCGCGGCCTCCGCTTTGAGAATGCCACGACTCCCGAATTAGATGCCCTGAATCTGTTATTACTGTCCATTAGATCACTGGCTCGAAGACCCTTACCGTCACTTTCGTTCTTTCGTTCATCGCCATGCATCAAACCATCCCCTGTATACGATTCGAGATCCCCAACACTCCTCTTCCAGCACATAATCAGCATTAGCTTGAAGCGCAGGACGCAATCTTTCCTATCCTTTTCCAAAGGATACCCGACATTGTTGGATAGTGAGACCGCAACATCCGTTATCAAGATCGAACCGGCGGAGTCCTTCAACGATCCAACCAAAAGAGAAACAGAACAACCTTATTAGAGATACAATTTGTACTCGCATTCTTTCAACACCGGTCTAAGAGCCACTCACGTCTTCGTCGGGGCATAATCAACATGCCTGACCACAACAACCTTCGCTCAGCCCAGCTGGCCCCCTCGGCCAGGCTGACCCCCCAACCCGGGCTACTGCCCGCGGCCGAGGTATTCCCCGCGGCCCAGATGCGCTCCTTACCTTCCGCCTACCTTCCAGTTTCCGTCCAACAACCAGTAGGCCTCCCAGAAAACCGACCCAAGCCCATCCCCATTCACCAATACCCCTTCGACACCCTCCCGCTTTATATCCTCAACGATCCCCGGTCACCCGCCGAACAATGGCGAATGCTTCCCCGCCCCATCGAAATCCCGCGTGGCATGATGAACTACCCGCTCACCTCCCAGAAGGCCTTTATGCTGAATTCGTGGATTAAGGGTCCCTCCATGTTGGCGAGTAATAACAATACCACGCATTACCCCACCTGGAAGGAGAAGTATCTGATGAACGGATCCATGACGGCCCTGATTGTGTGGAGGTTCAACAAAAGTTTGGAGAGGCTGGGTGCGATTCTTGCTAAAATGCAGAAGAAGAACTGTTTCCAGTGCCTGGTGCTAAGAAGGGGACAGCCCTGCCACCAGCCTTACCCCCAGCGTCCGATGAAGGCGGCGAACGGACAAGGTGGAGTCCAAAATGGACATGGAGAGGGACTCAATCATGTCCAGAGAGGAGAAAGCAGCACTGCAAGAGCAGGACCGCAACAACCCACTCCACAAGCCACACCCGCCATAAAAACAGTCCGGGGCATAAACGAGTCCCCAGCCCAGCTGACCACTCGGTGGAAACAAACCGAAGACTCTTTGCTTGCTCAGATCTCCTACGTCGCATCTCATGGTATCATCGCCAACGAGAATCAACAAACTCGAGACCTAGAACAAGTGATATCTTGTATCGACGACTTCGTCCTAGGAGCCCAGCACCGGGTCCATGAGATCCGGGCTCTTGTGTCGGGCTTTTGGGCTGCCGTGAATAACCCGAACGGCAACAGCCCAGCCCCAGCCACAGCCCCAGACCCACGTGCAAACTCACTTAAATACATTAAGAACCTCACCATGGTACTCCTGGAACGCCTAATTATGGGCCTTCTCAAAGTCTTGGTCCCCTTGTTCGCCATCCACAAGGACATGGGCACCACAGAAGCGTTGCTGATGCTTCGCATCGAGGGGTGTAAGCGGGGATGGATCCCCTTCCTGACGGAGGTGTTGAGGCTTGCTTTTGGTGGAAACGATGGGGCTGAGTGCGAGTATCTTCGCACTCAGGCTCGGAACCGGGGGTTGTGGAAATTTTGGAGTTTGGTGGTGACGGGGAATCGGTGGGCAATTGATGCGATTGCGGATCCGAGGACTATCGCTAACGGGCTTAGTACCTCTAGCATAAAGGTTTATTTGATGCCTAAGGGGTGGGATGGGAAGGGGTGGAAAGGGTTGATGTCTCAGGTCACCAACCAGAAGCCTGCGTCGTTTCCTAACTATGGTGTCTATCGGATGGTTTGGGAAATGGACATGCAAATGAAGTTGCTTTCGCGGGCAAGTGGAGGAAGTGGAAGTCGAAGTAGCCAGCAGCCGGGTGGCTACAACAACAACAACCACAGCAACAACCACAACATGCCTCCTCCTCCTCGGCCCAACTTGTATCAGATAAACCCCATGCCGAACGCTGGTAACCACGGCCAGCAACCACAGCAGTCTGGAAATGGTTATGGGATTGGACACACTCCGCCCCAGGTACCACCCCCGAACGGGCACAAACGCCCTCGGGCCGATAGTTACGACGGCCCATATGGATGTGGATGTGGATGTGGTGCCAAATATGGATGTGGACGTGCGAGTGGAAGTGGAAGTCAGAAGCGACGTCGAGAGGATGAGTACGCTTGTCCTCAGACGCCTCAGGGATCGCCGCTGAACCCGAATGGGTATAAACGCCCTCACGCTCCACCCGATAGTTACGACGGCCCATATGGATGTGGATGTGGATGTGGTGCCAAATATGGATGTGGACGTGCGAGTGGAAGTGGAAGTCAGAAGCGACGTCGAGAGGATGAGTACGCTTTTCCTCAGACGCCTCAGGGACCGCCGCCGAGGAGCGGGTACAGGTTTACTCCCGCTCTGACCAATGGTTACGGCGGGCAAAGTAAAAACGAAAGTGGACGTCGGAAAAGACAGCGGAGCGAAAGCGAAAGGCGACGTATATTGGAGATACGTCGACTGGAGGCGGAGAAGAAGAAGCATTGGAACCAGGGACCGCCGCCGAACCCGAGCGGGTGCAAACGCGCTCACGCTCCACCCGATCGCTACGACGGCCCAAGTGAAAACGAAAGTGGACGTCGGAAACGACACCGGAGGGAGTGAAAGCCAGAAGCGACGTGTGTTGGAGATACGTCGACTGGAGGCGGAGAAGAAGAAACATTGGGATCAGGGACCACCGCCGAACGTGTAGTCCGGCACAAACCCTCTCCGATCGAGACATTAGCGGCCCAAAGGGAAATCGGAAATTACATCTACTCGGGATGGAGGATTGATATCAGTGACTGGACGCTTTTGTGGAGGTTACGGCGTGATATGATAATATCATGGTTAGGTAGGCGGTTCTCGGTGATGAAGAAGTGGACTTCTCTACCTTTTCGATAAGGGAAGAGAAGTCCACTTCTTCATCACCGAGAACCGCCTACCTAACCACGGCATTATCTTGGGACTTCCGTTTTTCCAAGATGCAAATGTCCACATCAGATACGATGAGAAAGCGGATCTTGGATAAGGTTTTCTTAAAGAGCACATGGCAACTTGAAACGAATTGGCGTTTATTATGTACATCCAACGCTACTCAGATTACTAGTACACGACGAATACGTAGTTTGACCAGATTTAGCAGATTTATATATCAACGGTTGCACCCCAACATCCTGCCTTTCATCTGAATGGCAACTGTCTTTGAGCGTTTGAGCGTTTGAGCGTCTAGCTTGAGATCCTACAACAGGCATCCACCTATGCTGTTCTCATCGTTTATTCAGAAGTATACAATCTACCGCCCACCTAAGACCCATCAACAGTGTAAAAAGTCACTGTCCCGACCCTCTCCCGTCCGAGTGTCCACACCTTGCCTTCGCTCATCCCCAGCATCATTTGTTTACATTCAGTCTTTTCCCCCTGACTAATGTCTTGGCGTTGAGTCGACAAGACGAGAACAGTGGGGCCGGGAACATGGGAGGATGAGATGGGACGGCACGGCACGGGATGGGTGGGGATGGACGGGGGCTCTCATTTGGTTGACTCCAATGTGTCGTGGGCTACTCAGTCCTTGCATGTGATGTTTCTCTCGAGGACTTATTTTATCGGAACATCCAACGAAGCTTGAGACTCCAGATTTCGAGGCCGGGCTTCTTGGCCTCATCATGATTTCGGTAAGTATAATACACTGCAGTGTCTCGCTGATAGACAAACTCGGACACTGCACCGACCGCGACAGGTTCAGTTTGGGCAAGAATGACTACCTAGTTGATCCGTCTGGACATTGGGCATACGCGATGTGCCATGCTGAACGAAAATTGAAGGTGCTCCTACTTGAACTCGAGAGTTTGTTTGTGGAAATGAAGGTGCGAACTGTAGGTACTTACGTTGGTAAGCTGCTGCCAGGGAATGACCGACTTCCCGGCCATTCAAAGTTTATCTTTCAGCTGCGTGCCCAAACACTCCTTCCGTCTGTCCAAGACCGACGGAGTGACTTTTCACCTGATCGCGACATCCCTTACATTCTCTGGATACTACGGTAGCCACTGATGATGGAAGGAGCGAAGCAGCACATCTGGATGGATGTACCTCTGTTAGTGAGCCACTTGCTTAACTATGGCAGATTTGATCACTCTACTACCCCGCCCTTCTAACAGATTCTCAGAGGGATACCTCTTACAGTAGAGGTAAGTTGTGTTCTTTCCCATTTCACCACATGTGCTTCTGATTCAGCGGCCCTGACACGAAGCGTGCCTTGTTCGAATCGTCGGAAATGACGATCTTGAACCAATGAAGCCGGACTCTGTTTCCCCGGTTCCGGTCTCGGTCGTTCACAAGATGCAGTTCTAGTAGATGAAAGTGAGTCCCCCTGAGAAGACGTAAATGCTGCGAAATGCACGTTTTGGCCCTGAGCTGATGCGACCATGCGGTCTTCTAAGCCCCATGCTGCATCGCATGGCTGGGTTTGAACCGCATGCCTCCATTTCCCCTCCCAGCCGCTGGCTTCTCAATTGGATACTTGGGGTTGATAAACACCCACCCTGAATGATCATGGTTCAGTTTGGATCGGATAAACCAGCACACTACAAGCACACCATTCAACTACATCCGTCTTCCATGGGAGGTCCCCAGGGCAGCATCATTGCTATTCCAGGGCCCTGCGGGCTATCGTTGTGTCTTGGCCTCGGTTCTCGCCCGAAACACTAGAGACAACCTCATCCTTCACCTCCCGAATTTCATCCCAACTAAGTTCTAGCAGCTGTCAACTCGACGGGCCAGCCTCCACCGCTTTTGGCCCTGAGTGAATGCTCCTTGGCCTTGGTGCAAGTGAATGGTCTTTGTGCGGGTAGCCCCACGCACATCCGGACCGTTTCCATAAAGTAGGTAGAGACCAGTTCCCTGGTGTTTCTCCCACTTTGCACAATCTAACATTTCACCTCATCTCTCAAGCCATCCATCACGGACCTCAAAGATGGCACAGCCACGCAAGAAAGACAGAATGGGACCGCCATCCACTACGTCCAGTGTGTCCACTGCGCCGACGCCGTCCAGCACCTTGTATCGCAATGGGCGCCAGCGTGGTACGTTGGGAGCCGAAGCAGTGCTGCTTTCGAGACTTGAGCATCGTTCAAGGACTCCTTCTCAGGCCAGCACGCCCAGTCTCGGTGTTCCAGCGACTCATACGCCGACAGAGTCAACCATAACTCTGGCATCGTTGACCTCGAGAACACTCGGCGCACGTGAAGCAAGCCTTAGGACCCCTTCCGTGTCCAGCACTTCTAGTCACGGTGTTCCTGGGATCCATACGCCAACAGAGTCAACCAGAACTCTGAGATCGACTACCTCGAGAACTCTCAACCACCGTGTTAGGACTCCTTCCCAGTCCAGCACGTCCAGCCTCGGTGTTCCTGGCACCCATACCCCAACAGAGTCAACCAAAACTTTGAGATCTTGGGCCTCAAGAACTATCAGCGCCCGCGAAGTAAATGATTCCGCAATCTCCTTGACTCGGATACAAGATTGGATGGGGTCCAATGGTGACAGGCATGAAGTTGCTAGTAAAAGGACCTCTGTCTCCTCCATCAGCTCTTCGAGTCCTACCTACACAAGGCTCCGTCAGCAGTTGAGAGACCTCTCGGAAGAGAATGAGCGGTTGCGCACTCAAACAGACATTCTCCAACGCGAGGCCGGCAGGTCAGCTTTGACAGAGGAAGAAGAGGAACGCAGGCTCAGACAGCTCAAGAGGGAGGAGCGCACAGCAATTGCCAATGCCCCACGCAGATCCACGGCAGGGCTGTTCAAGTCCGTATGTTCCATCGATTTGTTATTCCTCATCGACACCACAAGTTCCATGCGTCCATACATTGAGAGTGCAAAGTCTCAAGTCAGGAGCATTCTAGACGACATCAACCGCGTCTTTCTCAACCAAGCCGAAGTTAGGGTTGCGGTGGTGGGTTACAAAGACCACATGAACAACCCAAATATTCAATTCCTGGACTTTACGAAGTCTACCGAAGAAGTGCGATCCTTTCTCGACAGCCTAGCTGCTACCGGCGGACGTGATATTCCCGAAGATGTTCTTGGGGGACTTCAGCAGGCGCTCGGCGCAACTTGGAAACATCATACACGAGTCGTCCTTCACATCTGTGACGCCCCGCCTCACGGCCGTATACTGCATGACCTCTCCGATGAGCGGGACGACTATCCCGACCCGGGCAGCGAGCCTCATGGATTGACCTATCGGCCGATACTCAAGCGTATGCTTGATGCAAGAATCAACTACGTTCTTCTTCGCATCACAAGCTACACAGATCGCATGGCCTTGAAATTTTTGAAACAGTACGCCACGGCTGCGAGCGACTGCATGCTAAGCAAGAAAAACAGATACTACAGCAAGGCTAGCGGCATCAACAACAACAATGATGGCATGCCGAGCGGCGGTTTGGTGTTCCGGGAGGCTGAGTTGGGTATCACATTTGCCGCATTACAGCGTCTCGTTGTCGAGGCCGTCACTACTTCGGTGATGAGTAGTACTGTCAGATCATTGACTCCCCGCGGAAGCATCAAAAGGGCGCCAGGCGGAACTAGTCAGAGACCAAACGGCTTTGGACTTGCATCCATCCGCGAGGATGAAGAGGTTACCGGATGCCGGCCTGACATTAGGCTGGAAGAAGGCCCCGCGCAATGGGACAACCTGGAGTGGTTCGACGAGCGTCTCACTGTCGAGGGATTCTCGATCAATGCCACCGTCACTGATGGCTTGCACAACGGCTCTCACGGCAGCTCTCACGGCAGCGGCACTAGTATGCTCGACCACATGATGAAATCCGATGCGAACATCACTTTCAGCGTCCTTGAGCTCAATCTTCGCAAACGCAAGACCCCCTTTGCCAAAGGAGCCTTGCGCTTGGCCTCATTTGCCCGCACCGACTATTCGACCAGCCGTTACGTGGTCAAAGAATATAAGGACGATGGAGACAACAACGACGACGAACATTCTGGCAGCCGCACCATGGCCCACCTTGCTGAGGACATGCGCTCGCAAGCCCTTTGCAAGGCCTTCGCACTCGAATTCAACTCGCTCCTGGCTAACAGTCCGGAATACGCAATCGACTTTGTCGTCACATCCTGTTTCAAGTGCAACGACACGCGTGGGCGTAAAGGCAGGTGTATGTCTATCGAGCCTTTTCTTGACGGCAAATTTGTCAAGTACAACGGCAACGCCGGATACGCCAACAAAGACGCCAAGCTCGCGGACGACCCTTCCAACCAGGCTGCTCAGGCGTTCTCGCACTTCACGTTCGAGCGCTCGCGCGGCCGGTTCCTGGTCTGCGACCTCCAGGGCGTGGGCAACACGATGACGGACCCGGCTGTCCACACACTCGACCCGCACCGGTTTTCATTGTCGCAGACCAACCTCGGTGTCGAAGGGTTCATGTTCTTCTTCGCTTATCACGAGTGCAACGACCTCTGCCGCCGGCTCCAGCTGAAGAGTACCGCGACGATGTTCATGGGCGGCGGCAAGGAGATGCAGTTCAGGGATTGGTGGCCTAGTCAGTGGCTGGGCAACCGTCGTTACGGCGTCGAGGCCGTGGTTTGCTGCTCGAACAAGCTGTGTGGGAGGATCTTGAACCGGTTCCAGGCGGTGATCTCGGAGCGTTCAGCTTTCCCTGGATATCGCTGGTGCGACGAGTGTTTGCCGCAGTTGGAAAAGTTCAAGGTGATGCGGTTTTGTTGTCCTGCGGGCGAGCCATACCACCGGTTCGAGTGTTCGAATTTCTTTTATGAATCTCAAGGCAAAAGGATGCCGCGCAAATGTCCCAAGCATGACAAGTAGGATGCTCTGGCCGAGCTTGTTCTTTACCTCTGTCCAAGCCTGTAGACTTGGGGTTCGAAAATGGTAACCGTTGTTGATGTAGAAGGATCTTACATCTCGGAGAGACGGAGAAGACTTATTGAGGATGATGGAGGTCTTATTATGTAGACTAGAGTTTGTAGAGTAATGTGTAGTCGAATGTTCTTTTATTGTAAACATGCCCTCTGGTGTTTGTTTGGTGTCAAATGGAGTTTTGATCTGACATTAAGACAATTCATCACAGGGTTGTGTATGAAGGGTTATGCGTGAGATCCCCAGCAGTGGCCCAACAGAAAGTTTTGGTCCCCCGCTCTCCACTTTTCCCCGCCCGCCCGTTGGCCCACTCGTTGACTGAGAGTGTCTACTTGTATCTTGGCATTTTGTTGGTGAGTGTCGACTGAACTGGTGATTGAAGTTGATGAAACGCGGACGCGTTGAAGAAGTGATAGCTCGCAGTATCACGCATAAAAATGAGCGACAAGGCAGGTGATCACCAGAAACACGTTGCACAATGTTTCATTTTCTCCAATTTGTGTTCAGCCGGCACTCGTGGTACCGTACTCGTCTGGGCTAGAAACGCCCTTGGGCGACCCCAGCTTTAGCTGGGGTCTGGCGGGTTGATTTGCAAACGCGGGTTGATTTGCAATTTTTTTTGGTACATGCTCCACTATACAAATTTACTAGTAATTTATGTACCAAGGCCTAAATACATATTGGACTTACTTTTATACTACCCCTCTTTGCCTATAAACCTATATTTATACTTATAATCGATTTATACTTATAAGGTTATCGCCAAACTTACCTATTTGCAATAGGATTAAATCGTATACGAAATTTATTGATTTTTTAGTTTTTAAGTGAAGTATACGTACTATAATTAATACACTAATAGCAATTACTACTTAATTCCCCTTATACGCATTCAACCGTAAATCTAATATACCTTCTATTAATTATATATCTCTTTATCGTATCTTTGGGCATTATACAATACTTTTAGCGGCGGTTCTAGTCGAAATAGACCCTTCTTAAGCAGTATTGGATACCCTTACAAAGGATTAATATATTAACTTCGCGGCGAGGGTATTCGAGAAGAAAGAGTTTAAATTAATTAAAATTATAATTCGTACTTTCTAAACTCTTTATATTACTACCCTCAGTAAGACTTAAGGTCGCCACCTAAAATTATAGAACGGCGGTAACTATAAAAAGCTAACCGATATAGAGGATTTAGCTATAATAGTTTAAATAAATATATAAATATTTATCGGTTCGTATACTATATCTCTTACTATAGGGTTTATTAGCTAATAAATATATTAATTCAATAGGATTAGAATTCTTAAACGAATAGATTTCCTACGCGGCCGAGTAAATTATACGATTAAACAAACGAAATATTAGTATAATATAGTAATAGGTAGGCGAATATATAAAATCTAAATCGGATTTTAAATCGATACGTACGAAGTCTATCGTATAGGTTAGAAAGGTAATACAATTTCGCGTAGAAATCGAAGAAGTATTTAAAATATATAATAAAGTAGTAAAAGATAAAGAAATTACCCTTAATAACTAATAGAATAGTAACGAATTTAGATACCACGTCAGTATATATATAAAGTCCTATTTAGTATAGACTTATTAGGAGATTTTATTCGTATAAACGGCCAACCCAAATACGCGAGAGCTCGTTACGGTCGTTAAGAGTATATCTACAATTAGAAAAGTAATACTAGCGTTTATTATCCTCCTAAGTATTAATATATTAGAAGACTATATCGACAACCGGCTTAACGATAATACTATAATTTCTACATTACCGAACAGATATATCGACGACCTATTTGCCTTCGACTAATTTAATTATTGGGAGGAATATATTAGACCGTTTAATAAAGAGGAGGTGAGGTTATTACTCTTCGACAATTACGGTAGTTATTATACTATATAATTTTACTAGTATTGTATTAATAATAACGTTATCCTCTTTCTATTACCTCTATATTCGACCTATATACTCTAGCCGCTTAACGTAGGCGTCTTTTAGTATTATAAAAGTTATTATTAAAAGGATATACTCAAGAAGATCTAGTATAGTTTAGTAGAGTATTTAAAGCTGGACTTTCTCGATAGTTTATTTATAGTACGTAATAATACTTTTAAAGAGTCTACTATTAAATTAATATAGGCTAAGATTGGCTTTCACCCGTTTAATCCCAACGTAGTTCTATTAATACTTCAAAACCCTCTTATATTAGTAGTTAATACTACTATATTAAAAAGAAAGACAAGTTATATTACTACACAAAACGAAGAGGGTTAGGAAGAATATACAATAATAATAGAATTTCGTAATTATTACCAACTACAACGCCCAAACCCTAATACGCTAAGAGGATAAATTATTCAATTTATAGATCCCTCTTTTAATTATAGTCTAAAAACCCCGCTAGTTAAACCTAAGACTAGAAATTAATAGGTAAAGGTTATTACCCCTCCCTTCAATTTAACCGTTATTAAAGGGTTTAATATATACATTTATAAAGGTTTATTACGCTCTACCCTCGCCAATACTCCTTTTAATCCTATTACCCGCTATATTATATTTAAGCGTAATAAAACTCGTAATGTACTAGCCTTATCTACCTCTACTAATATTAAAATACATCGTTACCGAAAGAAGTAAGAATTTAAAGTTCTCATTAATAAGGAGAAGTCTATTAACCGATTAGTTACTAGAGTAGGCCTCGTTAAGGTTAAAGATGCTCGTCTTCGTATAGTAAATGATGAGAATAACCAATTTAAGATATATAAGAGCGAGGTAAATTATATACGTAAAAACGATTTAGAATGTAAGCGTATAAATCTACGTAAATAGATTAATACTTTTAAAACTCAATAAGAATATATTATTTTAGATATAAAGTTATAATTACGACTTCAAAAGAAGACCCGAAAAGAGCAAAACGAAGCAGTTACTAACTTGGTTAATAATCTAAAGAATTAAGAATAGGTACTTAATTAATACAAAGCAACCAAACGAGAGCGATAGGGTATATATTAGAAAGAGAGAGAGAAGGCTATACAATAGGAAGTTTAACGGCTTAGCCGTAATATAACTAATATAATACTCGCTTTATATTAGCAATTACTAAGAGATCCTCCTAAACCGTTTATACTATAGATTTATAATATATTAATAGAAGTACTTATTAAAGAAGTTATTATAGCGTTTATTACTAGTATTAACGTTATAACTATTATTAAAGACGAACCAAAATCTCAATATCCAACTAATATTAAAAAGCCCGCTAAAAAGGTTAAGGAGAATATATAATAATAGGAAGTACGTATAGTAGAACTAATTACTAAAGAGGATTATAGTAGTTGGTACTACGTTGAAGATAACGGCTGTTATCAATTATCTAATTCCCCTATTAAAGAAGGTGATAAAGAAGGTGATAAGGGTATTAAAGAGGGTATTTAAGACTTTGGTATACAACTTAATAACGATATTGGGTATAATACTATACCCTAAAGTGGTGATGTGGAGGATGCACTTATCGACCCAGCGCTCAAGAATATTTAACTTGGCGAATATTTAGCTAGGTTAGTAGATATTACATGTATGTATATGATAATTTGAATTATTTGCGATCTACATTGCTGCACAGCTAAATTTGTATGGTGGAGCATGTACTAAAAAAAATTGCAAATCAACCCGCGTTTGCAAATCAACCCGCCAGACCCCAAGCGAAGCTTGGGGGCGCACGGCGCTTCTAGACCAGACGAGTAGGGGCAGATAATGGAACGTCCGTGCTTTTTCCTCAGCTCAGGTCGGTTAGCTCAGTTTACAGGGGATCCATCCAACACACGTCACTACCTCTACCGACAGGGCTCCCACCCAAGCTCACCGGGCCCTTCCACCACTGCCAGCTCTGAGGTGCTCACCACCCACCTACCCACAGCTTCACCTTCCACCCACCCCCCAAGCTCAGGTATCTTTCGCCAAAACAACAACACCATTGCGCTTGAACTTCATCCACTATCACAATCCACATTTCCTGTACAGCAAGCGCATTATCATTACCCGTACAAGCCTAATCGCATCAGTAAGGCGACCATTCTGGCACCAAACACCATTGACCAAGTATCACGTTGCGACCCTAGACAGCAAACATGTCGGGCACCACGAACAGCTGGCTCGCGAGGCAGCGCAAGTCGGATTTGGTTGAGTTGGCGAGGGAGATCGGTGTCACTGGGTATGTACGCTTCCTTAACATGTCGTTCTTGCCATGGTTCATGTCCTGGTGATGGGTCATGACAATGGTCTTGTTAGTTTGTTTACTTTTTGGTATTCGCTTTGCGCCTCGCGCGCGCGCCCACTCCGCGCAAGGCTGAGCTCTCCTTCCCATGTTATCCCCTCTCGCGCATGTTCACGCTTTGGACCAAGCTTAAGGAAAGCTTCCATGTTCAGTCTCAAGCGAGCAGACATGTCTTGGTGATGGCGTCAGCACCGAAAGGAATTCCATGACGCCCTGCCTTGCCGGGCCTGCTGTACCTCCCCAGGAACAGACAAGGGCCGGAAGCTCCCCGCGCCTGCGTGCCGCCTCCCGCCTCGCGTACCTGGCTTCTTTGTTGACATTCCATCCCGTTTGGGATTCCCAATCGCTGCCTGCGCCAACCCTTTGGGCACTCATACAATGCCTTTCATCGGAGATATACTAACAAAATACCCAGCCTTGATGGTCTGAAGAAGAACGATATCGAACAACAGCTCGACAACTTCCTCTCAGTGAACGCAAACCGCTTCTCCTCCGACTCGCGCTTCACCTCCTACTTCAACAGCCGCGCTCGCCAGTCACCCATTAAGCGCGAAAGCGATGTGACTCCCAACCGAGCTCCCAGGCGGAGGGCCACCAACAAGGTCGAGGTCGAGATTCCTGCTGCTACCATTGAAGAGTAAGTCTCCAGTCTCTACCCAGAAAAGACAAAACAGCAAACTGACAAACATTCCTCCCAGGTCCGACTCCATCCCATCCACCACATCCCCATCCCCCGAGCCCGAGTCCAAGCATCCCGCGCCCTCCGAGGTCCTTCAAGCTGCCGCCCAGGTAACCCAAGATGCTATTGTCTCTACCGCCCAATCCGCCGTCCAGAACGTTCAAAACCCTGGCCACGCGCTCTCCCAACTCAACAACACCTTCTCCACCTCCACCCTTCGCCTGCCCGCTTCCCAAGCCGAGCTCGCGCAAGTCGTCGAGTCCGGCACCCTCGCCGTGCGCAACCGCGTCTCGGACCTCTACCAACACTCCGGCATCCACGAAAAGGCCGAGACCGTCCGCGAGACGCTCTCCACCGTCAACAGCGTCGCCGTCGCCGTCGCCGCCTTCGAGCTCTGGTTCCTCCGCAAGGAAGTTATCCCCGACCGCTACGCCTTCACCATCCCCGCCGTCAAGCTCCTGGGCGGCATGCTCGGCTGGAATGAGTACCCCGTCTACGTGCCAGACATGTTCGCTTTGGTGACGGCCGGGTTCTGGATCCCGGCTTTGGTGTGGACTACCACCAGCTTGATCATCCCGTCGCTGTTTGGATACTTCATTAACTTGTCGGTGGCGCACTCGAATTCTTTCTCGACCAGCTCCCGCGCGATGACTAGGAGACAGAGCAGGGAGTTGAGCAAGCGGGAGCCGGAGTACGCGGTTGATCCGGTTACGTTCTCGATTGTTAAGGCGTTGATTACCTATGTGGTGTATGCGCAGGGCGTGACGTTCCGTGGGTGGTTGGATGCTGATGCTGTGGCTCGGATTAATGGAACCCTGTACAGTGGGTGGAAGGGCGTGTTGGTTGGTGCGGCGGTGACGGGTGTGGCCGGTCTTTATGATGCCGTGCTGAGGAAGTAAGGGGGTGACACGGGGTTGGAGATGGGATGGTCGGAATGAGTGAAGTGGTAGCAAGTGCTGAGGGAGAGGAGTATGAAGAAGCGGTGGTTGTCACACGCTGTCGTACGGGTTGGATTTGAAGAAGAAGCCGACGGACAGACGCTTTAGGATGGATGAAGACGTGATATGAAACGGAACTGGTTGGCACATGGTCAGATACGGAACCGAACGAACGGTACATAACACAACAACACAAACACAACAGGAAAAGAAACAAATGACTGGATGGGTGGTATAAGGTTTTGTATAGGGATTTGTCTGGATAGGTAGCGGCGTGTATGGTGGCTTTCTTCAGCTTGTTGGTCATTCCTTCTGATACTTCACGTAAGCTAGTTTGCCTTATTTCTAACTGGGATCTTTGGTTCGGAAGATATGATTTTACTTTTACTTTCGTTCAGGTGCGAGGCCTTCTCGCCCTATGTCGCTCGTGTTTTCGGGTTTGCGATTGGTTCACCGGTCATCTTGCTGGAGCAAGAAACCCAGAACAGTCAACGCGTCCAGAGACTGTTCTCGTTTGAAGACTTTGTAGTTTGGGTGTTGATGGGTGTTGATATTCTGATATGATTTTAAAGGCAGTCTGATACTCTCTTTCGTTTCATTTGCTTGGAGATACCTTGATTGCTCAATATCGACATGAGTGCCTTTTCACAGGGTATGTCAAGTGATGATGGATTGGGTACTTATGTCCATTTATTCCTCGTGTCTGATTAGGTGTTCAGAAAACCCAAAGGACCTTTTCACGATCAAGTACGATAAGAAAGCAAACAACCCTCAAAGCTTCGAAACCCCCGGTACACTCCCACCCTCAGCAATCCCCTTCGGTCCTCCCTCCCCATAAACAATCGCCAAATCCAAATCCAGTCCCTCCCCCTCAACCTTCACCTCACCTTCATCACCAGAACCAGGCCCAAATCCATGCTTCGCCATCCACCGCTTCTTCATTCCCTCCACCTCCCTCCCCGGCCTAACCCTCGCATCAACCACCCACAGAACCGCAATCAACACCTCAGCCAACCTATGCGTCAACCCCCTCGCCTCAGGCAACAAATCCTCTTGCTTCCCACCCTCCAGTTTCTTCTTCAATCCATCCCAAACCTTTTTGATCCTCTCCCCTTCCTCCCCAACCCCCTTCAAACCCTCACCCACTAACCAATCCAGTGCCTTCACCCCTTCCTTCCCAACCGCCGGATGCTTCAGCGCCCTGACCGTATCACTAGCCAATACATCCGTCGTGCCCTCCCAGATCGCTCCGACGCAGGCGTCCCGGAAAATGCGAGAGAGGTTGAGGTGTTCGGACTCGGAGTTGACCAGGTAGCCGACGCCGCCGAGGGATTCCATGCAGGCGAAGGAGAGGGGGACGGTGGTGTGGCAGACGAAGGATTTGTGCAGGGAGGAGAGGGTGCGGAGGAGGGGGGCTATCTTCTCTTTAGGGGGCGTCAACGGGTGGGAGGGGGACAGGGAGGGTGAGGGAGATGGGGAGCTGGGGGAGCTGGGGGAAGAAGGGGAGCGGTGTTCGTCGAGTCCCAAGATGTAAAGGGTGTAAAAAGTCAAGAGCATCAACCCGTGATACTCGGACGTCAAGTTGGCCAAAGTGCGCATGTACAACGGGTGTTTGTAGAGGGGTAGTCGACGGCCTTTTCCGACACCGGCTTCTCTGACCAAGGCGTAGGCTTTGGCAACGCCTATTCCGCGACCGAGGTACCCCATCGAACTCACAGTCGTGTGCACCCTCGTAATATTCAAAATGGTCGAAATCTCCTTAATCCCCTCTCCCTCCTTCCCTATAAGCCAGCCGCGCATGCCCTTCAGCTCCAGTTCAGCGGTGGGCAAACCAACTGTACCAAACTTGTTCTTAAGGCGGGAGATGGTAATACCGTTGAGTTCCGTCCCTCCCCTCTGTCCGCCCGTGGCACCGGTGAGGGAGACAAGCTCGGGATTCCAGAGTCGCATGGGAGCCAAGAAAGCCGATACGCCCATCCCGGGACGCGTTTTGGCGAGGAGGATGGTCATTTGGCTGTCGGTGGCGGAGGAGAACCATTTGAAGCCGGAGATGGACCATGGTCCCAAAGGGATGTTTTCTTCTTTTGAGGCTAGGGGAACTTCGGCCCCAGAGTCAGATGGGAAGGGATCGTAAACAGCGACTGTTTCCGTTTGGGAAACGTCAGAACCGCCGGTGCGTTCCGTCATCCATTGTCCCGAAGTCCAGGTGTAGGCTGGGTCGCGGGAGGTGAGGTGGTTGTATGCGTTTTGGAACACCCTCTTTTCTGTCTCAGACAAGTTGGACGCTAATTTGGGGGTGGTCAAATGCCGCTGCAACAACCTTGCAGCACCATCTTGCATCGCGGCCGGACACAAGGTGTTGGCGCACGAGGCTTCCCACAGGTGGCAGCGGATGAACTGGATCAGTCTCGAGTAAGGACCGTTTTGAGAAGAAGTGTCGTAGTTGATAGCCACGACGCCGTTGGCGAAGCCGAACTCTTGTAGCTTGCGCCAGCCTTCGGTCACGATGAGTTCCTGCTTGGGACGGCCGAAGGCGTCGCGTCCGGAGCCGCGGAGGTAAGGGGTGTTGCGCTCGGAGTCGGTGATCCAGTCGAAGATTTGCTGGGTGAGGACGGCGTCGCCTAGGCGGGAGATCTCGGGGGAGACGGACTCGAGGAGGGAGGGGGGGAGGTAGACTTTGATGGGGCGTTAGATGGTGGTCTGGCCTGGTCTGGATCGAGGAGTGAGGTGAGGTGAGTAGGAGCGGGGGAACGTACGTTTGGCTATCCGCTGAAGACTGACATCTTCGTGGAACTGGTTCTTGATGATGGGCTGTTGCTGGATGAAGCCCGTGTTTGCACTCGATGGTTCCATATTGGCGGTGATGCTTGAGTGAACTCGTCAAGCTTGTTCGACTTCAAGATGAGTTCATGAGGAAGTCATGAAAGTGACGGGGCTAGGTGCTAGCTCAGGCCGAAGTGGTGCAGAGCACCTGAGTGGCTTGCCCTTATGCATTGTTTGGTGTGTTCTAGGCTCGTGAAAGAACTGAAGCCGAGGTTCGTGGGTTTAGTGAACAATGAACGTTGAGCATGTTCCCCTTTGGTGATGGTCCCCTCGTACACCCCTGGCCCCTTCCTCCTCCAATGAAAGACCTGGGGAAGCGAAGAGACAACGCGGGGTGCCAAGCCTAGGGGATTTGGGGAAGTTGTCAAATTTGAGTTTAACGTGGTTGACGATCGTCTTTTCTATGACGCTTTCAGAAAAGTTAGAAGAGTCTCATCGAGATTCCGAAAAGTGAAGACGAGAGAGTTCACATCAAGAGCTGATCATGAGGCAAACAGTTTGGTCAAAGTATTGGATTTTCCAAACAGGAATCACAACAATATAAACAAAGCCTCAGCGTAACGCCATCAAGGTCATCACACGGGGCATACCCTATCCATAAGATACAGCGCAGAAAGTTTTGTATCTCCACTCCCATATGCGATCCGTTTGTCCTGTCATGTCCTGTTTGATATCCAGAAAAAGAAAAAGTAAACCGCCAAAAAGAAAAGAGAATAATGAAGAAACCCCAGAAATGATAACTCCCAAATCATGACACCATCACTCTAATCACATCACACATCTAATGGAACTGATCCTCAGTGACACCCGCGCCCATCGCCGCCGTGGAGCTGATACCACCGGTGACCATCTTCTGCAGCTCATCCACGTACGTGGCGCCCGACCACTTCTGGTGCTTGACGACATCGCACCCGGTCTCGATCTCGGGCTCCTGGACGAGCTCGCCGTAGGCGCGCATGCCGATCTTGCTGTACGCCTTGGCGAACTGGTCGCTGATGAGCGCCGTGGTGTGCAGACCCGCGAGGGTGATGAACTGCCAGCAGTAGCCGAGCTTGGCGAGGCGCTGGATGTAGGTCTCCTGCTCGTCGCGGCCCATGGCGGTCTTCCAGTTGAAGGAAGGAGAGAGGTTGTAGGCGAGCTTCTGCTCGGGCCACACGGCGTGCACGCCCTTGGCGAACTCCTCGGCCTGAGCGTAGTCGGGGAGCTTGGACTCCATCCAGATGGCGTCGCAGTAGGGAGCGTAGGAGATGGCGCGGTTGATGGAGCAGTCGCAGCCACCCTTGAGGCGGTAGTAACCCTCACGGGTACGGGGAGAGTCCCAGTCGAAGAAGATCTCCTGGCCGAGAAGCTGGCGGGCGACAGCGCGGGCCTCGCGGTTGGAGATCTGCTTGCCCTTGACGGCGGCCTGGTACTTGGCGGCGAGGTCCTTGGCGTTAGAGAAGTTGCCCTTGGCGATGACGTCAAGGACAGCCTCGTCGAAGCGCTTGAGGTTGGCCTTAGCGATCCAGTCGTCCTCAATGGCCTGGAGCTGGGCACCGTTCTTGCCGGCAGCCTCAGCCTTCATCATGAGCTCAGCGAGGGGCTCAAGGTCGGGGTTGGTGCAGCCGATGATGAAAGCGTGGTCGCGGGGATCGATGGTGGTGGTGATGAGGGTAGCAGCCTCGGCATCGGTACGGGCAATGCAGAGGAGGTCGGAGCCCATGATATCAGCCTGGGCACGGATGGCAACGAGGCGGTTGATGTGCTCCTGGATGGGGACCAGGACCTTGCCGGCCATGTGGCCGCACTTCTTGGTACCAGGGGCCTGGTCCTCAATGTGAATACCGGCAGCACCCTTCTCAATGAAGAGCTTGGTGAGCTTCATGACGGCGGTAAGACCACCGTGACCGGTATCGGCATCGGCAACGATAGGGCGGAGGTAGTCGTAGTTGGCGAGCTTCTCGCGCTGGCACTTGGGGACGGAGAGACGCTCCTGGCGCTGCTTGCGGTCGTGGAAGAGCTGAGCCATGAAGAGATGGCCAACCTTGTTGGGGACGGTGGTCTGGATTCGGATATCAGCATGGTAGGACTCAATGGCTTGGTTTCACAGGAAAACTGACGTAGGGGTAGTCAGCAAGATCCGGGCCGGGCTCGTCAGAAGAGGAAGCGGTCGAGGATGATTGCCAGCCGGAAACGTAGACGGTATCGAGGTACTTGGCCATCTGGGTCACCATGGTAGGCTCCAAGCAGCCGTATGTGTAAGAGGCATCGCGCTTCTGTTGTAGAGTAAGATTGTCAGTGAGATTGTTCCCCTCGAGTCTTCCAATGGCATGTGGTTACTAACAGCGAAGCGGTCCTCGAGGATCTTCCAAAGCTTCTTGGCCTGGGCGTTGCTGGCATACTCGATCTTGAGGTTTCCACGCTTGGAGACGATCTGCTCAGCGGTGAAAGGGCGCTTGGTTTGCCTCCAGCGCGAGTCGCTCCACCACTTCTTGACCTCCTCGACCTCCTTGGCGAAAAGCTCGTCCTCGAGAACGGGATCCACGGCGGGGTTGACCATGTTGTTGGCAGCCATTTTGGGCGGTTGTGATGTGGAAAACGGTAATAGGGTATAGAAAGATTAAAACGCGAGACAACACAACTTCTAGTGTGTGTAGTTGATGTCGTGGATATCTAGTACCTAGCGCTCAAAGCAAGGACGGTAAAAGGATGATGTCGTGGGGATGGGTAAGAGTTCAAGGTGGTGTTGACTTGAAACTCGGAGTCGGTGATGTGAGACAGAATAGTAAGAACAAAGAAAGCCAGGAGGAAAAGGGATTGGGGGGACCAAGTTTCTTAAGAAAGGAACCGAGGAAGCAGAGCCCCAAACATATGAATCAGGAACACAGTCACGGGAAGCAGGTTCGGCGGCGACACGGGCTGGAACCGGAGCGTGGGTGCCCTGACTGGCCTCGTCTTCTTCCCCAGTCATCCCCATCCATCTCCATCGATCCCCATGGCCCTCCATACTCTCTTGCAGGATGAGCAGGGGTGGATGGATGGAGGCTGTCGGGGACATGGCAACATTGGGGAAGCGAAGATGGGGGAATAGCCGCTAGACCGGTCTCTCCCGATCTATCTCAGAGAACTCTCGGGGTTTCGACTTTTGACGGTCAGTCGAATGCCTGGATATCATTGGCGACCGGACCTCTGGACGTGTCTGACTCGACATCAGTCTGAAAGAGACCAGCATGCGACAATCCGTGTGGAGCCCGCCCCGCGAGACTGTGGGCGAATATACGGGGGCCCGCGAAGAGCACAGTACGTACAGGCCGAGGGAGTCCATCTCTTGACCCATCTTTGCGCCTCGGGAGCTGTACACGCTGTACTGACGAGGTACCTATCCCGAGACTAATGACTGTCGCGAATGTTGCCGTGTCGCGTGCTATGGACGGAGTGTCGAACTGCACAAGCAAGGGCGGGACGGAATTGGGGACCTTTCTCAAGTGCCATCCCACCCTTGGCCTCAACTTTCGTCAAGCCGATGATGATTCACATTCGAACCAGTCAGAAGGCGTCCTGGGACTTGGCCGCATCCGAAAAAAGGAAGAGATGGAGAACCCCCCTTTGGCCGAGCGATGTCTCGTTGCAACCCCACCATCTTCCATGCCAACCAACCCAGGTCGGTCCCAGCCATACATGCTCCGTACCGTAGAGCCCCGTGAACCGAATTACCGAACGCCGGGACTTTGTCCATCAACGACGGCAACAACTCGTGGGCGGTATGTATGAGCCTATGAGGTGCAATTGGTACAGCACATCCAGGCCAATCTTCAGTGCCAAGTGCCAGCTGTTTGGTGACTGTTTTCTGGCTTGCTCGATCTCTTCGGAGTGTTACAGGCGGTGGTATTGTTGAATTGTTGTTCAGTTGTTGTTGACTTGTTGTTGTTGCTGGAGCCCCTCCCCCACAGTACCACCTGTAAAAATATCCACATGCTGCCATGTCAACACGGGTCATCTATCAATACCAGATGCCCATGCGCATATACACTACATAAACACAATCTGTCACTGTCATCTCATAGTGACATGACTCATGGATAGCCTTGTCACCGGGGCCCCATTTCTGTCTTTGTTGTCAAATTTCCCCAGAAATCTTCGGAGGACGAAGCAAAGCCTCAAAGCCCGAGCCTGGGGAAACAGGAGAACACCAAGAATCATCCCCACTACTGGCATGTGAAAGATGCGTCATAGGTAGCCGTAGCGGTACCCATTCCGACCCATTGCAACAATCTGCCAAGGGCCAAGGGCAATTGGGATTTTGGGGGAATGCCAGCACTTCCCCTGATTGGATCGCCCTTTTGACCTCGGTCAACTTTCCAGTGCCCAAGTCAGCTGCCACTCAGCCCACAGTTCGGTACCCCGGACCCCAGGCGAAACAACCCATGAAAGCTGGGTGTTACCGTGCTGTCGTCGACCGTCGTGTTCCTGATGGATTTGGTTCGACAACGGACAGAACGCGCGAAGCTCCTTCGTGGAAAAGCGAAAAAAGGAAATGAGAGAGCGTTGAAAGAAGTAACTCCGAGACGACTGACTGCTACATGCATCACATGCACAGGTACGCATTGTCCCATGTGCTTGTGCTTTTGTTGACTGATGCTGGTCTGTTGTTTTTGTGCAGCACTACCGTTACCGTTCGTAGCCGGGGAAACAAGAAGACAAAAGGTGCAAAGGTCAAGCCATATGACAGACAATCGACAACATCATGCCGTCGTACCGGCGTTGTAGTGTAGTGTATTCTTGCCAAATCCTACTGGTTGGTGACTGCATGCAAGGAATAATGAAATGAATCAAACGGTTGGAGAAGGATTTACCACACACCGATCCGACCAGATCCGCGTCTCGTATATACGCCGTAAATCCACTTTCGTCCTCAACAACCACAACTGCTGCAACTGCAGGGGTATAGTGCCAAAGTTGAGACATGTCAGAAACGCCACGCCACGTGTGAACTCTTCAACAAAATCAGAGTTCGTCATCCTCATCCTCGTCATCGTACAGGAAAATTGTGGTGACCTTTTTCTGCCCCGCCGCCGCCGCCGCCGTCTTGTCGAACGACGTCCCGGCGCCGATAGTAACCGTCCGTGTTTCCTCCGTCTTAACGACCGCCGATGCACCCGGGTCAACCGCAGGCCGCACGGGAACAATCGCTTCAGAAATGGTTGTGGCGGTCTCATCACTTCGCCGTTCCTCAGCCTCAGCCTTCGGCACCGGTGAAGCTGAAGCACCAGCGCGAGGGTTCGTTCCCTGCCGAACCCGGTATCCGAGAGCTCCGGTTCCGCGGAGTGGGTCCTCCACCTCGCCTCTCTCCGCTGCGCCGGCGACCGCTCTTTTCTCGGCGATCTCGCCTCTCGTCACTTCAACTCCGGCATTTGACTTTGACTCACCTAGTATCTCACCAATCGCGACCGCTTTTTCGAGATCAACAGTCTCATCATCATCATCATCATCATCATCATCATCATCGGTCTTTACCATAGTTGACTCATCATTCTCATCATCCTCCGTCTCTTTCTTTGCTTCCATTTTCGCCAATTCCTGCTCTAACAGGTTAACCTCTCGCCGCCTGTAAAAGGTATCCAAGCAATTTCGCCGCTGCTCTTGCGTCCAGCTTTCCACAACCAGCGCAAAGTCGGTCGCGTTCTGAAAGCCAAACTCCCTCGCCATTGAACAGAACTGCCGCCTCCTGACATTCTCGGGCGGGTTGAATTTGTAATGCATCCTAAGCATCTTCTTCGGCGCCGGCCCGTTTAAGTCTTGTTCGTCCTCATCGTCATCATCGCCGCTGTTGTCCGGACTGTCTGCAAACAGCGCGTTGTTAACGCCTGGAAAGAGCTGACTGTCCGCAGCGTTTGCTGCCAGTTCGGCGCGCCGTGACAGTTGCGCCTCGACTTTGCTTGTGCCGATGACCTCGGAGTTTTCATGGGTATACTCGACGCCGGCGGAGGCGAGGATGGCGGCAATGGCATCGCTTTTTGGCTTTTTGGACTTGGCAGCTTCAAGCACTTGGTCCGGATCCTCTGCGGTGACAAGCTTTGCAAGCGAGCTCATGCCCGTCTCATCGTCGTTTTCCTCGCTTTCTTTCTTGATGAAGTCCAGTTCTTCATCTTCGTCCTTGGCGACCTTTTCCAGGTCAATATCGGTGAGGTTGACACCGGCCTTGGCCTCGGCGATGTTGGTTTTGTTGACAATGTCCCTGAGCACGACTTGATCGGCGTGGAAAGTAAACAAATTTTCCAGGCCAAAGAGCTCGCCCTTCTTGTTCTTGTCCCTCTGGACACCCTTGAAGTAGCGGCGTTCGTTTGAGGCGTTGTAACCAATATTAGCCTGCTGCTGTTTATAGATCTGCCGGGCGTAGACGATCTCTTCGATGGTACCCGCGGAGACCAACCGGAAGACATCCACGTCTCGGATCTGGCCGATTCGGTAAGCACGATCCTGGGCCTGCAAATCGTAAGATGGATTCCAGTGCGGGTCAAAGATTACGACTTTGTTCGCCGACGTGATGTTTAAGCCGACGCCTCCCGCTTTGGTGGAGATGAGGAAAACAAACTGTCGGGGGTCCGTATTGAACTCATCGACGACCCGTTGTCGCTCCTCGTAGCTGAGTGAACCGTCGAGAAAACTGACGTTGTAGCTGGTGTTATGGAAGAGATGCTGCAGGATGCGCAGCAGTCGCACGGAGTGGGAGAAAACAAGCACTTTATCTCCGCTCTCGTGCCAGAAGCGCAGGAGCTTTCTCAAGATCTTCCACTTCCCGCAGAACTCCGGGTTTGCGAGGCTGAGCATGGACTCCCGGTTATTGTAGAGCTCTTTCCACGTGTCTGGAGCGCAGGTCTGGAGCACGTTAAGCTCTGAACGCTGCTTGTCGTTGGGATCGGAAGATGAAGGGATGAGTAACGTTAAATGATTCGCGATCTTCTGAAGAGTGATGATAGATGGAAAGACATCTGGAACACGTTAGCAATAAAACTTGAGGAACGGGAATGCTTTTTTGACTTACAAGACTTCCACGAACGACCGTCACTCAGGGTCTTGTAGCAACAAAACCCTCCAGCCCGCCCAGAGTGACAATCGCAAGGATGGTAGGCATTGAGGATGAAAGTAACTTGTTCTCCTTCCAGGAAATTCTCATAGGCGTCGCGTTGAACGCCTGTCAGAGGGCAAAACACAACCTTGTCGCTCTTCTTCGGAAGTTGATGGGCGATTAGGCTCTTCATGCGCCGGAGGAAGAACTCTGGAAGGAGGTTCTGCACCAGCTTCTTTGCGGTCGTACGGGCAATGCTGAGCTGCTTGAGCGTTGCATCATGGGATTGGCCTGCTGTCAGAGGCTTTGTTATAGACTCATTCCATTCGGCCCTTGTCCCAAAATACCCCGGGTTCGTCCAGTTCAGGAGTGTCCAAAGCTCCTCATATCTGTTTTGAATCGCGGTACCGGTTAACCCAATCCTGCACATGGCGTTGATTTTGTCCATTGCGCGAGTGGTTTCGGATACTGTATTCTTCATGATGTGGCACTCGTCCGCCACAACACAATCCCACTCGACGGTGTTGACTGCTTCATGGCAGTTCCTGTAAGTGTCGTAGGTCGTGATCATGACCTCAATATGTCCCGCCTTGGCTGCCTGCAGCACATCTTCCCGGTTCGATCCATGGTAGACGTCAACTTGCCACCATCCCCATCGGTTGAGTTCGTTCTTCCAGTTCTGGATAAGGGATCCAGGACAGACAATGATGACCCTCGGATACCAGAGGTCGCCAGCTCGTCGCATCTTTCGCATCCTCTTCGCATCACGTTCGTCTCCGGTCTTTCCGAACGCTGCCGTAAGGAATGCGGCTACTTGGACAGTCTTTCCCAGACCCATGTCATCGCCGAGAATACAGCCTCGCTGGTAGACAAACTTCTGGTGCAGAAACTTGACGCCTTCCACTTGGTAGTCGCGGAGATATTGCGCGATGCAAGCGGGGATAGTACCGGCCGAGTACTCGAGCTCGACATCCTTGTAGGGTCGACACGGCTTGATCCCAGAGCTTTCCTCAAATTTTGGACGTTGTTCGGGCCTGGCCTGTATCTCGTCGTCGGAAAAGTATATATCGTGGTAGTCTGGTGGCAGCTTCAAGCCGGCGTTGCGCAACAGTTCTCTGTCCTTGTTGAACTTCTTGCGACGCTCCAACAGATAATCGGGAATGAAGGCTTCGGCATAGTCGGTCTCTTCCTCCTTCTTGACGGTAGGCTGGTTCAATTCGATAATCTCGTCGTCTCTCGCCCTGTCCGTCGCAGCAGCAGCCTTCCTTCCTCCCCTGCCCTTCCCCTTTCCTCCTCTGCCTCTACCTCTGCCCCCACCTCTCCCAGAAGTAGCACGTCGTTTGGCGACGCGCCGTGCCTTGAGCTTATCGCCATCATCGGAATCGTCTGACCACTCGACCTTTTCCTCGAAACTGACGCTCAACTTGCGTTTGCCCAACGAGGTGGTGGTGGCGCTAGCGCTGCTTTGAGGACGGACATCTTCGTCCAAGGACAAGGTGGGATCTTCGTCCGACAGTACTATCGCATTATCAGCCATTGCGCGGGCATGGTATCGGTGGGTGATAGTTGGTGTTCGCGACGCGTTGAAGGATGGAAGTTGGCGACGGAGGGGCAAAATGCAGGGGCCAAGAATCGCGCCTAGAGAGCGTGAGCACGTGTGGGCTGTTGGCTTCTAGGGAGCAAGCGAACCCTAACCCAGAATCCCAAGGTCCCCTTTGTCCGTCAGCTTGTCTTACCAGCACCTTATTCTAAGTCAAGTAAGATGGATTTCGGATATTCACTTTTAGTCCGTGTTCTGGAGAGACATTGAGGGTATCTTCACCAAAGCTTCATCAAGACGTCTCTCGCGGGTAACACCCTCACTCACAGCTCAGTGGAGCTCGGAGGTTGCCGATACCTTGCTAACACTAACATCCCACGTTACATCAACTAACACCGCTCCACCAGATGATCGTTATCATCGCGAAGCGAAAAACGTGGGAATAAAGTTTGAACCTTCGGTTTATCTTAGCCGTGCCGAGCATTCAACCATCGAACCATTGTCTCGGGCTCTTTTTGGTCGTAATAGCGCGGGCTAGGCGATCATATTCAGCTTCCTCTTCCGACTTAGACGCGGTTCTTTCACCGGGTACTGTTAGCGGTGGAGGTCCTCAACAGCTCTTATCGAGAGGGGGTCTGTTAGTGCAGTCACCTACCTATATCAAGGTGGGGTTCATCCCGACTCAACCTCAGCTCACTTCATCCTACTTCTACAACATCATCTTCACCTCTTTCCTTCTTTCAAGAAGTGAGAAGTCTCAACGTCTCATTTCAAGACATTGAGCAACCAAGCCATCTTCTCCTTCCACCGAAACTCACCAACCACCCCCATCATCACCACCACCACCACAATGGCCACCCCCGAACCGCAAACCTCCGACGGCCTAACCCCCTCCCAACTCTCCTTCTTCCGCGAAAACGGCTACCTAATAATCCCCCGCGCCCTTCCCCCCCAAACCGTCTCCCGCCTCCTCTCCGAAACCCACAAGCTCCTCTCAGACTTCGACCTCACCACACATCCCCTCACGCGCTTCCGCACCGGCGGCGAGTCAGGCCACGACCACGTCGGCGACGACTACTTCCTGTCCTCAGGTGACAAGATCCGCTTCTTCTTCGAGGAAGACGCCTTCGATGCTTCGGGGAACTTGATCAAGCCCAAGGACAAAGCGATCAACAAGATCGGGCATTACCTCCACGGTCTCAACCCGGCGTTTGCTAGTTTGCTGGCTACCGGCCCGGAAGATGAGAGGGGGTGGGTAGAGGAACTGAAGGCGCGTCCCGCGGCCGTGGCCAAGGATTTGGGATTCACCGACCCGAGATGTCTGCAGAGCATGGTAATCTGCAAACAACCCGAGATTGGCGGAGCCGTGCCCCCTCATCAGGATAGTACGTTCCTGTACACCAACCCGCCTTCAGCGGTGGGGTTCTGGTACGCTCTGGAGGATGCGACGCTGGAGAATGGGTGTTTGTCCTTTCTGCCGGGGTCACATTTGTGGGCGCCGATTGAGAAGAGACTTGTGAGGAAGGCGGGGGCGAACGAGGGAACGGAGATGGTGGATAATGAGGGCCCGAGGTTCCCGCCTGGAGAGCAGTATGGGGGGGATAAGAAGCCGGAGAGTGTGAAGGGAAGGGAGGAGGAGGCGTATGTGCCGGGCGAGGTGAAGGCGGGGGATTTGGTGCTCATTCATGGCAATATCTTGCATAGGAGTGAGAGGAATTTGAGCCAGAAGGGGAGGATTATCTATACGTTTCATGTTATTGAGGGTGGGGAGGGGGGGGAGTATGATGAGAGGAACTGGTTGCAGCCGCCGCAGGAGGGGTTCACGAGGTTGTATGCTTAGGCATTGGTCGGGGTGTATGTGAGGATGAAGATGAGTGGAAACAGGCCTCTCTCGACAGTTACGATGAATTCAAAACATGTTGCCAGGCGTTGCTATTAGCAAAATTCGATCAACTTTAGCCTCCATATGGCCAAATTTGAATCACTGGTTGTTGACTCGGCTCGTTCAGGATGACCGTATTGTGGATATTGAAAAACATGCCATGTTGTCTGACAAAGTACCAACTAAGCAATTTTGGATAGCATCATTTACTCGTCGCTAAATGATCACAAAATCAGAGACATTGACGTCAACCGAGTTCTGAAACACTGGAACACCCAGAGCATTGGGTACCTGATCATCAATGCCTAATTTCCTCCGCTGTTCGGATGATCCTGGCTGACCAAGTTGCTGGATCCGTATATAATCTTCCTGGATATTACTCTCAGCCTTTAAACCATGTTTAGCGGACGATCATCTAGCCCCGGCTGACTGTTCAGACCAGATCTCATATCAAAACCCACCCCACATTCACTTTTCATGTTCATGTAACAATCATTGAACGATCAACAAATCAAGCCGCTGTTTCTCTTTTTGTTGAGGTGGTTCCTAAGCTCGAACTTTCTCTCTGTCGATTGCAGTCATTCCATGACGTGTGCCTTGGTGGTATTTGGTATAACATCAAGATGTGTGAAAAAGAAAGAAGAGAAGGGAAAAAGTTAAATGGTGAATAGGTCGCAAACGGGTGACAAGAAGTGAAGATAGTGAAAAAGAGATAACAGGGTAACAGGATAACAAGTAGGGGGATATAGAAAAGAGAGAGAAAACCACACAGAACCAGAACCCATCAACTCCTATCTTCCCATCCAGCCCTCCCTCCTAAAGATCCAGCAAAGAAGCGGAGGTAGAAACAACAGCCGTCAACCACACGTCAGCGTCCCCGTGGTAGAGAAACAGCAACAACAATCGTTCACCCCGTGTTAGGGTGGATATTCCTCCTGTCACCCTCCAGCAGCACCAACCCGAATGTTGCAAAATAGAAAGGTATCACTTCCTGCTCCACCTCAACTCTTCCTAAACCAGGTTTTCGCACGTTCTCAATGAAGAAGTAAAAGTCGACCAAGTGTCGCAACCGCCTTGCGTCGCTCCGGCTCGCTGGGTTTCGCCCATACTGTCCTCCTAGCTTAGATCGGGCTTACAGGAAAGCTCCTCACACCACCACTCAAATCTCCGCTTCCCGTCCTCCGCAGCGCCTGCGACATGGTCTCGATCGCGATCTCGCCGTTGACAACCGGGCTAGGATGCAAAAGACTTGTTGGGCTTCCAAGGGGTTTCCTGCCTGGAGATCCCGGAATAGCGCCAAAATCCAGTCCCTTCACCGATCCAGACTTGCTCGTTGGGGGGCTTGTGTTGTGACCACCAGAAGAGGAGACTGGAGAGCGAACTGGGCTCGGTGAGCGGTTGACACCAGTGGGAGTGAGGCTGGTCAAACCAGCAAAGTGCATGCTATCGCGCGAGCCTGCAACCTGTTGCTGCTCGGCCTGCACGACGTCGGCAAAGGAGATGAAGCTCAAACGGCGGATATCTGTGTTATCAAAGCTGCCGTAGTTGGAAGCTGTCTCGTTTCCAGGTATTGTCCCCCGGCCAGCAGCGAAGGCGGCCAGCTCGTCTGCCCAGCTTGCCTCGAGGGAGAGAGGGACAGGATTTGGGGCAGCTCCGGTCACCGTCACGGCGGCGGGCTGGTGGGAGCTATGGGTGATAATCTCGACGGTATCGGGGTCAAGGCGCTTGTCGGTAATGGCCTGCGAGGAGGCGTCAAGCACGGGTGGGATGTAGTTCTCAGTCTGGATGTGAGACGGGATGGCAGGTGAATTTGGGACCATAGAAGTGCTTTCTTGTACGTCGCGCTCGAAGATTTGGCTACCAGCTGGCGATGAAAGGCGTGGAGACGAGGTAAAGCCACGGCCGGGCGATTGCGGTGTGATGTAGACGTTAGACTGAACAGGCGAGGCACCGGTTGACCTCTTAACCCAAGAGGTAGCCTTTCCTTGGCTACCGGTGGATGGGGCAGGCGATTTCGAAGCGGACGATGCGTCTTCCTTCTTCTTTCCAAAGCCGAAAAGGCTACGCTTCTTGGCCTTCTTCTCCTCCGAGGCTCCTCCCTCTCCTCCGGCCGCCGTTCGTGGGGTCGCGTTTCCGGAGCCTGAATCGGACTCAAACGGGCCCGCTAACTTTGGGATACTCTGGCCGCCCTGGGGCAGCGATGTGCTGGCGAGACTCATAATGATGATGTTGGTATTGCGATAGTACTGATTCGTGCTCGGTTATCTCGAACTCTGGGGATATGTAGATGCGCAAAAGTCGTATTTGAAGTGCCGAGCGCGGATGGTGTTTAGTGTTTGGGACGAAGATGGAGGGCAAAGAAGAGCCAAGTTTCAAGCTCCAGCTAAAGCTTCTCAAGGTCGGGACGGGTGGGGAGTCTAGAATAAACACCGGGATCTGGTCAGCGCGAGCTATTTTGGGAACACAAGGAATCAGAGCATGGAGTATGTAGCCATGGAGGTGATCTAAGATGGAGCTGGTTTTGAAATTCCCCCAATTTCGGCTGGCGGCGACAGTGGGGGTGGAAATGGCTATTGTTGTCGCGACAACAGCGAACAGGGACAAGCTTTTCCATCTTGGCCCAGGATGGACAAGAGCAATTCGCGAGACTGTCGCATGCCCATTGCGCATCGCTAGGCTCAAGTGGGATGGATGATTACCGCAATCCATGACTCTCATCTGAATGACTGCGATTGCGATTGCGACTGTGACGTGGACGGGGAAGAGTGAGGAAAGATGCGCCCTTACCAAGTAGTTGTCCAATAACCAACCTTGACACTTTTTGGTCGATAATGTAGATTGTGTCTCTTGCGATGACGAGGTGTGAAGAGACCAGAAGAGAGAAAAAAAATTGCCCAGGTCGGCTTTGGTGTAATGGTAAGGAAGGAAGGTTTGCGCACGTCCGGGTTTGGTGGGAGAGAAGGATCGCGGGATGAGGACGGAGGAGGAGGAGGGAGCGACCGAAGGGTGATGTTTGTGTTGGTGTGTGTGCGTCCAGTCGCAGTCACCACCACCTGGCAGGGCAGTGTGTGATGTGATGCTCCGATGCAGAAGTCGAAGCTAGGACGGTCTCCTCTCTGGACCTGGATAGTGGATGCTTCAGGTCACCCTTGGCGGGCTGTGATGGGGCCGTTGCCGACAAAGTGCTGGGTGTCCCCTGGATCTGCCCGCTGCAGTCTGAAATGTTTCGGGCGCAAATGCGATCTTGACCAGGCAAGCCGCAAATTCCGCTTTGGGAGTTGGTGTTTGTTAGAGCTCTTGATCTTTTCTGCTCTTTACGCGTCGAGGATTGTTGAAAGTGTTTGCAGATATGGACGTGTTGTACCAGAGTGCGGGAGTCGGACAATGCAAATCAAGTGGCAGACTGCGAAGAAACTTTGAATGGAACGAAAGAAAAAACAGTTTTTCTGCCTGTTTGTCTTTGACCCGTTTGTCGAGCCCAACTTGTCTTTAACGAGCTGTGATAACAAAATAAATCAAGATCAACGGACGGATGACGACGGTCCAACCGACCCACTCTCCCACTCTAATTCTACAGAGCTAGTATCGTTGTAAGTTACCGTAAGCTGGATTGCCGTGGCCGCTTGGGAGCCATACAAAGAGTGTAAAGCTGCGTTTCGGTCGAAAGACCACCAATGGCGAAACATGGAATAGTCCTTAGAGGTATCACCGTCACGATATCAAGTACTGTCTAGGTTGGTCTGAATCACAGTTGATGACACGCCAAAGGCCTTGTTTCTAACATTCTGGCGATTTCCTGGTCTAGCTTTCATGCTCACTAGCCGCCAAGCTCCGGAAATTCCGCAGCGAAGATTCTTGAGAACAGCAAGGAACAAGCCGACAAGAGAACGCGCTTGACGGTGTTGAGCCATTGACTCTACAACCTGTGTATCTCATGATACCGGCCCGAACTTTCACCCCTCTCTAGATCATGCTGTGTGAGATGTGCTACCAAGGCTTTTCTCCTTGCGGCAATAAGACCAAAGTGATTGGAAGGCGTGGTTAACCCCTTTTGGCCGCAGTTGTGTGCATCACTCAGCAGACCTCAAACTCAGCCCTGGGAAGCGTTGGACCAAGGGAGGGGATTTTTGGACAAGAGAGTGTCGGCCGGATGCGGGAGGTGATATGAGTCTGGTGATACGGAGTCGTTGAAGCGTGCTTCAACTATGCAGAGGTGGATGACTTTCACAGTCTGGGGTGTCACATCGGGACCCACATCCACCGAAGCGGAGTTGAAGGACGGTTCGTCTACAGCTAGAGGTTCGTGCAATAGTTTCCTGCGATCTGATTGGCTACTTCGGTGCACGGCCCTACAACTGGTCAGGGCGTCTTACCAAGCCTGTCTCTGATTGGTCATTTCGCGGACAGTGTCGACGACAGTCTACGCCAAAATGCACTGGGTCCTTCCGTTTTTAAAATAATTCACCAAATCTCTCGATATCTCATATCGATAAGGTTATCGCTTTCACCATCCTTCAGGTCCCGTCTTCTCCATTGTCGCCTTCACCATCCTTCTTCTTCATCGTCGTCTTCTCTATCGTCGTCTAGGAAAGAAGAGAGAAAAGAAGAGAGAAAAGAAGAGAGAAAAGGAGCAATGAGGTGAGGACGGCTCCAGCCGTCCGAACAACGAACGTTGCGAAAGATGCAGATGCCCACGCTTCACTTATACAGCGGTCGTTTGCTGACTCCTAGGGATCCAGCATCGCACCGGTGTCCGAGACTATTTTACCTGATGTCGAAGGAATCCGGAGATAGTGCTTGATTGGGCCGACCAGAAAACCACCGTGTCGCATAAAACCAATGCAATCAAAATATTTCACTTTTGTTATCGCGACTTGATACTCTACTGAGACGAACTGACTGTCCAGACACATGGTCGCAGTCGGTCGCAGTGATGGGATTTGCGCCTCTTGCAGCGTCAACGGTATACAACACTTCTATCAGATTCCATCACCACAGGTCATCGCACTGACCCCATCAAAGCCCCTCTCCCAGTAACAACTTCCGAGAACATCGCATCAGGGTCTCGCTTCACTCAGAAAAGAAGGATTATGTCGGATCAAGTTCCGGTGTCGTCTTGCTGAATTAGGACATCGGCTCAGCCCGGGCATTTGTCGATCACAGGAAGGGCACCTGATGCCGTGGGGTGTTGGATGTGCCTGGCATTTCGACCCTGAAATTGTGAGAGAATCAGGTGGGGAACGCTATCTACGTCACACGGCGTCTGACAATGAAACTTTTAACTTCACACCAGTCGCTTGTGTACACTACCGATGCCATGCCATGCATCCATCATCCCGAGACCCTTTGAGCTTCCGACATTCAGAATTCTAGACTCGGACCCGAGAATTCCAACACTGGTTGCTCAAGGTATACAGACCGTTGGATCTGTGGTTGCTTCCAGGACCACGACACAGCCCTGGCGCAACAAACAGACCCGAGACCATTGCGCCTCCCCCTGGACCATAACAACAACCCAGGAATCCGGGGAAGCAAATGCGGGGTTGCAAAGGAACCGAACTCGCTTGTGGTTTCCAGGGTCCTTTTCTTTCTCACGGTGAGTCAGGTGAGTGGCTCTTCAAAGGGAAGCAAAGCGTATTTCAGCTAACACACCTCGCTGCTGATGTTGGTGATATTTTTGGATGTCTTTGCCAACTCGGGTGATGAAAATGTGAAGAGCTTCGTTAGCTCACCTCAAAAACCCCCTGCATAACCGTCACGCGTTTCCAATTCGCCTCAAAGGTGTCCGATACGCTCCGACGAAGGCCAAATGGGCCGACCGAACAACAGCGTGATCGTGTCTTGTGTACAGCAGTATGATTATTGTTTCACACGCTTCTCGCCCGTTCATGCGGTACCCGTAGTCTCCGACCACTCATGGACAGGCTGGAGAGGTAACGACTTATAAGTAGTATCCGAGACACGTGGAAGCTCGCCGGGCTGAGGTGAGCCAAAGGAATGTATCAGCGGTCCGAATCAATCGAGCAAGCCGGGCCGGGGCTGGTCATCCAAACCACATGGGATGAACCGAATAGACCCACTGTAGCCGGCCGTCAAGGTCCGCAGAAAATCGGGGATTTGAGCGGAGAAGTGGAGCAGACAAACCGGAGCTCCCGTCGGGTGGCCCAAGCGTTGTTTACTTTCGGCCACGCTACGGCTGGACCGTGCACGCAGCACGTGACTTTGATAAGCGGTTTTCGAGGAAAAGTTCATGTCCAATGTGGGATGGTGAGCACGCGGAGCTCGTTGAGAAAGACAGAGACGCTGAACGTGAACGAGGCCGATCGAGGTGGACGGGTGAACAATTGGACGACCAGATCCCCCATTTGCGATATCCCGAGAATCGACAGGCGTCCAATTTGCAGTTTGCGACGGAAACTTGATCCTGAAAAATAACAGAGAGGCCTCATAATCTTCTTGTTGAACTTGTTAATCCGTCGCCTCTTTTTTTTCCCGCCTGCAACCCGGACCCGAAACCTCGTCCCCTCCTTTGACAATTCCACCCACCTCGGCTCTCCGACCAATCCCGTCGTCCCCGTCTGTACAACTTCTTCACTGAAGCCAGCACGACGGTCAGAGTGTAGACAAACCAACAGAGACAACCAACAAAATGGAGGCTTCTCTTTCCCTGTTCCGGCCCGCGGCCACCTGCTGCCGCCGCGTCGCGCTCTCCTCCACCCTAAAGGCCGCTGCTGCCCCCGCCGGCATTTCCGTCCGCTACCAGTCGACCGCGAACCGGACAAAACGCATGCTCAACATCCCTCCCCACGAGTCCTTCCTCAACGTGCCCGTCGAAGGCGACCGCATCATCTTCAACCCTCCCTCGTCCGAGGCCTCGGTCTACCACACGCCCTTCAAGTTCCTCCCGCGCTCCGACCCGCGCCGCCGCGCAAACATCTACAAGCTCTTCAAGCCGCAAGCCCCTACGCCAGAGCCCATCGCCGCCGAGGCTACCGATGCCAACGCTGCCGAGCAGCACGGAGAGCAGCTACCGCCCGTCCTCTACAACCCCACAAAGTCGTACAACGTCACGGCCGAGCAGGTCGAGGAGATCCGCCAGCTGCGCGCCAAGGACCCCAAGAAGTACAGCGTCACCTACCTCAGCAACAAGTACAACTGCACAAAGGTGTTCATCATGATGTGCACCCAGGCGTCTCGCGAGCACCAGGAAGCACACAAGCTCGCGCGCGCCAGGACCGCCGAGAACTGGGGCCCCCGGAGAGCGGCTGCCAAGCTGGATGCCAGGAGGAGAAAGGAGATGTTGCATCGTGGCGATATATAGATGCAGATGCAGATGCAGATGCAGATGGACTGGGATTGGGATTGGGATTGTTGGGGAAAGCGTTGAAGAAGAAGAAGAAGAAGGGGGAGGAGGAAGAGGAGGAGGATTGTTTAGGGCGGAGGAGGATGGTGCGGATGAGAGAGAAAGGAGAAAGAGGGAGTGGTCTGGTCTGGTCTGGTCTTCTGGTCTGGTCCGGCTTTTGGTTGCTTTGCTTCCTGCGCGCGGCATATATACTGTTTCTTGGTAACCCGTTGTTTTGGTCTAGCTGGCGGGCGGGTTGTGGGAAAGCCTGTTTATCTTGCCGTATGAGACAGCGCCAAAAGTGGCAGGACATCTCCCTAGCTCAGCTCATCCCATCGTTATGCGCGATGGGAGAGCGAGTGAGCGGGTTGTCAATATGCGCAAAGGGGTGGTACGGTAGACATACCAACCAGCAACCAACCCCCCTGTCGACGACCGATTGAACCGACCAGCCAGCCAGCCAGTTGCTTTGATCTGCCCTCCCAAGCCCGCCAGCGATGACATGAGGAGGAGGAAAGGACGGGAGCCAGGAGAATGTTGCCATACCCACTTTGTATTACTAGTCACAGCACAGCGCATAAAAGGGGAGACAGACAGACGCATTGGTCACGACTATTTGCACGCCTTGTACGATCAGGAATAGGTAGGGGTACGGGTGCGGGAAACGGAAAATGGGTCGGTCGGCAGCCAAAAGGTCCGGGAGGGATGATAGGAAATGGGGTTGGTGAGTGGTGTACCTCGGTCACTTGAGCCGGCAACAACACCTCTGTACATATGTCCATGTCATTCTCATGTCTTTGTTCAAATACCACTCGCGCGACATTCACTACAGTGAAGAGAGAAGTGAAGAGAAAAGTGAAGAGGAAAGTGAAGAGTAGTGAGGAAAGCGAAGAGTCAAAGTAAGCCATTGACTGAAACAGAGTTGTTTGCTTCCGCTCTGCCTCTACGCTATTATACTAACAGTCAAGATGTAGCTAGGCAAATCGTGTCTCCCCACCCCCAGAAGCACATGGAAGATTGTATTTCTGGATGGTTCGAATCAAGTGCCGTTATCCAAAACCCGTAAAATTTTATAAGCTACAATTTCGAGCTCGCTTCCTCTAACGTACTCCTAGGAACCATCACACCCTTTTAGTGAAAAGCAAAACCTCGGTAAGTGGCATTTGCGACTGCCATCCAAAAACATTACGACGCCTGTGCCCTCAATGCCCCGTTTCGTCATTTATCCTCAAGCGCCTTACACCTAGCCTCCTGTCTGGCGAATTCATAGTCCAGTTTTCCAGGAATTACCCTCCAGCACCAACCACACCAACTCCTGACTTTGGCCTGCATCTCCCGTCCAAGGATATCGCCTCGATCCCGCTCGTCAGGCCATTCAGGGACGCAAGCCCCGACCTTGACCATCCGGACCAGCTTCTTCTTGACCACACCACCAATTCCCTCGATCTCGTGTCTCTCATAGCCAGGCTTCAGCATAGGGCTAGGAGTCCTGCGTTCGAGGCCGGGCCCGACCAAGACAGAGCCGAGGCTGCCAGCCTGAGATGACGAGGAGGCATTGCTACCGTTCACACTCCCGTTACTACTAGTGGTGCTGGCAGTATCGGTACCCCAGAAAGCGATGGAAATGTTGGAACCATTTGAGACAGTGGTGGTAGAGGGAGACGGAGTGTACTCATAGGTGCCGTCGGCTTCTTGAGCATCTTCGGCATCACAGTCGGTCTCCTGTTCCCGCTTCCGGGCAGCGCAGCAGTCACTCCCGCGGCCGCAAATAACGCCGCGATCGCCTTCACCGATGCCAGTGCCGAGACCGCCGAGGACATCGGTGTACTGGTTACGCCATCTCCAGATGCTGGTGATAGATGACAGGTCAGAACTGAATGTGAAGTGGGCGGAGGCACATCAGCTTACCTTTTGTATTCGTAATCATCGTTTCTTATTGTTTTCCCACATGGCTGGCAAAGCCAAACTCCGTCTGTGTCACATTTGCAGATGGCTCTTTGCACATCGTCCGACTCGACGGAGAACTCAGGGCCAAGGGGTGGCTTTATGAGATTCCCTATGGGCGTCTTTGCGCATGTTACGCACAGCCGGCGGTGTCGGTCGCGGAGCACAATCGGTGCCGGAGGTTTAATGGCACAATTCTAACAACAATTTCGGACTGGTCAGCTCTCTAGCTCCAAAGAACCATGGTAACATGATGTACTTACCCGACAAACGACAGTACCGCAACGGCGACACCCTCCAACCAGATCGCGAGCGCATTGACCGACCTTGCAAGGTTTATTGGATCTTCCCATCTCTTGCATGTAAAACCAGTTGACGGTACGAGCGCGATACCGCAAAACTGCATCGGGATCGATAGGAAGGTGTTCGTTGGAGCAATGCAAGGTGGAAACAAGGAGCATCTTGCGATACTGCAGTAGGTTCCCCCTTATTTGCCGGCAGGTTCGCGACAGGTTATCGAGCGTGTTCAAGTCAATGGAGGCAGCCAGAGACATGACGATACTGGTTATGGGAAGATTCGAGTCAGTAATTCACCCCTCCCGT
Organism: Neurospora sp. CHS-2018c; assembly: GCA_009806235.1. Lineage (NCBI taxonomy): Eukaryota > Fungi > Ascomycota > Sordariomycetes > Sordariales > Sordariaceae > Neurospora > Neurospora sp. CHS-2018c. The sequence continues at coordinate 555,184 of RAPC01000041.1, read as the reverse complement.
TCGCGTGTAGAGAAGGAGAGGGGAGAATCCGAAGTCATGTCAAACACGGGGAACTAGAAGATAAAGAAAACGGGGTAGAATTGGTGGTGGTCGCCTACGGATAGCATCCCAAAGCCAGTGTCATGGAGTTCTGGTTCGGATTCTCCCTGACAACGGGCTCGTGAGCCTCCTCGCGATGTTTCTCTGTGTTCACGCTGCCCTCGCCCTCCATCTTGGTCCGGCCGATGTCGGTGACGATCCCCATTCCAGTACCATTCCTAGCCGGCACGTTGAAGCCATGATGAAAGGGCTGGACCTGGCGAGGGTCGACATCTTCGTATTCAAGATCTACAAAGACGGCCATGTTCAAATGCCGGAGATACGGTTGTTGATGGTGCCGATCGAAGGCTTCGGGGGATCAAGGGATCGAGTGTCGTTGGTGTTGATTGTTATCGGTGATAGCAATGAACCAGATAAGCAAGAACGCCGGATTCACTGGATTAAACAAAGGCGAAGAGTGACCGGAAAGGACAAAACAGAATGGATAAGGGAGAAGCAATGATAAAACTAGAGATTATCGAAACATTGAAGAAGACAAGAAGTCAACCATCACAAATCACAAAGAAGAGGAAGGTTTGACGTCTTGATGGATGACGACGATCCATGGAAGGAATGGAAGAGCGCCCGCCTTCCTTGATCTTCTTGTAAGCCGCTGTCCAATCAACGCGGGTTCCAGCTGCCAGTTGTAGTGCATTGACAGCACGATGACTCCACACTGTAACCACTGAAACCGCTAAAACAGGGCACTAAACCGGGCTGTCCTGCAGGGGATATTGTTAGAGATCAGTTCATCCACGCTTCTGGAAGGTGGGGCAGCCAGCGCTTTCTTTCTCGTGTCTCTGTTTGCGCCTTCCACGATCTCTCACCTACCACACATCTTGAAGACAGAGCCGGAGGTGCCCTCGTGCCTTCCCATCCTTCACCGAAAGGAAATGAACATCCACATGTGACCTCATGAATTTTCTTCCCCTTGTACCAACTTTGGTTACCAACTGTGATACCCTCTTTTCACCAGAACATTACACCGCACACGGAACTTGAGAACCAACTATTTCCTCCAGCTTTTCGTTGTGGTGTTCCTTGGCGACGACATTCCTCCTTTGCGACAACCTCGCTCGACTTCGATCATGACGTGCAATTCTAACGCCTTTTCTTCGAAAACACTTGAGCCGAACACATTCGGCGCCGCAACATGCTCGAGTCGGCGGCCCGATGTCTGATCTTGTCCGGATCATTGGACATACAACCATCCACGGACCAAGACATTCGGTGTCGCCAGCGTTACACTGCCCCTTGATGTTCGGAACCGACTAGTGCTGAGGCTCAACGCCGATCGGTCAATCAGTCCGGAGTTCCGGAAGCCGAAAGGAGCGCCGCCATGACGATGACTACGGCGTCGGCACGTCAAGCTCCCTCAAACGGTCAACAACACATCCTCCCAGCCCGACTGTGCGATATGTCGTCCAACTTCCAAGTGCCGACTCTGCACAATAGTGTGCCACAGTGGCGCCATATCGCCGTATCTCAAGTACGAACACAGCGCAAGGTCAAGAGCTACCTAGCGCCGGCATCCAAAGCGCCTCATGTTGGCGAGATGCTGTGCTATGTTCGACCACGTATCTGGCCAGCGGTAGCCTTTCGGAGCCATGCGCGTGGCGTTGAGACTTGATCAGCCACCAGTTACTAGGCATCCTGTCCCTTGGAGCATTGCCTGGTTCAAGGTGTGAGGTTGGGGATTGAAGGAGATCTTCGTCAGTACCATGGATCAGTCGAGCGACCCTTGGCCATTTAAGACAGCTTCGATTTCATCCTTCCGTCCCGCGAGACTGGTCTCAAAAATAGAAACCAGCTTCTGAGACCACAAACGCCCACTACGACCTATCATTTCCTTGTCATGGACCCAGTTTCGAACAACACCCACACATCTCCTTCCGATATCAAAATGGGTTGGATTGGTCAGGATGCAGGTTAATCTACACAAGGCAGTCAGGCTTACCCGCCCAGGCGGCTGGACCGCCTCTCGGTTTTGGACCCCTTACCCAAGCAACGATAAGGCATGAGTTAAGGCCCAGGGGTTGTCTGACACCGTCATCCTCCTCGCATCAGGATCTCTCGAATGAAGATTGAAGATTGACGGCTGCTTACGGGAATCCCCAAAACTCAACATGAAAATGCCCTTGCCAGGAGTCGGTGTGTTTCCACGAGCGAACATGCCCAAAAGCTATACCTACCACCGATGGTTATGTTCACTCCTGGCTTGCCGCTCGTGGGGGTCTTCACGAGAAAGCGCTGCGTGGCCAGAGGCGTCGGTCAATCTTGCGCCTGCGTCACTCTCCATTCACGGTCAGCCGCAGGTACCAAGAACGCCATTTGGCCTGATATGGTCAGTTTATCATGAGGAGTAAGCAAGGTTCGGAACCATGATTTTCAATGTTGCTGGAGATAGAATGGCTGGCCGACGTTTGATGTCAGCAGAAACGGTACAAGCTCACGGGGCGCTCCGTATTCTCCCACCGTTACTCTCAACCCCAAAAGTAACACTGCCTGTGGTGGTATGCATCGCAACTGCATGGCGCTACGCTTCTCGTGGAGAAGTAATGAATATTGGCGCCAGCTGGAAGGTCAGTGCCCAGACTCGCCAGACCGCAGCGAGCTGAAGACCCTTCATGCGTGTTACGGAGTCATTCGTGCCTTCGCTATTGATTCTTATCGAAAAAGACCCCCTCCAGGCAACATCAGCCAGTCGAGACTCTGCCACTCATCTCATTCTTCACGGCTTCCGAAGTCTTGCTTCATGGCGTGCGCCGCTTCTCTGTCGTATGTCTCATCATATCAAGAGTCAATTTGTCTTCCCGATGATCTACATGTAGGCATATCAGCCCTCGTGATTGAGAAATTGAGGGCGTCTTGGGCGTCTAAGGCACCTCAAAAGGTGTTCAGATGCCAAGCTCGTATTTATTGAGGGGCAATCAAGAACCTCGCAACCATCCCCATGGCCATGGTTTCACGGCGGGAACGGACCGTGCAATCGCAACCACGTTTGGAGAAACCCACGGCGACTGGCCCTGACTTACATGGGTTGTGGGATCTAAACCTTAAATGGATGGTCTACGCCGACCAGTCCGAGGCTGGAGATAACGGCCTTACACATCTTTCATCGAACGACATGTTAGGACTTCACCGGCCTCTTCATCAGCTGTGACATGTCGTCTTGAAGGACTCAAGATTGGCGGCAACATAGCATTGACCAATGTACCGTACAGAGCCCAGGCGGCCGCTACTGCTGTGCGAGTTACTCCGGCTTCTTTACATATCAGATGGTCAGCTGTCATTAGGCCAAATCCATCAATGCTAGGCCGAACAGGTCCTGCAAGTTACACGACATACGAGGTGTTGGTATGTAGGCCATGTTACACCACAACATGGTACTCAAGCTGAACGACTGTCGACTGGTTACTCCTGGATTCAGCAATCTTCTCTCCGCTCATTGACCTCTTGTTCACTTGCAGAATACTGAACCGTCGAATCAGAATGCAAAGATGGAACAACCCTAGAAGGTCTCCTAGACATTCGGGATGCGAAAACATGGATCATCTCATGTTCTATTTCCTGGTGCAGTCCGTTCTGACTTTGGTTGGCTCGGACGTCGGGTGGTACGGTACACCTTAAGGTCCAACAGTCGGGCTTGCATGTGAGAGCGATGGTAGACGTCTCAGTAAGTCGTCTCGCTATTTTGTCACCGTTATCATGCCTCTCAGCTGCCCGTTTTGGTATATGGACGAATGGTGTGAGACAAAACGGCGGAGTGGGTCGAAGAAGGTGACATTGCATACAATGAACTCTGGGGTCCAGACATCTTGGTAGACTTCCTGCATGTCACTCTTCACGACCTCAGCTGTATCCTAACATGAGGTGTGGTTGTGTAGGACGCAGCCTTGCAAATTCGCTTATCACTCAGTGGCAGGGGGAAAACGCAGAAATAAGATGAAAGTGACGGTTGAGGAATGCTGTGGCGGTCGAGATCGAGGAGTGCGGGCCACGCATCACCAGCTTCTTGGTAAAACAGGGCCGCGGCGGCATGTGAAGCGGCGATACAGATTGTCAGGGCTTTATCAGTCAGATATTCCTATCAGTTGCAAAAGGTAATATCTCTGCTTGTTCGTCTTGGGGTCTTGGGGTCTCCCACTTTCACGACCAAGCTTATTGCGAGTGTTCCTTGGCATCATACATATCCCCTCTTTCACCACTAAACACTGTAGAGTGCTACCTTTTGCCCCTCGACAACACAGGGACAGCAGAAGAGCAGACTTTGGGTATCAGGGTTGGCCTTTCGGTAAGGTCGCCAGGCTCAATTGTTTCCTTCTGGCTATTGATCGGATGAAATAGAGACGACAATGAAGGCCTTTCGATCATACTTCACACCCTCCCCGGCGGCGGCCGAGAGGGACGATAGACGAGCGACTCGTAAGAGTAACGAAGACGACAAGTTGCCCGAGCAGCAACGCGAGAAACTTTCTGGGCAGGGATCAACAGGGCCATCATCAAGTCCTGCAACATACGATGGCAGTGCTGTTACACCTCGTTCAGTTACCCCGTCTCCAATGCCTGGGAGTATGCTCACGGTACCAGGCGCGGCTCACTATGGCCCACGGAAACAGAATGGCCGGTCGACGCCCTCTACTGCCGGTTCGACCAAGCGATCTACGACTGGCTCCTATTCATTCCGTCATTCTATCTTTCCGGTTGGAGACGCCCGAAACGGCGATTCGGATGCGATGACCGAGATCAGAACCGACATGATGGTCAACTCGCTATTCGAGCAGATGTGTCGAAAACAGTACACTACAGGCGTGGATCCATACGAAGGCGTCGTGTTGAAGAAATCCCGGGGTAACTTCACCTGCTGCCCACCGCAAATGGCGGCTATCCCCGATTCGCTCTACGCCATGATCACACAGATGAATGTCCGATGTGCCATGACAATCAACACACACGTCGTCCGCACAATACTGAACGGTATCGGTAGGAGGAGTGATATCAACTTTGTACCGTTGCCGGACGGATTGCGTGTGCAAATCCTGCGCACTATGTCGGATTTGCCCAAGGGCCAACTCCATCAGTTTGCTGCCTTTATCGAGGATGCCAAAATCCTGGTTGTGTGGGCCGACGAGCCCGAGAAGATTATCTCATGGGCTGAAGACCTCGAGAAGAAGCTCATTGAGCTCATTTGGGGCAGCAGCAACGACGCAGATGAGGACGATGATGACGAGAAGAGACAGACAACAACACATGCTGAGGAAGTTGACGGAAATTCATTGGAGCAGGCAAAGGAGCACCGCCCGGTGAGACTGGAAAGCGCTTGCATTGTGGCTCTAACCATGGCGTTATGCGTTGCTTGTCTGGGTCTCGGATGGAGAGCGCTTGCGTACGAAGCGTCAGTGGACGGAAGCTATATCCGATTTGCCTTGTTGGCGGTCTCGCCTGTTCAGTTCTTCGTGAGCTTGGTACGTATTTTCCAGCATTTATCGTGTTATGCACACCTTTCCGCCCTTCTTTCCATGCAGCCATCAAACTAGATGCTAATAATCTCTATCACAGTTCTTCTTCCAAACACTCGCTGCCAATCTGTTCCAGATCTTTGGTCCCATCAGCTCTGTTGATAATAACAGCAAATACTACAGTGGGAAGCCGCCCCAAAGGCTTGACCGTCACCAATACACGCTGCCCCATGTCACCTTCCAGATGCCCGTATACAAAGAAGGTCTCGCGGCTGTCATCAAGCCCACGGTAGTCTCCGTCAAACAAGCCATCAGCACCTACGAAATGCAAGGCGGTACCGCCAACATCTTTGTCAACGACGACGGTATGCAGCTCCTCAGCGAGGAAGAAGCCCAAGCACGCCGTGATTTCTACGACGAACACAATATCGGCTGGGTGGCACGCCCGCCACACAACCCCAAGCCGAATCTCGAGGCTGGCGAAACAGTGTTCCTTCGCCGTGGCAAGTTCAAGAAGGCCAGCAACATGAACTACGCACTCCACACTAGCAATCGTGTTGAGGAAAAGCTGAGCAAAATCAATCGTATCGGTGACTGGACAAACGAGTACGAAACAGCCGCCTACCAACAGTGCTTGAACGAGGTTCTCCGCGAGGACGAAGGCCGAACTTGGGCCGAGGGCAATATTCGGGTTGGCGACTACATCCTGCTGATTGACTCTGACACCCGTGTTCCGTCTGACTGTCTGTTGGATGCTGTTAGCGAGATGGAGCAGAGCCCCGAGGTGGCTATCCTTCAGTTCGCTTCTGGGGTCATGAACGTTTCCGATTCTTTCTTTGAGGGAGGGTAAGTCAACTCCTACAATTCCCTTGTTCCGCCGAGAAATCATGATTGACCATTTTCTTCGCAGTGTCACCTGGTTCACCAACCTGATCTACACGGCCATTACCTACGCCGTCGCCTGCGGTGACGCCTGCCCCTTCGTCGGCCACAACGCCATGCTCCGCTGGCAAGCCCTCCAAGACGCAGCCAGTTACGAAGAAGACGGCTACGAGAAATACTGGTCTGAATCGCACGTGTCCGAAGACTTCGACATGGCCCTGCGTCTCCAATGCGCTGGCTACTCCCTCCGCTACGCCTCCTACACCGGCGAAGGCTTCAAGGAAGGCGTCAGCTTGACCGTCTACGACGAGCTCGCCCGCTGGGAGAAGTATGCCTATGGCTGTAACGAACTGTTATTCCACCCTTTCCGATTCTGGGTCTTCCGTGGCCCTTTCACCCCACTGTTCCGCGATTTCCTCGGCTCCAGCATCGCTTTGCCCAAGAAGTTGACCATCTGCGCCTACATCGGGACGTACTACGCCATCGCAGCGGCGTGGAGCTTGTCGCTGATGAACTACTTCCTGACCGGTTGGTTCGAAGGGTTCTATGATAAGTACTACCTCGATTCTTTCGCCATTTACTGCTCGATCATCGTGGTGTTCACCGCTCTGGGTAACTGTTCGCTTGCCATCCTTCGGTACCGCACGAATAAGCAGAGCCTCTTTACCGGCCGTAAGTTTTCTGCCCTTCCCCTTTCCCCCTCCCCCCATCTCCTATCCCCGTTACTAACGCCACTCCCACCCAGTAATCGACAACCTAAAATGGATCCCCATGTTCACCATCTTCCTCGGCGGCATCTCCATCCACGTCACGCAAGCCATCCTCTGCCACTTCTTCGAGATCGACATGGTGTGGGGCGCCACCGCCAAGGAAGTCGAGGAAGTCCATTTCGGCCAGGAAATCATTCGCATCTTGAAGCGGTTCAAGTTTACTTTCCTGTACTGCTTCTTGATGACGGGCTTGATCGTCGCCGGATGGTTCTTCTTCCCGCACCCCTGGAAGATCCAGAAGTTGTATAGCGTGTATCCGCTGGCTAGCATGGCGGTTACGCACTTTGCGCTGCCGGTGCTGTTGAATCCGGCGTTGATGATGTTTACTTGGTAAGCTGTACAAGTAGGTAATGTGGTAGTGTGGGGTGTGTCAGTGGGAAGGGAAGGTGGGGGAGAGAGAGAGAAGGGGGAAGGTGCGACTGGGAAAGGGGAGGAGATATTGGATACAAGGTGTTTTTTTCCCAATTGACGGAGTGTTCACGGTTAAATTTTCAGGCACTGGGATCAAAGCCGAGGCTTGCTGCCCAGCAGCACGAAGGCATTGCACGGTCGCCAGACCATGGAATGCCCCTTTGCCAAGTGGTCACTGGAGGTCTTGAATCTGACGGGAAGCAAGGCGCACCGGAAGACAAAAGTCTTGTGGCAGTATACGACAGGACATGTAGTAGATCGTGTGTGTTTCTTTCCTTTGCGGTATTCTAGTTGGTGGCTTTCTCCTACCTACCTAAACTATGTAATGGTCAAGGCATAGCTTGGAAACAGTGGAATGGAGGCTCATGAAGGCAACGATGGACGGATGGATGGATGATATGGGTCTCGGGGTTTCTCATACATACTCTATCTAGAGGAGATGATGGTCACCTTCATTTTCATTTGGCGGTCCTCTCGACAAACATACACGTTAATGTTATCTGGTTTAGTACATGTTGTTTAGCTGTTTTAAATAGTAATGCAACACGATTAGGGATAAACTGGTTTTTAAGAACCAAAGATCTCCGAGGTAACCTTCACACACCAGTACTTCATCTCATGAACGACTGACCTGAACCTGAGCAAGGGAGTCCGGCTTTGATGTTAGCTTCATCATCCCCAACGATTCGACCAAGACTCAGCTGTTACCAAGCGCCTTCCATCCCATCTCTTCACCCGTGCCTGTAACCCAAAGGACACAGCCCGCAACTGAGCCCCTCCCTACAGGCTATATGTATTACTTCCCGCGTAATTACCTCCGTGGCAAGCTGGTAGGTCGGGATGGCGCAACGGTCCACATGCCTGTGGTCCGTATCCGCGTCCCATCCCTCCATCCCCCGGCTCTCGTGGACGCTACGCGTTCGAACCCGGTTCCAGCTGTAAGTCCACATCTTTTTTTCTTCTTTTTTTCCACTTTTCTTGTAATCGCAAGTTTGTAATAGGTTGTTGTTGTCCTCAAGCTAGACAGATGAAGGACGAAAGCTACAACATTCTGATGTTTTCAAAGGGTCGCTCGCCGCTGTCAGGCTGGCAGTTGTTATCTCAGTACCTCTCCGACCTGCTTGTGCATTGGAACGGCCGGGGACAAACACACGACCACAACCAAAATGGACATACTGTATATTAAATGCTGTATTCTATTTCTAGACACATGAATTGGAAGGAGTAGCAGTGACACAGTACCACCGGCTTCACCCAAACGTGACTCTCTACCACCGAGTCCGCCCCATTCCATAGGCCTTGCGACTTCCTCCGTGATCCCCATGGACGCGTGCAGTTATAAAGGTAAGAACACCATGCCCAGCACGCCAGCCAGATAGAGGCAGTCAAACACGCACCTTCCCAGCCAGGAACCACTACGAACCACCCTTTATAAACCTCCCAATTGCTTTCACTTAACAATAAGCACAATAATGACCTACTGGTGTAACGGTTTGGCACAGTGGATAGGTACTCAAACGCCAACGGGGCGATTATACAAGTTCCGCAGCCCAGGTTTACTCCCCTGGTGGGATGTTCTTTTGGCTTCTTTTCCATTTTAATTTGACTTTTTGCACCTCAAGCGACTCAAGATGTGATGGATAGTTGACCACCATCGAGTGCCGGTATTGCGCTACTTCGCTATTTATCTTGGTTTGCATACGTCGCTTCTTCATGTCTGTCCCCTTCTCTTTATCACCCTTCAAATTTTCCTCCCGTCGTTACCCACGCTCTAACACAACCCGTCATCCCCCACAAACCTCTCCTTCCCCCTCCTCACAAACCTAACCGGCACATGCCTCCCTCCCGTCAACTTGAGCGTCACCACCGACTGCGCCTGCCGAACCGTCTCATCCGCCTTCTCCTGCGCCTTCGCATACACCTCCCTCCTCTCCTCCACACCCATCCCCTGCACCTCTTCATCATCCGCCCACTCATCGACCGCCAGCTCAACCGAGTACTTCTGAAACAGAACCGCAATGGCAGCGACCATCTCCACCATCGCAATCCTCCTCCCCAGGCATGAGCGCGCGCCATCAGAGAAGGGAATGAATGATCCCCTCACGGGCCGGAAGAGCGTGGGCGAGGTATCGAGGCCTTCGTACCCACCGTAGTTCTCCTCCTGCTGCTTTTCAGACTCCTTCTCGTCCGTTGATGATTGCCCCTGGGACATGGAAGGCAAGTACCACCTATCAGGCAACCACTCGTCTAGATCACCTGCGTCTCCTTGCTTGGTCTTGTCGAGAGCAGGCCAATGCCTCTTGTTCCTCTGCACAGCTGATATAACAGGCATGATGGGCATCATAGCCGGCATCTGATGCTTTTGTCCTTCGTCTTGCAGCCATTGATCCGTATCCGCCACTCTCTTGGGCGTCACCACCACCGGAGGAATCAGTCGAAGGGTTTCGTTGATCACGGCCCCGATGTAACTAGCAAGCAAGGCGTTGATGTTTTTCTCGTAGTCCCACGTCTCTGGATCGGAGTCCCGGCCGAATATGGCGTCGATGTCTTGTTGAACTCGGCGCTGCACTCCGGGGTGAATAGCCAGCTCGATGAGCGTGAAGTGCGTGACATTGGCGGTGGTCTCGTGACCAGCGAGGGTCATGATGAACGCATTACCCATGATCTCGCTGTCCTCCAACTTCGTCGCGCCGTCGTTCTTCTCCGAGGAAGACGGATCATACTTGCTCCTAACCAGCTGACCCATGATATTCATCCCCTCCCTCTCCTGCACTCCCGCCCGAATATCCTCCACCTTCTCCTTCAGGAAAGCGTTCATGTACTTGGTATAGTTAACTTTCGCCTCCCACGCCTCGTGCAACTTTGATCCCCATGATCCCCACCGTGAGGGAACCCGCTTAAGGATAGCCGAAGGAATAAGCAGCAAAACCACGATCCTCTCCAAAACCGTCGCCAACGAATCCGCAAACGTCATCGAATATCCCTCAGGCGGCTCCAGACTCCCGTACTTGGCCAGCTTCGGATCCACGTCCGCAGGCATTTGCTCGTGCGGCCAGAGCAGCTTCAGTCCGAAGCCGACGTACCCGATGATGTTCAGCGCCCAGCGCATGGTGTCGTGTTCCAGAGTCGTAATCGTGCCCGTCATTTCTTTCTCCTCTCCCTCCTCTTGCGAAGAAGAAGAAAACCACCCCCCAACCATCCCCACCGTCTGCCTCACCGCCTCCCTAAACGTATGTCCCGCATTCCGCTCATTAAAACTCGCGCTCGTCACCTTCCTGTGCATCCTCCAGACCTGTCCCTCAGTCGTCACCACATTTGACCCAAATATTTCCAGGATTCCATACTGGCGCGTATCCTTGGGAAAGGCCTCCCTCCTGCTCGTAAGTTGATGAATGACACCCGCGTCGGAGGTGTAGCAAGCTAGGCCGTTCCAGCTGGCCACCAAAAAAGTGTCGGACCCCAAACGGGCGAAGTGCGAGCGCGGAGAGGGGTGGTATTCCCAGTCGGGCGTCATGACGAAGACGTAATTGGCGTAGAGGCGGGTGGGGAGGAGGCGGGTGAGGATGGGGAGGAGGAAGTGGCGGGTTGTGAGCCAGAGGGGGGAGAGGGGGTAGATTGCTGGTGAGACGTTAGTTGTCTATTTTCTTGTTCAGAAAGGTGAGGATATCCTACGGGTGATGAGAACGGGATACCCAGCTTTACGCGCTTTGGCGATATTGGTTTTGAAGCCGGCGTAGATCTTGTAGGCCGCCCAGGCCAGGAAGAGCCCGAAGAGGGCGAGGAGGTTGAGTCTCATGGTTAGCAGGCAGCACAATGAAAAGCTACCGATGGTTGAGAGGACTGTTGATAGCCAGTATCAAACAGGTTGAGGAGGGGAAATATTTTTGTGAGGAAATGTGACGATCCTTCATTGCAATTTGAAAGTTTTTGATGGGCGGGCGAGTTGGGATGGCGCCTATCAATGTCACAACAGGCCTGGCCGGGTAGGTCCAAGCGGGGAGACACTAGCGCATGAAACACACCTCGATGTGAACTTAATCCGATTGCTTGGATTCGATGGCATACTAGCGGAAATATGTCAAATTTGGGGTCTACCGACAATCTCGGTGGTTTGCGCCATCCACCGGCTATGGGACAGATATTGGACGGCAAGCCGGGAGATTGAGATGGCAGGCGTGGATGCGGATGTTTATTGCCCCTGAGCCTTGTCAGGCCCGTTGTATCCTCTCCGGTTTCGACCCTCCTGATCTCCTCCGCTGGCTGGCTGTGTTACATCGTGACAACGTGTAGGATAATCTGATTATATGGAAGAAGAAGGGTGAAGATGCGGCCAACGAAAATAAAATCGCAGCAGCGGTCTATCAATCCCAGCGAACGCGGAGTTGCGGCTATTTGGCCGTATGTCTTGTGTGGTCTGAACCAATAATGAGGTGCCCTATCCGTCGCAAGTGTATCCCGTCTTCGCCGATTGACGCAATCGACCCAATTGAACGTTGACGTTGGTGATAGCGAACATGGGAAAGAAACAAGAACTTGGCTTCAAATGGAAAACGTGAAACGCGGGTCACCGTCGGAAACTCGGAACCCCCTCGCCCCCTGCCAAGAAATCAACATTCAACAACGGTTGACGGCACGATACGATGACAGCGAGATTCCTCTTTGGAGAAAAGCGCCGAGGCTTGCAGTTCTTCCGAACGGGAGGAAACGAACCGCGCCGCTTCCGACTTTTCGCAACGCCTTTCCACTGGACGGATGAGTGTGGTTGGTGGTGTGCAGTCGGCGTGTGCAAGACCGAATCGTTGCTGGTCAATCTTGCAGAAGCTTGGAATTGTAACTTACGCTCAGTCGTTGGTGCGCGTATGTAACAATGACAAGTTTCAAACTTACACTGTTTGTCGATACGCTTGACAGTGTCAAGTTTAGCTGTCAAAACTGTCAGCGGCCCGGGAAACGAGGATACTCCCGGCAGGCAGCTCGCATCTTGCCCCACAGCCATCGTCCAATCACGAGCTTCGACACAACGACACTCCAACGTCTTGTCGTCGACAACAGCAAGGACACTAGACAGTTTCGAAGTACAGACCAGTCAAAAAGCTTGATTGACGACTGATACCTCTTTGTAACCAATCGTGGTACTCAAAGAAGCAAGCCTTGTCATCCGGAGCTCGCGCCCGAACTTGGAGCCCAGAGCCAAGATGTTTCGTTATTTCGCTGTTTCGTTTCGTTTTCACCTCAATCCCTCCGGCCGGCCGTCGATCGTCAAGATGTGTGGAAGCTGAGGAGGTTCTAATGGTCTGGTCTGGATCTCGTGAATGTGGGCGGCTCGGCGGGGAGGAGGGTCTGAGGAGCTCAGACGACGTCTGGTCTACGACATCAGTTGACACATGTCCGTGTCATGCATGCACAGACTCGAGGCATGACATACATATGTGGGCACTGGACTGCGGAGATAGTTCTACTGAGTGCGTAAATTTGACCATCATTGAGAGGAAGCAGCTCGACAAAGTGGCTTGGACAACAACTGGTACCTACGTGTGCCGGATGTTTGGAAACTGGAATATTGAATGGCGGCTGGAAGACAGCTTCGAAGTTGCCACCTGGCTTCGTTAAGGTTTTTTTTTTTCCCCCAAGGCCTCAGAGAATCTCGCCCCGAATTTGGTACGAGTTGGCATGTGATTCCGTTTGGCTGGCTGTTTGCCCGTGGCCTAGTGTTCTCGCACCTTAACTGACTGTTCATCAAGTTAGTTGATGCTCCCAAGCCCGTCGTTGGCCGTTGGGTAAAGTTTGAAACTTTCATCCGGACTGAATCCTGCCTCTTCCCCAGAAGATCAGCGTAATACAGCCCACCGTCGACGTCCTTCTTTTCCTTGGGTTCTCATCTGGTCTGGTTTTGAATAGCGGCAGAGGGAGTCATACTTCCGTCTGCTCGTCTGGTCTGATGATTATGGCGGGTGAGTAACAGGTCGGTGGAGCAGAACCGAGAAAGGTGGCGGGATGCGTCGAGTAGGTACACATGCTAGTAGAGGAAATTGCATGTGTGGCTGCCTGGTCGTTGATACATGCCTTACCTGTAGTATCTGTCCAAAGAACCTGAAGCAAGCAAGCAACACGGCTTGTGTTCTTGCCTGGCTTGAATGAAGTTGTCACCTGTGCAGTGGATGTTCCTTACTTACCTGTTGCCATGGCCGGGGGAAATGGATCATTTCGGCACTACCCAACCATCACCCACCGGGGGTGCAACCCACCTTCGAGATCGCGACTGGAAAGTTACGACAGAGTGATCGCATCCCCATACGCTGGATAGCCCTCACTTTGAGGGGTAGGAAGCCTCGACGCGATGAGTGTTGAGCATAGAGAGAGGTAGCTCACGAGTGTCTCGTGTCGTGGTGTACCATGTATGTCGTGTTGGCTGCCCGTGGCGAGCATCATAAAAGAAGAGGGGAGACCCAGCAATCGGAGAGCTCTCCGTCTGGTCCGATGTTGATTCTCTTGTGGAGTATGGTGCTGTACATCCGGTCTGATGTCTCTTTCTACCGAACTACATGTACATCAGTCCCAACTCCGTTTTTATCTCGTCTCTCAGTTGCAGCAGGAGAGTGCGTCCGAACGTGCTATAGAAGCAAAGTGCAACATCCTTGGACCTGCCTAGGTTGTGGGCATGTGGGCTTGTGGCGACCGGAGAGGAGAAGGGGGGGGGTCCGTCTGTAGGTAATGCAGTGGTAAATTACAAGCTGCTTGAGTCGTGATTGTCAGCTCGTGTCCAAAAGGGGAAAATAAGGAGGATAGCTTACTTACCGACAGCTATGTCTGCTTGTAATTTTCAGACAGGAGAAAATGAAACAATGCTTGACTGGCGATCGTCGGCCCTACAAGTAGACACGGGTTTGATTTCCACCGAAGGGGGAGGGAAGGGCAACTTACGGAAGTCCCAGTGAGTAGAGGTTGTGAAATTGGGCCAGCTAGGCGAACCAAGCAATAATGGGAGAATCGAGTTTGTTGAAGGTTGAACGGAGGAAGAAGTAGAATGCCCGTAGTCTAGAAAAAGGAGAGAACATGAACCACGGCATGGTGGGTAACGACCTCGAAAGGTAGGTACCTACGCTACAAGTAGTAGTGCGATGTGTTAGGAGGAAAGCGGGACCGTTGACCGCGGGGCTGATGGGTGGCACCTGCCGTTGCCGTTGGAACATCAGGAAGGCAGCACCACTATTTCAGTATCACCAAATACAAGGTGCATTACTTAGGTAAGTTATCCTTGAAGCCTCCGGTTCATGGGTGCCGCCGACCGTGGTGATAAGATGTACATGATCACGGATCCCGGAGTCGTGATTCTCACTCCCGGAGGAGCGGTGGTGGAGATATAACTACAAAGAGGAGCGTAATCAGATAGATGATGCCACCAGGATTGCCACACAAGTTGAGAATGAGGCGTCTTTCACTTTTGATCATGGAATCACAAAGTTCGTTGATGTTAACCAGGTTCATTATTTCCTCTCTATCCTAGCTACCATCCATTTTCCTCTTTCGGTTTCCAGCATCCCTCGCTTTCGCAATGTCAATCCTCCTCTATTAAAAGGTCAAAGATGTAGGAACATCGCAGCAGCTATACAAACGCGCGCGTGAGAACCAATGAAAGGGCAACATCATCGTGTCTTCTTCGTAAAAAGCAACTGAACTCAAAAAGACTGTGCTGGAATACAAAGAAAAGGTCGTCGTCTATCGTAAAGTCATTACCTCGTGAAGAATGCAGCGAAAAAGCAAATCGTTTCCTCAAGATCAACTGATGATGTTCCCCAGGCTTCCTTTTTTCCTCTTTCCCATGACCCATTGATGTTTCCTCCATGTGTGCAACCTCCTTTCCTTCGTCCAAAAATGAAATTGGTTTTGTCCACATCCAAGCTTGTGGGCTGTGAATGTGGCATGCTTTTTTTTTGTGGTTGTTTTCTTTTTTCTTCGTTCTTTCCTTCCTTTCCTTCCTTTCTGTGCACTTCGTGTTCATTGCGCTCGTTTCTCTTCTTCCCGACTGATGAATCACTCTCGCCGACTTCTTTCATCCTCGCTTCGTCGTTGAATTCGCTTTTTTAGTATCCTGGTTCATATCCAGGATTTCCGTTCCCTTCCTTTCCATTACGTGATGACCATTGTGTCATCCCTTGTGTGAAAACTGCCACCGAACCGCTGTGTCTCTGTTGAAGACTTTCTGTTGAAAGAAAACCATTGTGGCAGTTTCCTGATGTTGTTCGTAGCCGGGTAGTGTGAATGCCGTAGCATTCGCAAACCATGCATGGTAAGATAGAAGCAATACTGTGAAAAAAGAAAATGCTACCAGCGGGAGGGAGAGCTGGTTACCGAAAAAAATGCATATTATGAAGAGACTCCTGAGCGAGAAAACCATGCATTGAAAAAAATCAAAACGCCTTGCACATGCTCTTTCCGATTCTGTCGGTGCTGTTGCTGTTACTGTTGCTGTTATGGTCGTTGTGTGGTTCCAAGACGCTTACGCCTTAGTAACGGTTGGGATAACTGCCCGACGAGTAGTCCGGGTATCCAGGTCCTTGCATGGACTCAGACGCACCACTTGAACCCTCGTACTTCGGACGTGTATTGTCCTGGAAGTTGGTGAGAATAGAGGCCGCATGGGAAGCAGTGATGGGAGGACCAGCGGTGTACTGGTTGTTCGCTTCGGAGAAAGTGCGACGAGGCTCGTATGAGGGCTGGGTGGTACGGTAAGCAGCGATGGTCTCCCTTCTCTGCGAAACGGGCTGGTAGAACGAGTTGTCGTTCTGGAGCATCGGGTTCAAGCCAGATCCAGACGTGGACATGCTGCCGCTGTTGCTGGTGCCCAAGCCGCCGGGGGCGCTGTAACTTGGGGTAATGCCAGTATAGCTTGGGTTGACATATCCGCGGCCGGAACCGATGGGGGCAAGAGTGGTACCGCTGTAGGCAGCGGATGTGTTGTTTTGGAGCCCATTGTTGACCGAGCTGCCAGACTGGTAGTAGCTGGAGGGGGCTTGACGATAGCTGGGAGCCCAGTCAGGTCTGCTAAGGTTGGGAGAGGAGACACCGGTCTGGCGCTCAGCATACGACCTGTCGTTGTAGTCGTTGTAGCCGCTGCCGGATGAGTAAGAATAGGAGGGACCTTGGGAGTAATGGGCCGGCCAGTTAGATCTGCTGGGGCTGGGAGAAGGGAGGTTGTTGTGAGCTCCGGCGTACTGCCTGTCGTCGTAGCCGTAAGCAGTACGTTGCTGATGCGGGTAGTGATAGCTCGAGTCATCCGAGTCGGTGCCCGGGGTGGCCTGCTTGCGGCGCTTCTCAGGGGTGGTCACGTTTCCCGAGTTGGCCTTCTTCTTGTTGGCCTTCTCCTTGCGCTCCTTCTCGAGGGTTTCATCAGTACCATCATACTCGGGAAGAATCTCGACGTCAGGGAGGCCATGTGAGGGGTGGCCTGAGTTGAGGGCCTCCTCAAGGGGCGCTTTGAAATGCTCTTCGATGATGTCGATGATTTGGACTGAAGAGTACACACGATCACAGAGCCTAAGCAGGGCAGGCGCGACCCTAGAGGTGGGGAGGAAATCGAGTTCGTCGAGTTCGTCGTCATAGTCGTCGCGGGACCGCTTCTTGTCTCTCTGAAGACGTGCCTTCTCACGCGCCTTGCTGGCCTCTTCCTGACGCTGTTGCTCGCGCTTACGGGGAACAAGTTTCCATCCGTTCAGAGTTCCCCCCTTCAGGTTCGGATTCTCCCGATGGCTTATATCGGACCAGATCTGGGCACGGACGATTGTGCCAATGATGAGATTGCACTGGTCAAGAGAGTACTCGGCCAAGTTACGGTAACGAGCGCGCTGGTAGTGCTTGCGACACAGGTTGCACCAGACACGATCAGGCATTTGTCTCGTTGCCTTCTTGTTGCGCCCAAAGAACTGAGATACGGCCTTGCGGGGTGGCGCGTTGGTGTTGCACTTGCTTGTGTGGTAGCAACGAGTGCCACCACGGCGAAGGTCCGCCTCCAGGGCGATACGATCCGCGCGGTCTTCCTCGGTTCGGGGGTCCAAATACCTAGCCGCTCTGGTCACCCAATCAAGATTCAAATCCTGCTCGTCTTCCTCGATGCTAGCATTGTCGGCCACAGGAGAAGACTGGTCAGCCGTGGGCGTATTGCTGGCTGAGCTCTCCGTGCGAACGTTGCGTCGCCCGCCGCGATTGTGAGGGGGGGTGGGCAGTTGCTGCTGAGACCACGCCGAGCCCTCCTGGGGTGACTGGGGTTTGATGCGAGACGGAGCCATGCTGAGGGAGCTTAGGTCAAGGCCAAGCGAATATCCGGAAGAACGACTACATGAAGTACGCAAGATGGTTAGCAGCTATCCCGGCTATGGTCAAGATGTGTGGTGTGGATGGGATGTACCCGAACGTCTGTTAAGATCAGACCGAGATCAGAAAGATGCAGCGCGCAGATACTGGTCTGCAAGCTGGAAGCCAATGTGCAGCGGGGTGATGCTTGATGTAGAAGCGACTAGCTGGTCTCGAGATGGGAAGAGCCTCAAACTGCGCCGATGTTGTTGAGATCGGCAAAGTAGGTCGAGTCGAGTTGGGTTGAAGGAGGAGGGATGAGGAAAACTCGACGGGGGAAAAGACAATTTATGGGGCAGAGTGCGCGCTCGCACCGTTGGTTTTCCAGGCTCACAGTTCTGAGCTCGAGGTCAGAGGGCTCACAGTTTTCCTATTGTGAAGGGCAAGTCGGGATGGAAGTGAATGGTCTCAATACGTGACCCTTATTGAGCAAACAAACGAGGTGGGACCTGTCCAGCTGTGGGAGTCTAGGTTTTCACCCTGACCAATTCACTGCCCAACTGCCCGGCTGCCTGGCCGACCGACAATAGCATACCCGGGCCGGGAATGATAAATTCCTGCCGGCCGGCTTCATTGAAGGAACAACAGCGTATTTGAAGTGTATTATGGTAATAACCGACCGGTGAAGGGGAAACGTGCTCGAGGTCGCTTATTAAAAACACAATCAAGGGAACAAATCATCGTTTGCCAGTCACTCGCTCGAGGTCTGGCATTGGGTTGCTCGAATCATCTGGACTTCCATCCCATATCCTCTTCCGCCCACGTCGACAGAGGCATGCAAGCAGCTTTCGCATCATGCTGCAGATGAGGGGCCACGGCCACAGAGGGGAGAAGCCAACATGTGTCGAGACGCAAACAGGGGCAAAGCAACAGAACATAGCAAAAGGCAAGATGAGATGAACCTTCACCACATACGTTTGATTGTTAACCCCGAAGGTTTGAGGGGCCATGGTGTAATTTGTCCCCTCGTACGTCATACCGGGGTGGTCACCATGCGCGCCGGTAGCATAGTTGGCGCTCTCGAATTGGCGCGGCACATTGAATCCAACGGGACGCCGGAAAGCGAACTCCGACGTAGAAGAACTAGTGTAGGGTCAGCAGCTGATTACTACCAAAGTCAAGATGGCAAGCAACTTACTGGTAAGGGTGTTGGGCGCCCGAGTTGCCTGATGTACGAATTTCAGGATTCCCGCGGTAGTCGGATTGTCCCGACTGGGGCGTAGTCGTCGAGTTGACGACGTTGCGAATGCTCATGTTGAAGTTTTGCCGGCTGTCCATTTTGTATCCCTCCGATACTTTGTCCGTAGATGTAGGTATATGTCAACGCACACCGTCGACGCTGCCGCTGTGAACCGTTATTGGGATGAAGAGTTGACTGAGAATGGTGCCAGACACTATTTGCATTTGCGTGTGCTCGCAACAACAACGATGCCAGGAGTATCTATGCCTACGGGCTAGCGATCCCAGCTTATGATTTTGATGTCTGTATCAGCAAGCTTGTTAAAAGGGTTCTGAAGAGATCTTGTTTGGTTGCCAAAGAGATACACAGTATGGTCTTTTTCGGGAGATGGGCCGAGTTTGTCTTGGAGGCAAGATGAAGGTTGGGATGGAAATAAGGATGAAACAAGAACGGAAGAAAGATGAGATGGAGCGCTCATCTAAGAAAGAAAATTAAGATGATGTGCCAGCACTCGTTGTTCAAGAGGGCATGCGTAAGGCAATGCATTCCCTTTAACGGAACTCCAAGCAAGACGGAGACGCAATGCAGAATGAAAAGCGTAGAGAAAGAAGAGGCAGTTGGATCAGAAAGGCACACTCGATCACCCCCAGCACGCCGATGGGCCGAAAGTATGCGTACACTAGTTTTACGACGGCCGTAATTGTGTATCTATTACAATGCCATTGTAAGTAGGGTGAGGTAGGGGTAGATTACCCATCATTCGACGGCGAGAAAGTGGTATCGCTGCGAACACTGTGTGTAAAATACGCTCGACTCCACGCAAGACTTGGGGGTGCAAAAATGAATATTGTGATGCTTGCATGACCACACACCCCCGCTCCAGACATGACGCAAGGTCAAAGAATTTCGGACAACTCCCTTTGGATATGAAGACGCACCCAGGAAGATGCTGTCCTCTTGGGTAAATGGAGGGTCAACTAAGAAATACCCCTTGTGTATATGTGCCTGGTTGATGAATGATGGTGCCTAGCCACTTGCTGCCCGTAAGAGGAACGAAAGCTTTCAGGCTGTGAGGACATCTAGGCACCTACAGTTCGGGTGCTTCATCCCGTCTGCTGAAGCATAAGGACCGCAGGCAGAGTTGGGATGTCTGCACGACTCGGAGATCTTGCTGTCTCTTCGGTGTTGATGGAATGGCCCTGGCTTAGGGCGCAGTTGGAGTACATGTAGGTACCGCAGCGGGATAATAAAAAGGGCGTCTGGCCTAAATTTTAACCCATCTCCCGGAGGTACTGATAGATGACAACATGATCCAGTGGCTCACATTGTCCGACCGTTGGAAGCGGAAGGATAGATGCCCGGTTCAACTCGAGTAGAGTAGCGTCGTCGGTTGGACTCGATGTTCGAAAAGGGCACTTACACAAATCAGGAAACCAATCAGAGTCCATATGGCAAAAGTAAGATAAGTGGATCCTGCGCTCAGGGTCCTCAACGTCAGTTCTGTGCGTTAACAATCATGTGCCTGACTTTGTGTATAAACCTGTTAGTGACTCTTTCTCAATCAGCATGGCTCAGGATAACACTGAACACCATCAAATGTGTGTTGTGGAGTTTGTAGCGCGTTACGGACTGGACAACCTTACAAAATATCTTTTTTTTTCCCGGGGTGGCACTTGCGAAGCTTATACCTTTTCGTCGCCTTCGTTGTCCTGGTCGTGAAGGTCAACCGACTTGGGTTTGGAAGCCTTGACGAATGGCGACACCACACTGTTTCACTGTGTACAACAAACGTTTTCCCTTTGAGATCCACCAACACCAGAATTGTGATAGGTACAACACGGTACCAAGAGAGAAAACTGGACTCCATCAAATTACCAAGGGCATTGTTCTGAAAACTTGATACAATCTTCTTTCAGCAGCGGCACCTCCATTGCGTCCCGCCATGTTTTGGATCCAAACCACACGATGTTCAGGCGCCTGGCTCCAGACTACTAGCAGTAAGGATTCCCTTTTGTCCTCCTTGTGACGAGTGTACCGTGTTGCTTGGGAATAGGGATGAGATGCTTCATGGGAAGTGAATTCAGCTAAAAGTTCGATGTGGCTATCTCCAGCCCGGCTATTCTGAACATATCGGAACAACGGTGCTTCATCGAGTACTTAGAATGTAGTGCTTTGCTACTCGAGGCCAAGCCTGCTCTCAATGGCTTCGCGGATGGTGTCGACGGATGCCATAGCTCCTGTGTTCACTCGACGTTAGCTATTTCTACACGCCAATCAATTTCTTCTATGCGGACAGATGAAATGACTCCCGTCCAACTTCCGTTGTTCTGTCAAACGAAATACGTTGTAACTTACCATCTAAAGACCAACAAGTTAGCACAATGCCAGTTAACGTGGTGGATTTGGAATAGCCAGGAAGAGAATAACGGGGGAAAGGATTTGTTAATTGCTTACCTCCTGTATCACCACACGCAAGAGTCCTAACGAAACAGACGTCAGCCGTACACTCTACACACAGAAGAAGCCCGTGAAGCGCTTCTTAGGGATCGGACATACTTTGCAATCGGCTGTCGTGATCCAAGATTGTCAGCATCAGTTCAGACCCCAAACATTCGTGTCAAGTCAAGTAAAAGAGCTCAACCATACCATTATAACCTGGAACCAGCCGTTAGCCACGGCAACACCCGCAGTGTCGCCCTCGCTTGGCTCAGGATCCCTGACTCCCCATTCTTCTTGCAGCACTCGAATCTGCTTCGCGGTGATGGGATGCCTCCACATGGCCTGGCAACATATGAGTGTTAGTTTTCTGATGGTGAAGCTCCTCGTATGACATGAGAAAGTGTTAAGGACGCTGATACGCACAGAGTTCATTGCCGGCGCAACCATAATGACCTTCTTCTTGTTGTCGATACTCGAATCTGTGTCCCATGCCCTTATCACGGACGTCAGAAGATTATCGCTCATTCCGTTGACGATTTTGGCAAGCGTGTTGGCGCTGAGAGCTGTGAGAAATATCCGGTAGGTCAGTACTGTAGGGAATGCCGTCGTCGGAGCTTTGAACCGTAGGCAAAGGAATACCTACGCGCAACCACAAGGATATCGGCCCATCTTCGTAGCCCAATATGGAGAATACTCGCTCCGCGGTGCCATGGCTCGGGGCCCCATTCATCGGCATCATCGTAAACAGCCTCGACATGGGGATAGTCCAGGAGAGAGGAGTAGACGGGCTGTTCTTTGCTTTGGCCGCCGAGGAAGTGTTTGGCGAACTGTGTGAGGATGATGCGGATGCGGATCTTGTCGCCGTGCGGGGCTAAGGCCTTGACTATCTCGGGGACTGTGGGGGGAGAATATGGTCAGCTCTTTCGTTATCTAAAGTTTTGCTAGAGAGTGATGAGGACTTGCTCTTGATGGTGGCCACCGAGCCGGAAGCACTGGATATATAGCGGTTAGCGTTCATACAGTCCCCGGTCGAGATTCATAAGTGGCGGTAGTACATACGCCAGGAGAATGTTCTTGACCTCCGGTTGCGCAAGTTCAGCAACGAGGGTGGCTGGTGAAGCGAGCTCTGTGGCCAAGAAGGCGCGATCATGAACGTTATCAATTGCTTGAAGCATCTTCGCAATTGATGAGACACTTGGTTGTTTGATATTCTGAATGTGTGTTTATTGGGTTGTCAAGACGGAGTATTCTATCCACTTGATATTAGAACAGGAAGACCTACAACCACGACAGCGGCGCATGAACGGCAAAGTGAAAGACTGCGAAACTGATTTATAATACTCAAATCCCCGCTGACTTTCCGAAGGCAAGGGCCAGATGCAAAAATCCAGGACCGCTGCATAGAATTACGACACTCACCAGAGATCAGATATTATAGCCGGATCAAGTGGACCAACCTGGAGATTGATGTATCGCGAACGCGCTAGCCAAAATCTTTAGTAATTCGCCCACCGGCTTGCGATCGAGAGACGCTCTTGCGCTTTGGAGAAAGATTGAAGTGACCAGGCTGAACGAGGCTGGAGAATGGAAGAAATGAGTTGAGGGGTTCGAGGGGTAAATCATGATCGGATGTTCGATGGACGGAAAGCAGGAGCGGGAGGATAAGAGTGCCTGCCAAAAGGACCTACGTCATTACCCTAACCCTAGATGGCGCTTTCAGCCTACACTGACCTTGGAGTACCGAGTGCTTCCAAATTCAACATCAGATACTGGAATTGAATGAAATGACAGAGTCAACTGATCAGGTCGATTCTGATATTGAGTTCGAGATTTCATGAACAGCTCCAGGGAGCGCAAAGCTCTCGCCATTGATCACGATTGTCGTCTGCTGTTGGTCTGCTGTTTGCTCTCGCGCCCCACATTTCCAGTAAGTCAAGGTAGAGAAGGGCTGAAAACAGCCAATGAACAGCGGCATTCACTCACCTTAGCGGCATTAGCCAATCAGACGCGTCTTTGCAGTGGACTGGTCTCCATCGCGTCACACCCAGCTTCTGAACTTCTATGAAGCTCTCTGTAACTCTTCCCGTCGTCCCAAAACGAAGCTTCGTTCTTTCTCTGTCCATTGAGTTTTCCTTCTACCTTTTCCCCAAATCAAAATCCCAATCGCAGAATCGAAGACTTTGTCGCAACCAAACATCGGTTGCCCCAAACACGAGTCACCCATCACAATGTCAACACCCACTCCCGCCGCAAGCGGCACCGCGACCCCGATCGTCGAGCTCAACGCCGAGCAAGCTGCGCTCTCACTCAAGGTCTCGCTCGCCGACCTGTCCGCCCACGCCGCCGCCCAGTACGCGCAAAAGAACTACGATGAGGCCGCCGAGCTGTACGCCCAAGCCGCCGAGATGCAAGCCGAGATGAACGGCGAGATGAACCCCGACAACGCCGAGATCCTCTTCCTCTACGGCCGCGCCCTCTTCAAGGTCGGCCAGAGCAAGAGCGACGTCCTTGGCGGTCGCGCCCCCGAGCCCAAACCCGAGAAGAAGGCCGCCAAGTCCAAGAAGCAGAAGAAGGCCGCCACAGAAGATAAAGGAGAGGGTTCATCATTGTTGATCAAGGACGCGGTAGAGCAGGCGACTAAGGGCGCGCAAGCTTCCATCGTCGAGGCGGCCAAGGAGATTGCCCATAAGGATGAGCCCAATCCGGAGAAGAAGCCTCTCTTCCACTTTGAGGGTGACGAGAACTTTGACGACTCGGATGAGGAGGAGGAGGAGGAGGAAGATGAGGATGCCGAGGAGGGAGAGGAAGAAGACGAAGACGACGATGATCTCGCCGTGGCGTTCCAGGTCCTCGACCTTGCGCGCGTTCTCTTTGAGAAGAAGCTCGCAACACTAGAAGCCGAGAAGAAGACCCAAGAAGAAGGAAAGGGCAAGGAGAAGGAAGGCGAGGAAGCTGCCACCACTACTGAGACGTCGCCTCTGATCAAGCACATCAAGGAGCGCTTAGGCGATCTGCACGACCTCTTGGCCGAGATCTCGCTCGAGAACGAGAGGTAAAGCATTTTGTCTCCCTCCTTTTCACCTCAAACCTACCTAGTACTAACCAACAATCCCTTCCCCCACAGATACCCAGCAGCCATAACCGACTCCCGCGCCTCCCTCAAATACAAACAACAGCTCTACACCCAAGACTCCGAAATCATCGCCGAAGCGCACTTCAAGCTCTCCCTCGCTCTCGAATTCGCCTCCGTAACCAAGTCCTCCGACGACGAATCCACCGGCCCCTCAGAAAAAGCCGGAGCTGGTGCAGGCGTAGTAGACCAAGCCCTCCGCGACGAAGCCGCTACCGAGCTTGAAGCCGCCATCGCCTCCACCAAGCTCAAGCTCCAGAACAAGGAGGTCGAGTTGGCCAGCACGCACAACCCCGAGGACAACGACGCGACGCGCCGGCAGATTGCGGACGTGAAGGAGGTCATTACGGATATGGAGCAGAGGTTGGTGGATCTGAGGAAGCCGCCCATTGATATCAATGAGGCTTTGGGAATCGCTGCGCCTGTTTCGGGAACTAAGGAGGACAGTTCCTTGAAGGTCGCTGAGGAGGTCAAGGAGAAGGCGAATGATTTGACGGGGTTGGTGAAGAAAAAGAGAAAGGCCGAGAGCGAGGCTGCGCCGGCCGAGGAGGGTGCTCCAGAGGCCAAGAAGGTGAAGGAGGAGTGAGCGAGATTGGGCAGATGGTTTTCTAGGTACGAGTAATTGTATGGCCATGGATTTGTATGGACTTTGGGAAATTGGGCAAATGGAGTTCATGCAGGAGTTCAGTCAGGATCAGGCTTGTCATGTAATGTTCTAGTTTTCTTCCTTTCATCAAAGGTATCTCGAGGGATTTGTTGATAATCAATACTATTCCTCGTCTCATCTTGACCCTTCATCTAACGGCGAACTGACTTGCGACCGCCGTGGCACTTGACATTCTGCCCATTATTTTAGCCCCGTTAACGTTGATCTTGACAGTTGACACCTTCTCCGTAATGGATGAAGTGCCAGCAACAGTTACTCGTCAGGGGAACTAGTCAGACGGTCGATTTTGTAGACCTGACGAGTGCTGTGGCTGGGCTAAGAAACGAGATCTGATAGCATCGACAACATGACCGGTTCGAATACCTAAGTACGAGTTATATTGATAGCATCGTTTTTATCTGACAACTCTACCTGGGCAAATGAAGATGACAGGAGGTCAATAGGTTTGTAACAAGCAATTTTATTTTTTATTTTCGTATTTCCCTATCTGAAATCGATACCCCCCAACATGTCCAAGCCAGCATAACCACCCTCAGAGCGACAAGGACGAGAACCATATCACAAGCCAAAACGCACACCACAAACATCACCAGCTTTCTGATGCGTTGTGTAGCGCAACGAAAAGGCAATCAATGTCAACAGGCAAACTGATATTGTACAATTGGAATTTCATAAAGCCCAACTCGAAAAAGACTAAAACCACCTGATGAGTTTGCTTTACTGGGTGTATGAGCGAGCGAGAACCAAAACAACAAGAAAAGCGGTGATTGATTAAACTCCAACGCCATTCATTCCTTCAGCCACTATTCCCTCCCTTCTCTCATCGTCCCCGTCAGATCCACCACACAACTTCCTCCCCTTCGTTGCTCCTCACGGAATACTATAGCCCGACTATGCCGGTCGTTTGGTGTTGGGGTTGTTGTTCGGTGGCTGTCAGGGTTGTTGTTTTCTTTATCTTTTGTGCCATGCTGGTGGCTTGGGGGTGGTTGCTCAGAAACAAGGAAACCTCGGCCTCCTTTCGTCCGCTTGTTTCTGTAGGGTCTGCAGGGACATCCCGATCGATGATGAAGCTCGCTTTACCACCCATTCTTAATACCAAAAGACTTCTAACCCCTAGCATAAGGATGGAAGCCCCTGTTTCCACCCCTTCCACCACCGCGATAGTTCGCACCAGGCTTGCCAGCGTTCTTCGGGCCCGTGGGCGCATTCGGGGGAGGCGCGCTGGCCGGGTCGACAGGTCCGCCGGGGGAGTGCGAGCCCTGATGGCCGCCCTGCTGATGACCACCACCGCCACCGCCGCCGCCGCCGTGGTGGTGGCCACGGCTCTTGTGGAAGCCACCACGTCCTCCACCGCCGCCGCCGCCGCCACCGCCCATGCCGCCGCCCATACCCATACCCATACCGCCCATGCCAGGACCGAAACCGGGACCGCCCATCATCGGTTGAGGAACATCGTCGTACATACCCTCCCAGCTGGTGGCGCCCATGTTGTAGCCTGCTCCAGCACCGGGCATGCCGCCGCCGTAGCCGGTAGCAGCGGGATCGTTGCGAGGACCGCGGTTACCGCCGCCGGGACCGCGCTGCTGGCCATCAAAGCCCTGCTGTCCGTCGAAGCCGCTGAATCCCCCCTTAGGACCAGCGGCACCGCCATCAGCACCACCGGCTCCAGGACCGCCAGCGCCGCCCATCATTTGCTGCATCATGGCCGGGTTCATGCCCATGGCCGCGGCCATCGCCTGGGGGTTCTGCGCGTTAGGCCCCTGACCCGCGCCGACACTACCAGCGCGGCCACCGTTGCCTTGCTGTCCTGCAGCCGCCTGGGCCGCGGCGTGAGCCTGCTGAGCGGCCATCATTTGTTGTTGCATTTGTTGCATCTGCTGCATTTGCATCATTTGGACCATGGGGTTTTGCATGCCCCTGTTCATGGCCATTTGCTGTTGCATCATCTGGAAGGCCTGCTGCATCCGCTGGAGATACTGAGCCATGAGCTGGGGTGTCATGCCGGCGGTGCCGGCGCCGCCCATGCCGCCCATGGCGTTCATGCCGCCTTGGCCGGAGCCGTCGTCCATGCTGCCGCCTTGCTGGCCGTTGCGGCGCTGACTGAACTTACCGCCGCCGCGACGAGCAGCTTCTTCGGCTTCCTCGCGCAAGTTGCCGCGGGGTTGGGCTTTCTTGACTTCGATGGGCTTGCCATGGATCTCAAGGTTGGCAGAGAGGCAGGCCTCGACGCCGGCTTCAGACTCGAAGGTAACGAAACCAAAACCACGGGGACGACCAGTGTCCTTATCCATCATGAGAGTGGCGTCGACGACACGGCCGAACTGGGCGAAGTACTCGCGGAACTCATGGTCAGTGGTCTCCTGGGACACGCCACCAACGAAGATCTTGGAGGTCTTCTCCTGCTCGTCGCGGGGAATAGCACGCTTTGGGTCGATCTGGAGGAAGTTTGTTAGAAGCCACATATATAACGAGTTAGACGAGGTATGGTGGAACAACTCACGATTTTGCCATCAAGATAGTGTTCCTTGACCATAACAATGTTGACAGTCTTGGGATCCTTGAAGGTAAGGAATCCGAAGCCACGCGAGCGGCCGGTGGCGCCATCTCTCATCACGGTGCATTCCACAACTTCGCCGAATTGCGAGAAGTAATCTCTCAGTGATTCTAAAAGTCACGAGACCGGTATCAGTATAACTGCCATGAAAGCACGTATGGTATATAGTGCCCTTAGAGGGACAACGATAACCATGAGGGAAAGAGGAGGAACATGGCAGTGCTTACGGTCTGTGGTTTCCCAGTTCAAGCCACCAATGAACATCTTCCTATAAGACACAAGCGTACGCGCATTATGTTAGTTAACTTCATCTTTTAAGCAATCTATGGTGCCTGGATACGAGTAAGCGTAACATGAAGGCTGTTGAGGAATGTGTGGGTTTGTGTAGACAAAGCGCAGGTGTAAGAAGGACATTGTGAGCGAGTTGATTGTGCAGTGATCAAGCAAACAGCCCCAACCCCTCAACCCCTTAACCACCCAAAGCTTGAGCGAATCCGCAAATGGCTACGAGCGAACCCAAGAGCTACCAGCTAGTATGATGCGGAAGCATGTTTGTAGCCGTTGTTTGGAGATGCGCGTGCATGTAGCGTGAACTGGGGAAGCAAGCCCATTTGCCCAGCCATTGCGCCAGGACTTGAGCAGCCTCAAGTAACGTCTATCCCAGACCTCTAATATGACCACAGTGACCGTCTACCGTCATCCTTGATATAGCATGGGCTCCACCATCAATGTCCTGAGAACTATCCTTCATCTTGTTTATACTGTGTCTGGTGTTTGACTGTGGCGTATGGCAATGGATGTGATTCTCCCGTTGGCTTCGCAAGTCGACGGAGCCCATCGACCCAAGACGATATGATGGTTGTCATTTGGCGAATGAAATGTTTGAAGCCGTCTCCGGGATGGTCTCAAGTGTGACGAGACGAACTGGTGTCCGATATGCCGAATGCTGAGTTGACTTGACGGTAAGGGGCCAGGGTGAGGGTATGCTACGGCAGTTCCCAGAGTGAGCAGAAGATGCAGCAGCGCAGCAATGTTCCACTTCCCAGGTGGTCTCTGGGTTTGCCGGAATCTTGTTCGAATTTTTGCTGTCTCGAGCTTTTTTGCTACCGTCAAGCTAGGTACTGTCTGTATCTGTTCTGGGTGCTGCCCTTCTCGCTGCTAATCTTGCTCTGGCTGCAGGCTCATCGACCCTCCTGGCAGAAGGAAGCCGGTTCCCTCACGCCCTATTAAGATTACCTCCGCAAGGCCATCCGCCATTCTTGTAGTACAGACAGGAGCGTACTCCGGGACCAATTTGACGTCGAAGCTTGATCCTTGGCGTGACCCTGGACAAGTCCACGGCTTCCATCCTCTTCTCTCCCGATTCCATGTTCACGTCCATAGCGGAGAGCGACCCTTTCCTGCTCTTGATCACTTGAAGTCTCGTAACCCCTGGAGCATCCATACGGTATGGTTCACCCATACGCGCCAGAGTGACTCAGAGTGTATGATGCCAAGACTCTACTCTGCTCATCAAGTCCTTGCGCCGCCGAAACCTTCCTTTCCCAACGAGAACAAGTTCTAGGACGCCACGTCCTGGGCGGGTTTCGAGTGGATGTTCAACTCGGCATGTAGAAGAGCTTGGGTGGGGCTGCAGCTGCATCGGGCAAAAATCGAGGATATAGGAAGGGGTTGTACGGGGGTTGGGGGTGTTACGAACATGTACGTGTGTCACGAATAGCATCAAGGGGATGTGACTTACCCATCTTCCTTAGCATTAGGGCCCTTGTGTTGGGCCTGGGCCGGTGGGGGAGCATGATATTGCGACTGAGACTGGCTGTTGTTGTTGTTTTGGTTGTTGTCGTCGTCGTGGCGAGCGACAGTGGTCGACGGGCCATTTCCGAGGTTGAAATCGATATCGTCATCGTCTTCTTCTTCTTCCTCATCGTTGCCGTATTGTCCGTCGCCTCCATTGTAATAGCCTTGTTGGTTGTAGTCGTTGGAATTGCCGTAGTTGTCAGCAGCCGACTGCTGGGCGGCGGCAGCTTGTTGCTGCTGCTCTTGCTGTTGCTGTTGTTGCTGTTGTTGTTGTTGTTGTTGAGAAGACTGCTCAGTAGCCGAAGTCTGAGCTGGGGCTGGGGCAGATGCTGGTGCAGCGGCTGGCTTCGAGGCAGCAGGAGCGTCGTCGTCGTTGTACCTAGTAGCAAGTGTCAGATCATGTTCAGATTTAGTGTCACCAGGGAAGTAGAGATAACTTACAGATCGTCGAAGAGATCGTCCTCGTAGTTCTCTGCTTCGGCCATTTTGGCGGTTGTTGTGTGTCTGAATACCGGGTATCGAAGATGGGAAAGAGATAGAGAGAGTTGAAGTTAATCAAGTATTTACGGCGGACGCCGAGATGGGCGTACGGCGAAGAATTACTGGAAGAGGATCAAGCCGAAACAATTCTGAAAGAATACACAAGATGATCTGGCCGCCGAGAAGCAGCGAGACGCGAACGGATCGCAGTGGTTGAGTTGTCGCAAGAGATGTGGCGGATGGACCTCGGAGCAGCTCAAATAGAGCGCGAGGTTGGTGAAAGTCGAGTGCTTGTCGTTTCCCTCAGATCAACAGACCCGGATTGGAAAACGGATTGAGTGTACAAGGTTGTGGTTGTTGCTGCTGTCGAGGATGACTTGGGTAGGTAGAAAGTGAAAATGGAAAGTGGAAGAGTGGACGTCGTTTGCTTTTGAAGGAACCGGAACTCCATCCGCCTGCCTCAGTCCCAAGGCGGAGTACAAACCAAGGGCCTCGCCGCTGCCCTGCAGTCCCAAGTTTGGCGCCGAGTGTTAAGGTTCGGTCGGGTGGACCCCGATTCAAGGCACCGGCACCGCGAATGGGGCCCTTCCGTCAACCATGACTGCACTAACAGAAAGACGTTACGGCACTTGGACGTGGTGCCATTCGCGTGTTGCTGCAAGGGCCAATTAGGCGCGTAGGCGGTGAGAAACAGCCTGTACAACGAGGCCGTACCTGCGGGGAAGGGACGGTACAGCACGCCTTATCACACCCTCTGGGTTGTCCATGCCCTGTAATCTCAACCTCCAAGGATCCATGGGCGACATCGGCTGTCTGAGGCCGGCGAACAGCTGGCGAGCTGTGACAGGCGGACGGTGTCCAAGTCAATCACTGCTGGAACAAGGCAAAGACACCGAGATGGGAAGACGTGGTGCTAAGAGCCAAGGCCGCCGATGTGTTAGTGGCCTTAAGCCTGGCAACCGCTGTGTACCTAGGAAACAGCCGATCGGCTTAACACGACCACGGCATCAAAGCAATCACCTGAACGGGAACGGCCATTGTCTGTCTAGCTCCATGGAGATTCCCTCCCTTTCAACAAACGACATTCGACAATGGTGATGCGATTGCGCTTGTAGACCAAGGCGAAACCACCTGTCCTGTTTATATACCCACTCACATAATGTTTTCCTCTTCGAGCTCGAGCAAGAAAGCGCCTCCCCAGGTATGTCATCTAGTGATAGGGCGACAAGTGTTTGGTTCCATGCTAACAGGCCATGATGTGATGTCGCTACAGCAGCAGGAGATGGTGCAAGTTGGTATGTCCTGATGACTACAACCTCCTCCTTGTTTGTTGTATAACCAGTTGCTGATCCCATGTCCGTCATGGCTTCAGACAGGTCCGAGTATGTCTCGTGTCCAATTCCTGATTCAAGACCGAAACGCTGACATGACAATGCGACAGCTCTGGCTCCCCTTTTTGGAGAGCGCCCCAGAAGGATGCCCCGCTAAAGAAGACGACCACTCGCGACTCGGGCAAGATAGTTGGCGCTGCCTACTCCCATGCCGATATGCTCAAGTTCGATTCATTGTGCGTTGGTGGTGTTGTTGTTTGGATATCTCTTTGGGAATGACGTCTTTGCTGACTTTAAATATCTTGAACCAGAAACCTGTCTAGCTCCGGATCGCGACCACGAACCCCTCCTCCCTCGTCCTCTGCCCTCGGCCGAACCACTTCCAATAGTACAGCCTCGCCCCATGTCAAAGGGGTAACATCACCTCCTTTTAAGAACTACATGAACTTTATAACGAGCACCAATGAAGACTGGGCAGCCGATGACGCAGACGATGTATACGCCTACGAAGACGATGGCGATGACGACTTTGGGCTTCCCAGTCTGTCCAGCATGAAGAGGAAGTCGCGCCGGGCAGCAGCGCAGACTGAACAAGGAACCAGCCGAGGGAAAACCACAGACGCGTTTACGGACTCGACCGGACGCCGATATTCAGACAGCGCCGACATAGCCATCGAGCGACCAGCATCTACCTACCCCATGCCCAAGAAGACCGAAGGCAAGATCCTCCGACCACAGTACAGAGACATACTCCGCGATCCCGCCAACGCCCTACACCTAATCAGCCACCCCTCAGTACCACCTAATGCATCCCAAAAGGAAATCGATGCCGTCAACTCGAGGATAACCAGGATAAACAAATTCAAGAAGATTCTCCAAGCGTCAACAATCCCTCTAAACGACCTCCGAGCCCTAGCGTGGTCCGGCGTACCAGAAGAAGTCCGGGCCATGACCTGGCAGCTCCTGCTAAGCTACCTCCCCACTAGCAGTGAAAGGAGGGTAGCCACACTCGAGCGCAAACGAAAAGAATACCTAGACGGTGTACGACAAGCCTTCGAACGAGCGGGTGGCGCTCCACCACCGTCCACCGGAAAGGGAGGTGGAGGTAACCGTGGTCTAGACGAAGCCGTCTGGCACCAGATCAGCATCGACGTCCCCCGAACGAACCCACACATCGAGCTCTACGGGTACGAAGCGACGCAGCGTTCGCTGGAGCGTATCCTTTACGTATGGGCGGTTCGACACCCAGCAAGCGGCTACGTACAGGGCATCAACGATCTGGTGACGCCCTTCTGGCAGGTCTTTCTGGGCACATACATCACGGACCCGGACATAGAGAGCGGCATGGACCCGGGCCAGCTTCCTAGGGTGGTGCTGGACGCCGTCGAGGCCGACACGTTCTGGTGCCTGACTAAGCTGCTGGACGGCATACAGGACCACTACATCGTTGCGCAACCGGGCATTCAGAGGCAAGTGGCGGCGCTGAGGGATCTGACGCAACGGATCGACGCCGGGCTGGCGAAGCACCTGGAGGAGGAGAACGTCGAGTTTATCCAGTTCAGCTTCAGGTGGATGAATTGTCTGTTGATGAGGGAGATTAGTGTCAAGAACACGATTAGGATGTGGGATACGTATATGGTCAGTCCTTTCTCCTCTCCCCTTTCAATTCCCCCCTTTTACATTTCACTAACACCCGAAACCCAACACAGGCCGAAGAACAAGGCTTCTCAGAATTCCACCTCTACGTCTGCGCCGCCTTCCTCGTCAAATGGTCCGACAAGCTCGTCAAGATGGACTTCCAAGAGATCATGATGTTCCTCCAATCCCTGCCGACGCGCGAGTGGACCGAGAAGGATATCGAGCTCTTGCTCAGCGAGGCCTACATCTGGCAGAGCTTATTCAAGGGGTCCTCGGCGCATCTGAAAGGACAGCCGAATAATAGGACCAATTCGTTGAACTTTCAGCTTTGAGCCGTGGGCCCTTGACACAGGGGGAACGTGCTTAGGGGCAAGAGGGACGCCACTTCACGGGATGGAATGGAAATGGGGATTTGGGGGATGTTCGGGGGTATGTTCGATTCGGTGGGTGCGGGAAATTCCCGTCTGTGAGCGTTGGCGTGGACTGTCCTGGGGACGGCCAGTCAAGCTAAGTAGTTAGCCATTGGGCTGCCTGCTACAGATATGGACATACGGAACGAAAAAAAAGTATTTAATACCAAAGAGGGAGGAAGGAACGAAGACGAAGATGATGCGAACAGAGATACCATTGGATTGGATGAAGAGGAGGCTAGGGACGTAACTAGGTACTGGACTAAACAGAGTACATAGCTAGCTACTACAAATTACTTATTGTAATAATACCATGATTGGAAAGGAAACACGAGTCATCGTTACAGGACTGTCTCTTGCTGGTGTTTTGGACAGAAATGATGATGTCTTTCACGCTTGGAAGATGATCACGTTCATGAATCACGAAGGTTCGGAGCAGACGACCATCAATTCAAATACTCAATTTAAACCCTATCCAAATATGAAGGACAAGAAACACCCTCATAGGTGTGCGACAACACAGCCATGATGACCAGCTCAAAAGGTCGGTGGTCGTGACGCCATTCATTATAGTATCGTGGAAGATAAACTGCCAGCCCAATAAAAAGATTTTTTTTTTAAGAAAAACGGTTTGAAAGAAAAAAAGAAAGAATGAGTGCACCTCTCCCAGAGCGAGATACACCAAAGGCGGGACAGTATCTTTTTAAAGTGTCTATGGTATATATGTGTAAGTGAGCAGAGTCCAGATTACACACATAAATCTCAAGAATCTAACGAATGCGAGCTAGGTAATGGATTGCCCCAGGTGAATGAAGTTTGCCCATGACCGCCTAACGTTTTTTTCTAAAAACTTTGTACAAAGAGATGACCGGAGGGTTTTTTTTTATCTATTGATGTTCCACGTTTTGTTTACCTTCCTGTTTCTGTTGATAGTGAGCTGGGAAGTGCAAGTATTGAATTGCAAAACATGCTGATAGATATGATGTTGCTAGCATTCAAGTTCGCTGACACGCAGCGCGTTTCATAACATGTACAAAGATGATCATATCAGCGGGAAAGAAGTCAAATACGCCATCTAGATAGGTACCCTTTCGCTTCCAAGATTTCCAGTGTAGGTAAATGTGAATAGCTATGACCGGTCACATCTACTCCTCTTGCGTTACTCCTTCTATCAAATCATTTTCCTAGGCTGTTTCTTTTTCTTTTGCTTTTTTCTTTTTCGTTTCTTGACCGTGTGGAGTAAACTCCTCCCATCTCTTTCTGTGTGAAAACTATCTCTGCTCCGCCTGTGGTCATAAGGAGTGACTTTGGTTAGAAGTCCAGAGGACGGCTGTCAACTATCTAACGCAGTGCTCACTGGATTGGCCAGGCTTATCAACCGACTTCTCTTGTAAGGAGAGTATGAGAAGCTGGACGAGTCCCTGTGAAGCACGTTTAAAAACGAAGTGAAAAACTAACTCGGGCTGGTGGTCCTTGAAAGCTTAAGAGTGAGCGTGGTCGGTGTAAATCGCTCTGCGTTGATGAACTCGCAGGCTTTGCCGTTTCCTTTGGTCATCATCCCACAAAAGAAGATATCCAACTCTCCACCTGCCCTGAACCAACAGATAGAGAGGTAAGCTCTTCCTGGTAGATCGTATTTGACCAGGCGCCTCCGCAACCATGCAAACTTGACCGTCAGCTAATCCAACCTTTCCGCCCGATACCAAGTGTGGATCGACCTCCCCGGCTCCGTACATCCGAGGATGACAAAACCCTCCGTAGATACCCGTCTGTTGCCTGAGTCCGTATGCACGTCAGATTTGGTGTACGACCTTAGACGGAGGTGTGAAGATGCCTTGCTCCCATCTGCTTGTGGTTCAGCTTGCACGAAACAATTGCGCAGAAGGTATGTAGGCTGATCACCCACACCTTGGAGAAGCCTATGAGAAGGATTGGCTTTCAGAGAGCAGCGATAACTCCTTGCAGCTTCAGTTGGACAAATCCAAGCTGGAGAAGGGTAAGTTGTCTGCCCGCCAGCCCGAAGGCTATCGGTAGCGTGTCGACAGAACGAGTGGCATTCTGTCGTGCTCACCAAGTGACACATAAAAGGTCCATATGCTATACCACCGTTTGGGTTCAAGAGAACTATAAGCATTGTGTCGTGCGCTTCCACGAGAGGAAGAGGGAGACCAACAACGCCTAGGAGCTCACCGCTCAATCGAAACCTGTCCCGATCTGGCTGGCAAAAGCAGTGCTGACGCTCTTCTCGTCGTCATCGTAACGGCGATATCCGTTGCCGACTCCCATGCGACCATTGCTCTCGACATACTGCTTGAGGCGATCGCTCTGGCTGTAGGAAGTAGGGCGGGCAGATCCGATGGCCTCGCTAAGGCCAGCACCGAGACTTGCACCGCCCTGTCCGATACCCTTGCCGCCAATGACACTAGAGGTGGCATCAGTGAACTCGCTGTTGGCGACGCTCTCGCCCGCGATACTCTCTGTCGCACGACCACGGCCCTTGGCGCCCGGGCGTCCATTGGGACCAGCACCCGGCAGACCAGGCCACGCCTCAGGGTGGAAGTTCGAGAACATGGTGGGGTAATTAGAGCTCAAACCGGCACCTCCCAGGGCGGAGCTGTGGATGGATGAGACGTCATCCGGGATGTACGAAACCATAGAACCAGTCTCGTAATCCCTGACGGAGCCGGCAGTCAAGGGAGCAGCGTACCGGCCATTAGAGAAGCCGCTGGCAACATGTTGGGTGTGGCTGCGCTGCGGCCGGTAGGCCTGGCGAGGTCTGCCAAACTGCAGAAGGGAAGGCTGGAGATTTGTGAGGGGGCCTTCGACGAGGCACTTCTTGTCCTTGAAGTGGACGAGAAGATGATGCCAGAGCTCATGCTTGCACAGAACCTTGGGGTTACCAATAATCACTAGACCATACTTGGCACGAGTGAGGGCGACGTTGAGACGACGAGGATCCGAAAGGAAACCAATGCCTTGGTTCTCGTTGGAGCGAACGCAGGAGAGCACAATGAAATCCTTCTCTCGGCCCTGGAAGGCATCGACGGAAGCGACTTCAACTTCCCTGTAGGATTCCTTCTTGAATGTGCCGGTGTTTTGCATGGTATTGACGATGTAGCTACGCTGACCCTCGTACGGTGTAATAACACCGATGTCGGCAGGCTTGACACCAGCCTTGAAGAAGCGGGTTACAATCTTCTCGACGTTGGCCGCCTCAGTCCGGTTGAGGTACGACGTGCCTGATGCCGAGATTTCCTCGTTGCCCAAGTTTGACCAGAACATCATGGGAGTCTCAGGGACCGGCCAGGGGAAATCAACATCCTTGCGGAGTCTCTCGGCGGCGGTGACGCCGTTTTGCAACGATCCTTCGTAGAACATATTGGAGGGGAACTCAGAGAGGCAAGGATGCATACGATACTGGACCTTCAAGCGAATGGGGGTAAACTGAAGCTTGACCAACCTCTCGAAGAGCGACTGGTTAAGGCCAGCCTTGGCAGCCTTCTTGTTCATGATGACAGGGCCAAGCTGCTTGTGGTCACCAACCAAGACAACTTGCTTACATCCAAGGACCAGCGGAATCATGCACTCGGGTTCGGCAGACTGCGTAGACTCGTCGATGAGCACATTGCGGAACTTCATCTTAGAAAGTCGCGGATCTCCGGCACCAACACATGTGCAGCACACTACATCAGCGTTCTGCAGGATCTCACGCTCAGCCTGGCGCGTCAGCTGCTTGAACCTCTTTTCATCCTGAGAAGACA
Organism: Neurospora sp. CHS-2018c; assembly: GCA_009806235.1. NCBI lineage: Eukaryota > Fungi > Ascomycota > Sordariomycetes > Sordariales > Sordariaceae > Neurospora > Neurospora sp. CHS-2018c. The sequence goes on along the minus strand of RAPC01000041.1, from coordinate 517,850 downwards.
GCTCGCCGGTCTCGGTCTTGAGCTTGACGAGACCATCAAGTTCCTTGTTGCTAGTGTTCATGCGAACTTGCTCGTGGAGAGCCAGGAAGCTGACGGAGGATTCGACATCCTCACGGGACTTGGCGGTCAAGCGAACGACCTTCAGGCCGGTTCTGTGGATCCTCTCACAGAGCTGGTCCACAGCAACGTTGGATGGGGCGCAAACGAGAACTTGGCTGTTGCTCATCTTGGCAAGATGGTAGATGATGGTGGCCGAAGTGACGGTCTTGCCAGTTCCCGGAGGACCCTGGATAAGACTCAGAGGGTTGGACAAGACCTGCTTGATGGCGGCAATTTGGCTGGCATTGAGCTCAGGGAGACCAGGAACGTGAAACTTCTTGGGCATCGTGATCTTAGTCGGGGCAACCTGAACTTCGTGTCCCAGCAGCTTGTGGAAGATGTAACCAGAAACACTCATCTCGTCAACGGCAAAGGTCTTCATGGCCAGCTGCATGCGGTCGTAGGAAGTCGCCTTCCACACATAGTCAGCCGAGAAGTTGTGTGTGCACTCTGTCGGGACGGACTTGTCATTGGCAGACTTCCGAAGTTCCACCTCGACCTCATCAGACTGGTTGTTGGGAATCTTGATGACATATCCAACACCCTCCCAAGGCGGGCGCAGCTCTCCCTTGTACTTGAGACGCATCTCGTCGCCCACAGCCAGCTTAACATCACCGGACTCGATCTTGGGAAGGATGAAGCTGGCGACATGTTTGCTGTTGAGACCAAGATGCCAGCGAACCTGAAGGCCATCCTCGGACTGTGCCTCCTTCAGCTTCTTGTCGTAGTCGGATTCCATCTTGACGAGAGGCCCGAAGATGTTCTGATAATGATAGGGGTCGTCGTACTTAAGCAAGACCGGGTGAGGATCATCATCAACTCCAGCACTCTTTTCGAGATCGGCAACAGTCGCGTTCGGTGCCTCCTTCCACATTTCCTCGAGCTTGGCAATCATGGGCGGCGTAAGATGGCGGGCACGAAGCTGCTCAGCATCCGTGGGAGGGGTAACGAGCCAGCTGAGGAACGCCCTGTCCTCGATCAAGGGCTGCCACCTAGAAATATCCCAGCTCATATCCTTTGTCGAGGTACTAGCACCACACGGCTGGCGGCAAAGAAGGACCACAACTGTGTCTGACTTGGCAGGGATAAAACCGAGGATGAAAACATTCTTGGTGCCGCAGTTGTAGCATTCGAGGACGGTATCGCCGAGGGAGGACTCGGGGTGAAGCTGAACTTCCTTGTGACGGGCTCGAACGAGATGGTTGACAATATGGGACGAGAAGGCGCTTCCTTTAGCGCTGCAGAACCACTTATTGCAGCTAAGGCACTTGACGACGCTAGAGGGCGAGTGGATGCCACAGTAGGCACAAGCGTGGGGAGGCAGTTCCTTCTCCTCCACGGGGGCATCCAGCTTGAGGCTCTTCATGCCGTCGACTGGAACGCTGGCCAAACTCTCGTCGTCATCGTCGTCGAGGACCTCGGTTTCGTTGTCGTCGTCATCGTGGCGGCGTCTGGCGTTGCCGCGGGGACCACGTCCACCGTAGACACCATAGAGAAGGGTTTCATCGGGATCGATATTGGAGAGTTCGTCGGAGCCACCGGCCTTAATGGCGGCAGCAGAATCGGAAACCAGGTGGTTTCCAAGGTGTGTGAAGGACACCTCCATGTTGGCCATGATGGCGAGTGGTTGACGGAGGTAAACTCTGGAGCACCAGCAGTTGGTCAGTAAGAGTCTGGGAGGAAAAGTCGAACGGTAACGCAGGTTGTGGTGGGTATGGTTGGGGACGAGGCTGGTACTGTTGGTACACGCCGCGGGCCAACCTGTAGTTGTTGGGTGGGCAGTGGGAAGTGATGTGTATTTCGGTGTCTATATAGATTTGGCACGCAGATAGACGGCGTACCTTGAAGAGTTCACTCCCGGAAGTTTTGGGGAAAAGTAAAATGTGGTGTCGTATTGCGGATTGTCGCAATGCGGGACTCTGGAAAGATGTAGATTTATGGGATTGGAAGTCGTCTAAGGTCACATCATCGCAGGTCGGATTGGATCGGCGTGCGGGCTGTGTTGCGCGCGGGGCTTCGAAACGACGACACTGCCAGAATGCTGAGGTTGTCGATGCAGTGCGAGACTATCGGGTCGTTGGTTCTTGGTTGTGAAGCAAATGGTTGCCGCCGTTGTTGGTCACGGTCGTTGTTTGCTTTGGGAATTTTGCCGGCGGACGACTTTGTGTTGGCGAACGGGTCAGGCACGGTTGGAGATGGATCGGAGGGATTGAATGGCAAGCGGAAGTGTGAATGTGGAGGTCTTCGGTCAGCAGCAGCTTCTGTTTGGAGAGGCACAGAACATTCCTTCCACTCGCCCTTCCCACTGACGTCCGCTGCAACACCCGCTGACGAATTCCAGTGCTTGCCACGGGGTCACAGCGCCTGAAACTGCCCTGTAGAAAGCAGCAAGTACCGGAAACCACAAGGGGAAGGTGGCGTACCGACCGGGCGCGATCCCGGGCGTCCCCGGCAGGCGCAAATCGAAGAATCCCATCCGCCAAGAGAAAAGGTCCGTGCACCCCGCGTTTAGTCCCATTGATTGTGACTTTTTTTGACTTTTTTTCCTCCCGTCGCATTGAATACCCCTGTCGTCACCAATCACTCCGCCCTCCACTATCCGGGCATCTGAATTTCTGCCAGTCTTCGCAGCCTTAATTCTTATCGACAACTTCACCTACCACTTCGCTGCCGCCTGGGAGACAACACAACACGACCTTTCGAACTCTGCGCATTTGCCTCTGGATCAATTATCGCCGTCCGATAAGGATTTCAGCACATCAAAATGATTGTAAGTGTCTCAGTTACCCTTCGTCTTCTCCAAGCTCTTCAATGTCCAGAACTAACAACTGCAACAGAGAAAGCAGGCTCGCCAAAGGCGGGACTACCTCTACCGAAGAGCCCTCCTGCTCAAGGAGGCCGAGGTTGCAGAGAAGCGCGCCCAGTTGAGGTCTGCCCTGGCCTCGGGCAAGCCGCTCGACCCCGAGATCGCGAAGGACAAGGACCTGCGAAAGGACTACGACTACGATGTTTCGAGGGATGTGAACGGAGACGCTATCGATATCGACGACGAATACTCGGAGTTGTCGGGTGTCATTGACCCCAGAATCTTGGTTACGACAAGTCGCGATCCCTCCAGCAGACTCGGCCAGTTCAGCAAGGAAATCCGCCTCCTACTACCTACCAGTGTTCGCCTCAACCGTGGTAACCTCGTTTTGGAAGACCTCGTTGGTGCCGCCAAGGCCCAAAACCTGACGGATGTTGTTTTGCTACACGAGCATCGTGGTGTCCCTACGGCCATGACCATCTCCCATTTCGTACGTTGCACCCCCACCAGGCATGTTGCTTAACTTGCGGAAAGCATATTCTAACCATTGCTATAGCCTCATGGCCCGACACTCATGGTCTCCCTCCACAACGTCGTTCTCCGCTCCGATATCCCCAAGTCGATAAAGGGCACAGTCAGCGAAAGCTACCCCAGGTTAATCTTCGAGGGCTTCAACACCAAGCTCGGTGAGCGGGTGGTCAAGATCCTCAAGCACCTCTTCCCGCCCCGCGAGCCGACACAGAAACCCAACGTCGGCAACAGAGTCATTACCTTTGTCAACAACGACGATACCATCGAGGTCAGGCACCACGTCTATGTCCGCACCTCGTATGACTCGGTCGAGCTCAGTGAGGTCGGACCCCGATTCACGATGAAGCCCTTCAAGATCACCATGGGTACTCTCGATAACAAGGATGCGGATACCGAATGGCACCTCAGCCAGTACACCAGGACCAGCAGGAAGAAGAACTACTTTTAAGCGGCGATTGGAACGAAAGGGCCGCTATAGTCGTGGGGTTCTCGGTATGGGTGATTGGGTGAAAGGTCACAGCAAGTGAGCGTGGCTTCAGAGACAAGTTGCTGCTGGGCCACGAACGTAACGCACTGGGCCTGGTGGTTGAGCCGGACAAAACCGAAAAAAGGGCAGCCGGGAGAAACGCGAAGACGTTGTCTGGTGGCGGGAAGCCCTTCTCACCAATCTGTCTGCTGCTTAGTAGCAGGAGGCGATGGGAAGACCGCTCAGATGCCTGGACGAATTCACGCATATATCCTCCTCTACCACCCAAAGGAAAACGTGGCTGGCCAAAGATAGCGAGTCTTGTGTTTCAGCTTCGGCGGTCTGGTGGAACCAAAGAGGATAGCACCAACGTCTGACTGGTGATCGGCGTGGTTGCCGGGTCGGCTGCTTACCGAGTGGCTGTGAGGACTGGAAGGTTCCCGCGGTGAAACGAGGATGTCATGTCTATCAAAGACATGCCAACACTACTGGAGGTCAAGCACGCAAAGATCGGGCTGGAGGATGGGACAAAAAATGGGAGCAGCAGTCTCATGAGATACCAATGTTGGGATTTGGATGTAATTTTTAAGAGCATTGGGTTCACATACAAGGACACGGACCGGAGTTGATGGTGTAAAGGTATCATTTCTCAGGGGCGGAATAAACAAAACATGTGATCGACGAGTGCTTCATTTTGGTATTGGGTACTGGCATGCAAAAGACAGGCTGTTTGAGCGGCTGAGCAGCTGAGCAGCAAGGCGGACTTGGGTGAAGTCTGCAGATCAATGAGATCAGAAACAAAAAGCAAACACTCCATGAACTCGAAACAAGACCTGCCAAGCTTTCTGCCAGTGGGAAGAAAAAGGACCCCTTTTCCCCTTGGGGCTCCATTCCAAACAAAAGGGGGCACGTCGACGTGGGGATGTGGCTCCGTGGGGCCGCCTGCACGCTCTCTTTGAGGTTCCACACGATTGGTTCCTCACTTCCGGTTCCAACTCTTCCAGCCTCTGGAGACAGCGCAAGTGCCAATTGCCGGTTCACAATTGACGATATCGTCACTGGGCGGCAACAGGATGGTTTCTCATGCCTCTGCCATTGGAGAATTACGCCATCCAAGTTTGCCATCCTACCGTTCACGTGGTGAATGCGACGGCAAGTCGGGGTTATTGACAGCGGATATCACGTTTGACACGTCCTGGACGAGTTCATCGGGCTGTTAGAGTTGTACTTTACCATTGCCCTCCCTTCGGCTTCCCGTCTGTTGTCAACAACGGAACAGCCTCACAGCCAGTCGTCAGCTCTTGAAGCTGTGCCTTGACGCTGCATTTCGTGCAGACTGCAGCTGAGCTTGGGCGCAGCAACAGAGCATGTGGGTCGGGAACCCGTTGTGACCGAGATTCTTTTCCCATTGTAGTTTTGAGAGTCTGGCTCAGCATTCATCATCAACAGAGAGAGAGGGATAAGAATTATTCATAGCGACAGAGCAGCAATTCCGAGATTCAGTTCAAGAGAGCTCCATGAAATGATAGCACATCAAAATCTTGCAACTCATCTGTGAACGCCTTTCAGCCTCTCCCAGCCACCGCCCTGTTCAGCCCTTCCTTACCTTCGGGGCTTCGATACATGATTCTAGGCCTTCCATCGACTCCGTTCAGGGTTCGTGTCCTGCAATGTGACGAACGTGTCTGATATCATCGCATTGCTGTATTAATTGCATGTTACTTTACTGAGGAGATGAGATATTCCTACCATCCATGAGCATTGCAATCCAAAAGCCGACTTCCTTGAACATTCTCCGCTCCGACACAAATCATCAAGAAGCTGGAACCCTGTGAGAAAATAGAGCAAAAAACGATAAAAAGGATTTTGCGGGTCATTTGCTCCGTTGGCGTCGAGTCCCGTCCCCGTCGGTACTTACCTTGCTAACAAAAACTGCCCTGAAACTATTCCGTCTTGGGACGACTAGGCCGTACAGCGTTAACAGCCATGGCCGCACTGCCAAAAACTTGCCCGGCGTGAGAGGATCGCCAGCCCACAGCCCTTCCTTTGCCTCCAATTCATTGGCCATTGGTCGCCCCTGGAACACTCGCTGCTGCACCACCAAATTTAAACGAGAGCGCACCGTCGCTGCAGGTCGCACTGCCCTCTCCGTCTTTTACACTCGGTGACTGGTCAGGTCAGAAACAGAAGCAGCCTGCTGTTCGTCCGTCTTTTTCGTTTATGGTCAGCGGTCATCATATTCTGTGAGGCTGGGCTCTTGTTCTTACCACACCTTACCACACCATTGTCGTCGCTACAAGTACACTCCTTCCGAGGTTTCCTTGTTGTCTTCTACAACAAAAACCAGTCAATACCACCCGGCGCCCCCGGTCAATTCCATCCTTACCTTATTCCTACCTTAATCCATTAATTTGTTGGCTTCTTCTTTCTTACCGTCACAATTGGAAGAACAACCCAAGTCTTTGTGTGTGCGACTGAAAGAAGGATCGCACCGCCTCCCGACGCGATTCACCCGACGAACAATCGAATCGATTGATCCAACAACCGCCAACCACCCAACCGGCACATTCGCGTCCGTGCAATTGAATCGAGAACAAGCGGCTTCATCTCAGAAATATTCAAACAGTAGCAACCATGTCTTATAATCAAAATCCCTACGGGCAGCCCAGCCCTTACAACGAGGGTCCTTCGGCGGAGGGCGGTTATGGCGGCAACTATGGTGGAGGTTACGACAACAACGGCTACGGTCAAGTGAGCAAGCTCCCTCCATATTGCCCTTAGACCTCTTCGTCGCATCCCTCAAGTCATTCAATCCGATGATGTCGACGCGCGTCGAGGTCATAGTCGCAATGGAACGTCGACCGTTTGCCGGATCAGATTAACTAACCTACTCCCTTGCAGGAGCCCGAGTCACACGAGATGCAGACATACGGCCAGCAACAACGTCAACCTCACGGCCCCGATACCACAACCACTGGCGCTCCTCTATCCCAGCAAGAATTCCTGAGCAGCGTCCGCGACGTCGAAGGCCACATCCAACAGTTCCGTTCAAACCTCGACCAGATCCGTACTCTCCACCAACAGTCCCTCTCCGACACCAGCGGCCGCCCGCCCCCGGGTCTCGAGCAGCTGCAGGCCGTGACCGAGCAGCTCAAGTCGCAGATCAAGAGCGAAGTCGACAACCTCGTCTCTGATGCCACCCGCACCGGCGACAGCACCTTCAACACTAAGAAGCGCCAGGCCGAGCGCCTCAGGGATCTGTACAAGGATGCCATTCAGGCCTACCTCGTGGAAGAGCGCCGCCACAAGGGCCAGATCGGCGAGCAGGCTGTCCGTCAGCTGTTGATTGTCAACCCCGATGCGACGCCCCAGGAGCAGGATGCCGTGCGCAACGGCGACTTGCAGCAGGATCAGATCTTCCAGAGTGCTGTACGTTGTTCCCCCTCTAAATATCATATTTGACGCTTGCTAACTCATATCTACAGCTCCTACAATCGAACCGCGTCGGCGCCGCCAAGGCCGTCCTCGGCAACGTCCAAGCCCGCCACCAGGAACTTCTCCGTGTCGAGCAATCGATGCAAGAGCTCGCCCAACTCTTCGAGTACCTCAACACGCTCATCGTGCAGCAGGGCGAGGTCATCGCCGACGTGGTCCAAAAGACGGAGCAGGTCAACGACAACATGGACAAGGGCATCCAGGAGGTCGACAAGGGCGTCAAGCACGCCCGTAACCGCCGCAAGCTCAAGTGGTACTGCCTCCTGGTGTGCGTGCTCATCATCATTGCCATTGCGCTCGGTGTCGGTCTGGGCGTCTACTTCGCGAACAAGAAGACCGGGAATTAGAGATTCGGTGGTGGTTCGGGAGATTCAGACGCAGATGAGGCTGGTGGGTTGAGAGGGACCAGGCCGCCGGCGCAGCAGCAGCCGCAGTCGCAGGCGCAGGTGATCCCTCTGGTGCCGGTAATTCCTCCACAGGCTCCGGCGCCTGTGCCGCTTCTGCCGGTTCCAGCTGCTCCAGTGCCTTCAGCAGGCGGAGTTGGTCTTGGTCAGGCTCAAGCTCAGGCCCAAGGACTGAGTTGGAACGCGACGATGGCTGGAGAGAAGAGATTCTACGGTGGGGGTTGGTGATGGCCGATACCAAACTCGAAACGTACAACAACACAACAACTCAAAATACCCATGGGAGAAGAGAAAGGAGGTGGAACGGATATATATGATATGTATACGGGTTGATATGTCAGCAAAGCATGTTTTACGCGCACGACTGTTTCAGGACAATAACCCCGGAACGTAATAATCACGAACGACGAATGGATGGACGGATGGACGGACGGACGGATGGTGGATGATGGATGGATGGATGAGAGGGTTTCTTTTTATGTTTTTCTTCCCGGTGTGCAGTGCTGCGGCTAAGCTTCTTCATGTTATACTCCCCGTATGGTTTTTGGTGCAAAACTTGTTTACATTAGTAATTACTTTTCTTCTACTGCTATGGCTTTTTTTCTTCTTGTCAATCCTTGCCGCGGTGATGGTGTGGGTTGTTCTAGTTTTGGTGAGAGGTGTGTATGACTGAAGCGAAAATAGAGACTGGTATAAGTGAAGGCAATGACAATGCTAAAGCGAAGTAAGTGGTTCAACCATTCAGCTTTGCGATAACTCTTGAGAGAACGTGATCAGTCGATGTGATGTCAGCACGTGTATTTCACCTGGTACCCTAAATACAGTCAAGTCAAGTTCAAGTTTAGTGATGATGAACCGTAAGTCTAGTGGTTTGTCTAAGTGTCCGAGGTGATTAAGGTGAAATGAGCAGGTGGGAGTTCGTGACGGAAGCAATACCGCAGAAACTTCGAATGGTCAGAGAAGGTCCATGGAAGAAATCTTATCAATAATGCTACGCAGAGGTAGATAGAGGTATGTGTCAGTGTTGCAATTTTCAGCTCTCAGCTTCAACATCGTTGAAGCGGAAGGGTCATTCGAACGGTTCAGCCCTATGGCTTATTCCTGTTGTTGTGTTCCAGTTGTTGTCATCATCATCTGCGTCATCAAAGTGGCAATTGGCTGAATCTCTGAGTTTTGCCGCTGACTATCTGGGTTGGGTCTTGATTTCCCTTTGTTTGTGTTTCCTCCTCCTCCGGACTTTCCCTTTCTTTCTTTACGCAATGATTACTTGTACAACGTCGACGACCTGAGTGGTTTCTATTTGATTGCTTTTCTTCCGTCATCTATTCATTTCTTGATTTTCCATCGCGTCACGCCGTAGGAGTTTTTATCCCCCTCCTTTCGCACATCCAAACACGGCATTTCCATAAAATTCGTCCACGACCTGTTTCGCCCTGCACGAAGTTCGTAGAATCTTGTTTGCTACACTTTAGCTGCACGTCAATATGCGGCCGTATTTCATTTCGTCGCCGTCAAGCCGCGCACGCCGCCGCCCGTGCTTCATCATCCATCACTTACTCACTCAGTTCACTCAGTTCTTCTTCGTCTCCTTTCTCGCGGTAAATCTAGCAGTAGCAGTAGCAGCGGAAACCACTTCAACCTCACCCACCAACACGACCTCCTCAACAACACAATCGATATCACAGACACAGTCATCATCAGCGTCAGCATGGCCGACAGTAGCAGTCGGAACAGACGGCTACACATACGTTGGTTGCTGGCAGGAATCTACCGCGGCATTTAAGGGAACAGGGGGGCCCAAGGCGCTAGATGGCGGGATCAATGAGGTGTTGCCGGGGGAGATGACGGTGGAGAGGTGTTTGGGGTTTTGTAAGAGTGGGATGAATGGGAAAGGGTATCGGTTTGCTGGGTTGGAGAATTCGAGGTGAGTTTCAATATGCTTCTTTTTCCTCTTGTTGATTGGAACGAATAAGAACGGAGAAAATACCTAGAATTGGAGGGGGCAAAGGAGTAGAGAAGGGTCTACCTAACTGTCTCGCACACACGGCTAACTCATCAACCTCAAACCCTCCAAATAGAGAATGCTGGTGCGCGTCTCAGTTCGCCTCTCAAACTGCCCAAGTCGGCCCTCTCGACTGCAACACGGCTTGTGACGGGAACAAGACCCAAAAATGTGGAGGCCATTTGAGGCTTAGTGTATGTGTATCGTCTTATATCAATCGTCCCTTGTGCTTTCTTCCATCACCGGGAAGAAGTTTCAGGAGATGTGTGCTCGTGTGCTAAAGCGTAAAAACAGGTATATGATCTCAATGGTAATGGTGATGATGCAAATTCTGCTGCTCCTGGGAAGTCGACTCGGTTTGCATTGGGGCTGGCTTTGGCGGTTGGAGGAGGGGTGGCTGCTGGGTTTTTGTGGTGAGTCGTGATTTGTTTGTTGGGTGGTGGAGAGGTTAGACTTGTCTTTTGTTCGTGTCAAAATTCAGGCTGACTTTAGTCAATCACAAGTTCTTGGACTCAAGGACCCAAAAGGTAGTTCACTTCACACTTCACTCGCACTTCACTCACTTCCCTTCCCTTCCCTTCACTCTCTCCCCCATCTACTCAATTGTTTTCCCTACCGCTTATCCATGCCCCCCCTCTCAGTCTCTTCTCACAACTACTCACCTCTCTCACTTCCCCAGACCTACCCCCACTGCTGCGTTTGATTTCTAAGACTCGCGAACGGTAACAATCCCTAAGAGGTGTTGATGAGGTGTGCCTCGTTTCTGCGCCGGCAAGTTAAAGTTAGGTAGTATGGTATGGTACATACATAGGAAGTTGGTGTGATGGTAGTAGACTGGTACTATCTGAGCTGGGTAAGTCGAGCGAGGAGGGCTCAAGTTTAGCGAAGTTTAAGGTAGTACCCGTCACTTCACTAAGACTGGGACTCGTGGAATGGTCTTGAGCAGAAGGGTTGTAGTACAGTAGTGATGGAGCACTGCTGGTCGGGTTTGTAGTATGTATCTTTGAAGTGGTGGACTACTTGAGTCTTTGTTCGGCTCTTGGGTTTGTTTCGCTGCATGTTCACGGGAATAGAAACGAGGATTGTGGTTGAAAACGTACATTATTTGATGTCACTTTTGGCGAATATATACAGAAGTAGGTATAGTTGGAAACTCTATTATGGTCTTTCGTCTTAAGCGTGAGTTTTGGTTTTGTTTACAGATTTATGTGCGTGCCTATATAGTAGTCAAACTGAATATGGATCGAATTTCGCCTGAAGAGGTGGTGACCCAAGAGCAGATAGAAAGAGAGGACATCGACATCAACTCCATTAAAAACAAATGCCAATTTGACCCCTAAACAAAACATGACATGAATGCAATGACATGATATATGATGATAATGAATTGATGATGTGTAGTGACGGGGTTTGTGTCGGGAGAGAAGAGAGAGAGAAGTATAAAAAAAGCATTGCATCCCATCCCATCCAACCTATGTAAACACCATCCATCCATTCAGCGTCCCCTTACCACCGACAGACATCCTCAATTTCCTTACACCGTTACAACAACAGCAACAACCAAAGTGAACCCTTTTTAATGTACAACACTGCTTTTTACTTCGTTTCAAACTTCATCGCTTTCTTTATTTCTCTTCCTTTTTATACTGCTACAGTAATCTTGACATGCTTTTACCGCATGCCGGGACCACCGCTCATGCCCTGGAGCTTGCTGGCAAGCTCGGGGTAGTTCTCCTGGACCTGGATCTGTGTTCTCGTGGCCTCGGCGTAGGAAAGGGCGTTGACGAGTTCGCCTTCGGTGCGGGCGAGCTCGGCGGCGCGCTCGAAGAACTTGAGGGCCTCGACGACCTTGCCCTGCTGGAGGAGGAGCTGGGCCATGGTGGCAACGGCGATGTCGCACTCGGGGTCGACTGGAAGCGTTTATGTTAGCACACGAGATATCAAGACCTGGTTCAAGGTTGGGGCTGTCTTACTGATGAGGGCCTTCTCGCAGAGCTGCTCAGCTTCGGCGTAATCCTGCTTCCACTGGAAGAGGGCGAGAGCCTTGTTGATGAGGGGCAGAACGTTCATGCACATGGGCTTGGTCTCCTTCTCGAGGGCGATGGCGGTATCGAACTTCTCAATGGCTTCCTGGAACTTGTTCTGGTCGAGAAGAAGCTCGCCATAGTAGTTGTAGACATCGGGAGTCTGGTCGAAGTTCTTCATGCAGCGGCGGAAGGTGGCCATGGAAGAGGCAATGGAGCCCATCTTGTACTGGGTGACACCAAGCTGGATGTGAGAGAAGATGAAGTCGGAGTCGAGATCGATGGACTTCTGGTAATCCTTAGCCGCCTCGGCAAACTCCCCCTTAATAAAGTGGAGTTGGGCGCGGTGGTAGTAGATATCAGGGTCCTCGGCGTTCTGCTCAATGGCCTTGTTGAAGTCCTCCTCGGCCATGTCGGGGTGACCTACAAAGGGGTTAACACAAATTCAGTCAACATGCGAAGACAAAGACTTACCGAGCTCAAGGTTCATGCTAGCACGCTTGATGTAGCTCTGGGTCATCGCAGGGTCGAGCTCGATGGACTTGCTGAGATCGGCGAGAGCCTCCTCGTGCTTGCCCATGAGGCAGTGGAAGGTACCACGGAGGTTGTAGGCGAGAGCCTCGTGAGGGCCGAGCTCACCGAGGTCGAGGGCCTTCTTGAAGGCGGCGGAGCCCTCTTCATAACCAGGACCAGTCTTGCTCTCCAGGTGCTTCAAGCCAAGCTGCAGCTGACCAAGACCGGTCTCCTCGGAGAGCTCAACAGAGTCCTCAAGACCCTCGGGGCGGGGCTTGGAGCGGAAGCTCTGGAGGTAGTTGCCGACGAAGGTGGAGCTGGGGAGCTTGGGAGGCTTGGTCTCGAGGATCTCCTTGGCCTTGTTCTCGGCGAACTTCTTGAGGAGGCGCTCGACGGCCTGGGCGCTCTGCTCGTTGCGGAAGCCATCGATGATGCAGCTGGCGGTGAAATCGAGGAGAGCGTCGCTGTAGCGGCTAAGCTGGTCGTAGGCATTGGCACGGCGGTTCAGGGCCTTGACGTAGTGGGGGTCGAGCTTGAGGGCGGCGGTGGTATCGGCGACAACCTGCTCCCACTGGGCGAGGGCATTGTGGCAAGCGGCGCGGTTGGAGAAGTAGACGGGGTCGGGCTTGCAGATGATGGCCTTGGAGTAGAGGTCGATGGCGTTGTTGAAGTCCTTGGAACCGTAGGCCTTGTTTCCGAGCTCCTTCAGCTTGGCAGCGTACGCCTTGCGCTCCTCTTCGGATAGCCTGACGACGGATTCCTCATCGATCTCGGGGAGCTCGTCGGCGCTCTCGACGGCGGCGGCCTTGGGTTGTGTAGGAGCAGCCTCTTCTGTCTTGGGGGCAGCAGCAGCCTTCTCGGCCTCCTCCTTCTCGGCCTGCTTCCGTTTCCTCCTTTCCTTCTTGCTGAGCTTGGGGCCGGACTCCTTCTGCTCCTGCGGGAGTGGGCGCAAACGTTAGTACAAACGACGACGAGGCTTCATGCAGCTGGGCAGGGCGCAGGGCAGCAGCGGGACGCGGGAAAGATGCGCGGGAGAGGGATGCAACGTACTGATGCCTTGCGGAGATAGTAGACAACACCGGCGGTGGTGATAACGACGGAAACACCAGCAATGGTGTAGACGACAGCCTTGTGCTCGGAGACCCAGTTGGAGACGCGGTCCCAGATGGAGGAATCGGCCGGGACAGTGACGGGCGTGGCCGCCGGGATGGGGACGGAGGGCGGCGGGATGGTGGGAGCCATGGTTTATGTGGTGATGCGTAGGAGAACCTCTAGTAGATAAGGTAAACAATCGGGGTATATACTAGATCGGAGTCGGCAGAGAGACGACCGAATGGCAAGGCTGAAGGGGAGAATCAATCGAGGGGACGAAGGGACGACGGCGGCAAGTTCAGAGACAGATTCCGGCAACTGCTGCAGTGACAAGTGAAGTTCCTCTATTTTTTTGAGTGGATGATGCGGGTTCGCATGGGTTGGTCTTGGATAGCGCGGCGACCACAGCCCACGGCACTTCAAGGTTGGGCCCGGGGTACTCGTTCACTCCTTCTACAGGTTTTACCTCTTGGCACACGGCAGTCCACAAGAACCTAGTCCACAGGTACGCGCACAGTCACTGGAAAAGTAGCAAATGGAAAGCTTAGTATTGCTCGATGGCGTGGACGGGTATGGATGTCTGCTGGGGCTCAAGCTCCGAGATCTTCGTCGTGCGAGAAAAAGTTGTTTTTCGCGGGCGGCAGTGCGGCTGCGGCTGGGCAACCGGCAAGCAAACAATCGAGGCCTGATGGGATGTAAATAGACAGTGTTGAGCTCTGAAGCTGAGGTGGTCTGAGCTCCTTCAAGCTGCTGTTGCTAAGCCTTGTCAGGGCAGCTGGTCCCTGAATGCCCTCTGCTTACGGCTCAGCACTGTTAGTTTAACGCAAACTACCCGGAGCTGAACATCCCCCTTCCCCTTGAACTTTTTTGAACAACAGAGTTTGATGATCATATCAAGGTTAAAGAGGTCTACAATGTCTATTGTTAGAAAGTAGATAGACCTCGAGAATACGCTACTTCAGACAAATCCAACCACCATTAACGTCTGTAGCTGAGATATCTCTCAGCCGAGGGGGAAATGGGACAAACGCCAAGAATGACCGCACACGGTGGGGTAAACTTCGCCTACGTCAAATATAAGTGGGGATCAGGGCAGCTGGGTGGTTCCACTTTAAAGTTGAACGCCCCGCCATCGGCCATCAGTGTCATCCCCGGCCGTCCAGACCTTCCCGCTGCCGTCTTGGATGCAACTGTGACAAAACTCGGGACTGATCTTACATCGGGGTCTTTTTTGCATGTTCCATTCCTGCCATCACCGACGGCTTCTTGTACCAACCGTCGGTCACGCCAGCTTGAAGGATCGTTGATCCATCAGGCCCTTCAGGTACGAGGAGAGCTCATAGATCTCATATCTCCAATGAAACGACCACAGAGAGCAATGGGTCACCAGAGGTGGATCGTGTGTCATATAAGTAAAACGGATAATACATCACGGATATCGCATCTTTCACCATTCAACATCACTTTCCGAAGTCTCTGATACATCGAGTCTCTGTTATTCCTCCACCCAACCTTCAAAAGACACGCAGCCTCACAATGGCGACCAACACAGAAGCCCCCCTCCTCCTCTTCACCACCCTCCGCTACGACCCTCTCCTGCTCCCCGGCTTCGTCTCTCCCATTGACTCCTCCCCGTTCGCCCCATTGTACATGCTCCCCTACCACCGCGATCGCATCCTCCGCGCCGCCACTCACTTCAACTGGCCCGCCGTCATCTCCCTCCTCTCCGGTGACAGCGGTCTCGAAACCCTCTCCTCATTCATTTTCTCCTCCCTCTCCGACGAGCAACGATCCCACCCAAACCGCATCCGTGTAACCGTCTCTGAGAAGGGAGAACTAGGCATCACCATCTCACCAGTACCGCAAGTCCCTTCAACACTCAACTTCTTCCCAACTTCCCTTCCCGAGCCGGGTACCAATATCCCTACTATATGCCTGATGGGAACATCAACGCCATTTGAGGTGCTGGTAGACACCCAAAGGTCCAAAAAATCAGCATACACGCACTTCAAGACTACGAAGCGCCAAGTCTACGACGAAGCGAGGAAGAGGCACGGGATCGCGTTGACGGATCGGAAGGAGGTGTTAATTGTTAGTGAGGATGGGGAGGTGATGGAAGGGAGTATTGCGACGCCGTACTTCTGGAGGGACGGGAGATGGGTGACGCCGCCGGTTAGAGAAGGGGAGGGAGAGACGGAGGGGGATTGGGGGAGTGGTGGAAATGAGGGGACTACGAGGAGGTGGGCTTTGGAGAGGTGAGTTTCTCTGCTGTGAGATGATTATATTGGGCAGTTCTGCTAACGGCGCGCTTGAGTAGGGGAATTGCGATTGAGCAGGTTGTACTGGCAAACTCGCTGATTGATGGAGAAGAGTGCTGGTTGAGTAATGGTGGGAGGGGATTCTACTTTGGAAAGGTCAAGCTAAGCTCTTGAGAAGAGATGCGGGTGAGAGCCGGAGCTACAATGATGCTTAGCACTGCGCAGGGAATCTAATTCCCAAAGTTCCTGACCTTCTGCCTTAGGATACGGCTTTCGAGTGTCTGTTGGTGCTAATACCGGGGCAGATAAGGGGGCAATGTTTGTTTCCGTCTCTGGCATCACTAGGGCAACACCAGGCTGGGCTTTCTCCCATCGTGAGACTTTCAAGAGACTTTCAGGAGCAAGACATCATGGTGCGCAAGTCGAACTAACTGGCAGCTCCTTAACCACAACCTCCAACACACACACCTGACGATCACGAAACTTTGTTATTGTTGATTCGTCCTGCTGAGGATGTTGTGCTGAAGACCTCGGAGAACTAACCGAGCCATTGTCTAAATGCAAAGCTAACCAGACTGAAATATAAAATATATCCCAGCTGAATGCCACATACATGAGGGTCACTATACACCTTTGATAAAATTCGAAGTGACCATCCTCAGTAAAAGTATTAAAAAAACATATCCTGCAATATGTGAATATCGACAATTGCTGTTGTGAAGTGAACCTGCCCCGCGATATCGCTGAAGTGATCTGCAAGTTGGGCAAGACAAGGGGGAGCTTCAGGTCCACTGCTGATGATGGCCCGTGCACTCACATCATCATCGGTGCTGATTGGCTGGATGCAGTCAAGCTCTCTGACCGACAGCCCAATTCGAACCAGCACGTCCCTGCAGCAGAGACGCCCTTTTCGAACGAATCGAGGCCGGTCCGTCTGAATGTCGCGTCGTGTGCTACCAGAAAACATCCATCTCTGCGACCGGACAACTGAACCGACTTCTGCGGCTATCCGACTTTGAAGACATTCTCAGAGACCCAAACCGTCAACCGGACCCCGGACCCTTCCCACGTCCCCACCAAACAACACAGCTGCTGGCAGACAACCTCAACGCCCACTCGACTTCCGGCTGGCAATGCCTTTATGACATCCTGATTGTTGACGATATACGATTGCAAACGACCGATACACACAACCCCCTCTGTTTACTCTGGGTCTTTGACCGACGACAGGCGACCTTCGACCACACATCGTCCTACCCACCGAGCCCTTCCCCCGCAAAGACACGAACACCCTTGTCAAAGCCTGGTCCTCACCCCGCCTCCGCGATTCTACGATAGCATCACCACCGCTGGGACGGTTAGGTGGCACCGGCGGATAGCGGACAGCTAGAAATACTTCGCCTTCAACAACCTTACATGTCCACGATACGACATACCCTTCACACACAACAACTATGACAGACTCGTTGCACAACGCGCCCATTGTGCTCGACAATGGCTCGGGCACCATTCGCGCCGGCTTCGCGGGAGACGACGTACCAAAATGCCACTTTCCCTCGTTCGTAGGGAGGCCAAAGCACCTACGAGTGCTGGCCGGCGCATTAGAGGGCGAGGTGTTTATCGGCCAAAAGGCAGCCACAGAGTTGCGCGGACTGCTCAAGATCCGATATCCGCTGGAGCACGGCATCGTGACGGATTGGGACGATATGGAGAAGATTTGGGCTTATGTGTATGACGAGGGGTTGAAGACGCTTAGTGAAGAGGTTCGTTATTATCCCATATTATCTGGGAAGAACAAGACAAGACAAGACAAGACGCAGTGGCTAACAACTTGTCCAACTGCTAGCATCCAGTCCTCCTAACCGAACCACCCCTCAACCCGCGCGCAAACCGCGATACAGCCGCCCAGATCCTCTTCGAGACCTTCAACGTGCCCGCGCTCTACACCTCCATCCAAGCCGTCTTGTCTCTGTATGCCTCCGGGCGAACCACAGGCGTGGTTTTGGATTCAGGCGACGGCGTATCGCACGCCGTCCCCGTCTACCAGGGCTTTACCGTGCCCAACAGCATCCGGCGCATCGACGTCGCAGGGCGAGATGTGACCGAGTACATGCAGACGCTGCTGCGCAAGAGCGGTTACGTGTTCCACACGAGCGCCGAGAAGGAGGTGGTTAGGCTGATCAAGGAGAGCGTCACGTACGTGGCGCATGATCCGCGCAAGGAGGAGAAGGAGTGGGCGGCGGCTAAGATGGACCCGGCCAAGATTGCTGAGTATGTCTTGCCGGATGGGAATAAGTTGAAGGTATGTTTAGTTTTATTCCTCCCGTGTCTCTGCCGATTGGGCGAGGTTGGGAAGAAAAGGACATAGATGCAGAAACTGACACCTACCAAAGATAGGAGCAGAGCGCTTCCGCGCCCCGGAAATCCTCTTCGACCCCGAGATTATCGGCCTCGAGTACCCGGGCGTACACCAGATAGTGGTCGACTCGATCAACCGGACGGACTTGGACCTGCGCAGAGACTTGTACTCCAACATTGTGCTATCCGGAGGCAGCACGCTCACAAAGGGCTTCGGTGACCGCCTGCTCACGGAAGTGCAGAAGCTCGCGGTGAAGGACATGCGGATAAAGATCTTTGCGCCGCCGGAGAGGAAGTACTCGACTTGGATCGGTGGCAGTATTTTGGCGGGTTTGAGCACGTTTAGAAAGGTATGTCTTCGCATGAGTCTGTGTTTGGGCATGGACAAGAAGGGAACTCAAAAGGGGGTGATGTGTGCTAACCAATGTGTGATGATGAACAGATGTGGGTTAGCATTGACGACTGGCACGAGAATCCGGATATCATTCATACGAAGTTTACATGATGATGACGATGGTGAGGCGAGGACGAGCGAGCGAGCGAGCGGCCGGGGCACGAACGGCAGGTTATCTAATAAAATCACAAGCATCTTACGACAACATACATAGCAGGCTTACCTTCTATGCTACCTACACTTGTGACGGTCGCCATATGCCGTGGTCATGGACGTGGTTGTGGTCGATCGTAGTCGTGGGAGATCAGGTACCATAATCATATCAGGTACAATGATACCGATTTGAGGCTGAAAAAGGGGCTAGTAAGGAGGCTGGAGAGTAAACAAGGGGTTGGTAGGAAAGACGTGCTGAGCACCTTGACGGTCACCTTGGTAACTACAAGAGTACATATCACATACAAACAGAGAGCAGTTACTGGGCAGCTGGTAAATCCCAGGGCTGCCAGCTGCCCTCAGCTAGAAGTACATATGTCCAAGTCAACGTCCTAAATACCTTCCTCCCGTACTCAGTGCGCTCCATCTCTCACTGTGACTGTCTGCACCAGTGCTCGCTGCTGTGGACAACCTCTGCGGACAAGCTGTGGGGGCCAACCTCCTGGTCGATCATACGCGGTCACAGTGTGTCAGAAAACGGGTATCGACCGCGCGGTGGAAGACAGTAGACACAAGGCCCAAAGAAAAAGTCGAAGCGAAGCTGCGACTGGAGAGCGAGAGACCGGCCCGTGTGCGATGGAGCGTTCAGTGCGATGGAGAGACGACGATGGAGAACGAGCGACACAAGCGGTGACCGGTGACGAGGGATTTGCAAGGGGCGCTGGCAGGCTGGGAACGTTTGGCAGGGCATGGCAGGGCGTTGGATCAAAAGTGCCCAGCAGTTGCCCAGGTGGGTTGGGGATATGGAGCACGGGTAGATCGGGAGGGAGTTGATCATGGAAGCGTTGAGAGGAAGTTCCATGGAAGGAAAGGGCGGTTAGGGTTCGGGTTGTCTGTTGAAAGAGAAGACGAAGAGCCAGACGTTGGACTTCCATCGTTGAGAGACTGATGATAGATGGTTGACACAGCGACCTATCTACTCGTCAGATCTTCGAGATCGACTCTGACTGTGGTTGGATGGACCTCTTCCGCTCATTGCGTACGCTACGTTACAGTCATTCCCCCCCAACCATCGCAACTTGATTTCGTCTTCCCGCCCATGAATGTTTATGCTGAGAAGGCAATGTGGTGTGCGCATCGCAACCGATGGCGACAATGGCGAGCCAGCCTCCAGTCGTTGACTGATGAGAGGCGAGGAGACGAGATGAGACGAGACGACACTGGCGAGATATGAGACGCATGAGAGACCCGGGAGACTCGAGAGACATGAGAAGCGTAGAACTACCGCAGTACCTAGAAGGCGATATGTTCATTTGGTTGTGTGACCTGCCATGCCATGGATGGGAAGCTAAACTGGGGCGTTTGCCTCCGAAGATGTTACACAACAGCGAAGATCAAAGTGCCTCATTGCGGAATTGAGTTGGTGAATCTCCTCGGAGCGTCTCTATTCTCTGAGGTGGTCTCCGTAGTTCGCAGCATGGTCACCCGTCAATGTCAGGATGAGATGGCCACCGGGCGCTCCCTTTTGCCCTCCTTATTTCTGTTTTGAATTCCGTGGTATATTGAACCGAGCCATATAGCTAGGCTTGTGTACCAGAAGAGCACCGGGGACTCGGATGAGGCTCGCCAACTGGTTAGCTAGGATCTGTTTCACGATCATAGCTCGTCGTAGCTCGTCGCTATTCCCGACGGTCTAGCAATGGCCTGGCCTGCCTGAATGGATTCTGGAAGCCCTTCTCCCTTCCACTTCTGCACTTGAAGCCCGCACAAAGACTTCGCAACGTTACCAGGTGTTTTGCACCCATCAATCCACCAACCTAGAGTGAATATAGGGTATACCTCCGGCGGTGAATTCTGTGATGGTGGGCTTGGTGGATTGGAGTTTAGACAGTTTACAACAAATCCGTGCAAAAACCCACCGTTTCGTTCAATAGTATACTGCTAGCTAGCAGTTCCAGCGCAGTGGATGTTGGCCTCGAAGAGCCCGGATTTCAGTGGGATACAGCTTGAGCTAGCCGCTTGTTTTTTTGAACTTTGACGCTTGAGTTTGAATCTTTTCGGTGCGGTGACATGGTCAAGGTGAAGCCCAAAGGCTCCCGGCGTAGGGCATCGAGACCTTATTTCGTGTTCGGTGTTCTTCGTGTGCGTGTTCTCCAATCCATCTGGTACAAGTGACATCGTGATTTTGAATTTCAAGCTTCATTGCTTGCCGAATTCCCAGGGCCATTGAACCTCCAAGGTCCCCCATGGCCCATGCCCCCGTCTCCAGCTTGCCGAATGCCGCCGGAGGACCGGGGCGGGGGGTATACGGGGGTTCCGCTCGGTCCGAACACCAATGTTGCGACGGGGCCACGGGGGCTTGGTCGATGTCATCCTTGGACCTTGGAATTTGCGAATCAAGCAACGGCAATTCGAACGTGCCCTGGAAGTGTGCCCTGGGGGAGCAAACGAGGGTTTCGGCGCCCTTACCTGGATGGAAGCTCCAGGAATTTTGTGAAAGCCGCACACCGGACGGCGGCGCACGGCGCACGGCCACTTTCCTTCGGGTCTTCTGAATCTGTGCTCGCCGCTTGAAACACACCTCGCTCCCGTGAAGCTGTTTCGGCGGCTTGCCATGCGGTCATCTGCCGGATTTTGAAGTTCATAAATGTTTCACTTCGATTCATTCATTCAGTCCAACGTCACGTTTGCAGATGTTGGAAGCGGTAAAAAGTAGATGGCAGTCAGAAAATGTTCGTTTTGAATTTGTTCGTCCACCACATTCCTGCCAAAAAAAAAAAAAAAAAAAAAAAAAAAAAGTGTCCTCGCGGTAAATGAAAAATTTCCATCCAGTACATGATCGCTCTCTCATCCATGGGGTATCTTGATATTCGCTTTTAAATCAATGTCCAAAAGCAGAACAATCGCATCGAAAAACTGCTGTTTCATGCCAGCAAAAATAACAAACGCCGATTTTGTGCCTTTCCCTTGTGTCGTTGGGATGTGTGAGGAGCAGAGGAGGCTCTTTGGGATTTTGCGGGGAGCGTCAGCGCTGCAGAAAGAACCGAGAGATGAACCCCTAATTTTTCTTGGCAGCCACCAAAACAACTGCGAGCCCCCTTTTGCTCCAACCAATCAGAAACGAGTGAATTGGCCATGATCCAACGACACGCCGTGGTTTGTGTGTTGTGAAAGGAAAACAACTCCTCTGTGAGAAGATGTTGGTCTGAGATATCTCTCTTTCTCGCCGTTTGTTTTGCTGAGATCCCCCCATTACATGATTGCTAATAAAATAAGAAAACTTTTTTGCTTAGTTCTTTTGTGAACCCTCGCTGCTAAAATTTTTGATCCCAAAATTCCCGATTCATCATAAGATTCCCTTCATTGTTGAAAAACCCAATGGCCCGGATGTGACATACACAATCGCAGAAGCCGCCCGAAACGCCGTGCTGATGATGTTGAAGAAATAAAACATTTGTAGAAAAAAAACGTCCATAGGTTGAATGATGGAGTGGTGTGTGTGTGTGTGTGTGTGTGTGTGTGTGTGTGTGTGTGTGTGTAGAAGTGAAAAAGAGTATGAAGAAGTAGAAGGAGAAGGGTGAAGAGGGAGAGGAGGAAGGTTGTATTAGGATGATGGTACAAGGGATAGGTTGCGTCGAATGCTTGCCACGGGTGACAAGTATTTCGGTTGAAGAGTGGGTTCGGAGTGATATCTGCGAAGACCAGCACGCTGGGTTGCAGTTCGGTGGCTGTCCTTCTCATTGCTGGCATCATCATCCCTAACCCCATGATCCTCTTCGATTGCTTCTTCCTCCCTGCTGCTGCGGCATATGCTGGAGCCGCTGCTGCTCTCTCCATACTCTGCCAGTGACAAGCGCCACTCATAAAGAGTCCTCCTGCTTCTTTTGTTGGAACGGGTCTCCTAGCCCTTGTGAGCAAGATTGCTCAACGTCCTCCAGAAGCCAGAGCGGTGGCTGTCGGTGGTGCTGATGGAGTCGCGACGATTCCTGCTCCTCGAGCTGCCCTCGGAGCGGATGCTGATCTTGTCACTGACGGTGCTGAAGATGTTGCCGGCACCGCCTCGCCCGACGTAGCCCATGGTGGCAGCCTTCTCGCGGACCTCGGCCCTCTGGTACTCCTCGTCGAAAGAAAGGGTAGGGCGCTGGGTGTAGGTGTGGGCGTTGCCGGCGCCACCGCGGCCCGAGTAGAAACGGGCGGGAGCGCTGGGTTGTGCTGATGGTGTGACCTTGGTGGGAACGCCGGTCGAAGGAGTGGTCTTGGGAGCACGGAAGAAATTACCAGCACCGCCGCGGCCAGCCTTGGTGTAGGTATTTTGCACCACCGTGGGGTGGGGCTCAGTGATGGTGTATGATGGTGTCCTCTCCATTGTGACGGTTGTCTGGATGTGATGTGTGGTGTTGTTGGTTAAGGTAGTTGTTGTAAGAAGAGTGTGGAGACTCTCTAACAGTCCTTCTTGGCTTGTGGTGTGATGATGCCGAGTTGGTTGTACGTCAAAGACAAAACTGTCGTATGTTGACTAATTCTGATGTTTGGTATCTGAGTGTAGATGTGTTCGTGTGGTTGAGACTTGTCTTTGTCGGAGACAAGCAGTTGAGACTGAGGGTATGGATCCGTATATAGGGAAAACGGGAGACGAGGGGTGCGGATCCTGAGGGATTCGGTCTTTTAATAGATGAGGGTATAGAGGGGTCACTCGAGGGGTCGTTGCTTTGTGGGTTTTGAAGAAGGGGATGGGATGGCCAAGGAAGGCTGGCCAAGAAAAAGGTCTTATTGCAGCTTCATTAGTTGATTCATGGATGCAGCCGGCGGGATCCAACTGGACCCAACTGGTGCCGTGTGGTGCTCTGACGGTACCGTAATTCTGGGGACAGTGACTCCCTGGTACGTTGCTGGGACACCATGGAACCACCTAGCGCTGCCCAGTGCTTGCCCAGTGCTGGACCCAGGATGAGCAAAGCAAAGTGGGCAACCACATGACTCCTCTTTGTCCAGACTTGTACATGGCGCACCTTCCCTCGCTTCTCGGCCACCTAACCGCTACTTGCAAGTACTTTGTACCTTTTTTTTTTTTTTTATACCGGCACAAATACAGGGACACACTGGGCTCGGACGGATTGCGAAATTTTCAAGACCCAAGGCGAATGGAGACAATGGACCGCAACTGGAGCAGCAGAGGAGCCAACGTGGACTTGCTCAACGTAGTGACTGGCCTCTCTGCCTCTGTGAATTGCATCGTGACTTGTGACTTTGCAACCGGGATGGAGAAAGCGGAGATGCCAAAATCTGCGGTTGCTGCTGTGCCATGATCCATTGTGCGAGTGTCTCTGCAGTACGTTACAGTACAGGAGGTGGTGAAAGTGGTGGTCCTGATGGTGTGTGTGTGGTACAGTCCGTCGTTGTCGGAAGGGGAGCCATGGAGGTTGACGACAATGACAGCAACGAAGCAACCAACCAATGGCGTCAGGTCCGTCAGGTGCTTCTTGACCTCTGAACGGCGGCTTGGGCTGCAAATTTGCAGCGGCGGACAAGGCCATGGCAGTCACGACAGTCAATGGCGAGAGGCAGTCGACGCCCAGTCCACGCCGGGCCACGACGGTTGACAACGGTCCATTCAAGCTTTCTTCTTAGCACATAGAAACTCCCAGAGCGGGCCTGTCTGACAGTCACGAGGCGCACCGGCACTTTTTGTTACGAGATCATTACCCCATAATTTGGGAATTGGAGTTGCGTATCTTTTATATGGTACATCCACATAGACTGTACCCCAACGGTACTTGTATCTGGTCCATGCGTCCTGCAAGGGACGTGACGAAGCGCTGCGACCAAATTTCTGGACTCTGCTGGGTTGTCTGGGCCAAAATCTTTTTTTCCCCCTTCGTTCTGTGTGCGACACACAAGACCGCAGCATTCCGCCTGGCAGCTGCCGCCCTGCTTGGTCGGCTTGGCAAAAGGCGGACGTCGATCCAGTCTTCCCGCCGTGATCTCCAAAGCCTGAAGCATGGCCGATGCGACCATGATGATTTGTCGTTCAACGTTGGCGTTGTCCCTGTCAACTGCCGACGCTCTTTGTCTGAAGTGTTCAGTTGTTCATTTCCCATTTGCTTTTGGGCATGTTTGCACCACCAGTCAGCCATCTCGCGTCAGCCCGTGTCTTCATTGCACCCCTCGATGTCACAATGTCAATATGCCTCGGCGGCTTTTTGGGGGAGCTGAGACCGTCCTCTGTCCGTCCACCGACGGCGTTGATGGTTGAAAGGCGGCGGTCAGTTGGATATTGTATGCCGGACTCCGTACTCCGTAACTGGTTGTGTACGTACACCACGTACAGATGGCGGAACAAGCGAGAGAAATTGTGTGTGGTTTTGTTTCCCCATTGAGCATCTACCCCTGGTGAAGTGATGGGTGTCTTGGGAGTCGTTCCTGAAATTTGCTCGGTTTCTCTCTGAAATATCACCGACATGACTCTTATTTTGTTCGGTGCTTGGCGGTGTAGCGACGCGCCATGTGGAGTGTACGAACCTCTTTGGGTTTTATTTTGTTTCTATTTTTCTCTTTTGCACTGGCGTTGATGTTGCGGTGCTAGAGACAACGCTAGAGACAAAAGACTCCTCACAGTTTGAGGTGTCCTCGAAGTCTCAACTAGCCCCTGATGACCGTTCTTTCTCTCACCACACCATGGCCCATGCAGAGCCTGTCGGCTGGTTTCCCGGTCCAGAATCTTTTGCTCCCACTCGACATCGACCGCCCATCGACCGCCCTGATCGAATGGATCACCTGGTGAAAAATTTCCCCTCCCCCGGGATCCATCCGTGATCCATCTCCGGCTCCATCAAAAAAGGAGCTTTTCCCTAGGCGAAGCGGGTCCAGTTTCCCAGGCACAAGTTGGCCCGAGTGCCGGCAACCCCGGATTCTGGCCGATCATGCGGTCAATGCTCCTGGTTTTCTTTGCTCTCTTCGATGAGATCCATCATGCCGCTTGAAGTCCGAGTCCCGAACGAGGAATGGTCAACCTGCGATGTTGTTGTTGTCATCTCCCGCTAGAGACGGTTCAAACAGCTAGTGTTACTCCTGGATCCTCATGGTGAAGAGCAAGAGAGCCTGAAATGGAAACAAAAAGTAAGCTCAGGCTGAAGTGAGAGAGATCGGTAGCGGCCAAGTAAAAAACCAACCAACCATACACGTAATAGAGGAAATTCACGATGGAGTCAAAAAGGGAAGGAAAACCAAGTCCTGGTGCCTCAACCAAGATCGTCGGCAAGATGGATCACGAAACCAACGTTACCCCTCGTCTTCAACAAAGCCAAGGGGAACCGGGCGGTCCAAGTCACGGTGAAAGCAGTCATGCGGATGAGTTGAGGAACAACGTGATGGGAAATTGGAAACAAGCCCACTTTTCCCTCACAACAAAGCCCGATCCCAAAGCAAGACCACGTGGAATCAATGTCGATGAAAATATGGGAGTCATGCTTTCGCTTCGTTCATGCGAACTCCCTCTCGTCTGGAATTTCAGAAAGGAAAATTGGTAAGGTAGCCGCGGGCCGAACGTTCAAACACACAGACCAACAGACTGTAACCGAAAAAAAATAGAGATGGAAGACGGGAGTGAGGCTTGCAATGAAAATCCGGGGTAAAGCTGCTGCCCTATCTCCCGCCTCAACGGGCTGTCGCCCTTTCTCGCCCTCGCTCGCTCCCGTCCTGCGCTGATAAGGTGCCGTCCGGTGCCCTGTGTCAACGCCAACCGATGGCCCGGGTCAACGAACCAACGGGGAAACTTGCCAGGAACGGTTTGTTCCCGCGATAAGGATTTTCTAGAAAAAAAATTGTTTCTCCAATCTCGAATTGTTGATCAGGATCTGGCTTTGTCATATCTCGGATTCTTAAGAATGCCATATTTCCAACGTCACTTCAAACTTTTTCTTGTTTGCCTCTATTGTGTGGTGTGACCGAGAGGTCAAGAAATTCTTGCGTCTTCGGTTACACATCAACAGAACCTGGGCTCCTCGGCTTTGGCCAACCACACCGACACCAACCAACAGTACCTCCAGTACACCACTGTACATACCTTCGGTCGGCTCCGCGCTGTCGCTGTGGGTGTGGTGGTTGAGGTCACCTTGCATTTTGCTTCGGTTGCAAACTTGCAGAGCCTCCTTTTTCTCCGTCTTCCATGTTCCTCGGTCTTTCCCACCCAGGCACTTCCAGGTCACCGAGGCCACCTTCTTTCACGACCGCGGACCCCCGGCCTGCTCCCCTCTTTTTCACATTGCAGCGGCGGCGGCATCCTCCAATGAAATGGGCAGCTCCTACCAGAATCGGAATTCATTCAGCGATTGGTGCAGCAGCCAGCGAAGCCAGCGAAGCAGCAACGGTTGTCAGCGGCTGAAGCAATGGAAGCAGAAAGAGAGAAAAGGTTTTGAAAGAGCACGCAACGACGCCAGAAACGCCTGGACCTTGGAAGCGCCGAACGACGAAACAACGAACAACAAGCAAAGCCCACCAGTCCGCCACAAAGTCTCAGCGCTAGCTTACTTTCTCTCTCAGCACACTGCTGACTGCACAGCACGAAAAATCTGTTCATCTTTCCTCTTCAGCTTACTACTCATCGCTGCGTCTCCCATGACCACCATGGGTGGCGTCTCGCCGCCTCCCGTTTATACAGTTCATACCGTTCGCAGTTCTTGAAAGTTTCGAAACTTTCAAAGACAAACAAGAATTCGACCGAATCGAAAGTACCAACCGACTGACCGGCTGACCGTCAGATTTTTTTCGCACGATCTTTTTCTCAGCAAAAAGAATCGCAATGAATGGTAATGACTGAAGAGGCGTCGCCCACGTGGTCACCTTTCCCAGCTTTTTCAGGTCGAGCCCAGCTCAAGCCCAGCCGAGCCAGTTTTTGCCCAGACACATTGGCTAGGACGCCGGGACTTGGCCATCGTGAAGTTTGAGTTGATTTCACGCTTGGCGCATTGCGTAAAAGAGTTTGCGCAACGGATCCTGCCTCGCTTTTTGGCAGGACAAAAGGATGCGAACTGTGAGAATCTGCCCGCCAAGAACATGGCAAAAGACTTTGGTAATTTCGTGACTTTGCCAACGAGGGGCTTGCTTGTAGAGAAGTCTTTGTTTTACGTACTGCGGTTGGAGAGCATGACGGCAGTTGCGAAAGCGGAAGCCTTTTCGAGTCTTTGCTGTTCGAGTTTGAGTTTTGTACTCGGGCGGAAGGACGTAAGCAAAGGAGAGAATGTTGCCCGCCCGCTGTTCCGCCGACGATGAGGGTCCCATGGTAAGCCGGAGACTGGTTGATACCGACACCGACGCCGAGTTTGTCGACACATCTTCTGCCCTCCCTCGCTCCCCATCGCATGCCATGATTTGCGGCCCATAAATTGTAGTAGAGAGAACGGTGGTTGACTGCTCCTCACTCGTAGAACGTTTTGAACAACTGGAGCAAGATGGCGCGATGACGAAGTAAAACATGCGGACGGGATATCAACTGACTTCTCGTCGCTCCGCCCTAGGTGCTCTAGAGAGGATCGAGGCAGTCATTGACGGTAAACGGTGCTCGTAGAGACTTGAGAAAGTCGAGACGAAAGACGAGTGTATACCATGGTTGAGCAGACGGGTTGTCAAATGACGTCTTGATAACCTGAGAAAATGCACGGCGCAATCATGATCTCTTTGGGGGGCACTATGGAGTATGGATAGATTGATAGACTTGGGCCGGATTGTTGACATCTATCCGCCCCGTCATTTTCACCTTCATCTCCTATCCCCGTGATGAACCCGGGAAATTGTGAAAATCCGGCTCAATTCCGAGGGAACAGCAAAAAGTGGACAGGTAGATCCGTGCCAGAACGACGCTTTGAGGGTTACGGTGTTTTCCCCGCAACATCTGAACATAACGCTGCTTTTGCTCGAGGATCTCAACGGCGAGCTTCCTCGTACTGTGTGATGTTTTAAGTTCCCGTGTGTCGATGTGCCTCGTACCTGTCCATCTCCCGTCGGAGGCAAAAAAGAGGAAGATCACTATCAGCGAGGAGGGACGTCGGAGGTGATACGTTGGCAATAACTAACGCCTGGTTAGGTATGTTCGAGTATAGATGGGAAACCGGAAAAAATTGAACAGGACAAACTAAGAACTTCCGGGAGATTTGAGTCCAGAAGATATTGATGATCGTTGAAGAGCTGAGCGAAGCAAAGATCAAAGGGGGGGAATTTTAGGTTTCTGTGGCTCCGATGAGGATTTAGTATCCTCGGAGACATCGTCTCAAAAACCTGAAGCAAGGTGGTATGACATATTAACATGCCGAAGAATAAATGAGACACAAAACTCAAGTTCCTAACTACAATGACGGTCACCCGGCTCACTCCTAGTCAACAAGTCTGTCACCACATACTTATTGGAAGTAACTCCTCATCAATCAACCAAACATATCTTGTACAACAGATATGGATGTTTCGGCATGACTTGTTCACCCGACTGTCCATCGAGAAGGACGCTGTCAAAGATCCGATCTTAAGCTACCCGTCGCCAAAAAAACTCACACTTTTTCGATGAACCGACTATGGACAATCATATACTATGTAGTCGCTCGATTTGTAATGGCTGTAACAAAACTGTACAAAATGTGACTTGTGCCAAGTTTGCAAATACGTTGACCCGACTCTATTCGGGATACTTTGATCCTTAGAAGATCCGTTAACTTTCAGCAAGAAGGTTCATTGAAGACCACTTAATGCGCAAAAAGGAGCATACCACTGGGATAATGTACTCGACGTGTTCGGTATTGCTTTATGATCCCTCGCCTGGTTATGTTTCTGAAAGATCGTGGGAAAACTAAAAGGTGATAAAGAGATTGCGTCCGCGATAATAAGGGAATTGTGTCTCTGGTCAACGTTGAGAACAGCCAAGTGATATGAAAAAAACGTGTTAACCATCGGAAGAACCAGCACTGAAGCATTGAACCAGAAATCATTATGATGACGGCATCAGCTGGAAACAACAAGCAAAGCATACATCACTTTCGACCAGTTAAGAAAAGCCAAGGTCAAGGGAAGCTTCAAAACGTTCAATAGGTATCTCTTGCTAAAGCAAAGAAAAAAAAGAGGCAAATGACCAAATCTCTCTCTCAACTCCTTCCTAGGTCCTGTCTTTCTTGATTCTATCCACATCTTCATCCCAATCAACATCTCTTTTCAAGTCCACATAACCCAACATCCAATCCTCTTCCCCCCCTCCATATTCAGAAGAAGTAAAACAACAAAAGTCATAACTGCATTCAAGTAGTATCGAAAGCACAACAACAAAACCTTCAGGCCTTCTTAAACACCCCTAAACATCCTCACCACCAAAAACCAACAAGCCCCCACAAACTTAAACCCGCTCAACACCGCCACGCTCCACAACACCACACTCATATAAATCGTCGCCCTCTTACTCGTAATCTGCTCAGCCGATCCTTCCTCCGCATCGATCCTCTCCAAGCCAGCCGTACTCAACACCACCGCGCACAGCGCAAAGTTAGTGATCATCCACACCAGCACGACCATCGATCTGACACCGCGGTAATAGTCCATCTGCTTCTCCTCCAACTGGGACGCCGTGGGCGCCGACACCGGTTTTACCCATTTCTTCGAGAAAACCTGGAGTTCGCGTTCGTACGAGGCGTTGAGGTCTCCCTCGTCGGGTAAATCGGTTTTACCCGCGCCGTCTTTGGTGTTGACGGAGGGAAGCTTGTCGGGCTTGTCGTCGCCTTTGGTACCCCATGAGATGTCGTGGGTGTTGCAGAAGGCGTAGACGTTGAGGACGTTGGTGTAGGTGGGCGAGAGGAGCATGTATTGGATGAGCGAGGTGAACATGTGCCAGGGGTCGAACATGAGGAGGGAGCCGATGAACCAGATGCCGTAGGTGGAGACGACTGAGACGATCAGGGTGTAGAAGAGCTCGTTACGGAAGAGGTCGGAGAAGGAGAGGCCCTTTTGGATGTCGGTTTGAATGGCGACGACGGCGATGTAGATGGCTGCGAACATTAGGTAGCTGTGATACTGTTAGTAAGGGTTCTAAGTGAAATAAAAGGGGGGAGGAGGAAACGTACATAAAGATAATCGCCCAGAAAACAACCATACCCATGTACAACCGTGGAGAACCAGCCGGCCGATTACCCATGGACAAGACGAAGCACGTTATCAGAGTCACACCGTACGCCCACGCAAACACCACGCCCAAAATCTCGCCGACGTTTCCCAAAAGCTTTGGGTCGCCCAGACCCGTCGTCAAGATCTTGAACACGAGGAAGAAGTTGCCAATAGCAAACCAGGCAAAGATCATGTTGACCGTCTGGAACAGGAACTCGACGAAGAAGGCAATCTTTCGCAAGAAGGAGTGGTCAGACCGGAAGAACTGGTGGAAGTGGACAATAGCATAAATAGCCGCGAAGAAGGAACCGTTCAGCCAACGACGACGCTGCAGAATCAACTCGGTCAGGTCGGCGGGCACATCAGTCTCGCCCGTGGCCGACTTGACGTACTGCAGGATCCAGTGGCAGTTGCGCTTGGTGACCAGCTCGAAACAGAGGATACGATCTTCGGCGAGGTACATGTTGGCGGTGAAGATGCCGGCGTCGCCGCCGTGCAGCTTTTCACCGGCAAAGTACTTCTCCAAGGGGCCCTGGCCGTTCTTGTCGTTTTGCAAAGCCACGTAGCGGTAGGCCGAGAAGGCACCGGGCAAGACGGAAATGAAGCCGAAGGCGGATTCGAGAGGCTTGTCGAGGATGTTACTCATCTTGTACTCAAAGTTCTGAGTGGCGATGAGCGGGTTGATCAGGTTCTTGCCGCCCGTGCCCAACATGGCCTTGATCTCACCGCAGGCGCCGGCGCACATGGGCTCGAGATCGAAGGCCTTCCACAGGTGGTAGATGGAGCTACCGCCGGGCTTGGTACCAGCGTCGATAAGCACGCAGATATTGGGGTCCAAAACGCGACCAAAGGCCTGGAAGAACCAACGATGCGAGTTGATCTTCTTCTGGTTCTTTTCCTTCAGACAGAACAGCATCTGAACGGGCTGTTGCTTGGGGATAAGCTGAACCACATCGTTCTTGATAGTCATGCCGACCTGAGTCGTATACTCGTAAATATGCGCCGTGACATCCTTTCCGTTAACCTGTTGCTTGGCAATACCCTCCTGAAAGACACCCATACCAGCCAACAGCGCTCTCGTTCTCGGGTTGATCTTGGCACGACCGTCGCTGACGACGCACACCACAATCTTCTTCCAGGCGTCCTTGCCCCAGGTCTTACTTTCCGGCCGCTTGCACATGTACTCGACGTTCTTGAACACACCCATCATGGTGCGCGCAAACAGAATCTCGTCTTCGTTGTACATGGTTACGACAATGAAGAGCTCCGTGTGCCTAGGCTTGCTGAAGAGCTTCTGGCGCAGAGTAAAGTTCTCCTCGTAGAACTCCGAAGGATCGCACGTGGCAGCCGAGTATCTCATGTGGGTGAACTCGTCACGCTCGCCGTGGGGTAGCTGGTTCAGCAGCTTTGGAGGGATGGGACAGTCCAACACCAAGTTACCGCGGTACAAAAGCACCTGCTTCACTGTCTTCCACCTCTTGATGGGCGCATTGTTTGTTGGCGGTTGGGGCTCGTCGTGGTAAGGGTCGCTCTGGCCGACTTGGGAATCGGTATGCATCAACATGGGCCGTTGGTCGTCGTGCGCCTGGTATCCGGCCACCGGGGGTGTTGCAGCCGCGGCATATGGATCATGGCCAACTTGTGGCTCGTAGGGCTGGTTGTAGTAGGAATCGTGGTGCGCTTCCGGGTTCACGGCATAGTCGGGTGTATACTGTTGGCCTGGGGCGTGGTATCCGCCCATGCCCTCAACCGGTTGCTGTTCAGCGCATTAGTATCTTGTTCCCCATAGACATAGCTTGCACCATTCCCAGTTATACTCACAGGAGTTTGAATGTGTAGCGCATCTCCAGGACTGTATCTCCCAGGACCGGCCGGAATATCGAAACCTTGCTGGTGGTGATACGGGTTGTCCTCCAACTGGTAGCCTGGCTGTACGGGGTGGTCCTCCAACTGGTAGCCTGGCTGTATGGGATGGCCCGGCGAAGGCGCCGTATGCTGCATTCGGGGATCCATTGGGTGACTTTCGTAGAAGTCGTCGTCTAAACAGTTGAAGAGAGAGTGTTAGAATATAGGTTTCAAGCTATCACCGACTGTCTTGCTAGGAGACAATCATATGCGCGCCCGGACGCTCGCGCGGTGGCTAAGTGTAAGGCAAGGCAAGGCACAATGCGACTCGTTGCGCAAGGGTCTTGCAGTATGTATGTAGGAGCAAAGACTCTCGATGGGCTGTGTAGGAGATCACCACTGCCTTGTACTTGCGCCAGGCAAGAAACAAATCCCTTTTGTCTTGACAACAACTTTGAGGTTGTCCCGAGAGTAAAGAGAGCCAGGCTGGGGTCCGGTCTCGAGGTAGGTAGGCCTCCAAGACTCTCTTGGACCCATGAAGTTGCCAAGGGAGCAAGGGGTAAGGACCCTGAGGAAGGAATGTGGTTTGGGATATTGGAAGGGTTCAAAGGAAGTGGGTGCTAATGTAGTGACAGTCCCACTTGTGGTCTTGGTGTTTGTTTGATATTGATATTATCGAGGGATGTAGAGCGAGTGGTTCATAGCAGAACAGAAGTAGACTTGCCTAATCGATTGTACGACATGGTGCTGGGATTTGGAGGGGCGTTTAACGGGTTACGGTTTCTGGTTATCTACTCCGTGATCCTCCGGGGAAGTTGGAGGGAGAGATGGATGTATGGGGTATGTTGATCTCTCTCTCGAGGAAGTGTTGTTGGTCGCTGTTGAAGGTTTGGCGCGGGTGTTCGTCACAAGTCTCAGTCGCTTGGTATGCTTGGAATGCGCCGCGGCCGTCAAGGCCCTTCTCCCAACCACGTTGTTGGTATCCCGTTTTTGTTGGAGCTTGTCTCCCTTGGGCAGTGTTTTGCCGTCCGTCTTGCTTGTTTGTTCTTTCAAGAAGTAGCCGCTTATTTTATTCGGCGGTTCGGTTCCTTGCAGTTGTCGAGACAAGCTGGTGTCCGCGCGGCGTGGATAGGTTGATGGTTGACAGGGAAGGACGGGGCAATTAGTCTGGAGGACCTTGACTGGGTGTTCGGGGTATCGAGGGGTAAGTTCGGATTGTGTCTCGAAGTTGAGTGGTAGTCAATGTCTCGTTGCCCAATGCCAATGCCAATGCCGGGATCTCTTTCTTCGCACCGCGAAAGAGACACGGGAAATCCAGGAGCGAAAAAAAGAGGACGGGACGGGACGAAAAGAGACGACGGGGTGATATTGCGACTTGGTTCGGCGACGGCTGGACAGAGAGAAGAGAAAATAAAGAGGAAGATCTCAAGTTTCACGCTGATGGATGTGGTGCCAGGACCGCGACGGCGCGAATGGCAGATGATCCCGTCCGGGGGGGTCGTCCACGGTCTAACACAACTGGGGGGGCTGGTCGCAGTGGATGCCGTCCTCGAAATCAACAAGGGCAGCACGGGCCACAGGGGCAATATCAAGACCAATCAACGGTCCATGTGCGACCTTTTCGCAACCGCCAAAACACCCAAACACTCGCTCTCCATGGTGTCGTGGGTTGTTTCAGCGCCCCAGCAAGACGCAGCCCAGCAGCAAGACAAAAGACAACTGAACCAAGGGCGGCCAAGGGAAAGAAAGAAAGGAAGCCGTGTGACGTCGCTCCACTGACTGTTTCCTTCAAGGCGCAGCTCGTGATTGGTGCATTCGCCAAAAGTTTAAGCCTCTTAAGGGGGTCCCACGGAGGGGTTGAAGCCTGCTTAGCCTGTGGGGGACTAGTCAATTATACCAGGATTTCTGGTCTATCTTTCCTTAATTTCCATGTTCTTTTTCCCATGTCGAGCATGTCGAATCTTGGTTGTTCTGTCTGTCTATCGGTCACTGTCAACGAATGATTCCAATACGCATCGTGTCTTGAAGGACAAACGCGCAATCAACAGTTCAGTTTGTCCTGTGCCTTTAATCATTCCAGCTCATCCAAAGGGAAGAGGCGCTGTCTGTCAGGATCGTCCGCAGCAGAAGCAGAAGCAGCAACCTAACCGCAGCAAGCAACACGACAAGCAGCTTCCCGCTCGTCTAATCCAACCGTAGGTCCGTTTGAGTCTCGACTCTCGACTCGGCTCGCTCTCGGTGGTCCACTTGGGACACATAAATTTGCCATTTCACTAGGTATTTCACAAGCGAACCTCCTGCCCTTGGGGATTCATCTCGTTGAACGGCCTCACTCCGGATCGGCACTTTTAAAGCTGTCGTAAGCTGTTAGAGCAACTCTCCCCCATCTGTGCTTTCCGTGAGATCAGCAGTGGGAAAGAGAGACATGCGCGGGAGGGAGCCGAGGTTTTAGTGTTAGATATTCGCGAATTCTTCGAAAGACTTGTGAAGTTTGATATTGAGGATCACAGAAGTTACAGACATTCCCTATGCACTGCCCCTTAATCCCAATTTCTTGGATCCCCAACAAAATCCTTCCAGTCCCTTTTCAAAGAAAGTACTAGGGGCAGAGTAATGTTTGATATCGCACCTTCGTTGATGCATGATACATATCTCCGTTGTGTGGAACCAATTCATTTGGACAAGCCTGGGACAAGCTTCTGGTCAGTGGTCCCTGGCTTGTCGCGCGCGCGGCCAACAACACCAAACTTGGCATCGCGCGTTGGTCGCCTCCTTTGGCTCTTGGCGTTTTTGGATAAGCGCCAACTTTAACGCGAGGTACTCGCCTATCCTCCTACACAGTAGTCAGCAGCCGATTTTGTAAGCCTGACGAGTAGGTACCTTGATGGCCTCGTTCTTGAAAACATTCGGGAATAACTCTGGATATGGGTCATGAATGAAATGAGAGCAAGATGAATGCAAAATGCTAGAACAAATGTCGGAACTCGGAAGGATAATCCAGCTCGGTTGACAGGTGCCGAATGCGCGCAGCTACATAGCACAGCCTCTTCAGCGGCGATATAAGTCCCGGAAATACGTGCACAGAAGTCTCTTCGCCTCTTTTAGCTGACGACGACTGATGTTATACCTGTTCCTATGGACTCCAAATTCTTCAGGACGCGTTACCAACTATTGATCAGCGATGGAAGAATTGCCGACTCCAACTCCCCGAGGGCCCTCTGGTGCGTTCATGGTTTCGAGAAAGAAATCAAGTTATTTTTGGCATGCGTATTCATCAGCTGCATCTCAGCTTTGTGCCATGTGCACGCCATGTTCGGGTCATGTTGAAGGAGATGCAAGACATGCATTTGGATGTGGGTGTGAGTGTGGGTGTGAACAGAGAGACCAAGCAAGTTCACCATATCCGATATCTTGATACTTGACTCGGAGTAACAAAAGACTTGGGTGAACAACATCAAAATGCCAAGACAACACCAAGCTGAACATCAAGATGCAACCATGCAAACCTCCACAGACACCATGTTAATCAACGCTTTTGACCAAGGTAAATTATTATAATCTGATATATACCAACACCAACCCTCACCCTCTACTTGTCCCAAAGACAATCTAAGAAACCTCCTTCCCCAACCTCTCCAACTCCTCCGTAATAAAGCTGTCAGCATTAAGCAACTCGGTACCACCATAAATCACCCTCCTCTTCGCGCGATCCCCCGTCGTCGTCCTCGCCGCCCACTCCTGCAAATTGCTATACTCGGCCGTGCTCGCACCACCGACCATAAACACAATCGCCTCCGAGAACCCCTGTCTTCTCTGACCAAAGCTGGCCGTTTGACCCGGACCACTGGACCCTGGCAAGCCACCGGGCCCGCCCAGGGACGGACCGCTCGCTTGGGCCCGCATGGCGGACGGCTGGGGCATGGTGCCGCGCGCGTTGGCGCTGCGCGGGTCGAAGTAGAGGTAGTGCTCCGTCTTGGCGATGGCCGAGGAGCTGGCGGCCGAGGGGTCCATGAGGGACTCGGTGATCTTGGTTACCGTGAGGTCGCGGTCCTCGGGCAAAAAGTTCTTGATGCCGCCGAGGAGAGAGGCGACGTTGTTGGAGAGAGCGCCGGTGGGCACGCCGGTCTCCTTCAGGCGGTCGGTGAGACGGCTGGAGATGGCGGAGAAGCGGTTGAAGAGGTCAGAGGAGCCGGATTGTTGCTGGTTAGAAGAGGAAGGGTTGTTGACGGTGGTGAGTTGTGTCATCTTTGTCGTGGCGCGGACCCTGTCAAATATCATTAATAAGGACTGGTTGAGAAGCTGAAGAAGGGGGTAACACTTACTGCTTGATGTAAGAGAGGCACGTTGTGTCGCAGCCCTTGGCCGCGAGAGCCTCCTCAAATTGCGTCCACTCCTGGCGAGAGACATCCTGTTCCGTGCTGAGGTACCAGATCACAAAGAGACGCAGGTAGTCCTCAGGCTTGCCCTTCTCCGCCGTCTTGATCTGATCCAACACTTGCGCCTTGGTTTGCTTGAACACGTTCTCTTCCAGCTGGAAGTAGTTATCCAACTGTCGGCTCTGAATCTCGCCAAGAATAGCAGCGAGGATGTTCATGTGCATATCCAAAGTGGCCTTTCTTGCACGCAGTTCAGGAAGGAGTGTGACGGCGGCTTTTAGGTGCTGAGCGCTTGCGCCCGAGTCTTGTTCGAAATGATCCAAATCTCTTACGCCAGTCTTCTTCGTGAGAGCATCCGCCTCCTCCTTGTATTTCGTGAGTTCAATATCGATGTCCTCGGCGACCTAAACATCTTGGTTAGTAAACCATCCTTGAGATGTCCCATCTGCAATTCCTACTTACCTGAGGGAACGGTAAGCACGAGTTCTTGGCCCAGAAGAAATCATCAGCAGCCAGGTCATAGGTCTTCTTGTTGGTGCCCTTGGCCGGGTTGTTGGAATCAACGGGGGTC
Organism: Neurospora sp. CHS-2018c; assembly: GCA_009806235.1. Classification (NCBI taxonomy): domain Eukaryota; kingdom Fungi; phylum Ascomycota; class Sordariomycetes; order Sordariales; family Sordariaceae; genus Neurospora; species Neurospora sp. CHS-2018c. Next base: position 480,334 of record RAPC01000041.1, on the reverse strand, counting down.
TCGATTGTGATCCGGTTCGATTCCGACAGGCCAAAGACGTCGGCGCACAGGCTCTGGTAGGTCCACGAGTGGGACAGCATGGGAATTAGGTCGATATTACGGTCCATGATAACGAGCAAGGGCTTTGGTGTTCCAGTGCTGGAAGCTGCTGCCCTGTGTGCCGAAAAGAGGTTGTCCTTGGAGTTGAGAATATGATCGCGAAGCTTCCGGTCCAATTTCGTCGCAACCATCTCAGCAGCAGCACCCCTGGGGCAACGAATAATGGGAATGACTCCCAGTGTGACCACCACGCTGAACAGACCGCTGACGATCCTGTCGATGACCCTATCTAACTCCTCATCTTGTGTCTTTGCGCTGTTCAATGCCCAGTACGTATGCTCCTTCTGCATTCCCAAACTGAACAAATCGGGTTCGGGAACGATAAAGTTGAGGTACTGGTCGAATATCTGGGCAATCTTCTCCGATGTGCCGGCAGCCGCAGTTTGCGCCGCAAAGTCCTCCAACAGTGGCCGCGGTACCGAGGAGAGGAAGTTGATGCTGGCAGAGTTGTAGAGGTTCTTCTGAAGGTCATTGGTGATCTGCTGAAGGTTCTTGGAGTTCGGTTCGATAAGGTAGATAGCATCGACATCGGGAATCGGTTGTCTGTTGGCCGCAATGGAAACGTGTAGTGTGACGCCCATGGATCGCAGGTCCGAGACCTGGAGTACTGGGCTGATGACATTGCGACCAAGCTCGTCAAAGACCAAGATCTTCCATGTGGGAATGTCCTTTAGTAAGGGGGCGGAAGCGGATTGGAAGCCATTGGAGTCGTCGCCGTCGGTCGGTTCGAGGGGTTGGTTGAGGTTCAGGAGCTTCTTGATGGACACTGGAGAGCATGTGTCAGTCCACCGCAAGACTGTCTGGCATTGGGGCCATTGGGGGGAGAAAGGCAGCTGGACATACGGATCTGCTTGTCGCGCAGAGAATTCCCTCGTGTTGGCGACATGACTGTATATTAAAATGATCGATATGCCGGTCGGCAGGAAGTTCGCGAAGCAGGACTCGAGTCGGAGATGGTGTAGGTAGGCTGTTGAGGCAAGGTAGCTCCCGTCTCGCTGTCGCAGTGGTGGGGTTTGTGATCCCTTCAGTTGAATTATCGCCAGGCTGGCCTCGAGGTGTTGGCCGGTTTCGAAGGGAAGAGTGCCGTAACTTTGTAAAGACGAAAAGGCAAACGTGTCAGAGTATTACAACACAGAATCCAGAATGCCTTTACGTGTTCAACATGCAGAAAAGAAAAGTAAAGATCTCCGTTGAAGCTATGTTGTCTTGTCTGGTTCGCAAGGTACCTCTACGGTTCTTGAGCCAGTGGCCTGTGTCTCCCAGTGGACTGTCAAGTTACCCCTTCCCTTCTGCATCCGCTAGCCTTGCAGGAGGTACCGCCTGAGAGCTTTCCCCCACAGTATGACGAGGATTCCGTTGTCGTCCTCCGATGTTCGATTGACACCGCAACCAGTTGACACCTTCCTGTCTCTGTGGCGTTTACCTTTGGCCGTTCAATGGATGATTGAATCCGTGCGTTTCATCGTCGGTATTTTTACCATATTGTACGTCTTATCTGCTTTCCAGGTTTGATAGGTACGATGGACATTGCCCAGAAAGATACTGCTCCTGTCCTGCCATAAGCGATTACAACACTCCTTGGCACCTGCTACGATTTGCAGTTGCTCCTGCCCCTCAGCTGGCGAGGACCCACCCAGAACCCAACAAACGGTACTTTGGTACTTGCTTCCCCCTTCAATTGCCACTCGCACAGACCACAGAAGCTGTTGCTTCACGTGTGCAGACTGCGTGCCTGGACCATTTTTGGAGAAAGGCCCGTGGTCGGCCAGTGCCAGCGAGCGTCGGCGGCCCGTGAGCGCCAGCGTGCCAGCCAGTCAATGCACTCCCGTCACTGCCAACTCGCTGAGAAGCGCCTGCCCACTCGCGGCATTCTGCACTTGCCCAGTCGCAAGCGTCCCTTTTTATGAACGGCGGGACACACCTGATTTGCGCGACCGCCGCTCACGTCCAACTTTTTCCTTTCAACTCGTCACCCTGACCTGACCATCAGCAGCATCTCTCCTTTCTTCGACGACCAACTTGTCGCCCTGGTCGCCTTGTCGCATCGCCCATCGTCGTACTTAATAATCGCGTCCTTTTCTTCGTACATCTTTCCCTTGTTCTGGCAAAGCTGTAAAGGCGATTTAAACGCGCAGGTTTTCTTGACGTCTCGGGCGTTTTCTTCTTGCGCGACCGTCATTCGGAACTCGTCTCTTTCCCTAGCAGCTGCAGTCGTCCGATCGACCTGCGGCCCTGGCTTTTGAAGATTAATATCGGTACCTGCCTGCTCACCTGAGTCCAAGGTCAGGACCTCTCCGTTCTTTAACCCGGGATAGAGAGGAAATGCTGTAGCGAACTGCGATAACCTCATCGCTGTTATCTTCCGCGCGCGCGTGGAGGAGATTCGTGACGAGTTGCTGCGGACGCATTCAGGCACACGTAACCCCAACAAGGAGCACGTGCCCCAAGGCGTCAGAACACCACGATAAGATCGTGACGAAAACATTCAGGGTATGCATACATCTTCACCTCTTCCCCAATCCTAACACCTCTGAAAACAAGCACAAGACCGTTGTATTCTACCATATCACACACATGTCCTGCATTTGCCTGTGATTCAAGCATTCTGGGCCCTGCAGTCAAATAAGGCTGTGAGTCGTCAAGAATTGCGAGTCTCGCAGTGCAAATTATGGGGTTCATGTTAACCAAAAGGCCAACAAACCTCTCGCCAACATCCACCAAAAACGGTACAAGTAACCTGGGCTACCGACCACAGTACCTTGCGTTTTAATCCTGGCAGATGAAAAGAGGAGAGAGAGCAAAGAGAGAGAGAGAGAGACATGTGTGGGGAGAAATGCAAAACCAAACAACGACTTGGGGAGAGCAACACAGCACCTGGAAATGGCAATCCAGAGACTGCACAACTCTCTTCTTCTGAGAATGCACAGAGCCAGCAAAGACATCCCATCTTGATTGATATGCTGTCGGTCATTTGATGAGCCTCTGGCAATGGCTATCAATGACACCCGGATCTATCAGCCTCGCCCCCTGGTTAATTGTCCCATGCACAACCTGAGATCCAGATTTCACATCTGCTGTGTGGCAACCAGCCAGCAGCCAGCCCAACAAACACACACACACACACACAGCCTGGCCTGGAATTTCTGGGAGAAAGACAAGTGGATGGTGGCTGTTAGTGCTACTGGCAATACGCACTCCGGACAGCGAGCGTTGAGGGACTTCCACAGCACTGCCAAGGCCTGCGGGTCATGTCACTTTCTTAACAGCACTACTGCAACTGTTTGAACGGTGCTGTGCTCGCAGCCCCGCACACCTCATCCACGCCCAACAACCCCCACCGACTTTCAATCACAAGTTGATGCCTGGAATTCGATTCACATTGAAACCCTCACCTCACCCTCACCTTTGTGTCCTCGGAATGGCAATAAACTTGCAGCAAGCTCAATCAAGTCGCGTCGTGTGGTTTCCGGACATCCGCCGCGGCTGGCGACCTTGACTTCCCTATCACCCTGGACGGTACCTCGACCACTGTTTACGCGTCACTCTTGAATGCCAACACTTTCCCCGCCGCTACCAGGGGCAACCGGTCTTGCAACAGTTCGACTTTGCACCACCACACCACCACCACTATCATCAGGAACAGTGCATTCTGAAGCGCTATCCTACATATCGACATCTACATCAACATCAACATCAGCTTGTCGCTGGCGCTTCGCTTGGTGTTGGCTAGCCTTGCATGTCGCTCTCTCCGGATCTCTCTCTTTCTCTCATTCTCTCTCAGGGTCTCTCTCTCTCTCTCTGTCTCTCTTCATGTCTGAAATCTTTCTCAGATATCAGTCAGGACATGTGCGAGCTGGAATTAACAGCTCATCATCTCCCACTCACTCACGCATTACACTTGGATTGCTGGCAACTTCTCAGAAGTTGGACTCTTGTACCTGACGCTGACCCTCCTCTCCCCTTGCAGAAATTCACACGCTAAGCCTCTTTCAGCTTGGCATCCGTCCTGATTGGAGCTAGCGCATTTTGTGCCCCACCACTCGACGTTGGAGACACCCCGCTCGTGTAGCAAGGCAGCCACTCATTTAACACAGTTTCCGGACTTGTTGTTAAGGGCACACCCGTGTTTTGTACATTGATACACCCAGTATCAACGACAAAGTGAGTTTCGATTGAGAGTATTTTGCTCAAATTTTCCCGTTAGATTGATATTATCACTATTGTACAAGTCTGTTGTGTAGATTTGGATTGGTGGTAAAAAGACTCGCACCGCATGAGCCCATTGACTGACCACCTCCATTCTCCTAGCCCGTCGCTGCCCCTTTTTTGTTTGTTTGGATTCTTCCCTTTTGAGCTGAAGCCAGCAATCATCGACCTCGCCAGTCATGGACTCCGGTCACACCAATCACGCTGGGCAATGGGACCCCAACTCCTTTGCGGCAGAAAATCCATGGGAACAACAGTTCGCCTTCACTCCTGAGCATGGGCACGAGAATGTGTACCACAACCCTGGTGCTTTCATCGACCCTCCACAGCAGGTCAATCCTCAGCTGGCCGGTCATGATACGCAATCAAATGCTTATGGTCACTACGACTACTACCCTCAGAGCGAGGCATGGACTGGGCCTAGCCCTGCGGCTGCGCCTTATGCTCAGGAGCCTTTAGCCCAGGAGCATTATGCACCTGCCCAGCAGCACCCACAGCATCAGCAACAGCACCCATATGGCAACCATCGCACAATTGACAGTCGGTTCGCTCTTGTTGACCTTCCACAGGAGACTGAGTATCAGAACCACCACGTCCAAATCCCCGAGAGGCAAGAGGTAGTTCAAGGTGGCTTTGGCCATGGCGCTGTGCCCCCAAGGCAACAGTCGGCCGATGGCTACCTTCAGGGCCATGTCTCAGAGCAATGGCAGAGGGTGCCAATGGCGAGCTCAGGCTATGCTACGAATGGAGAGTATCAAAATCCCCTGGCGATGTCACAGCCTTTAAATCACCAACAACCACAGCATCAGCCGCAACATCCCAGTCAGCAGCACCCACAGCTTCAGCAGCAGCAGCAGGTTCAGCGGCAACAACAGCCATCACAACCGCAATTGCATCAACCGCAACAGCAACATCAGCAGCCGCCACAAAGGCAGACGCCCACGCCTACGCCATATCAAGCTGGCCATGGCCCAGTCCAGGGAGGGCTCACAGGCTACCACCACATCCAGGGTCACCAAACCCCTGAACCCCAACCAAATCAAGCTCACTTTATGCAACCCATTAACGGGCAGCATATCCAAAACCGCGCTTCTGTGGCACAAATTCCCACCCAGCGAACCACGGCCAGCCCCAGCCCACTTGGCCATACACCAATCCAAAGCGTCCCTATACAGCAAAAGCCTGCCCAACCACCGGTGCAGCAACCAATCCAACCAAAAATTGCTCCACGTTCCATGGCCCAGCCTACAGTGCAGCCAATGGTGCAGCCTGCAGTGCAACAGGTGGTGCAGACTCCCGCGCATCAGGCTGCTCAGCCATCACACTCGACACCACAGCCCACGCCGCAGTCCACGCCGCAACCTCATGCACAGACCATCTCGCAACCCCCTCAACATCAGACAACACCACAACAGTTTGTCCAACACCAGGCTAGCCTGCCTCAAGCCTTTCAAGTTCCGATCTCACAGTCCCAGCCCGTTCAGATCCAATCATTCCAGGCCCCGGCGCAGGAACGGGTGGCCCAGGCTCAGACTACACAACATACTATTCAGTCTCCCCAAACTAATGTGATCTCGGGTGTAAAGCGACCTGGTGATGTGCAGGAGATGCAAACCCTCGCTAAGAAACCGAAGGTGCTACAACCAGCCTCCAGTATCGCGAACCCCCAAGTTATCAGCTTCGCGAATAACAACTCGGCGAACCCTGGCTTCGCATCGGATGTAAATGGGCAAGGCGATGGTGGCGAGGTTGCCGGTGTTTTTACCGTAGATGAGGATCTGATTGACAAGGCAATCGAGACACCGGGTTGCACTGTCCCAGGAGTGCCGCATCTCGTCATCGATGAATCCCCTGTGCAGCTCAAGAAGGGACCACCAACGAAACGTTTCGTGACCATCGTGGCGAAAGCGGGCAAAGACCCTCTATTCCCTGGTCTTGAACGTGGCTGGACTCCCGCTGAGTCTCTCAGCAACCATGCTGAAGCATATCAAACTGCTAAAGAGGTGCTGGATCGCCAGAGAGCAGATATCAGACTGGATATTGAGATGAAGCGAGCCAAAACAGAGTTGCCGGCTGACTGGTGGAAGAAGCTGTCCAAGGGTGAACTTGGAACGGATGCCAAGCAGCGGGGATCGCCTCCCCCTGAGCCTACCTTCACAGCCGTGAAAGCATCCGAGCTGCTACGTATTCATCCAGCACATAAGAAGAACAGGAAAGTTGTCGTTCACACCAGTATTGAATTCGGTGCGTTTGTTGCAGATAAGATTGCTTCTCTAAGGGCTGCGCCAGCCTTCGAAAAGCTGGTTAAGGACGTGAAGAACAAGGGAAAGGGTTCCGCCACTCTCAAGCCTGCTGCTGTTGAGACTCTTAAGCAATCTCTCCAGCCGTTCAAAACGGAGCTTGAAGCAGCCATTGTTGAGGGACTCAAAGTCGGAGACCCAGTAATCCTGCGGATGGTAGGCGAAAGGGGTATACTGCCTGTTCGTCTACTCAACCTCTTGATTCAACTCTTCAATCTCGGCGAGGCCACCTCGTCGTTGGCCAAGGCAGCTCTTCGCCTCTTTGGTTGCTTTACAAGCCTTACGCCGGAGCAACTCGAGGCTTGGAAATTTCAAACCACAAAGGGAAAGCTCGAAGGGCTGGGCGATGCTGAGATTAATGAGTTGGTTGCGACTATCGTTGCAAATGCGGAGAAGAACGCAGGGAAGGAAAGTCCTGCGACCAAGTCAAAGAAAGAGGCCGGCAGCGAAGCTAAGAAAACTTCCAAGGCACCCGTCTCAACAACCAAGAGAGTTCGAGAGGATGATACCAATGGTGATTCACGCACGGCCAAGAAGGCTTCCACAGACGGAAAGCCTCGGGTGGCGACCACTTCGAATTCTACCAACAATGCCAAAGCTCCATCTACTGGTTCTAAGACGCCTCCAACTACGGCCAAACCAGCTCCCAAACCTTCGGCAACAACACCCGTCACGGCCACAGCAAAACCCCGTGCTTCTTCTTATTTGCTTCCTGGCAAGGCTCGCCCAGCAGCAAAGCCAGCCCCGAAGCCAGAGCCTACAAAGCCCGAACCAGCGAAACCGTTGGTCAAGGCAGAGGCTGCAAAGTCATCTGCTCCCGCGTCTGCGCCCAAATCAAGTGCCACTCAGGCGGCATCCTCGGCTAGCAACTCGGCAAAGACACCGAAGCCTAAAGAAGAGCCACAGTACAGCTCCAAGTTTGCGGCAATCTTGGAGGAGATTTCTGCGCCCAAGAAGGTGAAAGCAGAAGCATCACCTCCGGCGGAGTCCGCCCCTGACCCAAATGAGACGGAAGAACAGAGGAAGCGCCGCTTACGGAAGGAGGAGCGCCGGAGACGGAATATGAGGGTCGTTTTCAAGAGCGACGACCAGCTATGCCAGGTCAAGGAGTACACCCTATTCCCCGAGGAGATGGGCCACCGCCAGTCTCGCGATGTCCGATCAGATAGTAAGGACAAGCGGGAAGGCATGGCACTCAAAAAGGGTCATGCGGGAGAGCTTCGCCCTTGGGAGGAGCCTAACTCGGTTGATCTGGAAGTTCTTCCGGAGGAAGTGCGCAAGGAAAGCTATGTCACCGTGGGTGGCGTGAAGACTTTCCGCACCGAGCAGCAGGCGTTCATGGACGATCGGGAGACCAAGGAGCTCATGGTCATTTACACAGACCCATCGGATATTCCGCCTACGCCTAAATCGCCTGCTTACGAGCCTTCGCTTGATGACGGCTCCGGGTCTGATCTTCAGCTTCCTGCGGGTCTGGAGTATGACGAGCTTCGTCGCAGGGCTACCGATATGAAGAACTTTGGCGCCCATCGTTCAGTTTACGAGGCCAAGGCTCGGTTGGAGACTCAGTCGAGCCCGGGTTATGCTGACTTCACCAAGACAATGAAGTCGCTTGACTCGATCACCGACTCGTATGCCGGATATCCTATGCCTGGACAGCAACCAGCCGTCGTGCACGTAGCGCCCGTTGCTGCGGCTAAGCCTGAAGGCATTCCGCCTATCATCGCGCCAGTCTCAACTGAGCCGCCGGAGGTTCGTGATCAGCGGACGTATGAGCTCATCTCCTCTGACAGAGCTCGTTACTACCGTGATCCGGAGCCTTATGATCCTGCGCGTCCCAAGACAGTACGTCGTCGCGACTATCCGGATCCTGTGGTTCAGAAGGCTGCAGACTATGTGGAAGAAATCGTCGAATATGTTAAGCGGACAGTCCCTGAAATCAAGCAACAACCTGTTCCGGCAGTTCCTGTTGTGCCAGCTCAGGCTCCAGCTCCAGCTCAGGCTGCTCAACCAGCGGCAGCCCCCGTTGACTACAGCGTAGCCTGGGCACAGTACTACGCCCAACAAGCTCAGCAAGGACAGCAGCCGGATGTCCATGCTCTTCAACAACAACAGGCGTGGTATGCTCAACAGCAGCAACAGCAGCAGCAACAGCAGCAGCCGGGCGCCTTCGGTGCCTACCAACAACAGATTGCCCAGCTCCTTGCTCAAGGCGGCGATGTAACCGCCATCTTGGCTGCTCTCGCAAACCAACTCCAGGCCAACCCCAACCCCCAACAAGCCGCCGAGATCCAAGCCCTCATTACCACTCTAGCCAGCAGTGGCCAACAACAACCCAACCAGCCCGCCGACCCCCAGACGGCCGAGTACCTCGCCTCGTATATGAAGTGGGCAGCCGGAGCCGGTGGCCAAGCCGGCGCCCCTCACGCTCAACCTGCCGCTCAACACGGCGGCTACGATCCCTATCAAGCTGGTCAATCCTATGATCACAACGCTCGTGACAGCCGTGATCGCGATTCCAATTCTCGGGATCGTGACAACTGGGACAACCAACAGCAGCACCATGGCGGCCGCGACAACTTCCGTGATCGCAATGACAGTCGCGATGGTGGCCGTGACGGTCGTGATCAGCAACAGCAACATCATCGCGGTGATAAGCCCCACTGGAAAAATAAAAAGAACCGAGGTGGCGGTGATCGCGATGAGGTGCCAGATCATCTGAGGGGCATTAATCGGAGCCTGATTGGTACTAAGCAGTGTACTTTCTGGGCGCAGGGCAAGTGCGCCAAGGGCGATAAGTGCACTTTCAGGCACGATTGAGGGAGTTGTGGAAGCGGTTTTAAACATTGCTGTGGATCATTGAAGAGGGAGGATGGGGTGGTGAGAGGAGACAAGTGGTGTGATGACTGCGTTTGTCAGCGAGATGTTTTCTCTTCTGATGGACTTCAGGACCTGCAGCAATTATATGATGAGGAAATATTTTTGAGGAATGAGGAATGGATTTTGGACGACTTGAAGGACGAGTCAATAGATGAGGAGAGTGTTTCGCTTGCTATTTTATCACACGCAAAGCGAAGCCTACTCAAGGAAGACCGAGGCACTCCGAAGGAATTAGCTTCCTCGCATCAAGATGTTTATATCACTGGCTATCGAATGTTCGAATATTTTTCAAAATGATTACTACCATGCTTCTTGAGTCAAGTGACTTGGGTCAAGTGACTCACCAAGTAAAAGCGTAGTATGACGAAGAACAGGACTGAGAGTAAGTGGTGCTTCGGTATATTGGATACAGAAGTTTTTTGGGTAAGCCTGAGAGTGGTGCTTCGATATCTTGGATAAACGTAGTTTTTGAGTAAGCCTGACAGGCTGTTTTCTTGGATACTCATTCCCCGTTCTCCGTTTCCTAGAGATATTTCCTGTAGTAGTTCGTGATGAGTAGCGGTAGTAGTAGACGATCATACATCCATGAATTAGCAAGTCCCATCTAGTCAGATGGATACTAAATGACCTACCTGCGCATCCCATCCCAGCCCAGGGGCTCGTGAGTCCGCCTGTCCGTCTCACCTCCAATGCTGCCTGCCTTCCTTTCTCTCTACTAGCCTGACGCCGGGTATGGTGCTCGTTATTCTATCCCATCCGTCCTGTCCGATGTAATGGTATGGACAAAGAATCGACTAGCCTGATCATACCTTGGTCGAGATGGCTATTACGCTGATGATCACGCTAGTACGAATGGTGACTTTTGCTCTTCTTCCATTGTGGATTCTGGACCAAGGTCTAGAGATGTTCGTGATGCTAAAGTCTCAAGAGGTTCAAGAGGCCCACATACTTTGGTTGACGTCACGGGCGATATCATGTTCACATTCTACTAACTTCATATGGGCTCTCACACTTCCATCTCCAAATCGTCTCGGCTGTTCAACCAAACCGTAGGTAGGTACATAGGTACAGAGGCAGATAACTCCCAGACTGGGAGAAAAGCACTCGACACACCGAGGAGGAGAAGAGGGGCTCACGAAAGAATTAATTGGACTAACTGACTACGTGGTTGGATGCCTTGACTTATCCTCTGAGATAGTTAGATTCGTCTGGTACTCAACTCATTCAACTCTGTAAGGGTTTATTTACAATGGCCCGTGGCTCAATAAAACGGCGAAGATACAATCAATGTCACAGCTTTACTTGTTTGATTCGGATCCGAGTTCACCAACTTATCGGTGGAAGACTCAACATTTATGTATCATCATAAAGGACTGATTGGTAGACATCCAGCAGAATATGAAAACGGTGACAGTAATGTGAACTCAAGAATCATTCAAGGCTAGACTAAAGTGGTTGATAGCTGAGCACCCAAGACCCCTTGTGATGGTGATCATTCATTGGGTTGCGAAGAGTGACCCAGAACCAAGCAGCCATATAAGCAATCGACTTGAAACCATCGACAACCACTAGTAGGGATTGTCTGCCACGATGCTCTTGTCCTTGTCCTTGTCCGGGATAATCGACGAAGTGGACCAAGATTTAACGTGGAATATACCATCGAACCGTTTACAAAATCAGTACAACTGACAACTGGCATCTAGGAAGCCAGCAAGAAAAAGACCATTTGAAAACACAGCAGCCAATACCTTGTACCCATGTAGAATCCGAACGAAGAGGTCGACCAAAACCCAAAATCGCCATACCCATATCCTTCCACCTTCTCAACCATTTAATGTCTCCTCAACCGTTCAGACAAAGGTGGGTGCAGTGTAAACCAATGCGCCGAACATCATGGCACCGGTAGCTACACCTCCGAGGGCAACATAGCCGACCCGCTCGGCAATGTTGCGCAACCGTTGCCTCTTGGCTGGTCTATCACTGTCGTCATCGTCAAGGCGAACAGTCGAGGTAGCGACCGAGACAGGCAAATCGAGCGACTCAACTGTCACTGCGATTTCTGTCGCTGCCTCAGTAGAAGCTTCCATCGGTTCGTTGACTTCCTTGTCCTCAGTAGAAGGTTCGATCGGTTCGCCAACCTCCTTGTCCTTATCGACTTCCATGGCTTTCATGACTTCCATGACTTCCTCCCTTTCGTTTGCGCCATTTGCTCCGGACTTCTGTACTTCGCTAGCGTGCCATGCAAGCTCTTCCTCGGTGCTAGACGAGATAGCCTCTGCCTTTCTCTTTCCTTTGCCAACTGGGGCATTCTCATCCATGATGTCGGAGATAGCAAGGCGTGAATACTCCCTGGCGACGGGCGAAGATTGCATTACGGTCACCTTGTTCTCCTTCCGAGCCTCAAAGAACTCTGCTTTGTCAGACGGATACCAGGGATCTTCTGACATTTCTACCACGGGTCCATTCAGTGGTTTGTGGATCGGGGAAGCTTCTTCGGTATCTCCCGCCGATTTGTTTGACTTGGGAGTAGCCAGCTGAACATCGCGAGGATGAGTGAAGGACAGAAACAATGGATGATCGACAGGATACGCTGCTGGCCGCATATCCATAGGAGAGGCGGAATTGAGTGGAGGGGTATTGCGATTAATGACATCGTCCTTGATATCTGGAGTGACAAGGCGATTGATGCCATGGCCCTTGTCGTGGTTTGGTCCAGCCTCAATGTTAGTTGTCGGACCAGTCACAACATTGCTGAGGTCTGGCATGGCCCAGTTGCTAGAAGGCTCCCTCCCATAAACTCCTTCCGCCTCTGACTCTACATCTGAATCCTGGCCAACGGAAAAATCTGAATCGGACTCAGAGTAGGGGTAATCGTACTCGAAGCCTCTTTCAGAGGAATCGCCATCTAGGATATTGTTAGAAACAAAGCCCATTTGCGGATTTTAATCAACACTTACCACCATTCAAATTTCCTCCACTCACTTCCGAGCCAGCAGACTCAGGCTCATACTCAGGCTCATAATCAGAGCTCATATCAGAGTCCCAATCATCATCATGGGATGCAGCGCGATACTGCGATGGAATGGGATGTTGAGATGCAGTGGGATGTTGAGATGCACTGGGATGTTGAGATGCACTGGGATGTTGAGATGCACTGGGATGTTGAGATGCAGTGGGTTGAAGGGCACCAACGTTCTGTGGCCAAACTTTCTCTCCATCCGATCCATAGTTGCTACAGTTGCTGTCGTTGCTGTCGGGCTGTGCTTGAGAGCCGTTATTTTGATGGAAGTCATCAATCTCATCACTCTGACACCAGTTGCTCTCGTAGTCATCATCCTGATCCAGATCGATAACTTGCGTCTGCGCATTGGTGATGACATTGCCAGAGCCTAAAGGGTGGGTTAGGTCGATCACTTCGCCCTTCCAGCTTCGCCCAGATAGTCCACGTGTAGCAGTTTGGGAGCCCTGCACCACCGGGTCAAGGCTGGAGTCTTCGTCTGGGTATTCCATGTCGGAGTCTGATCCGTCGGGGACTTTGAATGTACTTGAAGCCCTCGGACTATTTCATGTTAGCATTTGTCTACTGAGAAAGTGAAGACAACGAAGCGCTCGCTTGATGATCGCGCGAAAAGCAATGGGTGATGTTGTGTTTCTGTCTGCTGGGTTTGTGAAACTTACCGAGTAGTAGCTGACTCTGGCTTTGCCCTAAGGAGCTCGATGTAGTCGATACCTACCTTGACAACTGTAGGGGGAAACGTCTTTTTTCTCATGATATCCACTCCGAAACGGATGGTGTCCCCGTCCTTGATGTCTACTAACTCGTCTTTGTCGAGTCGTTGACCGCTGTCGTTGACATACGTTCCGTGGAGCGAGCCAAGGTCCCGCAATTTCAGCCTCTGCAAGATAGCCATTACACATTAGCGATGAACAGGCAAATGGGCCCGCTGGCCTGGGGGAAGGCAAGCCAACCTTTTGGGTGAAGTCGGCGATGATCTCAGCGTGCTGTCGAGACATGACCGGGCTGTCATACCAGCCGTTTTGGGAGCTTGGTACGAAGCCTTTCGCAGCCAGTTTCGATGAGCGGCCGATCTTCAGAGTGGGATTCTCGCTGTCCAATACAATATAACGCCGCGAGAATGGATGGTCAGTATATGGATGCTGCGTTAATGAGATCGAAAACGCTGGGAGTAAGTTAGTACCGAACTATCCGAGGACTCGGAGAAGAGGGGAAGGAGCCGTTTCTAGCCCTGGTGAGTAAGGTTTGAGTGGACGTACCAGGCAGATTGCCAGTTGAGGCCGGCTCAGAGTTCGTGGACATCGTGAATGTGCGAAAAATGCAGTCGGGACCCTTCTGAGCCGTTTCCTTGGAGGGGTAGACAAGTGGTGATCCTGTTTGTTGTCAGGCAGAAGCACCGGACTGCCCTGGTAGCTGCAGAATCCTGATCGAGGCAGCAGAGCGCAGTGCCAGATGCGATGCCAGAAGCAGCACAGACCGAGCCGAGGAGTGAGAGACTGGAAGTGCGTGTAGTGAGTAAGCAGTGATGGTGGGGTGAAACGTGCTCTCTGGGTCGATGTGGTCTGCTACAGGTGAAGGAATGATGACCAAACAAGACGCAGCAGCTGGAGCGCGGGGTCAAAGGTGATTTCGCAGCGAGTGCAGCAAGATGGTCCTGTTCATGTGGAAGTTGCAGTTCAAGAGGAAGTTGTAGCTGGAAGGTTGAAAAGGAGCAGGAGGGACACTCAAATCGAAATGGATCAGTTGGTTGTGTTGGATAAAGGAGGTTGCGACTGGCAAGAGAGACGGATTCGGTAGTCGCACTTTCAAGGGTGCTTGCCCAGGCGACCGCCGACTTGCACCTCGAAATGGGAAAGAGCACTCCTCCTTTAGATAGCGAAAATGCGGGGCCAGGGGGCGGCTGCCTGATACACCGACCTGGGCATGTCCACCTAGAGGTCACGGTACGTGTCGGGCAGCTTCTCCTCCTGTTTCTTACCATTGGTGGTACCAATGTGAATGCACTGATTTGTTCTGATTATCGTGCTTCGTGGCAGCAGATCATCATCCATCATGCCGTTTACCTTGGTGGAAGCACTCGGGCCATGGAAGCTGTACTCGAGCCGCACAACTAGGCCGCATCTACGAGGCACCAGGCTACCAGCAGGCAGGCAGGCAGAGCATCGAGTGGGAATGGTCGGACACTTGCGGTTACACAAGCTCGAGCTTCTTCCGTCGGATCTGTTTGTGCTCCGACCTGCCCCCCCTCTCCTCCCTTTGGTCCCTTCGTTCGTTCGTTCGTTTGCCAACGAGCCGGGCGACAACTGAGTCAGACTGGACCCCTGTCACAACGATGGTATTGATTATTGGCAATCCAATATCCCCATGGCATTCATCATCTGGCGGCTTGCAATCAGTCAACTCCAGTGTTGATCATGTTTGAAAGCCGACGAGTTGTCGTTAGTTGAGACTCACGATGCCCCACTCCTCTTGCATGCTCCCCCAAGTGAACGACGACGGGACTGGACGGGAGAGCTACAAGTGCGGATAATGCGGAGCTACTGCTGGGAACAAAAGGACCGGGGAGAGCAGGGAGAGCAGGGCGGACAAGGGGCGGGCAGCTCATGGCACGGGCAATGAGTGACGGCACGTTGGTGGGGAAGAGGGGCGTCGGTATCTTATCGCTTGCAAGGGACAGAGAGGGGGATTCACCGATCCGAGACTCTCTCGAGACAACACCTTCTGTCGTTTCACGAATTCCATCGGATGCCGCTCTTGTTGAACCTACCAGCAGTTCCTGTTTGATTTCCATGTCTTTTTTGAGGCCGATTATGGATGATGAATCCTCGTGTTGGGCTCGGATGTTGAAAGGCTTCCCCAGGCCGTAAAGGTGCTCAGTGACAGCCGGAGGATCCAACCCTAACCGCATTCGGTTAGTGCGTCCATGGTTCATATGCAAGCACTTAAACCACATCCACGAGATGATGGCAAGGCAACCACAGCAAAATGAAGCTGAGAAGAGAAGAATCCGACACGGAGGGACTGGCACAAATGCAAAGCCTGCGCTTCTTTGAGTTGTTGACTAACAGCCCAGTCAGGAACATTAGGAATGTTCATGAGTGCACATGTCACTGATATCGACAACCGCTAACGAGAGAACTTAGCTCTCGATTTGAGAAGCATAAGTCTGCCCTGGGATGCAAATACGTGAAGCATTGAGTTATGCATAGAAGCTGGCAAGATTGACTTTTTCTTCGAGCATTGTGCATCCGGCCATGTTGCTGCTCTGCCCGGGCCGGTGTTCAGACTTGAGAATTTCTTGCGATGCTGTTGTCGTTCCCGTGCCAGGAATGTGGGATGCTCAATAAGGTGACCCACCAAGATCTCCACCTATCATCGTACAAAAAATAGGCGCCTAGTCTGTCACGGTCTCAGTACTTATTGAGTAACTCCTGCGGCACCCAAGAGAGGCTTATATCAGCATATATTCGGTTGAGTCACAAGTCACGATGTCATTCAAATTCTAAAACTAGTGAACAATCATGTCACAGCAAGAAGGTATTTGTCACGACAAGGCAGAGATGCAGAGCAACAAACATGAATATCTACTAGAAAGTGTGGCTGATTCGCACTAACAGACGGGCCAAGCAATAAATCGTACGGTCTTGGCTCCGGGCACCGTTCGCCACTGCATCACCGTGCCCCTGTCTCTCTGGCCCGCCTCAGTGCGTCATGCGTCACTCGTTCCCGGGCCCTGCAGTGGTCGGGTCCCGAACTGCAATTCCAAGTTGTTGATCGCACAAGTGGAATGAATTGCCCATTTCTTCTCTACAAAAACAAAATATTTTCCCGTCAGGACCAAGGAGAATCATCACCCGCCGTCTTAGTATCCAACCAACTTTGCCTCCGAATTCCAAATACCGACGACGGCACAATCCTACCTTCGACCTTATAAAAAGCACACCCTCCCCGTATCTCATGGATTTTATGCTGAATACGACCTACTCATTCGAAAAGTCAGCAAGCGCGATCAACAACCACAACGACCATTCACCACCCATACACCAACCCGAGAAGTGATAGCCTTACGCGGCAAGCGATCGGAACTACAAAATACGACGACCGCCTAAACGAAAAATCCCATATCTCTTCCCCAACAGACGCTTCATCCAGCACACACCCAACATCATGCACGATCTACGCAAGAAAGCCCTCTTGGAGAGTGGCAAGACCGTTTCACGGAAGGCTAGAGCGCGGCCCGAACCCCCACGCTCTACCGGTGCTCTCTCCCCCGGCAATGGCTCCCCCGCAAGCTCGCGGCCCGGCTCACGGGCACCCTCAACGGCGGGATCTCGAGCTGGAAGCCGTGTCCCCTCCGAGGACGAAGCGAGTGACTACGAGTACGATGACGCCATGACTATGAGCAGCGCCAACTCGGTATCCGGCGAGGATGTTAACGAGGACGATACAAGCAATACATGGCCGGAGAGGCTGCAAGACCGCATTACCGAACTTCAGGATCGCAAGAGAAGCAGCGTTCAGGGCCGCGAGGCTACGCTGAAGGCATACGTACACATTCTGAAGCATCATTTTGCACAAAAGTACATTGAGAAGAACATTTCCGACATCAACGCGGCCCTCCTCCGCAGCATCAAGAGCGGAAGTAGCGATCAGGAACGCCTGTTCGCTCTCAAGGCACTTATAGCCACCATCCTTACCTGCCCCACGGAGACGGTATTTGATCACGTCTTTTCGGTACTCAAAGTAGCCTGTGAAGACGGAGAGGAGGACAAGATCAAGGTCGAGGCCATCAACGCTATTAGCATCGCCGTGACCCTCGGGGGCGGTTCCAGCGCAGCAGAAGAAGTTCTCGACTTCCTCCTTGAAATCATCGAAAGCGACGGCCAAAGTGTGGGTGCCCCCGACAACGGTAGCGTCGTAGCAGCAGCTCTCCATGCCTGGGCCTTTGTGGCCAGCTATGTAGATGACTTGAGCGTGCAGAGCGACCAAGCCATGGAGGTCTTCATGGACCAACTAGACAGCACCGACAGCGACGTGCAAACGGGTGCCGGTGTCAGCATTGCTTTGCTATTTGAAGCTGCCCGCGACTACGAAGAAGAGACGGGCGAGAGCTCAGACATGCAGTACAACCAGCACAGAATCATGACCCGCATGGCGGAGATCGTCCGCGACTCTTCCAAGACGGTCTCAAAGTCAGACCGGAAACGACTAAAGGCCAACTTCCAAAGCATCATCACCTCTTTGGAACGTGGCCTGGGTCCCGGGTACTCGACTGCTGGTCGCGGTGCGGCGAATCCCCATAAGGGAGGCTCCAAGTTGGAGACAAGTTCCGGGGGCGAGGAGGGCTTTGTCGAGTTTGGATACCGTGAGAAGCTACGGATTCATAATCAGTCTCTGATTATTGATACCTGGGCACTACACGCTCGCGTGGAGACTTTGAAGACTGTCCTTGGCGGCGGTCTGGCGACACAGTATCTCGAGAACCCTGCGGTTAGGGAAGTTCTGGAGGATGCGGACGTGGAGTATGTGGCCAAGACTACCAAGAGGAGGTAGCCTCGAAGTATAGTTGGAAGGGGTTTCAGAATGAATGCGGGCGTCAGTATAAAGATATACGACAGCATTAGGTGGTATTGTTATTGGTTTTGGTTTTCAAGCATTTCAAGTTGTCAACAGGAGTTTTGGTATATTATATTAAGGTCTTTCTGCGACGGGTTTTCGCTTGGTTTTCCTTTTCTTCACAATCTATTCATCCTTGTTGCTCGTGTCATAGAGTCACAGCTCAGGGAACACGCTACACAGCGCAATTCATTCTTCTCATAACCGCTTTTTTGCATCAATTCAGATGTCAACACAACTGTTTGGACGATGCATGTTCTTCTATGTTTATCCTTAGGTCCACAATCTACACAACTCTTTCCAACGCCTTTCATTATCTAAGGTCCCATATAATCACTATATAAGATTTTGACATCTCAATCGTGTGTTTCCAGTCTGCGCAACGGACTTCAACTATGATGATCTGCTCTGAGAAACACGTGAGAGGTCTCTGGGCTTCAAGTGTACACAACTTTTTCTTCTAAACACATCACAAATGCGACAGCATCTCAAGCAGGATGAAATGGTGGACTCTTTTAACATAGAATGGATTACAGCAGCAAGGCTTTTGCCGTTCAACATTTTCATTTTGCCGTTAACGGGAGGAAAACGGGAGGAAAGTCGAGAAATACAGGCCTTACATCGGAATTCATGGTTGTTATTATTAAATTGAATATGGCATGGAACGTCGGGCACATAGTGAAGAAACTCATGTCCAAGCAGGAGGATGATAATTCCGGTGATATGTGTGCACTGCTCTCTATTTATTCTTTCTCCCTCCTCTTCCTCCCACCTCCTGCCTCCCTTCTCTCCTTTTTCTTCTTCTCTTTTCTCTCCGCATTTTTTTCCCGGTTTCTTTCTCTCTTCCTGCCCTTCTTTTTCGACTAGCCGACATACAACATGAGACATTCAACACAGGCACTGCCAGGGAGTTGACACAACATCGGAAAGATAGTTCCAACATTCTCGACTTTGGATTAATGGGAAATATCTTCAACCGTAGCTTTTTGTGTCCCATACTCCCGTGTCGTGTCTCGCAAGCCCCTCATGCAATCTCGAACGACGATATCGAGGCAACCAGGGTAAGAGATCTGGTCAAGTTAATGGGCTTGTGGCACCATCGGTGACCCTGTGAGCCTGGCAACACTATACGAAACGTAGACGCATTCTACAAACGACAAACGACCGAGGTCTGCCTTACTTTTACATACGGTATCTACGACTTGGGTCGGGTTGGGAGGCTCGACTGAAGGGAATTTTCGTTTCATCGAAACCATGGTATGGTGTTCGTACCTGATCAATGATCCCGAACGTCATTAGCGCCAAGCATACCCGAACAGGTCCAACAGGGGCAACGACCCGAAAACGTGGGAGAGGCCAGTTCAGGAACCAAGCCAAACAAGGGCACCAAGGCGCTCAAGGGCTGAGCTGCGCAAAGAATCAGGGCAGTCGGTCAATCTGTCGGTGATCTCTTCTCTGATCTCTTCTGGATTTCGATGTTGGTGATAGCGACGGTACCTGGCAGCAGTTACTTGCTTATTAGCCGCGGCAGCACAAGCAGAAGCAACCAACATCGTCACTAGCATCACAACACGGACTGCATCATCATCTGCAGCTCTGCCCTGCCCTAAACTCGGGACTCCTGGAGGCCTGTGCAATTGTTTACCATTGATTGCGGGGCTACCGTTTCACCGTTTTCACTTTCTTGGGCCCGAGTTGGACCTGGACAAGGCAACTGAAGGTGAGACGGTGAAGACGGAGGTGAAGACGGGAAACGGGACCAGCTCCGAAGCGGAAGGGCTGGCGGGTGAAGCTGATCAACACCCCCTTGACCTGGCTCGAGCTTTTGGATCCAGTTTCGGTCGTCGTCCCCAGCCGCCGGGAGGATCCACTTCTTTTTGACTTTTTGGGGATCCCGTCATCCCCCATGCTCGTAGGTTTCTTGTTTGCGGTTGGCAGTTCGCTCGTAATTGCTTGCTGAATGTCTTGTCTCTTGTTTTGATACATATGTACAATCAATCATCAACCGGGCCGATGGGATGGGAGGGAGGGAGGTGGTTGAAGATGCCCTGAAGAAGGGATTGAAGAAGAAGGGATTGTAAGCACAAGAGAAGAAGAAGAAACAGAAACAAGAAGCAAGGGGATATTGGAAACTAGGCTGTGCCACAATGACCGTTTACCTGAGCTTCCCAACGAGTCGTTTTCCATTCGAAGAGAGAACTTGAACGGAGCTGAGCTGCATAACGCTGCAGCAAGGCACCTCATAGCACCCCTGACTCCCACGCGCAATTGGCCGATAACCGTCGGGCATGGCCAGCACATCAAGCAAGGCCGGCCGTCGTCAGGCAAACCTAGGCGAATCAAGCCGCCATTGGGGGTTCGACGTTGGGCAGGCGAGAGAATCAAGAAGGGAATGGAAAGAGAAGAACAAGAAGAAGAAGACGTGACGAAACGGAACCAAGATCTTGGGATGGTGACAGTGACTCGAAAAAACGTGCTGTTGTTGCTGGCGCTACTGCAGCTGTGGAAGTCGAACGTGAAGAGCTTCAGGCGGTTCCATCGGTCCACCAAGCCTTTTGTAGACATTGATCCATTCGGGAATCGAGCCAAGGTATCCATGTGGGTGAGTCCAGCTGCCCCAGTCCCAATTCGCGGGCGCCGACTTTTGGCTCCTCAATCGCTGCCTGTGTCTCTTGTGTCTCTCCCACCGCTCATTCGTCCCTCGCAAAAGACTTGGGCTCACCACCGAATTGCCCATCGCCGCTCTCCTTCTCTCTGCAGCACCAATCCAGAGGCACCAGTCGCTTTTTTCCCTCTCTCACACGCCAGTCGCCGGTCGCCAGTCGCAAATCCGCAGCAGCAAATCGGGAGGTCGGGTTGCAAACAGAATCCCAGAAAGGTTCCAGGTTCCAGTGACGGACGGTGCCTTTGCCTCGGTGCCGATTCCTTTCTCTAGGAGCATCTTTTTGTTGTCCTCTCACTTTTTGTGTGTGCTTCCCCTGCTGCTGCCCTACGACACGTTGGCGGGTATAGCTCGATTATATCGCATCCACCTCCACCTGGCACCCGAACGAGCGGAGAATCTTGAATGATCGCTTGCGACACACGCTTCCATTGCATGCGACAAACTACTAGACCGACCACCTTTGAGGCCTGCAGCGCGCAAAACATAACACGAGGAGACGATTTACTTTCCATCCGCTCGGAACTCTGAACTAAGCCCGCCCTGGCCGATACATCATACACGCATAGTGTAGAGGAAGTTGAGGACGATACCGTACCTTACCGACCTCTATCTGGTACGTACCTTTGATATACCTTTTTTCTCTTATTAATATTCCCTCCTCGTCTTCTCCAATGTCCACAACCACCAAACCAAA
The DNA here is from genome assembly GCA_009806235.1 of Neurospora sp. CHS-2018c. Lineage (NCBI taxonomy): Eukaryota > Fungi > Ascomycota > Sordariomycetes > Sordariales > Sordariaceae > Neurospora > Neurospora sp. CHS-2018c. Next base: position 458,858 of record RAPC01000041.1, on the reverse strand, counting down.
CCCCCCAATGCCTCGTGTCAGCATCGGGCTGGGCTGTCCTCTCAAAAGGGTTGTCCCATTGCTGCCCATATGCTGCCTCACCACCCTACCTAGGAAACATGGGGGTCGGTCCGGGGCGTCTCTGGGAAGGGCAGGATTGCGCCGCCTCTCGATTTTTACGGGACGGAGCACCGCCGCCTACCTTGTCGCTAGCCTGGCTCCTGCCCTGTCATCCCGTCCTATTGTTTTCCTTGGTGCGCGCTTGGCTCCCGTCAGGTTCAGGTTCCATGTTCCCCTTGCCGATGCCGTATGTGCCATCATCTCAATCACACTGCACCACCGCAACTGCAACCGTCTGCAACTGCAACTGCACTGCACTGGGACTGACTGCGGCGCACCTTGGCTTGCGCTTCCGTTTCCCAGTTCAGTTTCCCTCTTCCAGTCACTGTCTCCTCATCTCCTCTCCATCCATCCAGCCTCTCCTCCTCAGGGTTGTTCTCGATCACCACTAGTACTCATCCACACAACCTCTGTCCAAGAGAGAGAGGCGCACAGCTTGCATTTTACGCCGCCTCTCAGTTGGCGTCCCCAGTCAAACCAATCTGTTGGTTTTGCCATTCTCTGACTGTTTCGCAATTCTACGCTTCTACGAGACGAATTAGCAGCTTACACTGATTTCGTTGGTCCAGCTTCCAGTTTTTCTCTGACCATCAGATTTTCCCGCAACCATCAGATGTCGCCCTGAACAGACGGAACGAATAGAGAGACCGCGCAGCTTCGACTCGACAGAACGATCCTAATACCCCGCGCGCCCTATCCTGTTTTCTCCTCATTTTAATTACTACCAATATTCTTTTTTTTATTTCGCTCTTTCGCAACGACCTCCCACCCTCGAATTGCCGGGAAGAGCCTGCTTTTGAAGAACAGGAACAGGATTTGGCAACCGAACTGGCGGGGAACAGCTGCGCTACCCAAGCTACGACAAGGCCCACTCGCTTGACGACCGTCTGATCTTCGATAGCCTGGCCTAGCCCAACCATCTTTAGGCCCGTGACGCCCAACACCGACAATATGGGTGTTGAAACCAAAAAGAAGTCGTCCGAGCGACCACTACCCGTGCCCAGCGCAACCGAGTCCTCGATAATGAGCCCTACCCAGAGCGAGCTGGGAACCGATGACAAGTCATCCTACTCGCTGCCTGAGGACGGCACCCCGGTCACCATCAAGACACACAATCGAGGCAAATCACAGACCTCGCTGTTGATCGAGTACTTCGAAGGAGGAAAAGGAGCCCCATCTGGAGACGGGCGCAAACCCAGCGTACGTGTTCGCCTCACGCCAAGCCACAAGTCCAATCGCAAAAGCAGCGGTTCCGATCGAGGTCGCATTAAAATAACAGAAGCAAAGTCAACGAGGAGGTCGAGCCAGAGCCGCCGCGCCGATCGCCATTCCCAAAACGCCCTTAGCCGCAGCGAAAATGAGCTGATGTCCGTCTTGAGCGGAGGCGACGAAGACAACAACTCGTACGCCTCTGCCACCGAGGAGAGCAACGTCAGTCGCAACATCGAGATCGAAATCGGCGAACGAAGTGAACGTAGCGCCAACCGACGCGCCCGCCGCCCTGCCAGCCCGTTGATCCCATCTGCTGATAGCAAGAATAGCTACAATGCCGGCAACATTAGTGACATCTCGGCCATCCCGAGCGACAGTTTCCTCGACGAGCCTTACGTATCCCACAAGAACTCTGATGTCAAGAGCCCTGGTTCAAGAAGCAGGAGCCCCTTGCGCGGCGGGGATGCCCTTGCTGGCGCTGCTGCTGGTATCACAGCTGCTGCAGTTACTGACAAGCTCCGTACCAAGAGCCGAGATGAGAGCAGGAATCGAGAGTACGAGCGCGGAGAGCGCGAAAAGGTATCGGTGACCAAGACGCGCGGAGATAAGGAGAAGAGTGGCAGTAGCAACCGCCTCCACAAGTCGACCAAGAGCCGGACCAGCAGTCTCAGCAAAGAGGAAAGGAGTTCGAAGCGCTCAGAGTCCCCTCGCAGGAGATCCAAGCATAGCGATTCCTTGGTATCGGGAGCCGATTCAAGCGTGCTTTCGACTGCAGCTGCCGCCAGCCAACGCTCCATGGGTGCAGAGTCAATGCGCTCGGGTCAATCAAAGGCCTCCTCAATCAATAATCCCAAGCTCTTGGAGACAGTAGAGGATGCCATTCGTCGCCTTATCCTTCCAGAACTCAATGCCTTGAAGAGAGAACAGAGCTTGCGTCAGGATCGTAAGGCCGCCTCGGCGACATCAAGTGCGACAACGGCTTCTAGGGACGAGGGCAGTGATAGGCGCCGGACGTCTAGAGCTGACAGAAACTCGGGCGCCACTCCAACACCCAAGGAACCCATCAAGATTGAGAAGCGAGACAGGGAAGCCCGCAATGCCTTCGATGAGAGTCCGGCACAAAGTGCCCTCAGCCAAGACACGAGGAGCGATGTGCAAAGTATTGACCACAGCCCCGCGGCAAGCACTGACCGTCTAAAGACTGCTGCTGCCGGTGCGGCCATGGGTGCGGCTGCGGCTGCAGCCCATGACAGCCTCAAATCTCCTGGAGAGAACCGCAGTAGGAGGCGAAGACGTGAGTTGCGGAATCGTGCTGGTAATGAGCATGAGGATTATGATGATGATGCCTCCGACTTCCTCGCACCTGCTCCTCCGATGCCGTTAATGAGCGAGCTCAACCCGTCGGACGTCACCAGAGCCTCTATTTTATCTGCCGACACGGATAGGCCTCACTCGGCTAGCGAGGAGATTGCACCGAAGCAGGATCAGAATGGCCAGTACCACACTGAGGATTCCACTCCGACACCCACCCGGACCCCGATTACTCTACTGTCATTGGGTACTCAGCACGCCAATATCTCACATGGAGACCTGAAACAGCTGCCACGTCAACGGGGTGCCGAGAACCAGGATAACGAGTACTCCCAAGGCGCACCGTCTGTTGAGTCCTATGATGATCTGGACGATTACGATGATCACGAGCGGGAATACGGAAATAGCCCATACGACTACTACAACACTCAAGAGGTGCCGCCTCCTCTCAAGTACGTTCCTTACCAGCCTGAGAAGCGCGGTCTGAGCCCTATCCCCAGCGTGTCCGGATACACCGAAGGCAGTGAGGCGCCGAACCGCGATTCTCGCGCATTCGGTGGCTCGGTATCAAACGGCTCGCGTACCCCTGGCAACATGTCCGTAGCCAGCTTGAGGACACCGGGCATGGATCAGAGCAATGTGAGCGGAATGACCAACAGCGAGGTTGACGGTAATGGTCACGCTGTCCGTGCCGTGGGAGCCAACCCGAACTACGTCCATACCTCTGGTGTCGATTCCAACCATGCTTCGCTCGTTGACGGCTCCATGGTGGATTCGCTGAGATCCAGCGGCATCAACCAGCAACCATACCGCAACTCGATGGCTACCAATGGAAGCCAAGAGGGTGACAGGCCAGACACGGCTGGCAATGATAGCCAGGCCTCATACGACTACCAAGAATATGATCTTGACGAGTACGGAAGGAAGGTCCCAAGACAACGCCATTACACCACCGCCTCAGAGGCTGCTATTACCAGCGCTGCGGTTGGTGCCGCCGCTGCTGCCCTTAGACAACAGGGCAAGCAGGAGAACCAGGGCACTTCTGAATGGCAAGGGGAGGGCGTTCAGCGCAACAAGTCGTTCAAGGAGCGCGCCCAAAACGGATCTGGACCCGCACTTGAGCCAAAGCACAGTGTCGACAGGATGTCGGACGTCTCTGTGCCCATCAAGTTGGGCTTCAGCGGCTTGCCGGATATCAGCGACCCGTTGCCAGACTTTGAGTACTGGAACGAGGATGATTTGATCACTAACCCATCGATGCTTAACGGAGAGGAAGGTGGTTGGGAGGGAGATGCTACCCCCAAGCAGCGCCCCCAATCGTCCGTTGATGACTTCAACTACCGTCCTCTTGACGGCACTCATGATGCTCTGCAGAAGGGCCTCAACCTCAACGGCAACCAGCAGTCCGGTCAGGAGCAGGATGAGTGGTACAGGACTGACGAGGATCGGAAGCGCGATACTTTGGTCACCAACCCCTACGAGGATGCCAGCCCCATCGCCAACCTTGCTGGTCTTGGAGACAGCCTTCTTTCTCCTGGTGGTTACGATAACTACGGCAATGCCACTCGTAGCCCTGTCGGTCAGAAGGTCGATGAGGGATATATCTCCCAGGGACCTAACAAGACCCCGGATACTTCGATGGACAAGGGCAAGGGTATCGATTATGGCACCCCTCTCAACCTTGGTGGTGCTAAGAACCAGAACCCCATGGACTTGTTCGGCTCCGGTTCGCGACAAGTTAGTGGAATGTCGGACGGAATGGACTCGCAGATGTATGACCCCGCCACTGGAACGGGCATTGACAAGATCGAGTCCAAGGATATCATGGCTTTAATGCAACATGTAAGTTTGCCCGTGAGCTTTAACGAAGTATGACTGCTAACAATTTGCAGTTGATGGTCCGCGATGCCCAGCGCAGTGCTCGCGATACCGAGATTTTGATCACCCTTGTTCGCGCCGCCACCGAGATGCGCAACAACTTCGAGGACCTCAAGCGTCTCCTTGCTGATACTGAGGATGTTATTATCACCGAAGTCAAGGAGAACACCGAGAAGACGGTCCAGCGCGCCATCAACGGACCTCGTCCTTTCCCTGGAAGCGCCCCTCGCTCTCTTCACTCTAACTCGCAGGCGGGTACCACCACTACTATGGACGAGATGAGCAACAAGAAGCAGAAGAACATCTTCCGCCGTGCTCTAATGAAGGGTCTGGGTCACAAGGGACCCAACGACCTTGGCAGGATTGAGGATATGCTGATGCAGCTCCTGACCCAAGTCGATGTGCTCAAGACCCAGACTGTTCCTGGTGCTGGCTCTGTGCCAATGAGCCACCAGGATGAGCGTTCGTATGAGAACATGCAGTCTCAGGGCCAATACGAGCAGGATCGTGGTTACGAGCCGGAGGGACATGCTGGAACTTCCACTAACAGTGCGTCTCAGTCCGGACAGCTGTCCATCCAGTCTCGGGGAACACCCGGTCAGCAAAACTACGTCCGCAAGGTGTCCGGTCACAGGATAAGTACCGTGCCCGAGGACAACGAGGATGAGTATGACAACGAGAGCATTCGCTTTGGTGGGCCGGAGGTGTTGATGACCCCTGCCCACGAACAGCGTTCTGGTTCGTTGCAAGCGACGCCCCGTGGATCGCCGCCTAACGCTTCGGGCGCTCTCCAGATGTCGCCTGGTTACGAGAACACTAGGTCGCCTGCGTATGAAACCACCAGGTCACCCGCGTATGAGAACACCAGGTCCCCTGATTACCAGCAGCAATATGAAAATACCAGGTCGCCAGACTACCAGAATGCTGCTAAGCAAAACGAGGACCAGAAGAAGAAGGGAAGGTCGAGCTGGTTCAAGTCCCGGTGGTCGGAGAGCACTACGACTACCAACATTACTCAACTCTTCCGCCGCAGCGGTCAGTCACGCAAGGATGAGGAAGACGAGCAGCAGTGGAGCCCCAGACCGGCCGATCAGCCTACCATGCCTACGTACCGTAACAACACGGTCTCGTCTCGCGCGGACTCGATTGGCACCTCGAACTACTCGGATAACTTTCAGTTCTCCAACCCCAATCCCAAGCCCAAGAACGACCCTTACTCCCAGGGACCTGAGCTGAGCCACGACCTTCACGAGGATCCCGAGTCTCCCGTGCTTGCGTACAACTCGATGCAGCCACCGCAGCCTAACTGGGTGACGATGACGCCCGAGGAGGCCAAGTACAAGGCTCACCGCAACTCGCTCAACCTGGTGCACCCTCAGCCCCGCCAGGGCCAGACGGAGCGCTTCAAGCAAGCCCTCGAGTCTCAGGCGCTCGGCTTCACGGGTAGCAACTCGCCCATGATGAGCCCCAAGTCCGAAGACTGGGCCGGATCCGCCACCAGCCTCAACCGGCTGCCTCGCAACCTGAACCGCGATAGTTACGACTCTCAGGGAAACGAGGCCAACTCGAACTGGCAGCAGATCTACGCCTCTTCTTCGCCGGCCCCGGCCAGCCTTAACATTACCTCTGGCGGACCTCCTAGGCCGCCTAAGGAGCCTATTGATGGCACCACTGGCAGCGGCCCTAACAGCCCGAGCCAGACGCGCAAGTTGGAGAATAAGAACCTGAGTGGAGCGACGGGCCAGGTGTCGAGACGGCCTAGTGGGCCCAGACCGATGACTCCGTCGAATGATAGGGAGGGCAGGGGAAGTGGAGGAAATCTGAGCGATGGAAGCAGGAGGACTGGAAGCTTGTTGAGGGATTAGATTATGAGATAATAAGGTGATAAACGATGAGGTGGATCTAGATGAGGTCTAGGTGGATGTGATGGATGCGGATGAGACAAAGATGGATGGATGGATATGTCTGATGTTGAAAGGAAAGGAAAGCAAGCGTGCGTGCGTGCCTGCGTTACTTCTTTCTGCTGGGGAAAACCATTTGGGCGTTGTTTGTTATTTTGATGATACCGAGTCTTTACATGGCTTGCCAGTAACGTATAAACTAGCATTTCGTTGTTGTGTTTTTATCTCATGGTCACGATGAATCTTCACTGGGCTGTTGGATGAGCTGAGCTGGGTTGGGTAGCTAAGCTAGGCTGGGTTACTGGGTAGCCTTGTGCTGGATATAGTCCTCTCTGATATGACTGGGAATTAATGGTAAAAGACAAAATGATTCCCACTGACCAACAAAGTCCCCATGTTCAATATCTGAAGCTGATGATGGTTGTTGTCACATGTTGAAGCCAAGGAACCCATGCCCAAAACCCTAACCCGAACAGTCTCATGGCGTGTCCGAAGTCGCCCGAGGACCAATTGGCATTTTCAGTGGCGGCAAATTCCCCACGGGCGGCAATGCGCCGCTGCCGAACCTGTCGATGTCATATCTTTCATCTCTCGTTTGTTGTATCTTTTTTTGAAATTTTGGATGAACCCCTTTCTTTCGTCTGTACTTTGTTCGTCCGTTGGCAACGCCGACCGCTAGACTCTGAACTCTGGCGAAGAAACTCTACAGCCATATACGATCCCTACTACGACCATCCCTTAATTGCGCGCGCGCAATGTCAACGACGACGTTTTCCCAGTTCATGATTTAACGATAACCCGACGAACGACCTAATTTACTGCTCTTCTTGTCCATATACTAGTTGTTCGACCGTCTTATAATATGCCAGCCCAGACTTCTTTCCCCTCGCTCGCTGCGCTTAGGCGCCTGCAGACGCTCAATGTCCATGCGCCTCTCCAACGAACTGGCACCGGCAGGACAACGAACGGGTGGACGTGCGCTAGCTGCCGCAGCCAACTTTCTGCTTCGATTTCTTCTCCCTACAACTCGACACTCGCCCGACGGTCGTTTTCCGCTTCTTCGAAACGATATAGCAACCAGAACTCGAACGGTTCTTCCTCCTCCTCGAACACCAACGGCAAAACAAACAACAATGGCCGACGAACAGTGCTGCTAGCAGCCGGTGGAGGAGCTGCGACGGCGGGACTGCTGGCGTTTGGAGACGATATCAAATATACATACGAAGCGGTGGAGAGGACGGGGAGAGTGGCGACTGCCCTGGCGGTTTGCGTGAACGATTACCGGAAGACGTTGAACGCAAGAGAAAAGATTGAGGATCCGGAGGAGAAGCAAAGGTTGCTGAGGGAGTGTCACCAGCGGTGCGCGGATCGGACGCTGGAGGTTTTGGAGAAGAGTGGTGGTATTTTTATCAAGTTGGGACAGCATTTGGTTAGTACCTCTACACCTGGCGGACAGAGAGAGATACTATAAGATGGGAGAGAACAGAATGCTAACAGACGATAAAACAGAGCGCAATGAACTACCTCCTCCCCTCCGAATGGACAACAACCTTCATCCCCCTCCAAGACAAATGCCCCGTCTCCTCCTTCGAGTCGATCGAGCGCATGTTCCTCGAAGACACCGGCACCTCGCTCTGGGACTACTTCTCCGAATTCTCCCGCGAGCCCATAGGCGCCGCCTCTCTGGCGCAAGTCCACCTCGCCACCATCAAAGAAACCGGCCAGCGCGTGGCCGTCAAAGTCCAACACCCGTCCCTCCAGCGCTGGGCGCCCCTCGACATTCTTCTGACGTCGACCACCTTCAAAACCCTCAAGTACTTCTTCCCCGAATACGACCTCGAATGGCTCTCCTCCGAAGTGGAAGTCTCCCTACCAAAGGAACTCGATTTCACGTGCGAAGCCGAAAACGCCCGCCGGACTGCCGCCCACTTCTCCCAATTCGCTCCCTCTTTGCCATTGGTCATCCCCGACGTCCTCTGGGCTAAGAAGCGTCTGCTGGTAATGGCCTGCGAATCAGGCCACCGCCTCGACGATTTGAGTTATATGGACTCGCACGGCATCGACAGGGACGAAGTCTCTGCCACTTTGGCACGGATCTTCAACGAGATGATTTTCGGCGAAGGGGCGCCCCTCCACTGCGATCCGCACGGGGGTAACATCGCCATCCGCCATAACCCCTCTCGCTCCAATCGTGGAAAGACAAATTTCGACATAATCCTCTACGACCACGGCCTCTACCGCGACATCCCCCTCCCCCTCCGGCGCTCCTACGCCAAACTCTGGCTCGCCATCATCGACGGCGATATTCCCAAGATGAAACGATACGTGTACGAAGTCGCCGGCATCGGGGAAGATAAATTCCCCCTTTTCGCCAGTGCCATCACCGGTCGCGACTTTATTAATGTCGTCTCCGCCACCGACAGCGGAGGCGTCTTGAAACCGAAGGAAGCATCGGAACAGAAATCCATGTCTACGGCATTGCAAGAAGGGCTGATTGTAGATCTTGTCCAGATGTTGGGGCAGGTGCCGAGGATCATTTTGTTGATTCTCAAGACGAATGATTTAACTAGAGCGCTGGATGAGAGTTTACATACGAGGCAGGGGCCGGTGAGGCAGTTTTTGATTTTGGCTAGGTATTGTATGCGGACGGTGTTTTATGAAAGGTTGGAGGAGATTAGACAATTAGGAAGTTTGTGCAGGCCGGGGAATGCGGTACTGGTGGTGAAGGCGTGGTGGGAGATGGCGAGGGTGGAGGTTAAGTTGGAGGTTTTTGAGTTGTGGTTGAGGGTTAAGAGGGCGCTGGGGTTGACGGGAGGGGAGTTGGGGGGACCGGCGGTGCAACAGGTGGTGCCGGTGGGGAAGATGGGGCAGAAGAGGTTGGAGAAGGAGGTTGAGAGGGAGGTTGAGATGGGGAGGGAGGTTAAGGCTGCGGCGTGAGGGGGTGGATGGTGGGTGATGGTGGATGGGTGATGGGTGATGATGGATGAGTGAATAAGGGGTGGGGGAGGAAACTGATGGATTAAAAGAGTGTATGGGATGAGTTCGTGGTTAGAGAAGAGATAGAACTTAGATGTAGATGTAGAGAGATACCTATTCTATTTTGGTTGCGGTGCCAGGCTCGTTTTTGGGTCACTCCCTCGTCCATCTTGGTGGTCTTGTGGCAAGTGGTTTATTTACATCCCGAAAAGGGGCATGATGGTTCCACTTGTGATCATCGGGAATAACATCCCAGGCAGTCCCTTTGCTCTCCCGGTTTTACTCATCTTCCAAGAGGACACTTCACAACTCCGACAGCGTACACTACATCCTAGAATTATTCGGCAGCCTGGCGTCGTCATCATCGTTCTTATTCCAGGAGATAGATGCCTACGGTAATGGTGAAAATGAATTGACGACACCTCAGACATTTGTCTTCCCAACTCCCGTCTTGTCATCCCTATTCCTGAAGAAACAAAGGACAACAAAACACCAATGAAAGCCTTTATTTCCCCGCTTCGGACTCAGTGATCCCCTGTGAAGTGCGAAGTGCTGTCAGCCCTACGCCGCCAAGAGTGATCGCTGTCCAGTCACTGAGTGGTATACCGGGATGTTACTCTAGCGTAGGCAGCCATCGTGGATGGTTACTGCATGGTTCTACGGTGCTGCGGTTTTACGGCTGACTGGTTAGGTACTGCGCCTCCAGTGACTCTTCGACATCTTTTCTGGAGGCTGGTCGAGGTGAATCTGTTCTCTTCAATCCTTCAAACACCTTTCGACCTTTTTTTCTGGCTGATATAAGGTCTCGTATTTCTAATGTTCCTCTCTCGACCAACAAGTTGAACAGCCCAGGTCTAGCACTTAAACTACACCACACCGTCTTTCAATTTCAGCCTACCTTCTAACCGTACGACACCTCTCTTACCCTCAACATTTCACTTTCTCATCAATCATCTACCTCTCAATCTCATACCTCTAACCGCCAGACTCCTCTGAACACCGCAACAATGTTATCCTCCCTCCTAACCGAACTCAAAAAAGTCGTCACCCCCACCCCTCCGCACCAAGCCCCCAAAAACATCCACAAAAACAAGTCCCATCCCAAGCCCATCAAAACCACCTACGAATCTCTTCCCATCGAGCTTCCTCCCGGGTTCCTCGCCACTGAACCAGGCGTGACTCCGCCCCCGACTTTGACGGAGATTGAGTGGGAAAAGACGGAGTTACCAGAAAACAAGGGATTATACGCGGTGGTTCTCGATGGGGTGCTAACAAGGGAGGAGTGTGATGAACTGAAAAAGTTGGCGGAAGGGAGTGTTCCCCTCTCAAAATGGGTTCCTCTCGAAGGGGAGGACGGTGCCGAGGCTGGTTCCCATGACGAAACCGGCGAAGGTTCAGCAAGCAAAGAGGGCACAGAGAACGAGAACGAAGGAAGTACAGATGAGGAACAGCAGAAAAAAGGCAAAACCCCCTGGGCCCCCGCCCTAGTCAACGTCGGCCTAGGCTACGAAGTCCACACCCCCTCATACCGCAACTCGTCCCGGATAATCTGGGACCAGCAAGAGGTCGTCGATCGACTTTGGGAGCGATGCTGTCTAGCGCCCGGGTTGAAGGAGAGATTGGCGGTGCTGGATGCGGGGAGTGAGAGGGATGCGAGAATAATTACGGGAATGCCGTTGAAGAAGGCTGGGGATGGGGATGGGGATGGGGAGCCAAAGGAGGTGGAGAGGTATGCTAATGGGAAGAAGAAGGGGAAGAGTAAGCAGAGGAAGGATACTGCAAAGGGGAGGACGGGCAAGTGGGAGTTTGTGAAGGTTAATAAGCGCATGAGGTTCTTGAGATATTCGCCGGGGCAGTTCTTTAGAGGTACGTCATCTTCCCTTCCGCTGCTAATTTCGGACTGGCTGACAAGATAACATGAAAAAAGCCCACTGCGACTCCCCCTACCGCGAACTAGACCCCACAAACTCTGACCGAATCAACGAGACCTTCTTCACCATCCACCTGTACCTCAACGACTGCAAGTCAGAAGCTCCGCCCGACAAAAAGGACGAGACAGAATTGGTTGGTGGTGCCACGGCGTTGTTGTCTGGGGACGAGAAGAGGAAGTATGATGTTGAGTGTAAGACGGGGAGGGTGCTGATCTTTCAGCATCGGAGGGTGTTTCATGCGGGCGCGGATGTGGTGAGGGGGGTCAAGTATAGTGTGAGGACGGATATTATGTATCGGGAGGTTTTGGAGGAGGAGGAGGAGCAGACGAAGGAAGAAGAGGTAAAGGTGGAGGTGCAGGGAAATGAGAAGGCTGAGAAGAAGGTTGATGATGAGGAGCCGCTGAAGGAGGATGGTGATGGGAAGTAGGCTTGATTATTTTTCATTACTTATTATCTCCATTTCCATACTCTTCTCTAGCTCATAGCAATGAATCATGATCTCTCCCGATGAACTCACTCCACCCCCTCAGGCCTAGGCCAAATCCTCCTCAAAGCCTTAATAGTCTTACACTCATCTTTATGCGCAATCCATCTTCTCTTTTGGCACTCCTGTTTGTTTGCTCACGTCAGTTTCCATAGTAGTCCCATAGCACCAACTTCAGTCAAGATACCGAACGAACAACTCACCTTAGAACAATACCAAACCTCCACACACCCCTGACACCTCTTCAACCCCCCTCCAGGTAAGTCACCCTCCTTCCCCCTCGGCGTCATACACCCATCAAACTTCCCATCGCACATCTTCTCCTCTCTTTCCTCAGGCGGACTAGTCTCATCCCTCTGCCTTAGGAGTTCCATCATCCATTTCGTCATCTGTAACGGCCCTGGCACCACCCCCAACAGCCTACCACCACCCTCCCCATTCTCCCCACCCTCATTCTCTTTTTTGGCATCAACTTCTGCTTCTGCTTCTGCTTCTGCTTCTGCTTCTGCTTCTGCCACCAAAGCACCCAGTGAATTCAAAACAACAAACCCCTGCCCACCTTCCCTCTCCGCTTTGGTTCTCCTCGCATTTCTAATCACCACCGCATTTCCCTTCTTGAGGCCGAGCTCTTTGAATTTCTCGGCCACGGCGTTGGGGTTACGTGGCTCGGAGACGGTGAAGGGAGGGTCGAAGACTAGGGCGAAGTCTTGGTTGCTGGAGTCGGTGAGGATCAGGGTGGGCTTGGTGATAGTTAGGTTGGATTTTATTGTTGCTAGGAGGTAGGTGTCTTTTTGGTCGGGGACTGGCGGGGAGTCTGAAAGGGGGAGGGAGGAGAAGGTGGTGAGCTCGTCTGGTGACGGGATGGGCATTTTGTCTGTTGGATGTGTTTTGGAGGTCGTGGTTGTCTGGATGGAGTTATCGAGCTTCCGTTTGGTCTTGAAGGTGGAAAGAAAGCTGATGTCTATCTCAAGGGACCAAGCAGAAGAAATACTTCAAAAAAAATCTTAATCCTCGTTTTATCTTCACCTGTGCGTAGGGGGTGAACACCTTGGAACCTAAGATGAAACATCCCGAGAACGAGAACGCTGCGGGGACGGAAGGAATTGAAACAGCCCTAAGCCTTTAGCGCTTCCCCCACTGTAGCATGCACGCTGCACCCTGAGCTGTGGGCGCTGCTGAATGGTGCACCCGCATGCTTCAACATCTGCAAGGCGCACGAGTATTGATGCGCCGAATGCGCCAACGATGGTCCAGACTCTTCAGAATGCTATCAAAATATTTACGAATACGCCAACCAGTACAAAGACAGTCTTATCACCGAACACGAACAATGAAGAGGACCTCGAGAGCCAGCCAGCAGTGCCCACACAGTACGCTTCAACCCGCCAAGTGAGGAGGCAGAGGGGGGGGGAACTCCACCAAGAGACCAAGCATCTTGGCGAGAAATTAAGGTTCGGGATGGCGTCACCTGGAGGATCATGTGTGGGTACGGCAGCCGATGAGAGGAGTCTAGACTTCTCGACACTCTTTCATATCTCTCGGAATTATAGACCGACGAGATATACGAGCGTTCATAGAAGAGGTATGAGTTGGACGTTCATGCCATGTAACTTCATGATTCGTGAATATATCTCCAGGCAAGGAGATAACTTGTAAGCGAGAATTGCGCTTAACTTGAGACTCTCACTGACAACGCAGAGACAGGAGTTATCTCTTCCAGTCAACCTTTCGTTCCTTGATTATCATACCCAGCTTTCCTTCGAGCTGATTCGTAACTCATCGATTATGTGAACCGTCAACGCCTTGCCTGCTAACGCGAAACTCCCTGCCCTAGAAATACGAGAACACAAGAGTATCTCGTCAAAGATACGTTTAGTCTGCAGAACAACCGCGACCTCAGAAAAATGAGAAAAGAAAAGAGACCTCCAACCCATCCACCCGCCTATCCTTAAACCCTCCCCACACTTTTACCCCTTTCGACCAAAGTATCATCACTCCCAATCGTTTGCCTCTCATCCCTCTTCATCTTCCGCAATCTTCCCCTCGGAACTAATATCTTCCTCTCCCGCGGACGTTCCTCCCGAGTAGTATGGGCCCTGTCCTCCTATTTACCAAAGCCCATCCACGCAAACGTGCCCAACGCCGAAGCCGACAACAAAAACGTAACAATACCCGCGCCCGCCTTATCCGCCGTCGTCATCGGCTTATTGTGCATAAAGCTATCGCTCTGGCTCCCCGCATTCGGATTCCCCTTACTCGTTCCACCGGTACTATTCGTCAATGGCGCTTTGCCGCCTTGGTCAATTAGCAGCGACGAAATCGCTCCCAAAGCGTTCATCTGCTGCCCCACGCCATGGCTACCGTCGTATTTCTTCTTCCTCCAGTTGAATCCGCACATGCGGCCGTTTTGCTCGCCGGTGCAGGTCAGGACGGCGGCTTCGGCCGAGGTCTTAAGCACCGGCAAGATGACAGGGGCCGTGTGCGGCGCGATTTGTGTGGTGGTGGATAGCCAGCGGTGCACGTAGCCCTTGAAGGAGAGCATGTCGGTTGTGCAGCTCATTGCGTCTTCGCAGGCGGGCTCGTAGGCGATTCCCTCGGGGAAGAAGCGGACGAGGGTGGCGTTGACGATCTTGTCGAGGCGGTCTTTCCAGACGGGGGAGCCGTCGGTCTGTATGGTGTTAGTCTGGGGATCAAAGAAGGGTATGGTGTGTGGAGTACGTACGTAGTTGAACATGTGGGCGGCGCCGAGGACAAAGACGCCAAAGTTGTAGGAGAACTGAGCACCGTTGACATCGGTGCAGTTCTTTTCGACGTGGGCGCCGTCGTGGATGTTGTAATCGTCGTCCATGAGCCCGACACCCCTCATCCAGTCCCACGTCTTTTCGGCCCAGTCGGCGTATGTCTTGTTTCCGGTGTAGCGCGCCAGTCTTGCTCCGAGGTTGAAGAAGCAGCCTATACCATGTTGAGTCAGCTCAAGGTCAAGGAGTTTTAAAGTGTCAAGGTCACGAACCATTGGCAATGCTGTTCTTGTAGTTGTATCCGTTGTTGATCGGGGGAATCTGCCAGCGCAAGCCACCCCCACAGGTATCGTCGTGCCTATCGGGGTTTGCTTGTGTATTGAAGACACCCTGAGCGAGGCCCAGCCATTGTGGTTGATCGGGTGGTGGATCGGGGAAATTGTTTTCGGCGGCTGTCATGGCCGTCATTCCCCAGAAGCCCTGATCATCGTTCCCTAGGGATGCCGTAACGTTGGGTGGCATGTAGTCCTGTCCTGGACCGACTTGCCAGAGGAGGGCTTGGGTGATAACATCGTTGTATGACTCGTCGCCAGTAAACCTCCAGTAGTCGATCAAAGCCCCCCACATTGCGCCTGCTTCCCACCAGTAGTAATCACCGGCAGGAGGAGGGCCGGGGAGGATTCCTGGTGTTTGTCCCGACAAGTTTCCTTTGTAGTATTGCATCATGTCGAATGCGATGTCGGCTGATGTCTTTTTGATGTCGGCTGCGCATATCGGTTAGCACTAATGTCATTTTCTGCGATTCGGAGATAAACGTACCGACTGTCGCGATACTAAAAACGGCATTTGCGACGTCAGCCCCAAGAAGGGCGACGGCGGCGAGCCGTGGTAATGTCGAAAACATGATGGCGGGCTGACAATAGCGAACGACTAGAAAACGAATTCAAAGAAACGAGCGTGATGGTTGATGAGTGTTGGTTTTCGATTAGATGGTGGCCATCGGTTATCGTCTTTTGGTGAAGATTGCGGCGTTGAAGGTCGTTGTGGTACGAGAATAAAGGCGCAATCGACGACCAGGTGGTGGATGGGGAGTGGTTTGGGAGGAAAGATCGAACGGGAGAAAGTTTGTAAGTGTTAGGTCTAGACGAGAATCCTTTGTGGACCACCGGCTACCTATCAACCATGAAGTTTGCAGTGGCAGTGCAGTGCCTCAGTTGTAGTGGTTCTGCCGGTGTAACACCCACATCCGTGTTGTTACCGACGGGGAGATGGATGGGATGGGCAGTGGATAGGATAAACAGGATGTCATGATTGTAAGGTACCAGGAACGCCCCGGGATACAGGGGAGCTGTTAGCGGAAGCGTCCCACTGCCTAACACAATACGAGAGGGGATGACGCGTCTCTAACACTCATGTCAGGAACAGGGTGTACCAGTTTGGTCCAGTCCCGGCGTGGGATGGGTTGATCAACTTGATCGCTTCTGCGGGCAGACAGAAGCGTGAGGTGATCCCGTCGACCTCGATAGGTAGTGGCCGTCTCTTATTACCCGACATTTCTCGATACGAGAGCAGTTGGTGAATCCCATATTGCTCCATGGTTGTCTCTCGCCGTGTTTCCTCAACATGTCTGCCAATTCTCTATCGATGGACAAATGATGGAGCAGGGGGTTGGCATGTTTCTTTTAGAAAACAAGCTTCTTCCCCACGCTAGAGCCGGACTCGGTTTACTTGGCGATCTCCTGCCAAGGACACCATGATCAACAAGCTCAACGGCACGAGAACGGCACTGGAGCGGCAGCCAGCCACAGAGACGCGGCTGCCTATGGCTTTGTTGTTTGGTCGGTCGGTACAATCCCGGACAGACACGAGAAACAGTCCTGCGAGATTTTGGTCAACGAATGAAAATTGCAGTGCCCAACTCCGAAGAAGCAGTTGAGGTTGACCAACAGCTGAAAGCGGCACTCTGTCCACTTGTTACCCCACTTCCAGGGTTAGGGTCAGCTGCGGAGAGTGGAGCAAGCGGAGGCTAACCCCACGGCGGAGCTTGCTCCTTGAACCCTAGACCCTAGAACCCTAAGCTCAGGGTCTTCCTTGTATGTACATCTTTCTACGACAACTTGCTCTCTTGGAGACTTCAAAAAGTCTATAGCCTCGTTGTCACTCTTTACCTTTGTCGCGTACAACCCCATTGATTTGCCCAAGATGACCCTCTACAATCTTGGCTGTTTGAGGTTCCCCTCTCTTGTGCAGAATGCGATCGGAACACTGGATCTGCTGTGTGACAACACAGAAGGCGAATCCACCTGCTAATGCACGGGAGAGACATTGCACCTGCCTCACTCTACAGAATGCATCAAAAGAGAGACATAGCTGACGCAATGTGGGAGAAAGATGATCGGACGGTCGCGATTTTGCCTTCGCTCCAGCTGTAACCCCTCAGCGTCAGAGCTCCCGCCGTAACCACGGGAAAAGACGACTGACCGTCCTGGATCTTCCCCCAAACATCCCAAACAATCACGAGTCCACGACGACCATAACCGGCAACGAACTACACAGATGGACAGTCAACCTCCAAAGATGAACACAGCTTGGGTTGGTGCTCGCTCATCGGCGACACCCTCACAACTCGAAGCTCTTGCTCGCGCCATCCGCAACACGCCCATCATCGACAACCATGCCCATCCTCTTCTGAAGCTCGAAGCTCTCAGCAAGCACCCTCTGCTATCCATCACCTCCGAGGCACACAGTGGAGATGCTGTCCACTCCGCCATCCACTCGCTGCCCCATCTGCGTGCCGTTCGACAGCTGTCTGAACTGCTCAAGTGTAACAACACATGGGAGGATGTTGTTGCTGCCATTGAGCAAAAGCGCATCGACTTTCCCTTGGAATGGACCGCCGAGTGTTTGCAGGGCATTGAGACATTGCTCCTCGACGATGGGCTCGACAACGAAGATGATGTCCAGGACATGGTCTGGCACAATGACTATACCCGCACCGAGTGCAAGCGTATCGTGCGCATCGAGAAAGTGGCAGCCGATATCATCAAGAGGATTGGAAAGACCTGTGATGCTTCCCCAAGGACCGGCAAGGATGTCTTGAACGATGCCTACGATGATTGGATTGTCGAGTTTGACACCATCATCAACGAAGCCATTGACGATCCCGATGTGGTGGCCTTCAAGTCCGTCATCTGCTACCGTACCGGCTTGGACATCACCAGCACGGTCAACGAGGTCGAAGCTCGTGCTGCCTTTGCAGAGATCATTGCCAACTTTGCCCTATTGGACTTCACCAAGCTACAAGAGGTCACTCTCAACGACTTGGTTGTTCACCGTACGGCCATGTTGATCCGCGATAGTCCATCCAAGCTGAAGAAGCCTATTCAGTTCCATACCGGCCTGGGCGACAATGACATTACACTTGCCAAGTCATCGCCAGCCCATCTGCAGAACTTCATTCGCGCGTACCCAACTGTGCCCATTGTACTCCTTCATGCGGGATACCCCTTTATGAGAGAGGTGGGCTATCTTGCCAGTGTGTATGAGCATGTCTATGCGGATATCGGCGAGGTCTTCCCGTGTATTAGCGAAGATGGCCAGGAGCAGGTCTTACGACAGATCCTTGAGCTTTGCCCCTGGTCAAAGATCTTGTGGAGTACAGATGGTCACTGGTTTCCCGAGACCTACCTGCTTGCCGTCACCCAGATGCGTGAGGTGTTCACAAATGTGAGTTGGACAAATATTGCTGCACAAGACCAAGGCTAATGATTACCAGGTACTGAGCAACTACGTCCGCAAAGGCCACATTGGATACAAAGCCGCCATTGAACTCGTCCAGGACATGCTCTTCCGAAACTCCAATAAGCTCTACCATCTCGATATAGACTTCATGGAGCTCGATGAAGAGCCCGGTGCCGAGGTCGGACCCTACGCAAGCGACCTTGAGCTTTTTCAACTCTTCCTGAAGGACCAACCGCCTCCTGACTTTGTCCGTATTTGCTGGAACGACTACACTGCAACTCCGCGGATGCGCATGGTCCCTTTTCGTAAGTTCATGTCCTTGTTTGACCAAGGCAAGTCAGCCGATATTTCCATCCCAAAAGCCGTGTTCGGTCTCATTCAGAACGATCATCTTGTTCCAACTATCGCTCCTACTGGAGAGTATCGTCTGCACCCGGACTTTTCTTCGCTCCGTCCTGGTCCTACTGAAGGACATGTGAGCATGTATGGCGAGTTCCGTGAGAAGTCCGGAGCCCCCGTTGCCCTGTGTCCCCGGACACTACTGCAGAAGGCCGTTGAATTGGGCACTGAGAACGGATTAACCTTCTTGCTTGGGTTCGAGATTGAATTCCTTCTGCTCGAAAGAGTGGAGGGTGCGGATACCTCGGCAACACTGTCCTTGAACTCTTTGAATCCGTTCAAACACCGCCCATCAGAAGCCACCGGTCGTTTCAGCACCTTGACTACTGATGGCCACGCCTGGTCTGTGTCTCGCTACTTTGCCGACCCCAAGGTCTCCAAGCTCCTGCGCGATATGGTTCATGCTCTCGACTCGATGGGCATCTACGTCGAGCAACTCCATGCCGAGTCCGCAACCGGCCAGTTCGAGCTCGTTCTTCCTCCCTACCCACCCATCCAAGCCGTCGACACACTCCTCCACACCCGTGACGTCATGTTCGCCCTCGCCACCGCCGCCGGCTACAAGATCACTCTCCACCCTAAGCCCTTCTCAACCGCATGTGGCACCGCCTGTCACACACACATGAGCATCTCCTCTCCCGGCGGCGACAAGCCCGAAGTGTACGAGCCCTTCTACGCCGGTATCCTCAAGCACCTCCGCGCCATCACAGCCTTCACCTACTCCAACCCGGCTTCCTTCGAACGCCTCAAAGACGGTGCATGGGCCGGCGGCCGGTGGGTAACCTGGGGCACTCAGAACCGGGAAACCCCCCTCCGCAAAATCGAGGGTTCGCACTGGGAGCTGAAAGCCATGGACGGCCTAGCCAACCCTTACCTCGCAATGGCTGCCGTGCTACTGTCTGGTATCCACGGGTACATGAACAGGGAGAAGTTAACCTGGGGAGACTGCGAAATTGATCCCGCGAAACTGACGCCGAATGATCGGGCGGATTTGGGCGTGAAGGACATGTTACCTGCTAGCGTCGAGGAGGCATTGATGGCGCTGAGAGGGGATGAGGAGCTTGTGGAGTTTATCGGACAGGAGGTGGTGGAGAGGTATTGTGATGTCAAGGAGTTTGAGATGGAGTTCTTGGCGGAGATGGGGGAGGACGAGAGGAGGAATTGGATTATGGAGAGGTATTAGGGGAGGCTTCTTCGGTGTTCTAAGCCCGTGGTGGTTGATCCTCCTTTCAATGTGTAGCCTCCTTTTGCGAGGAAGGTAAGTCTTGGTAGTGGTGGGAAAATGCAAAAAAAAGAGCCCAGAAGAGGCTTCGAATTCCTGGACGATACCAAAAGAGTGAACGTGACAACGGCGCGGAGTTAAGGTGAGTTATCACCGTTACACAAACACGCGGAATTACGTTCTTTCCAACGCACTCGCTTTAAGTCAGCACTAGCACACTAAGTTATTACCGTGAAGCTGCCCGTGATCGACGATATACGGCATGGTGGTTATGCGACGTTTGATCATTACACTACCTTACCGTACAGTCCACTCCGTACCTTCCTTCACAGACGTACACAGAAGGCAAGCACCATCGGACGAAATTTGAACCAGCGCGGCTGGCCACGCTTGCCCTTGATAAGCGACCAGTTCAGGCCGAAGTAGCAGGATCTCCTCTCATTGAGGGTCTCTTCAGTGTGCCGTACCTACCTACTAAGTACCCCCGGTCCACGAAGAGGTCCCGCGTTCGACTCGGTTGCACGTCACGATTTCTTTCGAGCAAGGCTTGGAGATTCGTGTGTCGACAACGTCCTCCGTAGTCGTTTCCGAGGAGAGTGGTAGTGTTCTGCTACTGTGAATCTTGTTTTCTCTTTTTTGTTTATCCTTTCCAATTTTTGGAATGTCTGATGAGAGAGAGGAGGTAAAGGCTCGCGAGAAGAAAAAAAAAAGGGAGGGGGGAGGGGATTCGGGACATGGGAGTAAGTAAGAAGTGACTGTCGTGGCTCTTGAGGCAAGTCTTGTTCAAATGTCTCAGCTCTTTGTCAAGTATTCAACTCGAAAAACACCCCTTGCGAAGTGGAATCGGTTTCGCGATACCAGGTAGGTATAAGCAGTGCAGACCATGGCCAACGAAGAGAGTATAAAAGTTCAACAATGTATCAAATCCAGATCTATACCATTTCCGAAACCATGTTCCCATTCCCATCGTGGATGACCCATTCCTCAATGACCACTCACCTCCGTCTATCAGGCCACTTCATAGCCGCAGTCCTCTCAATCCTGAAGCTGCTCCCCGTAACCGTCGGATCATCTCCCAAAAAGTCCATCGGGAACCCAATCTCAAACGGCTTCCCACTCGCTCCCTCCAAATACTTAATCTGCTCCCCCGTCAACTCTATCTCCAGTGCCTTGATATTCGCCTTCAAATGTTCCACCTTCCTCCCGCCCACAATCGGAAACACATTCGCCGCCTTAGCCATCACATACGCCAACGCAACCGCCTGAACACTCACATCCTCCCCCTCCTCCTCAGAAAGAAGTTCAGCCACATTCTCCAGCGCCTCACTCACCCTCCTCTCCTCCTCACTCTGCACCCCATCCCCCGTCCCGGGAACAAAACTCCTCAGCCCCTCCTTATTCTTTTCACGTTCCTCCACCTGTTTTCTGCTCTGAAATTTGCCTCCACCAAGTACATCCCAAGGCGCAATCGCCATGCCAAAATGCCTGCACATGGGGATCACCTCCCTCTCCATATCTCTTTTCATCAAATTCCACCGGCCCTGGTAGATCACGAACGGCGTTTTGCCTGCCTGTAAAGCATAAGTGTTACACGCCGCCACCACCCAGGCGGGAGTGTCGCTTATCCCGAGATACAACACCTTCCCCTGCTGCACGAGGATGTGTAGCGAGTCCATGATCTCGCGGGGGGAGCAGGTCCAGTCCCACCAGTGCAGATACAAAAGATCGATGTACCCCGTCCTCAACTTCTTCAGCGACTCCTCGACAGAGCAGAATAAACTCTTCCTGCTATTCCCAGCATAATTCGCCGTCCCCACCCCCCTCCTCTGCCCATCGGGCCCTTCTGGTGTTTCCCTGGGAAGCGAGTGAGACCGGTAATCACTCCCCCATTTCGTCGCAACAACCATCCTATCCCTATTTTTGCGTTCATCCATCCACTCCCCGATCCATTTTTCCGACTCCTCGTTTTGGTACGAGTTGGCGGTGTCGATGAAGTTGCCTCCTGCCGAAGCGAAGGCGTCGAGAAGCGAGAAGGCTTGGGGTTTGGACATGGAACCCATGCCGCCGGCCGACCAGGCGGCGCCGAGGGACATGCCCCCGAGGATTAGCGGGGAGATGCGGAGCCCGGAGGAGGGGGTGAGGGTGCGGTAGATGCCTAGGGGCGTGGGAGGGGGAGGTGGGGGGTGCCAGTAGTCTGTCATTTTGAGGTGGGTGGGTTGGAGTTGAAGGAGTTGAGGATGTTGTTGTGTGGTTTGGATGAGGGGATTAGGAGGTTGACGAAGAATGACTGTATTATTCTTGATGTTACCTATGAATGATTCCAGATGTTTGGAAAGTTCTTTGTCTTTTATATCATGATCAAGTTTTTGTTTGGTGAGGGCGGACTTAAGACTTATACCGGAGTTTACGGACATTGTGAGCTTTGTGAAGGATTTGTCCCCGCATATGATCATACGTCGCCTACCTAACCATCATGTCTGATTTTGTTGATATGCTGTTGATCACCAACCAGCTTTACGGTGATATCTTGGGGTTCTAGTTCTGACTGAACGCGAGTGCGTTGTCGAGATCATGTTTTTTGTGTCCTTTGTGGTAACGGTGATTAGTCTGCCTTAACTCCGCGCCCTTAATATGTTCGCTTTTTTTGTCCTTCGTGCACATGAGCCTCGGATTGTCAAATGAATTACTCCTCCCTTCTTTGACCATTGAATACCTACCTACTCAAGCTCCTACTCAGTCCTGGGGTCAACCGCCAACCGCCAGCCGTACCTTCCCACCACTTCCTTCATCCGATCTTAAGTCCAACCCCCAAATGACCAGGGCATATAAGACGCTTACTCGGTCCTCTTTCCAACAACAACAACAACCGCTTGGTTAGGTGGCACAGCGGTCTACCGTTTGGCCTCATGAGACTCATTGCCTGTCTGGATCGGGAACGGTGTGAAGATACGTAAAGGGGTCTTCACGCACGCCTAGTAGCCGGTCTACCTATATGGTATCTGGGAACACTCCAGTCGGCAGGAAGAACACCATTGTATTACTCAAAATCCAAACGGTTCACCGCTGCACGTTAGGTAGTTAGAGGCCAGCGAGCTTTTTCGTCTCGTTTATAGCTAATTTATGCTCCGGAAGATCATAGAACGGTTATAGTTAACGGCATCATAGCACACACCAAAGGTGCACGTTAGCACTCATCTCTTGTCACTAATTGGTAGGAATACAAGGTGACCGTCGGGTCGGTACTGTCTGTAATTTGAGGTATGGCACTCCGTGTGCATGTGTGCTCGGCGTCGACATTATGTCTAACCACAGCATTCGCAGCTAAGCCACAAGAGACGACCCGGCTGTTTTCCGAACTTCACACCCGTCTATGTACATCTTATGCCCAAGCGGACCCCAACGGCGTCAGAACAATATCATCAAAGACGGTCTTACCTCCATGGCAGACGATCCTGATGTTGTTTGACTCCTGATAACGTGGGAATACCCTCGCAGTCATGGCTGTTCCATCCCCGGCAAATATCTCTAAGCTCGATCGATCGATCAAGATATCCAACGACAGACGATTGTTAGCCGGCTTCGCAATGGTTGCACTCCATTTACCAGCTTGACCATATCCTGCTCGCGTTGTGTCCAATGTCAACGACTGGTTGCCAAAATTGTAGACGAGAGACACAGACTCGGCCTTTGAGGCAAACAGCTCAATGGTGAAAGCCGGTGCATTACTAGCAACAAGGTCAATCGAAGCCTGAAGGCGTGCCGTGTTTGAAGATCCAACCGTGATGGTTCCATGGACGTCAGTCTGACCAAGCGACTTGGCCGGACCACTCGCCAACAGAGACACTTCATCGACGACCTTTTGGCCGAGCCCGCCGTCTTCGCGGATGAAGAGCTCGCGCATGATGGACTGCGCCCCGGCCCAGCCGTTTACCCGGCTGGGCCACTTCGTCGTGTTCCAGTTGTTCATCCATGTGACGGCAAGGTTGCGTCCGGAGTCGTCCACGAACCACTGGGAGGCGTAGCCGTCCGGGCCAGCGTCAAACAGTCCGAGCTTCTCTGAAGTGAAGGTCGTTCCGTTGTAGGTGCCAACTTCGTACCAGCCTACAAATCCTTTATCTTGGCCATAGAAGAGAGCCCATTTATCCTCGATGGGAAAGAAGTTGGGACATTCCCACATGATGCCCCTGCTGCCGTCACCTTGGTGCAGAACACCGACGTACTCCCAAGAGGTGAGCTCTGACGAGGTTGGGCTGGTAGACTTGTAGAGTTGGACATTCCCGCTACGGCCGTCACCTGAACCGACGACCATCTTCCAGTTGTTGTCTGTTGGGTCCCAGAACACCTTCGGGTCACGAAATCCACTGGCAGAGTGGGGAGGCGGCGCTGCAATGATGGGGTTGCCGTTGTAGAGGTCGAAGTTGATTCCATCGGTGCTCACTGCTGATGACTGGACTTCCGGTACGGCGTTGGGATGGAATGCTACATTAGTGGCGTCGGTGTAGATGAGTTGCAGAGCACCTGTGTCTTTGTTCAAGACTGCGCTGCCGGTGTAGCGCCCACTGGTATCCTGCGGATTATTGGGGTACGGCGGGTACAACGCAACCGGCAGCTCCCTCCAGTGTACGGCATCAGTGCTCTCGGCGTGCGACCAGTGCATCGGACCCCAAAGAGGGGCAACAGGGTTGAACTGATTGAAGAGATGATATTTGCCGCCCCACTGAATCAGTCCAGCGGGATCGTTGATCCAGCCCTGGTAGGGAGTGTAGTGGAATTGCGGACGAATCGGGTCAAGGGCATAGAGTGAAGCAGCCGAGAGAGCGGTGGAGTTCTGAGGGGGCTGATTGTTCTGTCCAAGGACGTTGAAAGAGAGTCGGCCGTCCTTGAGGGCGTGGCAGCCAGTTCGAACGTCGTCCAAATTGATATGGCCCCAGGAGGTAGCAGTGCTGGTATCGACCACAACCATGTAAACGTTCTGACCGGCATAAGCACTGGTGTCCCAGACAATGCGAATGAGCGCCTCGTCGTTCGTTGCAGTCTGGCTGAACAGGAGGGTGCCGTCTCTCTCCAGGACAAGTCCCACGTAGAGATTGGCGGGATCATAGCCGCCGCCGACCAAGAAACTCATCACGGAGCTTGCCCGGAACGTGCTGGAGCGGAGTGTTCCAACGGCTGCTTCGCCATCTTGCAGGATTCCCCAGAGGAACTGCTTGCCGACTTGGTTGAGCGGGCCGCCCCAGTACGAGGCAGTTGTGGTGACAGAGGCATTGCCAAAGGCTGTTCCACTAACGACTGTCCAGCCCGACAAATCGCCAGTTTCGAAGCTCGGGTTCTTGGGGCCTGGGTAATGGTTCCTGTGGCAATCTGCGGGACGAGGCAGTGCGGCAGCCGTAGTACCATCAGGGAGAACCGAGGCTAATGACAACAAGCCGAGAAGCACGTTCTTGTATGGTATGATTTTCGTCATGTTGAGATTGGGCACAAGACTCTGTGCTATGGAGGGTTGGCAATAAGGAAAGAGGAAGTACGACAGACCATCTTGTTGAAGCGCTGAGCTTCACTTTAAGTCTTATTAGGGATCGGGTCGTTTTCGCCTTCCTCGACATGCTCGTAGACACAGCGATGTATTCTTGGTCAGGTCTTAGGTAACGTTTTGATCCTGTCGACCTTAACCTGGGGCGGCCGGAGTGAATACCTTGCCATCACCAACGCTCCCCCAGTCTTGCCTTCCCCATCCCCCGCTATTACCCCTTGCTCTTCTCCGCATAGATTTTCCTGGGGAAAAGCCATTGGCCCAAAACCCCATCAAGACAATTCGGGGGTAGCATCCCAGGTGGGACTGATGGCCCATATTCCTCAGGAAAGGCCCGAATGTCGGCGGTCGATATTTGCCGGAGCCCTGGAGGCGGCGAGGTTGGCGACCGCATGGTCCCAAGTTGTCGGCTTGGCGTTGACCAAGATTGGATGAGGGCATAGTAAGTGGGAAAGTGGACGGGCTCGGCATCCCAGAACTTGGACGCAAGCGATGCTAGTTTCTCTTGGGTCAGACCACCTTCAACACAAGGGAAAGGGCCCCTGGGCTCCGAAGCGGACCTTCCAGACATAGCCGTCCAAGCCGCCGTCCACGCGGGCTTCCCAGACCATGCTGTCCAGGTTGAAAGGGCAGCGCCGCAACCGGGGCATCTCCAAGTCTGCGGCAGTCGTCCCGGGCGGCCCAATCATCGGCGCGTCGTCGCGGAAAGGTGTCTGTGCCGCGTCCAGCCATGAGGGGGGAATGAGGGAAGGTAGTTGAGTGAGCTTTTTGGGAAGCGCGAGGCCGTCTCGCCAACTCGCATGATTTGATTGAAGAAAGCTGCCTTGGTCCAGGCAGGCAAAGTCACGAGGGTCCCACATTGCCCGTCCCCACTTAAATCGAAGCACACCACCACCCGGACCCGACCAGACCTGATTGACGGACGTTAATGTTGCGGCACGCGGCACGTGTCAGAGTAGAGGGTGGATTTCTAGGATTCTGGCTAAACTCTATGTGGGTTAGCTGCCCAGCCCCCTGATATTACCTGATTTCTGGGCATATTTGGGTTACCCCAGCACCCCCTATATACCGCATCTACTCAACCATAACAGATCTCCTCTTTTGGGAAAAGTCACAGCTTATGCGGGCAGTTTTAGCTCCCTCTTAGCTGCATATGCAGGATCTCTCCAATAGGATTCGCTTATAATCCAATATGACCCACAGAGCATATCTGTTATGGTTGAGTAGATGCGGTATACCTTTTGGAGCAGAAACATGGGGCCTCTCGGCTTGTTCTGCAAACGACTTTTGCTTAGGGTATGATCTTTTTCAGGAAGTCTACACTACTCGACTGTCCAAGGGGAAAGGTACCTTGGGGTAGGGAAGGCCAGTGTGGGTCGATGGGGAAGTATCTGGACAGTCGAGTTGGACAGGAGCACTTTTCTAGCTGTTGGTAACCAACCTTTCCTGTCCGGGCCCCCATTTCCCAGGCAGATCAAATCATTGGTGAATCAATGAACTTCCATCTATTCAGGAAGATTGTGTAATCCTGACAGGTAATCAATCTGGAGTTTGTGACGTTTTATCCGTTGCTTTGTTCTTTTCGGCCCAGGGTTATGACCTTGTCTTTCTCTTTCTTTCTTTTTCCCCTTTGCTTCTACTTTCACGGTAGTTTTTTTCCTTTCTTTTTCTCCTTTTTTTTGTGGCATTCTTGCTTACCTACTCGTGTCTTCCATTACTGATGCTTACTCCGAGTAGACCTCCATCTCACACGGTCTCACAATATCTTGTTAATGAGAGTCTGTCAATCCCCGAGCAGAGAAGGGTGTTTGTGACCAATTGGCGTCCAGGCCTGTCCTCCTCCAAACCACAAACCCGACATAGAAGATGACAGTACCACAAGGACCCCTATCAACGTCTTTTGCCTTCATGTTTGATAGTGACAGTAGTCCGATTTGTTCGTTTGTGTTTCGGCCTGGATATGAAAGTCAACGCTAACGTGCCTTTCCCGCTGCCCGCGAGTGGTCAGGTAATAGTGCTAAGTGCCGGTTAGGAGACTGAGAGCAACAAAGATAATGGACATGGCATCTGATCCTGCTCTCGCCATTCTCTACTGTGAGAAGCCCACACAACGTGCGGACTTTGGATGGTGTCCTTGTCGTTACTCGGCGATCCAAGATCAACAAGAGCTGCTGGCGCAGCGTGGAGACTGATCTACAGGGCCGGAGAAGGTTATGGAACTGTTAGATGTCAGAATCAGATGTTCCAATGATTTACCGGTTTGGAGCTTGAGACAGATGAGAAGCCATCTTCACAAACAGACAGAAGGACGGCAAGTCCAAAGTTGAAAGGGAAGCACGGAAGTTGCAGTGAGATATTGTTAGTGTAGCAACCCCTGCCGTCGACCCCTGAGATGATCGGGGTCTTGGCAGAGTTGGCGGGTCTTGGCGGGGCTCCCGCTGCCAAAAGAGACCCCACAGCGGGACAGCGCCGCGAGCCTTAAGCGGTGGGGAGAACATCTCCACTGTGGGCTAGTGTTGACGTCACTGACGTCATATTCCATTGATGTGATCGCTGTTACTTCAGTGTTTGTAAACGCCAAATGGGAAGCTTCGAGGGGAGGATTGAGGGTCATATAAGGAGCCAGTTAATCGCCTTTGCACTTCTTATCACGGAGCAGAACACATCAGAAAATCACAATCAAAACGAAACCACCCAAGCGAAACCTTACCTCAGCAAGCTCAAACCACATTTCTAACCCATCTAAACAAAATCACAATCAGTAGGTTCACTCCTTCTCGACTACCCTCACATATCAAGTAAACACACACACCAACACCTATCCAGGAATGTTGGGAATGTCCACTCAATCCAAGGACGACAAGATCGATCCATCCAAGGCCGAAAAGATCGAGAAGGTCAAGCAGAACCTTCCCCTCCCCGAGCAGCCCCCCGTCCCCTCCGACTGGCAATCCGCCGACGCCCGCACCGTCAACGTCGGCAGCGGCCGCTTCTCCGGTGACGTTTCCAAAGGCGAGGGCGTCACCTCTGGTCTCCGCGAGCCCGCGTCTACGGACCCCGCCAATATCGACTGGACCAAGGTTGGTTCGGGCGAGACGGAGTACGTTGGCAAGGGTCAGAAGGACAAGTCTTTACCGGGGCAGAAGGACAAGTCTTCGTAAAGGCATCAACAGCAGAAGCATTTGGAATGGGAGTACAGCACCACTGGGAGGAACAGAAGTTTATGGAATAGCATTATGATGATGTGACGGATGGATCGGATGGATCGGATGGATCACTCTGGGAGGATTCATGGACACCGATGGACATCATCATCACACACGGCGTTTGTTTGGATTTAAGAAATTACGATAACGATGACGACATGATATGGGATATGAGACTTGGTTAGACACGCCACTGAGAACGGGGCAGTCAGCCTAATGAATACAAACGTATTTTTCACAAACAGTTTTAATTCGCTATGCTATACAAGTGATCCATCATTACATCGTGACATCGTTACGAATCTTCTACTTCTAACCAGGAGGAAACGCCGGCGGAGGAGGCGGAGGAACCATCATTCCCCTCCCCGCGCCCCCGCCCGGAGGAGCGAAAGCGAAGAAAGCCGGCGGTCCACCACCGCTTCCTCTCCCCATCATGCCGGGAGGCGGAGCCCCTCCTCCTCGTCCTCCTGGGGGGCCGAAGCCGGGCGGTAGCGGAGGAGGTGCACCTGGAAATTGTGCTGGTGGTGGTGGTTGTGGTGGGAAGGGAAACGCACCAGGCGGTGCAGGTGCAGGTGGTGGAGGCGCAGAACCGCGACCACTACCACCACGTTCTTCCTCGTCGATGCTGTCTGGGTGGTAATCGCCGTCTTCTTCTTCTTCGCTGTGTTCCTCTTCGTGTTCGGAATGGGAGTGGTATGATCGGTCGGAGGCAGAGCCATGCTCTGACCCTCGGTCGGAGCCACGGCCTGAATGACTACCGCTTGCGCTTGCTGTTCGGGTTCCGGGTCCGCCGCCGAACATTGGTGCCGGGGGCGGAGGAGGACCCGGAGGACCTGCCCCAGGGAACGGTGGGAACGGAGGCGGTGGCATGCCCGGCATCGGCGGCATCGGAGGTCGGAACCCTCCCGGTTGAGCAGCTGGAGGCGGTGGTGCCGGAGGGAAAATATTGCTCGGTCGCGGCGGTCCCGGGCTTGACTTGCTACTGCTCGCAGAAGAGTGTGAAGGACGACGGGATTCTTTTCTACTCCTCCTGCTTCCCCCACTGCCGCTACCACCGCTTCCACCGCTTCCGCCCCCGCTGGTACAGCTTCCCCGGCCACTGCTCCGGCTGGAACGGCTGCTGCTATTGCTACCGTTGGGTGTTGATGAAAACCAGTCGACGATACAAGCTGCTATGAGAACGAGGCAGAAGAGGAGCGGGATTAGTTGCGAGGCGCTGTTGATTTTGTTGACTTCCGAGGAGATGCGGTTCCAGTGGATGGAAAGCTCGATGGCGACGAGGACGGCGGTGGCGATGAGGAAGTTGAAGAGGAGTTGGAGTTGATCCATGTTTGAGCCGCTGGAGTGACTATCGAGATCGGTCAGCCAGCTTGACATATTGGATGAACAACAGGAGGGATCTTACCCATCTCTCTTCCCTCTTTTCTTCCTTCTCTTTTTCTCATCGCCCCCTCCACCACTCAAGCTCCTGACACTCATCACCATCCCGCCCACCAACACTATCAACACCACCGCAATATTGAACGCTCTGAACCCGACACTATCCAAGTCCGCTTTGGCGAATAAGAACCCATATTGTTTTCCACACAGCTTCTCGTCTCTCCTTTTTGCTAGCCCAACCACCCCAGAGCACCAAAACCACAACTGGAACCCGCAGACCATCAACAGAAGGATGAACTCCATGATGGAAAGGAGGTCACATCCTTCTCTTTCCTTCTTCCTCTTACTCCTTTGTCTACTCTTGCTGCTTTTGCTCCTCTTTTCGTCTCTTCCATTGTCTGTTCCCAGGCACCTCTTTACACTCGTCCAAAATACCACGCCAAGCGTCAGATACGCAGTCCCGCTGATCAACAAGGTCGCGATGTATACCTCCACCGCTCCGAATCCATTGTACGGACCAGGAGAGGCAACCTTCATGGCCAATCCTATAACCACAGCATAACAGAGAATCGCATGTGCGGCCCGCAGCACGGTATATGGCGCCGGAGAGGTGGTTCGGAGTAATGTTGCGGGAACCAGGCCGAACCAGAGGAGGTAGAAGGAGAGGCGGATGCCGAGGCCGGTTGTTGAGGGAAGAGAAGGAGAAGCAAGACATGAGGAGGAAGGCGTAAGGCTGGACATCTTGGAGGTGGTATGTACTAGGTATCGTCTGGTGAGTGAGTTGTGTCTAAAATCTTGAGTCGAGGATTTACAATCCGTGAGTTATCATCTTGGCATCGAGTGGTTGTTCGATTTGCTGGTTGTTAACCGAGGATGGGTTACAAGTAGGCGTTTGCGTGTCTCCCCTCTGGTAAGGCGAGGATGGAAGGAAAATGTCAAGTTGCCATGAACCCGGGGCTTCGATGACTTTTAGGGATAATGGACCGCCCCTAACACAGTCCATCACTAGATCCCTGGATGTCAGTCTCTGATCCTGCCAGGATAGCTTCCTCGTTCTTCATCATCAGCCTTCGCCACCTGTGCTCACGTCCAGTAGAGGTACATACACCTCTGGCTCAGATATCCTGGGCTCGTCCTCCAATGCCTTGCTCACATGCACGTAACGTACGAATGTCAAACTTCCGACTTCGATCCAGCCGGTCAATGGCCTTCACTTCCTTTTACCTCCACTACACCGCGTCTATGTGGTACCTAACCGCCTAAGCAACCCACGTTGAGAGGCATGTCTCATCTTAAACCGGACTTCCAATAACCAAGTCAGTCACATCCTGGCTATGCCATTGTCAACCGCATCTAAACGGAACTCCGTCTTCCTGCCTGGGCTACATCTCCTCAACAACCTTGTAGAAGTCCAACTAACCCCCACTCCATTTCGGCTGGTCTCCGCCCGTCAACCGTCCCACGACGTCTCCGAGTCTCAGTCAGTCTCAATTCTCAAACCCCGGTGGCCGGCGCGGAATCTCACCTCACAACACAGCTAATCCTTGACCTCTGCTCCGACTCTGATCAGATAGGTAGGTATGTATGTAGGAAGCTGAGTGAGTGACTCAGCCGACCTGTTCCTGTTCCGGACGTTGGGTTGGGTACCCACGCAGCTTACACAGACACAGACACAGACACAGACACAGACACAGACACAGACACAGACACAGACACAGACAGGGCTTACTTTGAGCCTGTCAAAACAATCTTTTGTATATTGTTTCCAAGCAAGAACGGAACTGGAAAGCACCGCATCTAGAGAAACTGAATCGGATAAACGACATAGGGCAGTGGCAGTGGCGGTCGCGTACGCAGCCGAGACAGAAGACAGCACGTCGACAGGGACTAGATGAGTAGGGATTTTACGTCCGTAGAATGTCTTTGTATGTACGGCTCTGGATTATTTTAAAGTCATGGATGTGTGGAAAAATAACCCGCCCGCAGATAGGGAAACGTTGACGCGTCGTCTGCTACTGGCGCTATGTTAAGAGGACGAGATACCTGAAATCCAGCCTATCATCTACAAACCTTTTACCAAGTATCTGACATAACCAAAACGCCATATGTCCACGCCCACGCACAAAGGCAATACCCATGACATGTCGCCCTTGAATCTGGTTCCCCTCCATACGGAGCATAAACGTCCCTTACAGCGCCTCTTTCCGAACTCAAAAGAAGAATCGCGACAACGAATAACGGAGTTACGGAGCGTAGACCAACGGTGAGTAAAGAGACGGAACACAAGAAGCGGGGTGAAGATCCTGAGGTAGAGTGATCTGGCGTAGCACGAAATCTATTCCGACGGTTTGTCTCAGCCAGGAACGTTTGACCTCGTGTGACAATGGTGACACTTCCGGTAGGCTAGGCGGTATGTAGGAAGAAACACCGACCGGTGGTGGCGGGTTTCTAGACAGGGCTAGACTAGACGATTCCAGCCAAGTATAATTCTCTGGCTTGGAAACCACATCGACCCATCGAGCCCACAAGCATTTGGAAGAGGAACCGCTTGCGGGCGAGTGTCAGGCCGCCAGTCCACACCCGACAACCCCTGAGCATGAGAGAAGCCGATGCGGCAATGGTTCGATAATGACCAAAGCAGAGCGGAAACGAACAGTCGATCGAGCAAGTACCCATGAACGTAAACGGGGGTGTATCAATCTGATTCAAATAACATGCTTATAAACATAATCGAGCATAAAGACAGCCGCCATGGCGTGTGGGAATAGTGAACCGAGAATAAAAACCACCATGCACCATGCCAAGTCAACTAGGCCTCTTCACCACCCGCTTGCTACCCTTTGCAAGGATCCTCATCATATACCAATTCCTTTCTCATCATCGTCCCGTCATCCACGATGATGTCGAACCCTCTCTCATCTTCATTTTACTTCCCTTTCTTCCAAACGGCGAGCACGTAAAACCTTCCTAAGCCCCCGCCTCCGCCTTCATGGTATTCATCCTACCCGCCATGCTAAACCCTGTTCCCTTTCTCGTTTCCAGGGCCTTGGACCACCTCCTGGAGTCCTTGATGGGTTCCCCTTGCCCATCAAGCCCCAACACCTCCATAAGCTCGGGGATCTCGGCGTGATCTCTCGTCGTCTTCATGCGGTGACACCACGTCACCCTCTTCTCCTCACCCTCGTTCTCTTCATTCTTGCCGTCGATGCTGGCTTCTGACGGACGGTGTCCTTGACCGCCAAAGATCTTTTTCTCCTTGTTTATTGTTCCCTTGCTACTGCTGCCCACACCAGTCTCCTTGTCGTCAGAGTCTGGTTCTAGCCGTGAGCCGGAACTGTCCCTCTTCCTTTCGGTGGCAGCAGCAGCAGCAGCGGCGGCAGCTTCATTGTTCTCCCTTGTTGCCCTTTCCAGGGTTCTTGCCATGTCCTCCCATTGTACGACGTTGACTGGACTCTGGATGTCCACCGGCTCGAACAAGAATTCGCCGCCAATCTGCTTGAAGTCTCCCGATTTGTTGGCTAGCCCCTTGGGGATCTGTTTGATACCTGTGATGATCGAATCCAACGAAGATTTGATCAGGTTCTTGGTTATGTAGGCGGGCTTCTCGCCCAGCGCGAGGGTCCGCACCATGCCGAGCTCCTGGTATAGCTTGCGGGTGGGATCGGCGTAGATGGGGAACGGACAGTTGGTCGCTTGGGCGTACATGTCAATAAGCTGTGGGTCGCCGCAGCCGACAACGGCGATGAAGGTCGAGAGTGGAAGCCGGAGGAGGGCGTCGGGGGTTATGGAGGCAGAGAGGGTGCGGAGGTATTCTTGGCATTGCTGGTTCGCAAGAGCAAGTTAGCTGATGTTTGTCATCGAGCAAAGTAGGGGTCCAGGGGCCCAGGTCCATAAACTTACACCGCAGAAAAAGTGGCGGACAAAGATGATGAGGACTCGCCGGGCAACGTGCTTGCCAGTGTAGAGACTCCGGAAGGTGTGCGACTTGCCATCGCGATCGAGGACATGGTAATTTTCGATTTTCTTTATGGTCGCCAGGCTTGGTAGGTCGTTGTTGCTATCAACAGAGCCCTGAAAGTCCAGCGCGGCAACGCCACTGTCGCCTGTTGACAAGCGAGGGCCGTCTTTTTGCGAAGTCGAAACCGATTTGCGCGGCGGGACAAAGCTTGGTGGTCGTGATGATGATGTCTGTGAAGGTTCTACTGGTACGCTAGGATTCGTCTTCTCAGCGGTCGTTGGGCGTGACGAGTTCGAGGTAGCGAACATGGGATTCGCAGGCGGTTGATCTGTTGGAACCGCCATGGCTGACGTGGTTGTTGATGATGATGACGATGCTGGTGTGGTGTTTGTGGTATCAACGAAATCCGGCACTCGTGATGCGCTTCGGTTATTTCGTTTGCTAGCAGTGGGTGAAGATAGTTGTAGAGGTAGTAGAGAAGTTGTTCGTCTCAAGGGTTGAAGTTGGTTGGGTTGAAGTTTCCAAAACTTTAATCTCGACCAATGCCGACCAAGATACCTCTTCCCAGCCGGGAGTAAGGACGTTAACGGGAGTAGGGGACCTGACCTGCTTGGGGCGGCCGCTGCGGGAGGCAAAGCAAGGAACTGTGACGCTTGCGCACGTTTTCTTGAACCAAACAAAACGAAACAAGGAAGCTCAACGAATGGGCTCAGCCACGGGATATGGGAAACAAGGCCATTAAATATGGCTATGAATGGCAACAAACAAAGCAGTCCCAAGACTTGCGAGTGGGTATGAAGTCACTGGCGATATTTTAGCGACGCCATTCACCAAGCCCAGTGCCCTGTCCATATCGGCGGATCGGCGGAAACACTGCCTTGCGTCCCCTGGAATTGCACAGGGATCCCCCCAAGCCCGCTAAAATGGTGTTGATCGGTTCCAGCCCACATCAGCGGCTCCACACGTGTCGCTTGAGGTTATACGGGGGTCTTGGGGAGCATGTTCAGGGCTCCAGACGTTCCACTGGAGAGCTGAGCCCCAAACGGATGCCACTATTCGCAGCTTGGTGAGCTCCATGTCCTTCCATCTTGGAGAAAGGAAATGACAAGTCGACATCCTTCCACGTTTGCTTCCTGGTGAATTTGATCGAAAGAAGAAGACGTGAGGCAGAGGCGCAGTCGCCAGACGGCAACGAGCAGGTGCCCGAGGATTGGAAGAGCAAGTCCGTCCTCACCATACCCGTCACCATAGGTACGGAGTTTGGATATCCCAGCGGGGTTCGGGGACCTGTCAACTCCTAAGTCCTAACCGTCCGGGCCTGTCCCCTGTGCGGTTGCGGCGCCTCGCTGGCCGTGCCTGGCCGGCCATTTAGGTCGTCAGCATCTCGAACCGCCAAGCCATCGTCACCTCATCAATCGCCGTGTTTCACCGATGTGTCGAGTCGACTGTCGACGAGGGTTGCTATCCATCGTGATGCTACCAACTAACCGCGCGTCTCACCCAAAAGGCACCAAGGATGCTGACGGTGAAGCCTTGATCACCGCGCGCCTATTTCCGAGATGTGACTTTACCATACTTATCATTGAAACGCCCATTCCGCACGGAGCTTCGTCGTCGGGCCCACCTCCCAGGTGCCACAATTGGATCCACACCAGAGGTCGTGGTCCGTGGGCCCACACGAAGCGACGGAAGGAGCGGCGGTTCTGTCTATAGTAGTCCAAGTGCAATTAATTGCGGAGCCTAGCTTTAAGCTGTTATTGCTCAACAACGACAAAGTGCATCAATATGCAAAAAGTAGTATTGAATGCGCAATAATTATCTGACTATATCTCTCTTTTTTTTGGACGATGCAGCTTGAAATGCGATTTCAGCAGTGTTGCGAATGCGATATTAAATGCAGATTTCTGGCCTCGAGTCTCCACTCTCTTCCCAATTAGGCAATTCGACGAGTTTGGCTGAACTCGAGGCCCGTGCATTGGCGATAAGAAATTTGGAGGCGATAAGAACTTTAGCAAAAATCTCAAAAATGACCAAGTCTTTTCAATAACTAATAACCCTAACCCTTAAAATAAAAAAAAGGTACCAAAATAATAAGAAAGAAACGGCGGACATTTTGCACACGGCTATAAGTTAATCCGGCGTTTGGTTGGGGAGAAATCCCGATTTAAAAAAAATTGACGAATAGGTCTTTAAGATTTAGAATTTCTTTTTTTTTTAAGAAAAAAAAAAAAAAAAAACCGTGGAAGGATCTATGGGCGTTTCACTGTCTTCCGTGGGCATATCTGGCTCCGCCCAAGGAAAGACTATGTTTTATCATGGCCGGCTTCACCTCGTGATGGAATGGAGGGTATTTAACCTCTCAACCTCAAGCCTCACCATCACCAGGGGCAAGAAAAACATTACCATTACCAAGGGAACTTATTACTTCTACCACCAGACCACCAACTTCCTTCTCAGAACTTACTCAACTCACCGTCTCACTCTCTCACTCACCCAACCTACTCCATCCATCACTCATCAATAATCCCCTCCAACGCCTCCCCCAGCCCTCCCTCATCATACCTAACCTCCTTCCCATTCTCCTGGACCCTCCCCTCCACCCTAACACACTTAATCCCCAACCCTTCCAACTCCTTCACATCCACCTTTGGCGCGTTCCCCGTCCTTGCCAATCTCCCGCCTACCTGCTGTCCGTCGAGGTAAATAATGTGGGTGACGTACTTTCTTAGCAATCTCCCTTCCTTAGAGGTATCCGAATCTCCTTCGGTGATGGAATCGTTCTCGTCGGTACGATAGTGAGGATCCGAACGACGAGATTGCTCCCCCGCCCTCGCCACCGCTCTCACAAAATCCGTTGCCGTCATCATTTTACTCTTAGGTCCCGTCTCCCTATCAATCGTCGCGTTCAAGACCAACACCTTCCTCACGCCCTCCCCGTCTTCCTCCTCCTCCCCGTCCCCAGCCAAAGCCTCCCCAACCCCCCTCAAAACCAAACTAGGCACAATACTAGTCCACAAACTCCCGATGCTGTACACCACCATTTTTGTCGCCGCAAGCGCGTCGATCACTTTGGGATTCGCGTTCGGCCAGATCTCGTGCCCGTAGGGGTTGATGTACCACACCCTTTCTATTCTTGCCGACAGCTGATCGGCTTCGTCGGAGTCCGACTTGGAGAAGGAAATATTTTGTTTGCGCAGAGAGGGGAGGGAGCCGGGCAGAGAGGCGTCTTCGGTTTCGGTTTGGGAGCGGGCTCTCGCGCCGGAACGGGTGGGGAGGGAGGGGAAGGAGGGTTTGGTTGGGGTGGTGGTTACGGAGGAGGTTGTGGAGGAAGGGGGGATAGAAGAGGTGGAAGGGACAGCGAGGTGTTGAGGGGGCGGGTTGCCATGGTGTATAGCCATGGCAGCGGGGTGGAGGGATGCGGATGAGGGAGCGCTGTGGCTGTGTCCCCCATGCAACAACGGAGGGAAGGAGGGCGTTGCCAGCGAGATCTTAACGTCGTCTGGCAAAGCGGTGGGAGCGCTCGGGTGGCTGATGGCTACCTGCCCCGCGATGGTCGTGCCGTCTTCGAGGCCGGCGGAGATGTGGTGCGTGAAGTTGGAGTTGATGGCTGGGAGGACATTGACGTTGGGCGGGATGGAGCAGATCATGGAGAGCAAGTAAATGGCTGATTCAAAAGATCCGGAGAAGATTCGGGCGCCGGTCAAGAACATGTTGCCGATGGAGGCTTCGGCGAAGTTGAAGGTTGATGTTGGTCGGGCCCGCTTGACAATTTCGAGGTTGAGCGTGTTGAGGATGGACCGGATGAGTTCTCGCTTTGGAGACGAGATGTAAGCCCAGAGGAGGTGGCGGGCCTCGACGATGTCGAGCCATTCACTGCGTGCTTTCGACGGGTCACCGGGTAGACGGTACTCGAAGAGCGCTTTGAGGGCGGCTTTTTCTTGGTCGTTGGAGGGGTTGGGGATGAGGCGGACCAGGCGGCCTTGTCTGTGTTAGCAGGTCATATTCGTGCGTTGCTGTAGATATTAGTTGAAGACTCACTCCTAATATCACCAACACCTGTATCATTATTAGCCCTCGTTCCACAGAGATTGAAAAGGGGCTCACTTACTTGGCCCTCCAATGAACCTGATCAACTCGGACGAACTTCCTCCATTGTCGCTAATGGGAATGATGTAGTTAAGTCGACAATTCTTCTTTTCAATAATCCTGTTGAACACATCGACAAGGCTGTTGGCGGCGGTGCCTTTTGAGTTGTTGCGGTGTTGTTAGCTCAAGTGTCTAACAAGGTTCCCCATGGGGGGTTGGGGATGGAAAAACGTGGGGAAGTCTGGGGAAGTTGATGAAGGCTGATCTCAGGTGGACATACCTCCGGAGAAGACAGTGATGCCCGTCCTTTTGTGGCTCATCTTCGATGTGTCTGAGGACGTGTTATTTTTGTAGCGTTTGACGTTTTGTGTTTGATGCTTGTCGTCGCCGTTGAAGCTATGAGTTATGACGCAGTAGCGAAACAGGTGATGGAGGTCTGTGATCGACAAAGCCCGCCTGAATGAGGTGACCTGAAAGTGCTTTAAAGGTACAATATAGAATACGATTTCTGAAGAAATTCAGAGCCACTTGGGAGAATCCACCAAAGTGAATTTCAAGAGGAGTGTTGATTTTATACCTCGATGTAAATGGAAGTATACGTTGCCTTCCTGTTTGTCCATCCTGGCCCGAACCCAGCGTCCGTCCTTGAAAGCCCAAAAATCCGAGCCAACACACGAGAGACGCTGGTAACATCAGCAAACGTGTCATCTTCGTATTTTCAACTCCTCATGAGTCATGAATTTGATCCTGAAAATAGGTAACGTCCTCGTTGATTTCACCCTCTGAAACGGACACATATTCACAATCGTTCTTGCACAGCCATCGCCGTCATTTCGGGAGAAGGAACGCAATTGTGGGGTTGGTCCGAACGCGCTGGAAGTGGAAGTTGCAGTGGACTTGGAAAGTGACACGACGAATTCACACAGTGTACCCTAACCCTGGCGAATCATCCCCCTTTTTGTTCCAACCACGCCTTCTCTTTCGTGCTCCCAGAGTAATGCTTTCGATCCATGTGTTCATCATTGAAGCTGACAATTGATGTTCAATTTGGCATCACGTATTGGTTAAACGAGTACCGTTTCATATACACGCTATAAGATCAAGCAGACTATCGTACAAGTGGGCTCGCGAGGAGAGACCTCTCTTCAGGAGAAGGCCATGCTCACTGAAAGCCATGTCAAGACACCTACGTTCCTAACAAAGAGTTTCAGAGAAAGTTTAAGGGCGCTGGTATGAAACATGCCAACAACAACAACAATACGCAAAAGGTGACCAAAGCATGCGAAAAGAGGACTCTTCCGCATTAAGCTCTAACATGAAATCGGCCGTCGCCAGCAATGATATTTTCGTACAGAAGAAATAGACAGTGGAACATCACTACCGAACATCAAGCCGCTTGCAAAATAACACAACACAAGGAAAGAACAAAACAGTTCTGCCGCCGCCGAAACCACTGGACTGACCCAATATAGAGAAATAGAAGCATACATAGCCACCTGGACAAGAAAACATACATCCGATCGTCGCAATGATCAATGACTCAAGCAGGTCGTGGGTGAGATGAACGTAGTCGTGCATTAATGGAGGTAATAGGTAGATAAGTTAGGTTGTTGGATGGCTTGGGATAATGATGGAAATCCTGTATCCTTCAAAGCTGATGATAGACCCAACACTGAAGGTGTGATGTCGTGCTCCATTACCAGCCGTAATTCCCCACGTACATCCACGGGGTACGACTGTGGTTACTCAGACGGCGATACAGTCGCCTTCGATCATCGACCAGCGAACAGATATCCTTGCAGCCCTTCCCAAATCTATCAGCCATCTCCTTGTTGACCCGATCAGCTATACCACGCCACCATGCTATGTTCTATTGAGCATAGTAAACCATCCCCGGTTGAACCGGCTGCTGATAATAGAAGGCATCTGGCCCGGGAGCCATCATGCCTCCCATCCCAACAGGAGCTCCATAGCTCGGCCCTGCAGTTGGATACTGAGGGTATGTAACCATAGCAGGAAGCGTGTTCGGATCATAATAGTACACCATGCCATTGATTTCTTGAGCAACGGGACCTTGTTGCCCGCCGTTTTGCCCAGCAGCCTGAGCATTTGCGGCCGTAACTGGGTCAACTTGCCCAGATGTTGTGTAGGCCATAGGCTGAGGCAGCTGAACTCCTCCTGGAATAAAAGCAGGCGCCGCTGCATTCGGCTGCATATCGGGGCCCATTCCCTGAGGATAGTAGTATCCCTGCTGGGGAGGCATCATCTGTACTGGTTGGGCATAGAAGCCAGGCTGTGAGAAGTTGTTGGGCTGGAACGGAGCGGCATGGATAGCTCGCTCGGGAATTTGCGAAAGTGGAGTCGTCGAAACTTGGGACTGAAATGATGGGTGGCGAGCATGCGACTCCAATTGAGGAGGAACTTGCTGATGGAAAGCTTGTTGATAAGCTGGAGGCGCAGCGGCCGTTGGTTGCGCTGGCGTCTCGATGTTTTCAACCGATACGGACTTCTGGGGACGCGGTTGATGCATGGGGATGGTGTTCGCACTGTTATCCTGGAAAGCAGGCTTTTGGGGAAGAGGATAGGTTTGCGGCTGTGGGAGGTTGCTGATGGACTGCTCTACCATTGGCATATTTTGGTTTGCGACCATCGTTGGTTGCTGTTGTGCATGCGGTGGCAGACGGACAACAGGTCTGTTGGCGTCAACAGGGAGAGGCGGGCGGGAAATTACAGAGCCTGTCGGCGACATCATAAAGTCCCTGCCAATCGATGATCGTCGACTGTTGGCAATGCTAGGTGAATAGGCGCTGCCGTAGAAGCTTCCACCAAACACACTGGTCCTGCGAGAGAAGCCCCCAATGGAGCCATAAGCAGAACGCGGTCCCTTGCCGCGACCGCGCTGATTGTTCGGGCGCAAGGCCCGCGGGATGAAGATGAATGATCTATCGCTAGCCGGGAAGATATAGCGAGGCATCACAGGGAAATTGTGGTATGGTATGGAGATCCTGACGGGCTTATCCCTTCGTAGAGGCGGACGATGATCCGGAAGTTTTGTGTACTGTTTCAAGGGTATGCTAGGGAAGTTTTGGGGCCCAAGGCTGATGTTGGGGATGAAGACGCGGACGGTTACGTTGCCAAGGGGCTTGACACAGGACATGGCCCGG
The DNA here is from genome assembly GCA_009806235.1 of Neurospora sp. CHS-2018c. Lineage (NCBI taxonomy): Eukaryota > Fungi > Ascomycota > Sordariomycetes > Sordariales > Sordariaceae > Neurospora > Neurospora sp. CHS-2018c. Next base: position 417,642 of record RAPC01000041.1, on the reverse strand, counting down.
TTGATATGGGTGTTGCTCAGTGGCGCGTTGTGTATGACGCCGTTTCCGTTCGGAGGGCCTTCATCGTCAGGCATATACCTGGGTGGCTGCTGTCGTTGAGGGCGAGGGCCGGCGACCTCTTCGTGCATATCGTGAGCCCACTGGCCGCTCGTCGTGGGATCGGAGGGGTTGTTAGGAGGGCTACAGCAGCGGTCAGTATGCGAGTACCAACAGATATGCAGAAGTATCTTGGCCAGCTTACTTTACAGAAGTGAAGGGGCCCACAAGCCCACCACCTCGTCCACCACCCCTTCCACGGCCCGGTCGAGTAAATGGGCGGAAGCCGTTCGCGGCAGGTCCAGCATGTCGATGATCGTGTAAGAAGAAAGCACCCCGGTTGGGCACAAAGGTTGGGTCTTCGTCCCTCTTCCGCCGGTATTCTTCATGTTCCGACCGCCGTTTCTGTTCGTGTGGGAGGACGCGCGACTGCTTTGCGACAGAGTTCGAGCTCACGACGACGGGCGCCGCGGGGTCCTTAACAGCAGGGCCTTTCTCAGAATGGTCATCATGCTGAACTTGATCGAAGTCGACTTCCTCAACCTCGCCATCCTTGTCGGCTAGTGACAGTCCATGTAGCATGATTTCCGTATCCGTCACGGTTGGCTTCTCGCCAGACTTGTCGACAGCTGTGTCGCTCGCGCGGCGCCTGGTTCCAGCTTTCGCGGCGCCATTGCCGACATGCTTGTGAAGTTTGGGGGAGGAGGGAGAGACCTCATCGACATTGCTAGTGTCGCTGTCGTTATCAGCAAGGTCGTGGTCGTCGCTTGCGATGGAGGCTTCTGTCACCGAGTCGTCGTCGAGGTCCAAGGTGTCAGGGCCCTCCTCTTCACCCTCGTCCTCAACCCTGCGACGTTGACCGATGACCTTTCTGCGTCTGGGCGCGGCGGAAGCCATTGTTTCTATTTGGAGGTGACCCGAGGTGGGGGAGAAAGGATAAATGGATGATCGCGTTGGGGCTGTTCAGCCGATGGAAGGGGGGCAGGAAGCTTCGACGGTGGTAATGTTGTCGGTGATCGGCAAGCTCATGCGTTGGTGGACCAGACGACGTCAAGACAAGGGAGGCCCAGTCGGATGGACTATTTCTAGCGTTGTGGTGTGGTTGGTCCTCTCCTCGAGAGAAGATGTTAAAAGAACGGTTTGGGATCTGTGTGTCCGTAACCGCCCTGCGGTGCAGAAAGATGTGTGGAGGTTTGTGACGGCCGTCGTCCAAAGTCGAGTCCGAAGCTCGCAGGGAGGGAGCAACCTTGAATCCCTCGGCGGGCGGGTTTGTTTGGTTTGGGGTAAGATTATTAAAAAAAAAGGTCGGGGGTCAGAAACAAAGCCGGCCTGGAATGTTGGCTGGGCAGGGGAAAGAAAAAGAGGTTACAGAAGATGCGGGCGGACAAGCAGGGACAGACGATGCTGGAGATGGGAAACTTGAAAGTTGACTTGATGTCGAGGACCGAGAATAACCAAAAGGATGGACAATAGAAAGAGTCGGAATTACGCAGCAAGCCCAAGCAGGTGTAAACTGTGAAGTGCCCCCCTCTCAGGTTGATACTCGTGGTCCCGGTCGTTATTTACGAGGAGCACCTCCTACACTACGTAGCGGGCGGGCAGGCGGTAGGAGCAATACTGGGCGGACAACCTGGGCAGAATCACAGCCAAGTGGAAGGTTGGGGCCTGGCCGCCTAGAAGCTCGCCAGACACCGCCCAAGGAAGGCCTGGAATCGAAGGCGCGGGGAGCCTGGGGACCTGACGCTTTGTGGTGGGTCTTGCCGCCCGCTTCTTGGGCTCGTCACCTCGAGGTCAAGAAGTGATCGCAACCATGTCTAGAAGCATTGGAGGTTTTGATGTGAGCTTGTCTTTCGAGTATGATAATCGAAGGCTTCTTTGGAGATGAAGGACAGTCAATGGTCGATTGTCAACAAAAGTCATCCCGCTGAGACCAGTTCGCTGCGTGTTGATCTGGCACTCCCCCTTGCCGGCCGGGGCCTCACTCGCTGATCCACTTGCCCCCCAACTCTACAAGCTTCCCTGGAGCTAAAGCCACAAAATGGCTCGTGCACTCGTCCCTTACAACTCCACAACTGACCTCTCGTGCTCTCCGCTCCTCCTCTTCGTCGTCCGTTGTGTCAGTCCATCAACTGGTCATTACTGCCTGAGAAATGCTCTCCTTTTAATTTTATCCCGACTTCGATAACTCGTTGATGTTGCCTTCCGTCCTCTCTCTCGCTAAGGATTCACCACTCAACTGGCAACGAGTAGACACCATGAGTCCCTCTCGACACTCATTCATCTAATTAACCATGTTATGTATCTGACAGAGCAGAGCCCAAGCACGACAGACGCACGCCAACAAAAAGGCACGATCATGCACGACAATCGTTGCAGAACAACAAGCAATCTTTTCGTCCACTTGTTGACCAATCCTTCGTCAAGAAACCTGACCAATCAATGGACTTTCGGGATCGGTTCCCGAGATGAGGAACAGTGTCTCGTCATGGCCCATGGTCATGCTCTTTCTTTCCGGAGTCCTTCTCCTTCTGCTCTTGTCCCTCTTATCGTTGCATTCCGTTATCGCTGCCTCTGCATCTACATTGGGCATCTCTTCATCTCAACTGAACGTCGGGTCGTACAACAGTACAGTGAAGATGGGGCTTCCCCTCTCTCGTTCATGTCCTTGGGCAGCGGGGCAGTAGATTTGTTGACCTGACCGGTTTATGAACCTGATACCTCTTTCATCCACCGTATCGATATGATGTTCCATGTACCAGCTTCCCAACCTTAACCTGAGCTCTCACAGAAAAGAGCTCACGGATCCCAGGTTCGACCCAGCACCAAGCCCACACTAAGAGCTCGTCGACGTCAAGTTGAAGCTCAGAGCTACGTATGTGATCAAGGGTCCCAGACACATCATTAAGCCATCCGACCTGCGGATCAATCGAGCACTCATCACGAGATAGCATTGATCACTCCTTGCTCGCTCTAACTTTGAGTCTAAAACAAGTTGAAGGCTGGAAGCAAACAATATCTTACGATGATTGGAGTCTAGCCGAGCAAAACTCGGGCGAGCCTGTCATAGCGAGGGACCAGTCCTCCTCATTGAGAAAGAAGTCGTCTGTAACGAAAGCTCGCGGGTACAAGCCAGAGTCGGAAAGTTGCAAGTTTTCATGGATAAAAAGTTTCCCACCGATACCATACCACCCTCAACTCACATCAGGCCTCCTCGACTCTACCTAGGAACAGGGACCTCAGCAAGTACAGCGTGTTAGACACTTTCTAGGCAAAGAGCACTCTTCTTCCTGCTTTATACGCCGCGCTGTACTCACCCGTGTCCATATAGGTATCTCAAATGAGGTTGATCCCTGCCGTCGACTGCTTCACCTGCTTCATCTTGCTCTGCATGACATAAGACAGATAGTTCCTGACTCTCAGATTAAACATCGCGGAAGAGAATTCACTAGCCTCTTTCATTCCGTCTTGATAGTAAGTCCACTTATACGTACCTATCGTGTACCTGGACTTCTCAGAAGAACTTCTTACCTATGCAACGGCCCGTCGAACATTGGTTGATTTTCGCGACGGGAAATCAGCCTACACGTGTGTACACTCGTCAGGGATTGTGCCTATATGAAGGATACTTGCAGCATCTCACGTAGTATCTAGTCTTTGATTCAAATGGTCTGAGCCCACAGGTGGTGTGAAAAAAAAAAACGGTTAGCTGACCATTTCATGCGGGTTGTAAATTGAGCTGAGTGCGGATCACGAACTGACAGTTTGTATTTTAGTGTTAGGCGTGTTCGAACTATTCTTCATACCACCTGGCCCGTAAGCGTTACGTACCTCATATTAAAGGGGCTAGGATACAAAACTACGAACTTGAGAAAGTTCCCATGGCTGTGATTCCTGTTTTGCCGAGGAGTCACACACCTGTAAGTCCGTTGGTGGTAATTCTGGCGTTCCTATTTGAGCTCAGTGAGGAGCGCAGACTTTCATCTTTCTTGGAGCTTGTGTCTCTTTCTCACTTCGAAACTCTTTGTCGAAAAGCAACCTGGATAAGACTTGAGGTTGTTACATTGTTCGGACCCTTCATTCGGCTACGGGCTTGCCGAGATCACAGATGTGACGTTCGAAAAGACTCTGTCAATCATGAGTGTCGTCGTTGCTTTTAGATCAGTTGCAACTCAAGGACATGTAGTGAACTTAATAAATGGAAGTAGCTAAAACATCGGTTTCCTCATCAGCAATAATTGACCAAGCCAAGATAGTGGTGCAAACGGTGAGTAACCGGTGAGAAGCTCGTCACACTGTCGCTTCAGCCTCCTTACCTCTCCATCATCTACTGCACTATATCGGTTTCGGAGCTTGATGGGTCCCTGGCATTTGGTATACACGGTTGTGCAGAGCAGAAGCACAATTCAGGACCTATCTGCTCTTTCTTCCAGTGATATCATCATATTCAAGGATCAAAGTTGAGATTTGGATGATGAACTATGTATTGATCTCTCAGGTAACACTGGATGTTTCTCAGCGTGCACTAAAGTTACAGAATGCTCAAGGCAACACACTTCCTCCACTATCAAGCCACCATTTCCATATGCGATACAGTAAAGACATCGATAGAACTGACTTCTTCCTTCTAACGAGCGTCCCGCAGACCACAAACATTTCGGCCTCTCTCACAAGTTACAGCATCTGCAGATTCTTCACTGCATCCCTGACTTGCTCTACGGGGGAGACCTCGCCAACTTTGTCTGCGGGTTCAGGTGAGCTGGCCTCAGGTGAGGTGTCGACAGTAGGGAACACAGTGTGTTGGTTCACCTCAATCTTCGGCACAGCTCCAAAGCGGTTGTTGCCCTGGTCCCAGATCTACTCATCGCGTTAGCAAAAGGTTCTTTCCCTCGGATATGTATGTACTTACAGCGTAGATGGACTTGAGGAATGTATCACCCAAGATATCGAAAGGCATGGTACCCCTCGACTGCACACCACCGTACCAATGGTCATTATCAGCCGGTGCCAGCAACAGATCCTCCTTCTGAATGATAAACTGCCTCCCACCAACCGCGACACTCAGCTGAGGAAGCTGATCAGTTGTGATAGTGCTCGGGATGAGGTAGCCTTGGTATCGGTAGCTGTACTTTGAGCCCGGGATCTTTGCGTAGAGTGCTTTGCAAACAGTGTCTGAGACGAGCGCCAGTGTGGTGCCAGTATCAGCAATTGCGGTGTTCCCACTCACAGAAACATTCTCGCCGTTGAGTGTAGCGCTCTCGCTGGGAAACTTCCAGAAACCCTCCGAGTTGTCGATGGGCGTCCATGTGATATCTATTCCGGAAGCTTTGACGAGATCCTCATCGATCCAGCCGAAGGTGTAGAAGGATTTCTCCTCTGACTTATCATTACGAGCACTGTAGAAGGCGGATGTGAACAGCTCAGCCTCCTTGGGAATGTCCTCCTGGCTGATCATGTTCTCGACAGGTGTGGGCTGTGGATCCGGTTTGCCATCGCTCTCGATGGTGTTGATCTTGGAGAAGGCAAGTCCAAGAAGCCCGTCAGCTTCGCCAGAGGAGAAGGCACTGGACACCTCCTTGGCGAGTTCGATGGCTTGGTTCTTGATCTGAAGCCCACCGACGGTAATGACGTCCGTACCGACGGTGCCCGAGGCGGTGCTTCCATCGCCATACTGGATCTTCCAGGTCTGATCGGTCTTGCTCTCCTGGAAGGTCTCCGACTTTTTCGGGTCGAACTTCTTGTCGGCGTGATGAAGGGGATGAAGAAGGGATGAATCTCTGCATCGGACCTTGGAAAAAATACGTCAGTATCATGCCAGAAGGGAAAGGGACAAGGTTGAGTACTCACCCAAAGATCAGCGGATCCTGTGTCAAAGTCAAGCTTGACCTTCTGTTGCGGGGTGCCAATGCCAATCTCGCAGAGATACTGAGTGTCGTACTGCTGATCCTCGGCAGGGACAGGCTCGTTGTCTTTGTGAGGATCGTCCGGACGTTCCTCGGGTGCCCTGACCAGCTGCTCCCAGTGACGAGTGTAGCCGCGGCGTTGGAACTCCTTGGTGAGATCAGTCTTCTTCAAGTGGAAAAACCTGGACTCCTCGGTGGGGTTGAAGCCGTAGCGAGCCATTGCACTGACGTATGCCTTGGTGCCATTGAGTTCACGACCGGGCTTGCGAACAGCCTGGACCTTGTGGAGGCCAAGGTCCTGACGGAGCTTGGACTGAACTTGGTACATAGAACCCATGGCGACTGATGATGCCTTTCTGAAAAAGGGCATACACTGAGGGGGTCGGATATGTGAGGTTTGAGGGGATGAGATGTATATCTCGAACAAACAGTTGGAAGCGTGTGTGACAAGATGGTAGGGGATCTGTATGTTGATTGACGAAGGTAGTAGGAGTGTGGTGGAAAGAGAGCAGAGTTCCGAGGAGACTGGACGGAGTTGATGGGGGTTATTATGGCTTTAAAAACTTCCAGCAACCACAGTTACCCCCACGAAATGACCTGCCAGAGACATCACGACGAAATATCTGGAGAAGGAGCAATGGCTACCTCTACCCGAAAGGAGTCACAGTGGCGTCGTTTTGAATGAGATGCCTTCGTGACTCTCGTCACGACAGGAGGCAGCGACTCCGTTGAGGCAGGTACGGCCGTTCACGTCATGTAGAAGTTGAGTGACTGCCCTGTCCAGTCCATCCTGCTGCCTCAGACAGAACGGATTGCGTGATGAGGGATGGCTGAGTGACACGTCCACCCGCAAGTCTTGTCCATCATAGGTAGGCACGATCTGTCCCATGGTGGAACTGAGCTTTCGTCATTGTCACCGCTCTTGATCTCGTGCTACTGAACGCGGCCGGAAGGACTCCCGCGAACAGGTGTGACTGACAACCTCGGGTCCCTCCAAAGATTCGTGAGAAGGAACTGGTGCCTGGCCAGGTTAGCAGTCTCTCCGTGACGCGTGCATGCTTCTGTTGAGTTTGAAGTTTCCGGATGACGGAAACTGCAACGACTGCCTCGTGATATTCGCGAAAGTGAAGGTTGACGCCAAATGGGGTAAGGAAGAGTCACCGGGTTGCTGATACCGATAGGCAGAGAAGTTGACCTTACTGTATCTCGAGATTTCCATGGGGGGCTTTTCAGACGAGGAAGGAACGTCTGTTGTTTCAAAGCCTTCACCAACCGTGTGTGAGCCGCACCATGACCCCTTCCTCGAGTAATTCTGGACCGCACCTTCCCTCTCAATATCAGACAATCTCCCTTCATGGCCTTAAGTTCCTCGCTTGTCTGATTTCGGAGAAGATGTCGTTCTCCGAATTATGCCCGAGGTAAAAGAGGTGATTTGTGGTTTCGGATGTGTTCAGCTTGCCTGCAGTCTTGTCCAGTCATCAGGTCGTCAGGAAATCGGAGAGCTTGAAAGATATGAAAGGGAATCTCGAGCTACCAACCCAAACAACTCGGGGCTGATTCACCCAAGCATGCAAAAATTACCTCTGGCGGTTTTCGTCAGGGACGAACAACGCTTTTCTGGACCTTCGGCTTATTTCAACGCATCAAAATGTTTGAAGCGAGAAACATGTGGAAAAAGACATGTTATTGAATCCTCATGTAATGGGGTTACTGTCTCTAGTACTAATTAGTTCACGAGTGCTCGTGTCGATTTTCGAGTGCTTGTTCACACCTTTTCTGGTGCCTATTTTCTTTGTTGCAATGTTTACGACGACTGAACAAATTGCCCGAGGTTCGCTTTTGACATGCCGTAGGAAGTATGGATGAAGTGTTTTTTTGAATGATTTCAACGCTCTGTGGAGGGAGACATCCAGTTCCAAAGTAGACGTTTGATGAATAAGCAATCCTCGTGGCGCTTGTATCGATTATATATATGTGGTTCCCAATTTCCATTTGGAACAATCGCTTGAAAGTGATGACTTACTAGTGAGACAGCTAACCACTCAACAGACCATTTACCAATGACCCAAACCCCAGGTCGAGACGGTCGAGACAACTGAGGCTGAACTGTCGGTATACTTCTACCTCCCCTCCCCTCCCCTCCGGTCTCCCGGGAATGTGATCTAAGTACGAACCAACAGAAATCACCAAATCGATAGGATGCGACCCGTCTAGTTCAGCTCATCCCATCCACGGTACCGGTCCGAACCTTGTCCCATTTCTTCAAATGATATGATAAGTTGCTGGGATTCAAGTCCCTAGGATTCGCGAACTGCAAGTGTCCGTCTGTATCACCCACTTTGCTGCTTTGCTGACTGTGTGCGTGTGCGCGTGCATTTGATGAGCTCCCGCTTCAAGGCCTGGAACTTCCCCGCGGCAGACGGCGAAGGGTGGAGGGCAGGTTACGTGGTTCAGGGTGTTGAAGGTACTTGTAAATTACGGAGTGTCCCTCAGAGGTTTAGATGGAAGGAAGATCAAATGAAAGGATTCGGTAGGACATCGGAAGAAAGAATTGATCTTCTGATGTTAAGACCAAAGAACGGACGGAAGAGCTTAAACATTAAATCACCAATAATGACTTCCGGGTTCTCGGTCAGTCGGCAACATCAGGCTGTCCGCCCCGTCCTGCCTGTCCTACTTGCCCGCCTGTCTCCAACCGAACTTCCGATTCCGATACCTTGGCTGTATTGCGCTGTTGTGCACTCTATTCTAGCAGTCAGTCAGTCAGGCTGTCTCTGCCGTTACCTAAAGAAGGCAGAATGGGTAGAGCAAGGGCAAGGCTCTTTCTGCGTTGCGTGAATGTGCTGTTGTGAGAGAGATAAGTATGTGTTGATGGAACGAATTGTGAGAGTGTAAGTTCAAGGGTTCACAAGTTAAGTCTTCGACTCGTTGGGCAACTTGTTTTTGGTGAACCATGTTCGCCTTCTTCAGCCGCCTCGTCATCTATAGTCGTGTAGTTGTCCGAGTCGCTTCGTACGGCCGGGGGGGATTGCGATATTTAAGCCGGGAGAATTGCGAGGTTTGATGTTTTATGCAGCGAGGAAGGGGGGGAAAAAGGCATGGCATATCTACCGGCGCATGCAGATACTTGTCTCAAGGCGAGGCTCTGGGCTCAAAGCTTGAAACAGCTTGTTTTGGATGTGCCGAGGTGAGCATAAAAGGGAAGCAGTTCCACGCTTTGGCTGACTGCAGCCTCGTTTTCTTGTCTTCATCTTTCTTGGTCGGTCCCCCTTCGTGGAGAGAAGTTCGATTGTCCGTTTGGTTTCTGCTGAGATGACGAGATCGTCACGGATCGTTGTCCATGTTGATCAGTTCCACGTGGGATATGGGGATTGAGTTGGCTAGCCAACACACTCCGAGGCGGTCGACACGGGGATCGTTTGCACGAGAAGGCTCCCAATTCATAGGTCGTCGTGGTAAGTGGAAAACGGCAATACCCAAATAACGAACAAATTGGGGGAATGAATCTGAATGGATTCATTGGACACCCCATTAAATGGAGACTGCTGCCGCCCGGCAACTCGAGCGAGGCGTGTCCCCACGTGAGGGGTCGGGGGTCGGGGCTCCTGCCGGGGGGATTGTCATCTGACACTAGCACGGTTACGGTATTTGCGTGACGCGGCGATAAGCACTGCCTGCTCCAACTACCCGTCTATAGGTGCTGAACTACTTGCAGTTATATCTGCATTTTATGTAGGCTTCTACAGGTGACGACGAAACTCGCAGGTTGCTGAGTTGCCAGGCCGGCTACAAGTGCTAACAAATAAGAAAAATCGCGGCTTGCTTGGTCTTCAACAAGTGCGAATCAAGGCGCCATCATCACTCGCCCGCCTCGCAGTTTTGGCAGTCGGCAAACTCGGTCAAGCCCCCCGGTCGTAGGCCCTCCAACTGGCGACGTACGCCCGGCTTCTTGTGTGCCCATGTCTTCGTTGTGTTTTCGCCTCGATGGCTCCGTGGACTTCCACTCGACTTGATGGCTGGATGTGTAATATCCAACAGGGCCAACCAGATGTTTCTAGCCTGGTCTTGACCGTGTATTAGTGATGGACAGTCAGACAGTGTGGACAAAGTGAGAGAACACAGAAAGCCTTACAACACTTGTTGACATTTCCCCTCAGGGAACCTCAAGGCAGAAACAGCCAGGATCCTGACATCAACGCATACGTTGATGATTATTGCAGATTAATTGCGTAGGAAAGCGGGCAAGGTGCCGTGATCAAAGACAGAGGCGGTTCAGTTGGTCAGAATGAAGGGACGGTCAGTGCAGTGAGACAGGCCAGCTCCTGATTGGCTGTCGTTGTATTTCGGGTAATGATGTGTAACATTACACACTCGGCACCTCGACGATGTTAGTGCATGGCCTGGCATCTCTCTGAAAATGTTCGAAAACAGTTAATGAGGGATTGGTTTCTAACAGCTCTTTGCGTACTCTCCTACTACTGACCGCTTCCAGTTTGCTAGTGTGTTTGAAAAGATGCACCACTTTATAACGGGACAGCCGCACGTCTGTTAACACGGACAAGTACCTGCCCCGTGCAAACTTACCTCTAACCGGAACGGGAACTGGAAGCTCCCAACGATCATCGAAGGCGTCCTCGGTTTACACCGCGTACTGCAGCACAGTATCTGTACCAACGGACACCCGCCAACGTGCGAGGCAACTACTATTAGAGCCCGGCTCTACTCCAAACTCGCCTGCCCAGCTCAGCTGTTTCTCTTTCTCTCTTTCCACCATCACAGCTAGAGTTCATCTCCGGCCTCATTCACAACTCGGCAATCATCGTCAGATCCGACTTCCAGCCTGTTTCATCAATTTGACTGTAAGTTCACCTTTCACATTCCAGCGTTATTCGCCAACCCGTCGCAGATTTGGACACCGCCTCGGTTGTGGTCCACTGCGTCGTGTCGGATTGACGTCGACGAGGACCTACCGTGACCTCTCTCTAACAGGCTCCCTCCCATCAGAATCCCTTCATCGTCAACCATCAACAACACCGCATCAGGCGGCTACCAGCAGCGGACTACAGTAAGTTAGCATTTTGCGGTGAATGATCTGCACCCTTTTGTTTCGATACACACCGTTTTCGTTTTCGTTGTCGTTGCTGTTGTCGTCGTGGTCTTGTCCTGTTTTGGTTCTCGCTGTTGCTGGCTCAAATGATGGCCTTCCCTTCTTGTGCCATTCAGTGCTGTTGCTGTGGCGGGTTTAGCGCTACCTTTACCGCCTATCGTACCATTTATTAAGAGTCCCTGCATCCCGCTTATTGTCCCCTTCCTCGCACACGACCTTTGGACTAGACTTTGACTAACACATCCATCTTCAATCATTCAGTCCGGCATCATGGCGGCACCTCCACCAAGCCCTGATACCCCCATCACCCTCAAGGTGGCATATGATGATGCTACTCGTAGGTTCAAGCTCCCGCTCCGCGACCTAACTGCTAGCTCGCTGGAGACCAAGGTACGTCATTATATCATCACAAAAGACACACCTCAGCAGCCTTGTGATCCCCTTTTATCAAATATAGGACATGTCCACTGACCCTTTGACCAGTTGCGTGCTCACCTGGAGATCCCCGCCGAAACTACCGCCATCTTCGAGCGGTATTCCGACTCTGCTGGGACATACATCACACTTGATCCCGCCAACACTTCGGTGTACAAACAGTTGTTCCGCGCGGCCAAGGCGAAGCAGAAGCTTATACTGCGTGTTACCGAAGTTACAAGTGCGATGGCAGAGACGCCTGTCCAGGCCTCCGCCCCCGAGGCTCACCAGGACACCACAACGGGACCCAAGCCGGCCTCGGTCGAAGCCGAACCCACAGAGACAGAGGGCGATGCTTCAGCGTCAAACCCCACTAGCCCCGTGCATGAAGAAACCACCGAGGTCATCGAGTCAATTGAGACGGACGCCACACCCAGCAAAACTTTCGAGTCTCTCCAGGCTCAGCGCTCCGACATCATCACGCGCGTCAACAAGGCCATGGACCGTATCGAGGATCTTCAGTCCCGCCTGCCCTTCGGCCGTGCCGCCAGTGAGGCTTCTATGCCTATCAGCGCCCTCTCGCACACGGGCACCCAGGAGTCGACCCGTTCCGGCTATGCCGTCTGCTGCAACAGCTGCGACCGGACCATCCCCTACGAGCATTACCACTGCTCCATCTGTGACGACGGCGATTTTGACCTTTGCCCTGACTGCTACAATAACAAGGGTGTTACTTGCCACCACTATGATCACGTCCTGACCAAGCGCTTCATTAGCAATGGCTCCATCACTACCGTCGACACCATGTCTCGCGCATATCCCCCCATCGTCAATCAGGAGAGACTCGCACAATTCAAGGCTGCAGAGGAACGCCTTGGTGAAGCTCATGCCGAATATATGGCCAAGCTCCAGAAGGCTGAGACCCAGAAGGCCGCCCTTCAGAGAACGAACGAGATTCTGGCTCAGGCCAAGGCTGAGAGCTCGAGATCTTCTCCTCCCCCTTCTCCTCCCGTTTCCCGCTACGAGAGCGTCCTTCCTTCCGTCGAGTCTTACTCACAGCCAACTCTGCGCACCTGCAACTGCTGCATTCAAGACTTGCCCGAGGCCGAATTTGTCCATTGCCAGACATGTGACGACTTCGATCTCTGCAAGGTTTGCTTTGCCAAGAATCGCCACGGACATCACCCCAAGCACGCCTTTTCCCCTCTTGTACCTGGAACTTGTATGGAGGCGTGCGTAAAGAGCCGTCTCGCTCCGGGCCGCAACCAACTTCACCACGCTATCTGCGATGGCTGTGACAAGGACATCCGCGGCGTTCGTCACAAGTGCCTTCAGTGCCCCGACTGGGACTATTGCTCAAACTGCTACGAGTCAGCTTCATTCATCCATGCCAATCATCGCTTCGTCCCTATCTACGAGCCACTCGAGCCTGCCAACATTTGCCCTGTCCCGCGCGCTCTTACTCACGTCGGAGTATGCTGCGATGGCCCGCTGTGCAACAACAACCGCCCTGGCTATACCTACATTGTTGGCGACCGCTACAAGTGCGCTGTTTGTGACGATGTGGACTTCTGCGCCAAGTGCGAGGCGAGCCCCGCCAACACTCACAACAAGACCCACCCCTTGATCAAGTTCAAGACCCCCGTTCGTAACGTCAATGTCACGACTACCGGCGAGCATGAGAATGGACGCAGGATGCCGGCCATGGGTGATCGGCCGCGTCCTTGCCGTCGCGTTACCACTTCGCGTGCCACAGGCACCGAGTCGTTCCAGTCCAACGTCATGACTGTGGTTGACGTAAAGCCTTCCGAGCCTGCTCTCGCTGTAAAGACCGAGGAGGCTGAGACCCCGGCTCCTGTGTATGTTGCTACATACGTGCGAGACAAGGTCGTTGATGGTACCGTTTTCGGACCTGACCACGTCTTTGAGCAAACCTGGGTCGTCCGCAATGACGGACCCACCCCCTGGCCGGCTGGATGCTTTGTCAAGTACCTTCATGGTGAGTACATGGGTCACGTAGACCCAGCTCACCCCACTGCCACCGGTGACCTCGAGTCTTGCTTGCAATCCAACGTGTGCGAGCATCCGGTGGCTCCCGGTGAATCCGTGCCCTTCACGGTTCTTCTCCGGAGCCCTTCGAGGGAAGGTAGACATTTGTCGCACTGGCGGGTGTCCACGAAGCAGGGCCTCATGATTGGCCACAAATTGTGGTGCGATATTGTGGTCAAGAAGCCCGAGACCGCTCCCGAGGAGAAGGTTCGGGAGGCCCCCGCTAAGGTAGAGGATCTCGAGGAGAACATGGCCAAGCTCAACATTGAGCCCGAGACCAATGACGCTGCCCCGATTGATCATAGCCAAGTGGTCTTCCCCAAGCTCGATAAGGAGTCACCCTCTGCTAGCGTCCATCAGGAGGACGCCCAGTCTCAGGCCGACTCTCGCCCCGAAGAGGAAGATTACGAGGAGTGTGAAGATGTCGAGTGGGACGAGGACGCGTCCGAGTCCTTCATGACTGATGAGGAGTACGACATCCTTGACGCCTCGGATGAGGAGTCTGTTAGCAGCCCCAGGAAGTAGTTTTGCTTTGCGAACCTTGCGTCGGGGTCAGGAATTTGCGACGGGAACCATGGATAACGGAGTGCTTGGACGGATTGTTTTGTTGGGTCACTTGGGTCGATTGATGGGTGCTTTAATTTGCTAGTTTTCTTTGCCTTTGTTAACGTAACCTCGTTGTTGTGGAATTTCTCCTCTCCTACCTGTCATCTGTTTAGTCTCTGCTTTATGTGATAAGTCTTAAAAGACAAGTGTCTAATGAGAAATCAAGTGATTAGTCGAGACCTGGTGGTGAATCGTACTCAGTGTAATCCTGTACGCCGCTGCACACCCAGTCTCATGTCTGGATGTTCTTGGAGGCTGGCAATTCACCACTTGTCAATTTAGACCTGACTATTTCTTGTAACTCGTTATGACCACTCCCAGATTGTATTCAAATAGCTGGTATACGTTAGAAACAAATGGAGGCTGTTCCCGTAATTTGACTATTAGGTACATTCCTGATCTTCGGCTATTCAACCACACCACCGTGCCTACCTATGCAGAGATGTATGTTGGATAGCATCTCGGAGCGTCGAGTTTTGCAGAGGGCTGAATGGGTCTGCGTTAATGCACCGGCAAGACGGAATAAGTATGTTTGGAACACCTCCGCTCTCAAGACGACGGACAAGTCAACCCCACCTACCTACCGGCCCCTACAATGTGGAAGGAAGCCATGGATACATAGAAGGAGCACACGCTGTATCTAGAAATAGGCCATCACGACGATGGCTACCTCTAGCAAAAAGGAGCTCAAGACTACGAAGGGGAAGGACAGTGTAATGAATAGTCTCACAAACGCACGAGGTCAATGAAGATTGGGGTCACCCACATGGGATTACTCAGGAGGATAATGTAGTTATCTACCTTGCGACAGCCCGACACAGCCTCGACAAAAAAAAAAGATGAGGGGGGGGGGGGGGGGGGGGGGGTGGGGGGGATGACTGGTGAGGCCGTGACGGGGAAGGGGGGGAAAAGGATAGTTACCTGCTCGAAGTGAGGAGTGAACCCATGTGCTCCCGGGCTACAAGTTTACAAGGCATCGCGGGATGAACCACTACACCAGCGACCCATATGGGAGCCTATCAATTCCTCGGATGGAAGGCGCGGGAAGTTTGGTATATGTAGTACCACAGGTTGCGTGACGGGTTGGCATGGATATGGACTGGTACCAGTATCTGTACTTGTTGCCTGTTGAGATGAGGACAATTTTGGAAAGCCTCGCTAGTTTGACTACCTATTTCTTCTCTGATGTCTGAAGAGGGGACATGGGAGAATTAGCACATCTCATTCCCGAGGATGTGTTAGTTATTGTGGTCAGGGCAAATGCTCTTTCTACGTTGGTGTTTGCATCACGGTCACGGATGTCACATGGCAAGCCATCGATAGCGCTATATGTCGTGGGTATAGATATATAAACCATGTAGTCTAAACTGTGCCGTGAAAGGTGCACCTTGGAACTTATTCCGACTTTGAGTCATCAGTATCTTACAAGCCCAAAATGCCACAGAGCATTCATCTTCTCACAGAGAGGGTCACCTGAGAAATTAGATCATTCCGCAAGCGTGAATATGCCTCTTGTAAGGCCCTCTGCTTTGATCCCCTAAAAAAATCCGTGATAGAGAAGTGAACCATTCCCATCTGCGCGAGTGAAATTCGCCCAAGAAAACGCCATGAACACCTTACACCGCCATACCGACGAGTTGGACCTAATTAGTTCATCCGTCCAAAGTAAAGTAGAGACTATATCCGTAGACCTCTTGCCTGACAATACCATCCCTTTCCTTCGATCTAAGCAACCCTCTGCCTCTTAACCTCCGGTCCACTACCACCGGCCCCCGCTGCCGTAGCATTCGACGCATTAGCCGACATGTCAGTCAACGGTACTCTCTGCCCACCGTTACCAGCAGAAGGAGCCGCCGCATTACCTCCCGTCGTCGACCCTGCTGCTGCCGTGTTCGCCGCTGTCGTCGCCGCTGCACCATCACCATTACCATCCTTGGTCTGACCAGCAGCACCTCCTCCTCCCATAGCAGTAGCAGGCCTTTTCATCGTCAACGGCCGATACTGGTTCCTGTTGGCACTAGGACTACTAGAGAAACCTCCCATGCCTGGCGCACCGATCCGCCGTGTCTGATCAAGTTGGGGGTTGACGACGTTTGGCTTGCCCATGTTTCCGGCGTTGCCACCGCCCATCGGTGGCCCAGCACGAGAGAAGCCTCCCGATGCTGAGCGTGCCTCACTCATTGTTACTGGTCGTGATGCGACCGGAGCTCCCGCAGGTCTTGAAAACGACGTCGTGCTCGGTTCAGCTTCTGTCTCAGAGGTGGTCTTGGCTGGAGGGACGTGCTGACCGTTTCTGGCTAGAGGTTTAGACTTGGTGTGATCGATGCCGGGCGTCTTGCGGATCGAAGGACTTTCGGCGTGAGGGTTGAATGCTAGACCGGGTTTCGGTGCGACTTGGCCGCTAGCCAAAGCCTCCTCCGGAAGTTGGGTCACAGCTTTAGCGGAGAAGAAGCCAACGGTTTCTGGGGCGGGAACTACAGCCGCACCTGCTTGGGGAGCAGGAGCGGGAGGAGCAGGCTTCTGTGGTGTCGTAAAGTTCGGAGCGTTACTGGGATTGTTTGTGTTGCTAGAATTATTGACCGGTTGACCCATAGGACGACTTTGGTTGTTGTTAAACTGCTGTTGTGGAGGCCGACTTTGGGCCCTCGCTGTAAACTGGTTGGAAGTCTGTGGTTGTTGTCGGGTGTTCAGGCTGCCTGTTGACCCTGATCTCGTCAGGGGTCGAGATTGTTGTGCTTGTGGATTGAGGTTAGTCAGTTGCTGGTGGACAGGCTTGTCGTTCAAGCTATTGTGCACAGGTTGTGGTAGAACAACTTCGTCCGGATGGCCCTCATCGGCCATATTGAAGTCGGCCTCATCAAGTTCTAGTACATTGTTAGCCAAGCCCAAGGTAGTGCGTGAGAGACCTTACCTCCAAGCAAATCCTCAAAAGACTCCTCATTCCCCAGCGCTGGTGGACGTGCGCCCGCCCCAACTGAATCTATCTTCATGACATCCGCCTCAACCGGCTCCTTCTTGACATAATCCGAGCGCCGATGTAGATTATCCTCGGCAAACTTGGTCGGCTCGACCTTCATCTTGGTGACCTTGGCCAAATACTGCTTGTCGTAGATACAGTTGCCCAACACGTTGCCAAACTGGCGCAGCGCGCGCTTCAGGGCATCGGTCGTGGCTTCCTTCTTGGCTTTCTCAAACGCAGCCGCCTTGCCCTTGCAATTCTCGATATGACCGTAGCCTAGATCCTCATGGTACGTTCCGTCGCGCAGGGTGACTCGCATTATAACCGAGATGCCCATGTTGATTTTCAACGTCTGGGGGTGCTCATCAACGAAGTCGACCTGAATATTCTGGATGCTGGAGGACCAGCCATTGAAGCCGAAGACCTCGTTCGCGAGCTGGATGCATTTTTCTGACGAGATGTAGTGGACTTTCTGGCCTGATGGGCCGGCGCGGCTCGACAGGTACTCGGGTCCTAGTTGTTTCTCGAGACGGCTCTGTAGTGTGGCGATCTCTTGGGCTGTGTATTCGCTGATTCGCCGTTGTGGTTCCTCGAACGGATTGGTGATGAGCTTGTGTTGGTCGCCGATTCTGTAGAAGTGTTAATGGGGATCACCGTCGCTGGAAGGTCGCGAGAGACGCGGTTGACACGGGTCGGTAGCAGAGGTAAACATACGCAGGCATCTTGTCTGGCAGAGCAGCCTCGAGGCTGGTGGTTCGCGAGTCGTTCGCAGTGGGATCCCCAGCAAGAGAAGTTCAGATTGACGTGTTGAAGGGAGAAAGTTTCAAAGATTTTGTGAATTTCCCAAAGCAAACGTCGCGAGATATGCAGTGATGGATCAAGGCAGGAACGACAAGACGCGCTGTGTAAATTGGACAGGCGCGCTCAGGGTGCGTTCTCGTTGCACGCTCGGGACGGGTTATCACGTGGGGCGCTAACGGCGTCTGCCTAACACCCGCCTGAATTTGGCCCCTGTACCGGTGGGGTTTTAGGTGGTGACCTCACTAACTTTTAGGTCTTTGTCATCCAGTCCCGTCACACAGGGAAGCTCCAGGGCCCCACTATCGTCAATCTTGCCGTCCCTCGTTGCCGTCCAACCCGTTCTTTCCTCCATGCAAAAGCTCCCGTGGGTAGGGCGAGTTTTACATGAGCTTCTTCAGTTGTCCTTCAAGTTCCAGCTTAGTCATCCTTCAATTCTCATTCCATCATAGCCATGTCATATCTCGAATGGCTTCTGGCAGATGGTACAATATTGTACGTGGTTCCAAAGGGAGTCGCCACTGTGTAAAAGAATGACCGCAGTTAATCAGGAACATGTATGCAAGGGACTTTATTGCGAGATTGCTTTGGTCTCTGCCAACAAGACGGTGATTTAAGGGGAGAGATGATCATCCGAGTTACGCGTTTGGACTCATGATCTGGACACTTCGACTTCACGACTGGCAACGGCTTGCTTGGATCACGCACTTCATTAAGATGGAAGGCGAGTTTGATTGATCCCAAACAAGCCAGCTGTGCCCCAAAGTTCACCTCGAGATACACTCAAGGAACCCACGGGACATAAAACGGGTGTCTACACCAAGTCACCCGCCAGGCACACTGTGTCATCCGAGACTCCGTTTCCCCATTGCATGGCTATGGTGGAATGGATATGGTAAAGGTAATGATGGTTGGTTACACACATGCTCCAAACTTCCGACCTCGGAAAGGATATGCTAAAAATTGTGTACATGCAAGTGACTGACAAGTTGTCCCCTAGAACGAGAGACAGCCGGTAGGAAAGAGGTATCTTGTTGTGCCAGTGAGATGTTGCCAGAAAGACAACAATGAAGGAAAGGAACAACAGCATTTAAAAGCCAACACACCAACGCCGTGTGAACAATGATCCCTGACCACAAGTAACCCACGCCTGTCTATGTCATCCCTCCCCATTCGCCCCAAACAATGCCTTGAATGTTGAAAAAAATGAACGACAAAAGAAACCATGATGCAATCGACGTTAATATCCGCTTTGCTTTTCCTCCCAGTCCCATGAGTATCCCTATAAATTCCAAGTCACGGCGCACTTTGATGTCCATTTCGTCGCCTATTCTAGAAGGGACCGACTTGGACAGGTGCGCCATATGTGCCGTTGATGAGCTGGTTGAGTATCGAGTTCGGATCTGAAGAAGAACCCTGCCCATGAGCATTCGGGTTCGCGCCGACCCATCCAACCTCATTGACCATTGCGTTCATGGCCTGCTCTAGCTTTCCTCCGGACTGCTGGTTGTGCTTCGCCAGAACCTGATCCCATTTTCCGTTGTGCAAGTGGAAGCCTCCCCCCCGCTTGGCCGCTTCCGTGATCACCAATGCCCACGCTCTGGATATCTCGTCGTACGCTCCATCCTTGTGATGGCGATACTGTTGGCTGTCGAAATCGGGCAGGTCGTGAATGATCTTTGTTGCATGGTTCAGGTACTCCAAGGACACGGCCGTTTGCTGCTCAACCGGCGGCAGGAACTGGGGAGTGAAATCGCCGAGAGCATCCACCAACGCCATGAGCGGCTGCTTAACCCGGAAATAGGTGTATTCGGAACTCGAGTTGCCGAAAGGAATGGCGGCCCGTAGCTTGTCCTGATATTCGCCCAAAACCTCGAGGGCCCCGTTGACGGACGGCCGCGGTGCAGAAGTCATCACCTCATGTCCAATGTCCGGATGACGCTCGCAAATCGTCTGAAGTACAGCTCGCAGCTGCGACTTGTCGAGAGTTTCGAGCAGGCGGGGAAGAGGCAGCGGACGTCCTGCAAGTTCGATCCCAGCCCTGACCTTCTTGGACGGCCTCGAGAGCTGCCTCGAGTTAATTGCGGGCGAGCCGGTCGGCGAGACCGACATTTCGTTGTCATCGTCGTCGGCTTTTCTTTTCCTGGACGCCATGGTATAGTGCGACACTGGAAGAAAACTGTTAGCAAGCCTGCAGCGACAGCCAGGTTTTATACCAGCAGTGCTGGATGCACGCTGCGATGCACGACAAACAGTGCTCTAACAACTTACTTGTTCTAGGCGGCGAGCGACGAGAGTGTTCGTGTTGATGAGGGAAGAAGGGCGGCTGCGGCGATAGGAGCACGTTCATTGTGGGATTGAAAACAATGCTCGTTTGGCGGTATAGCGTTGCGTGGCGCTGCCGACGCAAAAAGGAGACGACGACGATGCGGACGGACGACGGATCGACGGCGGTGGAAGAAGCCAGGCGATCTGAGGTGAAGGAAGTCAGGGAGCAGCCGGCGTCAGACCGCTCGCGGGTTGGGTTTGTTTTGAGTTTTTGCAAACTGTTGCGAGTCGCAAGAAATTGCGAGTCAAGGAAGAGAGGACTGGAAATGAAAGGAAGGGTGGAAGAAGGAGAGGCGCAGAATGGCGAGTGAGAGAATGGACTGAGCGAACTCTTGTGAATGGCAGGCAAGGGCCGCGCAGTCAGACTGCTTTTCCACTTCTCACAGTGCGATGCCGGGTGGAGATTTTTTAGTTGGACGTTCTTGGCTCTGAAGAAGCGACCAAAAGTGAGGAGCCTTTTCGCTTTTTCTCTTCTGCACTTGCACGGATTGCGACGGGATTGCGCCGAATGAAGGACTGTGAATGGAGGAATGCGCAGAATGGAGTGAATGGGTGCTTTCAATGCAGCGGAGAAGCCAAAAGCGACCAACCAAGCCAACAACAAAAGCGCATCCGCTTGACCTTCGCTTGAGCGTCCCAGTGGCTAATTCCCTGGTTCTCACTGGTGTCCCGGTCCTGGAGCAAGCAGTAGTGGTGACGAGTGACCAGTCAGCGTGTGATGTGTGTGTGTGTGGTGTCCAGGTGGTGTCCAGCGGCCAGTGTCTGCCAGCGGAAACAACGGTTGGCTGGCCTCTTCAAGGTCAGAGCAGCTTTTACGCCGATTGGTGATGCCGGGACTGTCAACTGTCAATTCGGAAGGGAGGAGCACCACCAGCAAGCAGCGACCCTTTGCATTTTGCAAGGAACTTCAGACAGTGAGCAAGGGCGGCGGGCAAAACAAAAAAAGTGGATGTCGATTTTCATGGACCGGTCCACTCACCCAGCTTGTTGATGGAGTCCATGTGGTCGTGATGGCAGCTAACCAGAAGAGGCTATTAGTTCTAAGCCTTTTTGTTACACTAACCTTATCCAGTACTAGTCCCCTCACGAAACCGATTGTGGTTGGTACTTCGTAGACCCCTACCAGAATGTTTAAGTGCATGCATCAAACCCCGAGACGACGAACCATTCGAAAGATCAAGCGGTCAAGACAAGCCGGCCTGCAAGCCCAAGCAATGAGGCGTTGATAGGAAGAGAGAAGCTCCAGAGTCTGTTCAGACTGGCTGCCAATGAATTGCTTGAGAGGACATTTCCGAGAAAAAGTACGACGTGGACTGGTGGGGTCCTTGAGTTGAGGACCTTTTGTCGTTTTTCTCTTTCTTTTCAAGGCTGCCCGATCTCGCCAAGCCCTATCGGTGGTTCTCGGCACGTGATGATGGTTTCGGGTACCAATTGCCTCCACTTTTCCGGCCATCATCAAACGCAACGATTCGACTTGACTTGAAGCGACAGCGACAACGGTACATACACCAACCACGGTACGGAGAGCATCAAGGACCTTGGAAAACAATTGTTGCTTTCCGCATCTCTCGTCTCGGCCTGGTCCTTGGACAGGCGTTTGCCAACGCTGCCTCTGTTCCTGGGCCTTGCGCTTGGCGAGATGATGGAAACGACATTGATGCCGCGTGGCCCACCCGATCAGCCCCCTTGACGATTCGCTCGATCCGTATCAGAGCTTCGGGGGGTTGATTCGAGCAACGTCAGCAACCACCTCATGTCGTTTCCGTTTCGATTCTGCGGGGTTTTATGGTCATCATCACTCTGGAACTCTGGAACAAATTCCGAAGGATTGGTATCCTTCCATTCGGAGACGGTCCTAGAGTCGGAGCTTCTGCTTCCTATCGGGAGTGACCGTCCAGCTGTGTCGCTGAGTGTAGCTGTACGGGCTGAGAGAGCCATGTCCTGAGAAGCGATTTGTCCAACAACTCAACAAGTGCTTCGATGTCTACACTATGAGCTATTATTCACGGCAAGGTATATCCTGGCAATGATGAGGTAGAAGATGGGCCAAGTCAGAATATTGGCATCATCGACTTGTGCTCGTGGCTACCTTTGGCCCCTCGCATGGCGCCTTGGGTCGTCTTCTCCATTTGCGTTTTCGGGGAAATATTCCATCCACTGCGCATCAGGTCGACGACCAATGTACATAAGTACTGTACCTTATTCCGCTCCATCAGTCAGACGACAGCTGATATTTCTGCACGCCGGTCTCGTACCTAAGTACGGCTGCACTTCAAGACCTGTCGTCGGAACCAGGCACACTTGACACCAAAATCAGGCTCACATTGCACTAAAAGGGGGCACGTCTGTAATCTGCAATGTCAAGTCCCATCAAAAAATGATGGAGATCTGAAAAGATGGAGGCTCTTTCAAATTTGGCACAAGATTTCGGAGATTCAAAGTGGTATCAGTGGAGAACTCAAAGTGGAGCTTCCCGCTCCCCCGCATTTTGCGCGATGGAGACCAAGCGGAAGAAAAGCGGACACGCGAGTTGGAGCGAACGCCGCGGTGACCCCTTCCTTATCGCGTGCTTATCGCAAAGTAAATTTTCGAAAATCTTGTGCTGCCAGCAATTGGGGAATCTCAACGTCAGTGCGCCGGCTGTCCCCTTCTGTAAACACTGCAAACTCGAGGAATCAACAACCTTGAATTTGTTGTTATCCCAACTTTATTTCTTGTCGTATTTGAATCATCACGGTCAATACGCAAAAGCCAACCAAAATGGCAGCAACAAAAGATCTCGAAACCGCCTCCGCGCAGGAGTCCGCTCCCGTCGACGCCATGGACACCACCGCCGATTCCGCCTCCGAGAAGAAGCCCAAGAAAGAGAAGAAGGAGAAGTCCTCCAAGAAGCGCAAGGCCACGGAGGAATCCGCCGAGTCCGCCGACACCGCCGACACCGCCGACACCACTGCCGATGCCGCCGACGCCGCCTCCTCCGACGAGAAGCCCAAGAAGTCATCCAAGAAGCGCAAGGCCGAGATCACCGAAATCGAAATCGACGTTACGGCCCCCGAGCCTCCCTCCAAGAAAGCCAAGCGTATGCTCAAGAAGGGCAAGACCCTGCCAACCAAGCCTTCTTCCGACAAGGACGACTCCGACTCTGAGAACGAAACCACCGGCAAGGACGGCGAGAAGAAAAAGAAGGAAAAGAAGGAACGTTCCCCCCACGGCGTCTGGATCGGCAACCTGCGCTTCACCGTCACTAAAGATGAGCTGAAACAATGGCTCGTCGACAACTCCGGCGGCTCCATCACGCCCGAGTCCATCACGCGCGTGCACATGCCTACGGCCAAGGCGCAGCCCGGTCAGCCCAAGAAGGAGAAGCCCGAGAACCGCGGTTTCGCTTACGTCGATTTCGATACGCTGGCTACCAAGGTCGCGGCCATTGCTCTCAGCGAGACGGAGTGGTACAGGCGTAAGTTGTTGATTAAGGATGCGACGTCGTTCGAGGGACGGCCGGAGAAGAAGAAGGAGGATGAGGATGTGAAGGAGGACGAGACATTGGTAGGCGGCAAGTTCGCCGGCTCAACCAAGATCTTCGTCGGCAACCTCTCCTTCGACACCACCGAGGACGACTTGCGCCAGCACTTTGACAAGTGCGGTGCGATCAGGTGGGTCAAGGTGGCCACGTTCGAGGACAGCGGCAAGTGCAAGGGATACGGGTGGGTGAACTTTGAGGAGGGCGAAGCTGCGCAGTGGGCGGTTAAGGGGTTCGTCAAGATTCGCGAAGAGATTCCCGAGTTGGAGGATTTCATGGATGAAGACCAAAAAGCCGAAGCCGAAGCCGACAGCGAAGAGAAGAAAGCGGGAAAGAAGGAGGAAACGGAAAAGAGGATAAAGATCCGCAAGTGGTGGGTCAACCAGCTACACGGCCGCACCCTCAAGATCGAGTTGGCCGAGGACGATAAGACGAGATACGAGAAGCGGTTCCGAGGCAAGGGCGCGGCTGGCAAGAAGCAAGGACAGGACGGTGGTGAGAGGCCACAGAGGGTTCCTTACAAGAAGAGGGAAGAGGGCAATGGTGCTATCAAGACGGCTCAGGATATCAGCGTTGCCAGACTTACTGGTGCACCTGTTGCTCACCAGGGCAAGAAGACTACCTTCGAGTAAAGGAAGGGTGTCTGTCTGTCGTCTGGTCCGGGCCGGTTGGGTTACTTGGGAAGTGGAGGTATTTCGGCGGAAGAGAGAGAAATCTGGGTTCAAATCATGCCGCAGTTCTTCTGTGCGGTGGGAGCTTAATGTTATGCTGTCTTGTTTTATTATGGTGTCTTTTATATACCTATCTTGTTTCTATGGTGTTCGGGTTTATACGACCAAAGGCAATCGATTTGCGTTTCATCTCCTGACTACTTACTGTGTACGAGCATCATGGCGATTTGCGGATGTAAGGCAAAGAAGGCAACCCCAAGATTTGGTAAAAGTGTTGATGCTGATGAAGGAGAGGAGAAAAGGCCCCTCCAAAGGCCTTGGGGCCCCTGGTACATATACCAGACTTCCCGCTCCTTCCTTCCGAGGAACTCATGGGCTCCCGTCCCATATGGGTTGCAGGTGTAGTGGTTCATCCCGCTGGCTTCAGTGGCTTGTAACTTGTAGCTCGGGAGCACATGGGTTCACCCCTCGTTTCGACCAGGTAACTATCCTCTTCCCCCTTTCCCGTCCCGGCCTCACCAGCCACCCCCTTCCTCTTTTTTGTTCTTGCTAGATCTGGTGGCAGTGTTGTGACGAACCCAAGGATTTGTGGAATCGGTTCTCTTCCTTCTTTTTGACAAACGGTAATAAATAGATCGCGGCGTTCTTCTGGTGGTGTCAGGTGGGATGCGCTTCATACTTCCGTTCGCTGTTCTTTTTTATGTTCATACACAGTTTTTTCTGCTTGTTGGCACATCAAGTACAGCTCAGGAAGGGAGACGCTCGTTTTCGTCATTCCAACATGCTCAAACATCAATCTTCTCTAGTAACGTTCCAGTGGTATCCAGCTTCTCTCTGGGTAACATCTAGCCATACACAGACAGCTTTCTCCTCGGTTGTGATTGTGCTGCCGACATTTAAGAGAAAGAAGATCGGAGGTCTACGCAGCTGTATGTAAGGGGAATAAGTGAGAACCAGGAGGCAGGTTCAAGTCATCTATTGTCCCATCTTTAGCATAGGTTCTCACAACCAGGTTCGTTTGATACCCAACCGGACGATTCGCTTCTTTTTCTTCGTCCCATCTATTATAAACTAAGTAGGACCTGACCTTGAACTATAACACAACTCCCCCTCCCTCCCAAACTCTAATCCAACCCTCTCTCTTGGCAGCTCAGCACCTCACCTCACCACCTCACCACCTCACCACCATATTACCATCTAGATTACCACCCATCCCCCCACCCTTCATCCCCATCCACATCCACCTTCGGCTTCGTATCAATCTTTTTCACTGTCGCCGGTGCAGGCTTCTTACTAATAGGCAACGTCTTCTTCACCGCCGTCGTCGTCGGCGCTACCTTGGCCGTCCCCGTCCCCGTCCCCGTCTTAGCCAGTCCCTTGGGTAGGGTTTTCGGTGCAGCCAAGGGATTCTTCTTCTTCTCCGCCTGCGCCGCCAACCACCCCGCGAAATCCGGTTCATCATCATCGCCGAAGGGTGTGCTGGTTGATGCTGGTTTACTGCTGCTGCTTACTGACCTCTTTGCTGATGACGATGTTGGTTGTGAGAGAGTTTCAGAGCTAGCGCCCCAGTTATCATCTCCTGCCCCCGCTGCCGTGTCGTCGTCCATGTCGCCCATATCGCCCCAAGCGTCTGCGTCGTCTTCTTGCGGTTCGGGATCGGCGAAGAAGGAGTCTCCCATTGACGGAGTTGTGGGCGGCGGTGGGGATTTGAGTGCCTGTCTGTGTAGTGCCGAAGCAGAAGATGAGGTGGGCCGTTTGGGAGTTGTGGTAGAGGTGGGCGTGGATAACCCGCTGGCGCTGGGAACGGGCGACGGCGCACCAGACCCGTTGGGTTGCATCTCCCCTGCCGCGCTGGAGAGCTTGTTGGTGAAGCTGGAGATGGCCCAGCCTGCCCAGGCGGCTGCTACGGCGCCGGAGCCGGAGCCGGAGTTGGAAGCGGCTGCGGCTTCCGCAGGTTGGGGTGTGCTCATACGCGGTTGGGCGGTTTCGGGGGGTATTACGGTTTCGGGCATGTCTTGTTGGGCTTTGCGGATGCGTTGGAGGTAGACGTCGATGGTCTTGTTGGCTTGGTCCCGGATGAGCTTCTCCTTGTCGATGAGGAGGGGGGAGACGGCGGGTATTAGGCGCGTGGCGCAGTCTTCGTCGGAGAAGTACTCGACTGTGACGGCGAGAGCCATCAGGGAGGCGTTGCGGGCGTGTACGAAGGGGTCTCGTAGAGAGCGGGTGAAGGCGGCGATGAGGACCTTGGCTCGGTTGGAGGTTCCCAGATACTTGGCGATCTTGCCGAGGCAGATTGTGGTGTTGGTACGAATACCGGGCTGTTCATCGTTGGCGGTTTTGGCGAGGTATCTGAGCAGGTCGCCATTGATGGTACGGTCCGACAGTTTGGTGATAATAACTAGTACGGATTTGAGGGTTTGCTCGCGCACAATGGGGGCGAGATCGGTGAAACCCGCAACCTAAAAGTATTTGCCGTCAGTATCAACTGCATCTGTTTGTGCCATCATTGTGCGCCTGGGATCAATAACAAGGCTGAGACTTACTATTTGCGGAAAGATCTTGTCGTTTACCACTTTTTGTGGTAGCCTGTCGATCATGAGCGACAGATTGTCTAGCAAACACACCCTGATCGCTCTATCGGGGTTTCCGAACAAGCGAATCACAACAGGAGTAACTTTTGTGTCAAAGTCCTCGTTCGAAAGCTTTGTTGCAATCTTCATCACTACTCCAAAAGCTTTAGGACCACCGCCACCAAATTCTACCGATTTGAGTAGCTCGGGTAGGACCTTCATCTTGAAGAAATCTTCAGGGAAGTCGTCTGAAAGCTGGTCGAGATCCTCCAGGAAGGCCTCACGTTCGGTTTCCGACTTGACTCCCAAGTTGTCAACTCCTTCGGTGAGTTTGATCAGTGGGCTGTCAAAGAAGGATCCAGTCCGTAGTCCTTGTTCGAGGAAGTGGGCAGCGCTGAGTCTCGCTTTGGGGTTGGCGTTGATGAGGCGCTTGTAGCTCGCTTGCATGCTGGGCGGGATGCTCTTAGTCTGTCCAAGTTGGTCCGACCCTATGAAACTGCCGTTGAAAACCTCGTAGATCAAGATGCCGAAATCATACGAGTCGACCGCATGGTGTGGGCTTTTCTTGATAACATCCCAACCGCCATTTGCGAGTTCAGGAGGACTGTACCTCCCTGAGTCTGGCACGACACTGCCGTATCTCTGTTTTGGCACGTTAGCACCCCATGTTCTCCCGAGTGCCTTCACCGTGGGTTTAAACGTACGTATATCAAAGCATCGTCGTCCTTGACATTGCTCAGGACTTCAAAGCCACCAAGCTTCCACTCGCCGCTCTCGGATGTGTATATCGAGGCGACCTTGAGGTTGCCGTGTATCGAGGATGCGTCACTGTTGATAAACTTGAGGGTTTTCTGTAGCGCCAGGGTCAGCCGTCGGTCCTAACGGTCAGACCAAGATATGTGAATCATACCGCTACGCTGTATAGGCCCCATTTCGCAGTCTCCGGACTTAGGCTCTTTCTCTTGACGTGCCAACTTAGGGGAATTAGCCGCTCGGTGGCGATGTAGATGTAGGAGTCTGTCTTTTGCGCAAGGCTCAGCTTAAGCAACCACAACGTTGCATGGGAAAAGATGCCCTACCTCGACCGTATCCAAGACCTTGATGACGCCGGGATGTCGTAGTGTTCGTAGCTTCTTGAGCGCATTCTTAGCTAGGGGAAGCGCAGATCGGTTGGCGGAGATGTCAAAGGAGAAGATGCTGCAGTTGGACCCGTCCTCCTGTAAATAATATAGGGATTAGCTGGCGAACTCTTTTGTGTGCCACGGGAAGGAGAAGAAGGGTGTAACGAGGACAGGCACGTACGCGTCGAGTTCCGTTGTAAAGGGTCCAGATGGAGGGGTCGAAATCGACCTTGTCGCCAAAGTTATAGGGGAATGGGGGCCCCTTTGCGATGGCCGATGCGACAGCCGATTTGAGGAAGTCCATGGCGGATGTCTCGTCTTGGGAGCTCGAAGTGCCTTCACTCGATTTTACAGGCGTGTAGCAAGATATCTGGCCGTCTGGAGAGTCGAGTCGGGAAAAGGGGTGGTGGGATGCAAGTTGTCGCAAAGCACATGTCCAAGGAGGTTATCGCGAATTCCACTTGTTGGAGCCCCCTGCAGGCAGCGCCGCTCTGGAAGTTCGTTCGGCGGGTAAACACGACGCTAGCGAGCTACAGGGAGCTTGTAGGCCAGGGTGGCCCCTAGCACTCAGACTCCACGACCACGACATCTCGATGGTTCCTTATAGGGTCCGTGCACTATTCACTTTTAGCGCCCGGGCGGGTGTTGGTTCGGGAAGGAGAGGCCAGGCGGATTTTATGGGAAGTTGGGCTCCACTGGAACATATTTTGGTCCACACTCCACAGTCTTTCCATCGTCATCTTCCCTCAACTGACAACAACGTCCTTCGCTTCCTTTTGTTTATTATTACATCAAGTATTCATGACCAGCAAGCTTCACCAACACACCACAAGTCCTCAACCTTGCCTCCGCGATCTCCGGGTCTCTGGTCGATGGTCAGCAACATCGATGCTGGTTCCTCACATGGCCTAAGCAACCAAGCTTCTCCAGGCGCTGGACGGCACCCCGGGATCCGGCAGGCGGGGTTTGGTTACTCAAGCGGGAGAGACGCAAGGTTGAGGCCAGGTTGAGTACCAAGGGAAGCTCTGGTGTTTATGTGTACTCTGACATTGACTGCTTTACTGGTATAAGGAGCATTCCCGTCTATCTCGCATCAGGTAAGCTTGCCTCACTCCAACTCACCCTCTCACTTCACACGGCAGCGTCTATGATGAGCAATTGGTAAAAGGTCCGACGACCGATAGCTCTTCTGGGGTCATGGTTCTGTGGGTACAATGGGAATTCTCGCGCCTCACTCTTTGTGAGTGCGCGTCCACTGCCAATTCATTTGCCCACTCCTCGTGCTGTCCTGAGACTATCGGCAGCACGACATGCTTGGCGGTTGGATACATCTGATAGCTGCCTGTCCGGAGCTCCCCGAGTCTCTGTCGACAGAGGCTACTTCCACTTTCCAGGAGCCCGACTCTCAACTGCTCTATGAAGCCGGGCCAAAGGCAGTGGGGGACAGGAAAGACATGGGGAGAGTACTCGACTTTGATCGTGGTCTTCCCGTCCTTGTTACCTCAGAATCATGAAACCGTTGTGGCTGGTCTGGATGAGGACTATTAGGAAAAACTGAAAAGACCTGAGACGCAAGTTGCCTGTGTTGTCCTATCACAAGGACTATACCAAAACCACCCCTTATATGGTTTCCTTGGCCCCTGAGACTTTTGTTTTCGTGCTTCACAGCCTGGGATTGGCCTGCTAACTTCATACAAAGACTTTCATAGGACGGCTTATACATCCTGCTTACTCTAGATGTCCCCTTGCAGACGTCTAGACCATACGTTATATCTCGTACATTCATACAGCCCAGGGCGACCACACCTGGCGCCTCGGGCTTCTTTAGGCACGACCTGATCGATGCCGTCTCGTTGCAGATATTGCAAAAAGGAAGCCAGTATTACAAGACCATTATTCCGATGCATCAGTTGTGATAGAAGTTATCATTCCGCATGCCATGTTCCACATCCCACCCGGTCAACGTAGGTCTTTTTTTCTCTTGTCCTCTTTTCTGTACTTCCATATCATGCCCGTCATCCCTCATGTTTTCAAATTCCCTCCCGATATGAACTCGCAATCACCTCTTCGTCGTCACTAGAGTCAACATGGAACTAGCCACAAAAATGCCAGAAAAGAGATGACAACCAACGCATCAGTTGCAGTTGTGTACTTGACAGAGGGTTCGCAGTAAATGGTAAAGGTTAGGGCGGGCCCACTCGTAGCCAATTAAGGAAAGCTTCCACCTGCCTATTTACACTTTCTATTTTGCTCTTTCCTCTCTGCCTGCTGCGGATTTGCACAACAGACAACATAGCCATTCCACACTCGTCTCACCTTGTTCGCACTTCATCTTCAAGACAACCTCAACATGCACTCAGTTCCAGATGTCGACAGTCGACCCATCAACTTTCAAAGAAAAGACTTCCTGTCCACCGCACTATTTTCTTGCTTGTCTCTCTCTTTTGGGTATACTAACCATTCACTACTATATACAGTGACTGGACATGTCATCGCTGTATAGTGGATAGCCAAGAGGCAGCACGACGCCATCATTACCATGCCAGGTCGTCATTCTCTCTGCGTTCAGCCTCGTCAACCACCTCACTCCGTCTCTCCACCACCTCCACCGTCGGTCTCCCCAGAAGGCCCTCCTCGGCGATGGGCTACTCTGTCTCCTCTTCCTCGACCGACAACACTCAGCCTACTCGTCTCATCCCCTGCTCTATTCCACAATGCGAGGCACCTTCAGTCAATATCTTCTGTGCCCAGCATCTAAAGTCTTTTCCAGTACCACTGCCCGTCAACCTGGCCACTTCTGTCTCTCAAAAACCTGACGCGGCTGCTACTTCATCGAGGTCATCAGTACAGCCATCCTCATCGTCTCAGTCACCACCCATCACCTCACATTCAGTTGATGGTCAAGTTGGCGCCGGAAAACCAGCCCAGACGCACAGCGAGGCTGAAGTTGCCGATGTTGCTAGACAAAGTCCACAAGGTTGCACACCAAATCCTCTGGAGGCAGGTCCGGTTAAGAACCGTTCTTCGCCCTTTCCCACCACAAAGTCAAAACTCTTGCCGGGAAATATTGTTAGGCGCAAAACTGCCGGCAAAGACCCATACCTAAACGGACGGACTCCTAAACCTAGACCCGGCACGCATAAAGGTTCTACCTCCTTAGCGCAAAACTTAAACTCGGCGTCAACTGGGTCCTCTTCACTTAGACCCAAGGTCCTCTCTTCTACCACAGCAAACTCCATCTCCCCACCTTTGACCACAGACATCAGTTCCTTGTCAGTTTTGAGCGGTGGGCCACCTAACAAGAGCTCGAGTTTATCGCCTTCTTCCAACAGTATTGACAGCAGTCGCATTGACGGTTCTGAGACTCGCGACAAGCCTCGATCAGAGGCCAAATCTCAGGAGTCTACGCAGCCCGCCAACATGGCAATCGATGCCCCTTGTCTGTCCGCTGAAAAGCAATCACCGGGTGGGCGCCAAAATGGTTCTACACAACCGTCAACCCCGGGGCTCCCACCGAGGAGGATAGCAGAACTTGCACGACAGTTGGGATTTTCAGATGAGATGCAAGATGCGGCCTGCAGTGGCTCGGCTGTGCATGGTCCTCAGCAACCTATGAAAGGTCCGACCCCCGCTCAGAATCAAGCGCCGCAGAACAATCTTCCTCCTGCAACTCACCAGCAAAATTTATCTGGAGGCATCTCAAGCTTGCAAGTTATAATGCCAACCGGTCAGAGCAGTAATTATATGTCTATGGCCGATAGACTTATGGTGCACTATGCCAGAAGTGCATTTGATCTCGCGGGCTATAACCCCCCAGCAGGGCTGATACGAGGGTCTATGTCCGCCCATTTTACTGCGAATGGGGCCGAATCAAGTACCACAGAGTCTCTCCCAGATCTCCGCGGTCAAGATTTACTACAGGGGTCGAGGGTTCCAAGTAATCCAGATCAAACAGTTGGGCAACCTAGACCACTGCCTCCACAGAAACCCCAGCAACCTCAGCCCAGGCCACGACCCATAGTGACCAATATACATGAGCCGATCATAATATCAGATTCAGATTCGGATTCCGGAGAACATTCGGAGCCGGAGCTGCAAGCAGAATCAACCCCTCCACCGGAACCGGCACCAGTTCCAAAGCCGGTACAGTCACAGCAGAAGCAAAAGTCACAACAAGGGGAGCCAGCCCGAGAATCGGTTCCTCCAGACACAGAGCCAGAACCCGTACCTGAGCCAGTCTCGAAAGCTCAACCGAAACCCAAACTAATACCCCAACCCGTAGCCAAACCGACACCTCAGCTCAGTCCACGCAAACAGGCCAATCCGCTCCCAAAGAAAGTTCCAACACCGATAGAGCAGCCGAAGCCAACCGAGTCGCTCCTCCCTCATACCACGCCAACTATTTCAACATATGAGCAAAATCTTTTATCTGCTTCAGCAGCAGCAACGGCAGCCTTACCAACTCCCCCGACAAAAGCTCCTCAACCTCCAGTCCCAGACGAGCCACTGTACGCTCACATTGATCCCCGGATACACTGGCCACAACGACATTCGCAAGAATGGTTTGAAGCCAAGCAAAAGGAGATTCAAGCCCGCGGTAAACGTAAAGCCAACTTTGGCAAAGCTGCTCGAAGTATGCACAGGCAGCGGGTGGCTGAAGGACCACCGGAGACTCTTGAGGAGACGTTACCGGATAAGGTGCTAGATAACCCGGCTTGGATGGATATGCTCAAGAAGCTACGGGATATGAAGCCTGCGGCTGGAAGTGGAAAGGGAAATGAAACTACTGGTACTGCCACTGCGATCACAGCGACAGCGTCAGCAACAGCGACGACTACAAGAGGGCGAAGAACCGGCGGCGGGTTGAAGAGGACGTTCTCAAATGTCTCTACGGGAACCAATGCCAATAGTGGTGAGTCTGAAACAGCCGAACCAGCAGACAAGGCTGTCACTACTCCTAACCCAAAAAGGAGAGCAACTGGTGCCGGGCTGAGGAGGGCGTTGTCGAATGTCTCGACGGGATCGCCACTTTAGATGGCACAGCTTAGTCGATCACCGAGAAAAGGGACCGGGAACTGCTACCCATAGCAAAGGCTTGTTGAAGGAAAATCACCGCATTTTCTAGAGTCTCTTCTGAATGCTCCTGCTGAAGTGCAGGATAAGAGTGTTTGGAAAGAATTAAAAGAAAGCACAAAATCAAGGTACAGACTCCATTTTAGTGTTGACGGTTTGGTTGTGTTGTTTACTTGTGGCCATTGTGAAGTCAAAAGACACCGACAGACCTTCAAGTTGTACTTGGAAACTTGCTGAAATAAATTGTCAACCACGAACGGCAATCCTTATCGCACTGATATGGAACAGCTCGCAAAATTTAACATTTCCAATTCCCGCCTGATTGTTACGTTTTCCCGAGTGTCTTTTGATAAAAGCTTCGGACACTCCATCTTGGCGGAAGCAAAGCAAGGTCATCATTGAGTTTCGACTGTCAAAACACCTGGTCCTGGTTATCGAAACACTGTTGTATCGACGCTCGTTACTATGGTAACATTGATGTTGACTAAAGTGAAGAAGAACCTTGATGACTGTGTTGACTTGAAAACGAAAAGAAGCAACCAAGTCAGGGGTTTAAGTCTAGACCAGTGGATCGAACCCTAAAAGGTGGAGCACCCCGCGCTCCATAACGCCAAGTGGGCACTGTAGAGTCATTGCTCACTGCCCGCCGGGCTCCGCTCCGCAATCGGGGAACCCTCACGCCGTCCTCCAGAAATGGGAATCAATTGAAATTCAACAAAATTTCAGTGAACGTGACGCATCTCACAAAGATCTTCCATTTGTGTTCTTGGCATAGGCGGGCCGGTTGTTTACTCTGTCATCCATCCCCCCTTTCTTTCTGTGAAACCCTCACCACTGGGTTCAACCCCTGGTAGTAAACACAGCTTCACTCCTCCTTATCTCTAGGTACCTCAAAGCAGACAGACACAATGGCGTCCTCCCAGCAGATCGAAAAGTTCGTCATCAAGACGCCTTGCTCGAGCGCCAACATCGGCCCCGGCTTCGACGTCATCGGCCTGGCCTTGTCCATGTACCTGGAGCTCCATGTCACCATCGACCGCTCCAAGACGACTTCGGACCAGCCGCTTAACTGCCGCATCACCTACGAGGGCCAGGGCGAGGAGGATATTAGCCTGGATCCCGAGGTGAACCTCATCACCCGTGTTGCTCTCTACGTCCTCCGGTGCAACGACCAGCGCAGCTTCCCCGCCGAGACTCATGTGCATATCAAGAACCCCATCCCCCTCGGAAGAGGTCTGGGTTCCTCTGGTGCGGCTGTCGTCGCCGGTGTCCAGCTCGGCAAGGAGGTCGGCGGTCTGCATGACCTCACTCCCGAGCGTCTCTTTGACTACTGCCTCATGATTGGTGAGTCACTTACACTCACTCATTCACCTTGAACAAAACACACTAACAAAAACTACAGAGCGTCACCCCGACAACGTCGGTGCTGCCCTCTTCGGTGGCTTCGTCGGCACCTACCTCAAGCCTCTCACCCCCGAGGAGACCGCCCGCACTGAGATTCCCCTCAGCGAGGTCCTCCCCGCCCCTGCCGGCGGTGTCGACACCGGCGTCATGCCCCCTTCGCCTCCCCACGGCATCGGTCACCACATCAAGTTCCCCTGGGCTCCCGAAATCAAGGCCGTGGCCATCATCCCCGAGTTCGAGGTTCCCACCGCCAAGGCCCGCGAGGTTCTTCCCGCCGAGTATCCCCGTGCGGATGTTGTATGTCTTCTTTCCCCCCTTACCCTCACTATCTACCTACAACCCCGACCCGCATAACTAACTCTTTGCAACCAGACCTTCAACCTCCAAAGGATAGCCCTCCTCCCCGTCGCCCTCGGCCAATCCCCTCCCGACCCGGAGCTCATCAACCTGGCCATGCAAGACAGGCTGCACCAGCCGTACCGCCAGGTCTTGATTCCCGGCTTGACCAAGATCGTCGAGTCTATGACGCCCGCCACGCAGCCCGGTCTCTTGGGCGTCTGCTTGTCCGGTGCCGGCCCGACGATCTTGGCGCTGGCGACGGAGAACTTTCAGACTATTGCCGAGAAGATCATTGAGGAGTTTAAGTCCAACAACATTGTCTGCCGCTGGGAGCTGTTGGAGCCGGCGGAGGGGACTACGGTTACTAGGGCTTAGATACCCTGGGATGGGTGTGCCCGTGGGAGGGTGACTGAGTGACTGGGTGATAGAGGCGGAGGAGAGTGGGAGAAAACGGATTGGGTAGTGGGCTTAGACATTGGAGAAAAACGAAGACAAAAAAACAGAAGAAAAACTCGTGATACCCCTCATTCCTCATTCCGACGCTTCCCTTTTGAGTTTGCCGTCCCGAGATGCTAATGATCGTACGAGATTGCCTGCCGACGTTTTTATTTCTCCGAGTCCCAAGATATCAAAACAAGGGGTTCCACTCTTTCGAGCCAAGGGAGACCTCACTCTTCCGGACTTTTTCAAGTTCGAAGTTCGAAGTCAAAGTGTCGAAAAGCCGCGCCGC
The DNA here is from genome assembly GCA_009806235.1 of Neurospora sp. CHS-2018c. Classification (NCBI taxonomy): domain Eukaryota; kingdom Fungi; phylum Ascomycota; class Sordariomycetes; order Sordariales; family Sordariaceae; genus Neurospora; species Neurospora sp. CHS-2018c. Next base: position 382,017 of record RAPC01000041.1, on the reverse strand, counting down.
GCCGCGTTAGTCTTCCCTCCCGAGTTCCGGGTACATCCGTACATCGCGCTTAACGATCCGATCGGCTGACGTGTGGAGCCCCCGACGACACGGGCGGTCCTGGACGGGCTCCGCTTTGGGACCGGATGTGGTCCGTTGCCGCGTTCGGGCTCCGCTAGATCCGGGAAGAACCGAGAAATCTCACGATGGCTTCATTCCGTGTTTGTCCGGTCCGGGTTACGAGTTGTGATGAAAAAACTCGTTTGAACTCGGATTGAAGTTTCGTGTGGTACGTAGCTGTGTCAACTCGGATCCCGGGCTGGACCAAGGATGGAAGATGACAGCGGTAGTGGCCGGATCTGAGACATTTGCAGCTGTCATCGCAAGTTCCCGTGTCTTGTGGACGGCAGCGGACAATCGCGAAAGTGCATCACAGCCCGTGAATTGCCATATTCCGGGAAAACTTACAACCGTCCCCTAGAATCCTGGGTTACGTTTCGTCGTTTCCCATTCCCATCGTCAGGGCCCGCCCGCCGGTGCCATCCGGAGAAACATCCAGGCGCCAGCCGCCAGGTAGGAAACAAGTTATTCCTGTCATTGTCGCCCTTTCCGCCTGTCAGCGCAGTCAGCTGAAAGCTGTTTCGTTTCGCCTTCACTCCCAACCCAAACCCAGGAGCCCAAAAACAGCGTCAGATCAGCAGCATCCAGGCCCTTCCATTGCCCTTCACCAATGGCCACCCCTGTCGCCGTTCGCTTCCAACGGCCAACAACACCATCTTCCGCGCGCCCCACTCCCCTTTCTTTCATTTTAGTAATCTACCCAATCACAGCTAGACCAAGAAAGTCGGACTCCCCCGATCACACCACGACCGGCCGACACTCAGCACCGGATCGTGCCATTCCCTTCCTGTGTCGTTCACTCTTCACTCGTTTCTCGCTGGAAAGCCTGAAAGCCTGGATCTTCAGCAGTCACAGGGAAGAGTCCGGGGCAATTACACCTCATCTTATTGGCCAGATGGAGGGAGTCGTAGGGCTGAGTAGCTGAGGAGCTGGGAAACTGGGGAGACAAGGGGGGGCTTGGCATCTGGTGTTTTAGGAGGCCTGGTGGTATGATATGGGTCGTTCGCTTCTCCCGTCTGGACTGAGGCGGGAGTGAGGGTTGGGAGGGTTAGACGTGTGGACGAACAGAACCCGGAGGATGGTGGTGAGATTCTGGATGGGGGATCTGACCATCATGATGCGGTTTTGGTGAGATGACCTTGAACGCAAGGCCAATATTGGTACCGTCTAGCTGGGACTGGACCCGTCTCGTTGGGTTATTGCGGAAGTTCAATGTTGGAAGTTCGGGAGAGATCGCGATGCGGGATCTTGGTGTTGCTGAAGAGACGGAAGCAAGAGATGGAAAGATGGTATAAGAACACAACTTTCCATCGACGTTGTGATACCCTTTCTTCTATCATCATCAGCATCAACATCAAAGCATCAGTAGATCCTAGATCTCTTGTATCGGAAATAACAAACTCTCCTCAACCTTCTTCACCAACAACCACTCAACAATACCACTTCGGTATCACCAACCACACAACTTCACTCCACTTTTTTCGAGTAACATCACGATCAAAATGGTCTCCCCCATCCTCGCCCGCTCCGCCTTCCGCGCCGCCACTCAGGCCACTTCTCGTAACGCCGTCCAGGGCACCCGCCAGTTCTCCGTCCTCCAGTCCATGCGCCAATGGGCTCGCAAAATGGAGATGCACACCCCCTACGAGCGCATCCCCACTCAGACGGGCGCTGCTGGTGCCGATTGGGGTGCTTCCTTTAAAAGGATTGCTGGTCAGGCTGCTGTGTAAGTTACCTTACTCTGATGTTTCTGAGGATGAATGAAACAAAACGGGACTGAAAGACTGACTGGATTTGTGACGAAAACAGCTTCCCCCTCGTCGCCGGCTCCATCCTCGGTTGGCCTTGGCTTGCTAAGACGCTGCTTGATGGTCACATTTAAGCTGAGCTCTGAGCTTTTCTTTCTCTTCGAGGAACACAACATCGAACATCGAATTCGGGCTTCGAGCCGAGCCGGACGGGTACGCCCATCCCTAGCATGGCTAGGTAGATCTGTACGACGACGGACGGCAACTCGAGTCCCAGTGGAGGATGACCACAACAAACATTACACTACACTGCACATACTTTTGCATTTTTTTCTTTTCTCCACTTTGTAATTGCGAAATCACACACACATTTGGTTGGCGTCCAGGGGAATATTAGGTGGCAGGCAGGCAATTTGGGGTTTCGATACCAATGGGAGTTTACTTTTGCAACAGAAGCAACTTTGTTGGTTTTGAAAGACTGGATGGCCTAGAATTTTAGAGCCGGTCATGGCATGAAATAAAATATTTGATTGCTGAACAAGTTGTCCTTCCACTACGCCTTCATGACTTTGCGATTTTGACTTTGACTTTGACTTTGGCTCTGACTTTTTTCTCCGGTTACTTACTTACTTGACATACCACAGCAAAGTTCAAGCCATGGATCAGCTTTCCTCGCGCTTTTGTAAAGTGTTCACAAGGAGTAGGGATGTAAATGCCCTCCCTCTCCAAGGTAACAAAAATGAAGATGTTGTAGAGAATACTTTGGTGAAAAGTGCAACAAGCGCAATAAAGTGGAATGAATGGGAGACTGCGGTCACTACTCACGTGGGATCGATCCCCAAGGGGCAAAATGTATGTATTAACCATGCCACAGCCCGACACAGACTCAGCCAAAAAAGAGGAGATGGGAGGAAGTGGCTGGGCGAGCCGGTGATAGAAGGGGGAAAAGATAATTACCTGCTCGAAGTGAGGAGTGAACCCATGTGCTCCCGGGTTGCAAGACAGCGGGACGAACCATTATACCTGCGACCCATATAGGAGCCCATGAGTTCCTCGGAAGGAAGGAGCGGGAAGTATGGTATATGGACCCGGGTGACAGGTGGGTATGGGTAGGTAGGTACTGGTACAATTATGATACGACTAGCAGTGGTAACGTTAGTTGGAGGCTGATGATAGCTTCATAGTCACTCGAACTGTACCACCATAGACGTCTTGAACCTGCCTCCATGTGCCTGCGCCTTTGGAATATGTCAGATGGGTTAGGGTTACCATGGTGATAATCAAACCCCCAGGTTCCCTTACGAGTTTAATTCAACCACCTCCCATACCCGTCCAAGTCGTCCTCATCATCGTGTATCACCCCTTCACATCAAAAGTAGACCGTGATCTTGCTTTTACGTATGTTTTTGTCATACATATCAACACTAAATACAACTTGGTATATACAATCTTCTCTCATCTATCCGTCCATATACATTTTATGTATGTCCGGTCCATTCCTTTTTGGTAAAACCTGTACACCTTTTTCCTGCACCTGTATCCATCCATGTCTTTCTGTATATGCACGAACGCTTGTCAGAAACTTTTCAACTCGCTTCGGGATATCGTCCTCCTCTTTTCCTTCCTTTTACCTATCCTGTCCCCAGGTCCCCTTCCTCCACCAGACCAATCAGGGCCACTTAGATACCCTTCGCCAACAAGTTCAGCGCGCTACCCGCCAAAATGAAACCAGCCTGATCCTTCGAAACAGCATGCTTGGTCTTAATCTCCACCACCTTGCCGGTATCCTTCTTGGTAACCCGCAGGGAAACCTCACCCTGGCCACCGTTCTTCAGCATCTCGTACAGACCGACAGTAGCCACCTCATCGCCGGCGTCAATCAGATCGTAATCGTTCTCATTGGCGAACGTGAGGGGCACGACACCCTGCTTCTTGAGGTTGGTCTCGTGGATTCTGGCAAAGGACTTGGTGACGATGATCCTGGCTCCCAGATAACGGGGCTGAAGGGCAGCGTGCTCGCGCGCGGAGCCCTCGCCGTAATTGTGCTCGGCGACGACGAGCCACGGCTGGCCGCGCTGCTTCCACTGCTTGGCCAGCTCGGGAATCGTGTGCTTGGAGCCGTCGAGGTCGTAGGCGACGTTGACCTCGCCCGTGGCGGCGTTAACAGCCGTGTTGAGCGTGTTCTCCGAGATGTTGGGCAGGTGGCCCTTGTACTTGAGCCAGGGGCCGGCGGCGGAAATGGTGTCGGTGGTGCACTTGCCGGTGACCTTGACGAGCACGCGGAGACCGGACAGGTCCGAGTCGGGGAAGGTCTCGAAGGGCTCGAGGAGGGCGAGACGCTCGGAGGAGGGCGAGATGGCGACGTCCACGTTCGCGTTGGGGCTTCCAGACTGGACTTGGAAGACCTCGCGGCCGGCTTCGAAGGGGGTTTCGGGACCTTCGAGACCCTTGGGCGCGGGGAACTTGAATTCCTTGCCGTCGGGGGTGGTCAGGCTGTCGGTGATGGGGTTGAAGGTGGTGGAACCGGCGTAGGCCATGGCGGTGACGATCTCGGGCGAGGCGAGGAAGTTCATGGTCTCGAGGTTGCCGTCGTTGCGACCGCGGAAGTTTCTGTTGTAGGAAGTGAGAATGGCGTTGGGAGTGCCCTTGGGGATGTCATCTTGACGCTTCCACTGGCCAATGCAGGGACCGCAGGCGTTGGAGAGGACAATACCGCCAGCCTTCTCGAAGGTCTGAAGGGTGTTGTCTCTCTCAAGAGTGGCACGAATGCCCTCGGAACCGGGGGTAATGTAGAAGTCGGCAGCGGGCTTGATACCAGCCTGCTCGGCGGCCTTGACAATGCTCTCGCAACGGGTCATGTCCTCATAGGAGCTGTTAGTGCAGCTACCAATCAAACCAGCAGAAAGCTTCTCAGGCCACTTCTGCTCCTGGACAGTCTTCTTGAACTCGGAAAGAGGGATGGAAAGATCGGGAGTGAAGGGACCGTTGATATGGGGCTCGAGCTTGGAAAGGTCGATCTCGATCAACTCGTCGTACTGGGCGCCCTCGTCGGCCTTGAACTTGAAGAACGAATCCTGGCCGGTGCCCCTGCTGAAGTTCTCGAAGTTCTTGGCGTCCTTGTCGGCCTGCTCGCGGTTGGTGGCCTTGAGGTAGCGGCTGGAAGCCTCGGTGAAGGGGAAGATGGAGGTAGTGGCGCCAATCTCAGCACTGTAGCAACAAATGTCAGTCAATACATTCTAAACGGCGAGGGGAAAGCTTCAGAAGGACTCACCCCATGTCTGTTTTTGTAGATGTTAGTGTCCAATCTAAAAAAAAAAAAAAGAGGGGGGAAAGGGAGGAGGGGAGACCCACTACAAAGGGATGATGAACCAGTGCACGACAAAGACTGACTACCATTGCCTATCAAAGAAAACATGAACGTTAGCGATCAGACAGAGGCAGTGTCACGATAGCTGTCATGGTCAGTCATGTTGCCAGTTGCTACTGTTGCTGCTGCTGCTGCTGCTGTTGCATACGGTTCCCCCGAATGGATTCATGGAAAGGGAAAATGTGTTCTGGAAGCAAAAACATACCGAAGTACTCAACAATGTAGCCAGTACCACCGCGGACGGTAAGACGGCCGGTAAGGTACAGAATAACATCCTTGGCGCTAACCCAATCGTTGAGCTTGCCAGTCAAACGAACACCGAGGATCTTGGGGGCCTTGAGCTCCCAAGGAGCACCAACGAGAGCCTCAACAGCATCAGCACCGCCGACACCGATAGTAATGGTAGTCAAACCACCAGCGTTGGGAGAGTGGCTGTCGGTTCCGAGCATCATGAGACCGGGGACGGCGTAGTTCTCGAGGACGGTCTGGTGAATAATACCAGCACCGGGAGGCCAGAAGTCGATTCCATACTTCTTGCCAGCCGACTCGAGGAAGTCGAAAACCTCGTTGTTGGCCGCAATACCGGCCTTCAAGTCCTCATCGGCACCCTTGGATCCAACAATCAAGTGGTCGCAGTGAATACTGGCAGGGATGACGGGCTGGGGAAGGTTGCAAGTCATGAACTGCAGGAGAGCCATCTGGGCGGAGGCATCTTGCATGTTCACACGGTCGGGCTTGAGCTTGAGGTTGGCCTTGCCGCGGACGTCACGGCCGCCGTTGGTGTTGGAGAGGAGCGACTCTTCGACATTGTCGAGGTGGGAGTAGAGGATCTTCTCGGCCAGGGTCAGGCGCTGCGAACCCAGCACGCGGCGGACCTCGGAGTACTTGTTGTAGAGGGTCTCATATCTGGGAGGGAGAACGCCGCTGTTGTTGGAGGAGGTGGAAGAAAAGGAGCGGGCGGAAGCGCATGCGACGCGCGGGAGCTGCTTGGCTTGGATTGCCCGCTACGAGAAAGGACGAGAGGTTAGCGCTGGTGAGTCACCAAATAGGCCTTTATTTTGTACAGGGTTGCGCTCGGGAGATGGCATACCTTCAGGGCAGCGCCTGAGCGACTGGCGAGATCAATTGACCTCATGATGTACGATCTGGACTGACAGACTGTACAGGAGGAGGACTTGGTTGTTTGGACGAAACAAGGAGAGGAAGAAAAGAGGAAGGAAAAGTTGGTCCGAATTACGGAGCCATTCCGAGTGCCGCCGCCACCCAAACAGCAAATCCGGGGATGCGGTACACTTAACACTACAGGTACGCTAGCTGCCTTCTTGGCCAATGATATTCCGCATTTTCTCCAATAAATGCAACTTTTTTGTATTTCGCTGTCGCTGTCTTCTGGGATGCCCAAGTCCCCAAAAGTCCCGGATCGCAGGTAAACCCCTGGCAATACCCTTGACCGATGTTGACTTGAGATCCGCCAAGCCGGGGATGTTACATACAGTGGATCACCTCTCGCCATTTTGGACCAATCATGACCCGTATGTTCCTAATCGATCCTTCACGGTCCGCGACTTCGGCCGAGCTTTCATCTTGAATTGTCCTTATATCCGACGGAATTGTATATACGTAGCAATACTTATTGCTACTAAGTATTATGAAAACGACGTGGCGGGCGTTTTTGGGAATTCATGACGTTGTGTGATTTTTCCACTTCTATAGAACATTACTTGCATAACCATGAAACGCCATTGCCATAGCCGATTCTGCTAAACAGCCCGCCAGTCGCGTTCAAAAAGAATACCCGGAAAAAAAAACATATAAAGATGCCTCTGCCATGACACTGCACTTTGCAGCTTCATTCCCTCTTACATAGACAGCACATCATAGAGACGTAGAAATTGAGATCCCTCCGCAGCCGCCCTACACTTCAGTGGTGTTGTAAATTGTCGTCGTCTCCTCAGCCTCATCCAAAAGTTCCCACTAGCGAGCTTCGGAGTAATCGTTCAGAGCGACGCATACAATACCGCGGTGATGGCCGTTGTACTGTCTGATAACAAGCTGGGTGTGTAACTCCCACAGCCGCGCATAATGATCGCTGCAGGCAGTTACCAGGTAGGCACTATCAGCGCTGAAGGCACAGTCCCATACCCAGCGCTGGTGCTCCTTAAGAGTGGCCTCGAGGGGGAACGGCTGCGGTTCCGAATCGGCCGTGGCAGGTTCCATCTCCTTGACTTCCCATATCCTGGCCGTATGGTCGGCGCTACACGTTGCGAGCTTCTTGACATCGGGCGAGAGTAGGATGCGTGTGATGCTTTCCTTGTGTGCGGAAAAGTGGGTGAGGGGGATCAGCTGGGTGCGGTCATAGGCCTGGATGAGTTGCCAAACGAACACGTTGCCCTAGTAGAAAGAAAGCAGGTGTCAGTCTCGGGGAGATACAGCAAGGGATGTCTCCGTGGAGAGAAAACCTACAGCAGTGTTGGCGGCACAAAGGAGTGTACCGTCACTGGCAACAGTGACACTTGTCACTGAAACATCCTCCTCGGGGATTAGCTGGTGCGAGCAAGTGTTCTCGGCCAGATCCCACAGTCTGATGCTTCCGGCGCGGTCGCAGCTGATGATCTCTCCCTGATTAGGGTGGATGACAACGTCGTTCGCCGGGGAGCCGTGGTTGTAGCTTCGTTGGATAGTTCCGGTGCGGGTTTCCCAAATCTTGACCGTGCCGTCCTCCGAGCTTGTTACCATCCACTTGCCCTCGCAGTGGAAGGCCACACCGGTCACATTGCCGGTGTGGCCCTGGAAGGTCATGAGGGCCTGGGGATTTGTGGAACGAATGTCGAATAGTTTGACATCGCGGTGGCCGGCGGCGGCGAGGTATCGCTTGTCAGGGGATATGCATAGACGGTTCACTTGAGACTCGGGGTGTTGGATGGTGCGCGAGCAGATTCCTGAGAGCGCCTCCCAGAACCTGATGGTGTGGTCGTAACCAGCTGTAAAGGGCAAAGTGAAAAGTCAGCAGCTGTTCCAGTTTGGCAGAAGGGAGACTTGGATCGAGGGGTTGGGGCATTACTGCATCGGCAAGGTAGACCGGGACAAGACAACTAAGCCATACCTGTGCAAAGGATAACCGACATGATGGCGACTGCGACGGGGAATACAGAGGCTATGATTCCATAGTCCACAGATACTCTTCTTCCGGTGCTCGGGCAGTCGGTATCAGGCAGCGAACGCGTCAATATGGAACGATGAGACTTGGATCACCCGTGACGGTAGAACGAAATGTCTCGAAATGGAACTGAAATCGATGTCAACGACAGAGGGCCTGATGATCGCGGGACGGCACTGGACTGCATCGATTGATAGCAACCTCAACTGATACTTAGAGCTGCATGGACAAGGCAGGGCGGCAGGGGCAGGCAAGAGACAGATGATGAAGTGGAGTGGACTTAAGGTTACCCCACAGTGGAGGGACAAACGGTGGGGCTTAACTTCAACACAGCTTATGTCAGCAGCTGTCCTTGAAATTGCCTGCCGGGACGCCCACTAACACGTCCTCGACCAACCAGCAACAACAATTCCGTTTCCCAACTTCATATTTCTCAAGACAACACACTTCTATACAAAGACCATCAATATCCACTCTTTCGGTTTCTGTCCAGCTCCTCTGCTCACGAGATTTGATTTCTTACTAGACACATAATCCATTTCAATTTCCCTCTTCCTCTACTCTATGATCCAAAAATAGCACCATCTCCAAATTCAGCATATTGTCCTCCTCCAAGGCCTCTGTTCCCCTCGTCGTCCAGCAAACTCGCAGTTTCCACCTTGATGCCGCGAAACACCATGTACACGAACACCCGCTCGTTGCACCTGATGCCGTCATTATCCATATCCGTCTTGGACATACTACTTCGATACCCCCAGCTTCGCATTCATTGGTGATGAGGTCTACGGCAAATCCGAGTGCCAGATGTGTTGTTTCCCTTGCTTCCCGTTTCCCGTCCCCCGCCTCCCAGGTTGGCCTGTGATAGAGTGTCCTGTACAACCGTCCGCCGATATCCGTTCAGCGACCTATCAATATTCGCTCTCTGTTGGTCAACATCTTCTGGGACCTGCAACTTTAAGCGCGAGTGGGCCCTGCTTCTGTACCACCGACACCCTACAGTCCTACTTACTCCGTGGACAGCCTTCTTGTAAGTGAGTAGGTGGATTATCATTGATTGACCCCTGAGAGCACGGGTGGAGGCTGACCTGTCTAGATCCCATTTTTCCCCCCTGCGCAAGGTGAGCCCCGGCCTGACGAACACACCACACAAGTCACCAATCCTCAAACCCCATAATCGGCTGTTTGCGTCTCAGAACCCGTCTTCGCGGCGGACGTCCACCTGTTGGAGGCTTTCTCGGCGCCCGAGTGTGGTACGGGTACCCGATTCCGCCAGAGCTTTCGGATTCTCCCGGTTATCAGCATGATCAACCAACTTCCACGGGGCACCATTCCCGCACTGGACTTTTATTTGCCCGATCGTCTCCTCCCAGCGACCTGCGTCATGTCGCCCGCCATCGCTGTGCTACCTGTCGGTTTCGTTCCATGTCCGAACTTGGGATGAAGTCAAGCTGCCCGCATCTCGAGAAGCACACATGCTCGGTTTCCGTTCCGAACTCAACCTTCGGACTTGCGGTGAGGCCACACCTCAGGTAGTACTCGGAACAGCGTGACTGGACGCGTTTTGTCTCCCATACAAGGCGAACCGAGGATTCGGGTGCTGGGCAGCACAACGCTGGTCACTCGGTGGATGCCCGGTCTCACCGGGAGCACAGCTGGCCACCGGGTCGTACAAGGAGCGGTTCTCCATCCACGACTTTGTCCTTCCTCGAGCTTCACCTCTATCGCAGAGCCTTGAAATCTGTTAGCCTTGGGTTCTTGAGAAAACGACGGCTAACTTGAATCCATCTTACCCATCCCTATCAGCAAATTGGCCGTCCGTCTCCTGCAAAACTACCGGTGATGCAAGCAACCGATATCAAAGAACAGCGTGCTGGTATGCATGCATGGTACCGTTCCCTCACGCGATCACCCAGCAAGGCCCGATGAACCATTTCGTATTCCCGTGGAATGAACCAAGACACGGGAATGCGGCTGGTAGCAGAAGTGTTGACATGGGTGGCACTGAGCCATTTAGAACGACAGGTGGTAACGTGTCTAAGGAGAATCCGATGACCCTCTCGGCTCCAACCGAGGGTTTAAATAGTATTCGGCTGATACGGAATGCGCTGAGCGAATGACTCCTTTCCTATTCCTCCTTCGTGGCTAGGCTGCAGTCTCGGGACCGCAGCCTGACGCACGCAACGCGACGCAGCGCAATGCCAGATGAATGCCAGATCAACTGATCTGAAGCCAACAAAGAAATCCTGTGCGGCCTCCTGGACGCCTGCAGAAAAGAAAAGGGGAAAGGGGAAAAGAGGGGAAACAAGAGCCGAAAACCAGACACCCAACCCCTGAACCCTTGGGGATGAAAAACAAAGAGGTATCAAAACATCCAAGACCCTGATTAAAGCACAACCCCCAAACACCTTGCCAAACACAACATAACCTTGTACTCCCGCCCTTAGCCCAACGTCAGCACAACCGTGCCTTGTTGTTTGTGCATCCCGAGACCTTTAGCATCCTTCTCTCCACATCATACTAGGCAGCGCGTCCGTGTCCGTGAGATGTTGGTGCCCAGCCACCATGCTGACCACATCGCCCATCGTGTCGGCCACCACTACGACCATCGCGCCCATCATTGAATCCACCACTGCCTCCAGAGCCACCAGGAGCGGCACCGCTGAATTGGTATGACGATGGGGCTTGAGCGCCGTGATCGCACGCTAACCAAATCATTCCATTGTGACAACTTCCACACCACCTTTGGATCGTCAGCATCAAGTCCAGGGCTGTAGTAAACGTTGGTGTGTTAACACTAACTGGCGCATACTGCCAGCACAAGCATGGCAAGTGTCGGGATGTACCCTCCGTCCGTTGATCAAAACGCATCCACAGCTTTCGGGCTGGTGGCTAGTCATGATGTTGAAATCTTGTTGATGGGCAAGATAGTGCTGATTCTGCGAGGTAGACAGCGAGTCGTTTACCCAATGGTAAAGAGGTTGGTAGTAAGATCAGATAATCTTGTCAGACTGGAGACTAATGATACAGACAGAGCACGGCGTTGGATGAGCGGAGTTCTTATAGTTATGAACCACGGCACGCACTCGGGATCTTCAGATACAAACGATTATGACTTACTCAGAGACACCACCTCACCGCTAGACACTAACTTTGCGCCATGTCCTGACGTAGCATTGTCTACGCCGGTGTCTGGTATTCCTATCCCAGATCGAAGCCGTTCCAGAGGGGTCTGCTGATCAACGTGGTTGACCGGTGATGATGCTGCCGCTCTGGGATGGGGGGTATGTTGGACCATCAACGCCCTTTGGCCGGTACCATGGCACTCTCAAGCACATCGCGGTTGGGCCGAGGGCACACAAGAGACGGGCCAATGTTGCCAGCGAAGTAAGCCTGTCCAGGTTCGACCCTGTATCAGAAACTGCCCTAGCTCCTTTTCTGGAAGGCATCTCCCGCCTTGTCTCGGTTGTGCTCATCCTGTTCTTTGCAGCAGCAACATGGACTTCCTCTCGGCATGCTTGAAAAGTCGAGCGAGAGATTACCCCAAGCAAGATGCACTATCTCACCGAGTCCGCGATCCCGCACATTGCATTGGACGCTGCAGCTACCCGGCTCTGAGCTGTGCATCGAATGGCAACAAAAATTCATTACAGCCCTGATTGGAAAAGTCCATAGTCCGGCTTACTTGTGTCGACATACTAATTTTCTCTTCGGCTGGACAACAATAATAGCGGATGCGTGCATACTCTTCCTCCAGTAACACGCGGAAATGCGGGCAGAGAGCGCCCAACAGACCGACTTCTGCTACCTTACCAGGAACTCCATTACCTACCCACGATAGCTTTCGCTATTGCGACCAATGTCGAGCTTGGAGTAAGACTCCCAATGATGCCCTCCATCGACCTATTTCATATCAGTACAGTGAGAAGTCGGTTGGGCTTAAACTGTCCATATGTGGCTTCTACTCCAAGCTATGAGACAACACTAAGTCGAGACATCTGGATACTGTCTCAGCAAGCACACGTACATCCCCTCTCCATGACGGACCTACCAGTAAGGTGCGGCTCATACCGAAGCCAGCGGATAAGGTCACTTATGACTGGGATGGTGAGGCCGGATGTTGCCCCAACTTGCCCAACCTTGTTCGTTCCCCGCCATTCCTTCAGGCAATATTTTACCTTCTCTTCCTTTGTCCTGGTTGGCCATGCCATCGAGGTCTCCAGAACCCCTCAAATAACTTTTGAGAACATTCACAATAGTCTTTCATCAGTCGAGCAGGCGGGAAGCGCGGGCTGTATTCCTTGAGCCATGTTTTCGGGGGTTACATATTTACGCCCCGTAAGGCCCTGTGTTCAGTCTGTCGCCTTCCAGTCTCTATGTCCTGTGTCCCATGGGATCTGCCTTTCGAGATTGCCTACCGTCCATCCCCCATTTCTTCTGCTATGATATGCCGTGCTTCTCATCGATCATTCGAGGAGAGTGGTGCGACCAACCAGACCATACTCGACACCTTCCCGTCAAGAACCTGAGTTTGCCAGGTTTCTGCGGCTACCTTGCTCTTCAGCGATGGCTCAAGGTTGCAACTTTCACGGTTCTCGATGCAAGTTTAGCACACCGATCAATTTGTGACAAGTCAGGTGTCACTTAACCAGACATACGTGCGTCGACATAGAAGCTTCGTCATGTGCCGGTCACCTCACTCGTCAGTGAGCTTCAAGAGCTAGGCCATCATCAACTGCCACCCCATTGTCCTCGCTACGCCTGCATCATCTCACTTGGCTTGTATGTGGGGTGCGCAACACTGACAACCAAATGTCTCAAACACAGCAAAGACTAAGTAAGGGCTTCAGAAGATACCTTGCCCTTGTCCAAGAGCCGCTTGTTACACATGGCTCAGTCGCTACGCCACTCCACCAGGCTCCTCAAACAAGCAAACTGCCTGGCATAATAAGCGTCGTCGTTGAGTCTCTCTTCCGAATCTACCAGGTAGCTCTTCTGAGGATCAAGCGCTGATATGGTCAGCCCATTTTCACCAAGCGTTTGGATTATTGCAGGTGCGTCACTGTGGTATGATATCCTGTTTTAATCGTTTCTGTATAACCACACCGATTGGGCGGAAAAGAGCGTCCTCTACTTCCTTATCGAAACTCAAGCGTGGAAGCAAGCTATAACGAGGATAACCACATATTTCAGGGCGCTTAGCACTGGAGGTGGGAGTAGAAACAAGGGCTGAAGTGAACCAAAGTTTCTCATACGGATGCATACTCAGCACATTTTGACCTTGGTGGTCACCATTCACCACTCACCATTCATCTTTCTGCGTTTTCGAGATATTATCTTGGCAGTTTCCCTTCCCGCTCAAGTTTTGGCTACCTGCCGAACAGAAGAAGGACTCGACATTTGGTTGGCGGCACAACTCACCGGTCAACCTTACGAGTTCTCATGCTCTCATTCCCCGGCTTCGTGTGCGGTACCCTAACTCTACAGTGTGTATGGACGTGACTTCGAAATCCATTGCGGGATAAAGACCGACAGCCTACAGGGTCTAGCCGCTGCCCTACGTTGATTAAAATGGCGGATTCGAGGGAAGGACGGGAAGAAAAAAGGAAGGATAAGCCGCAGACCCAAGTGCCGTGGTGTTCTGCCATCTACAATCCAGCCCTGGTTTGTTTGTTAGTCTGGTACAAAAAAGCCAAAGCTTTACTGGATCTAGGAAAGCGTTCGGCTTTCTATCGAGTGAACGCTGTGAGACTAATGTCTTCCAGTCTTAACGGCCTTGAAGGATACGGAGAGAGGCTAAGAGGACACCTATAAGAGGCTTCTGTGGCGTCCTAAACCCTTGCTATTGTCCCATGTCGCTTCAAACGGAGGACAGTTCCTCTCTTAAAAGGCCAATGAGAGTTCTAAAACTCCCCTGTTCAACCCATGGTCGAAGAACCAAACTAACAAACAAACCAGTATTGAATTGTACAGTGTAGAAAGGGGAAAACTCCAGAAACGACGACAATGGGCATTGTCGACGATTTCTGGCTACAGTAAGTTTCTACTCTACCCTCGCCGTCACCATACGCTGTCAGTGTTCTATGCTTGTCTCATTTTTCTCCTCATTCTTCAGCATTGATCCCCTTCTTCTCTTTCACACTCAACACAGTCTCACTTGAAAAAGCAAAGAGACCAGCTGCATCTCATACAGTGAACATCTGCGAGATGCAGGCTCAGCAGTTACCCTTTGTTATTCATGTAGCTAGTAGCTGTCTAACATGCGCATGAAGGGAAAGCCATCTCTTTCACATCAAGCACTGTGTCCAGAACCTCAACTCCAAGACACCGGCGGCACGAATCAAGGCCTCGGCCAGCGCCGGGCCAGTTACCCAACCAGCCAACCCATTAACATTCCACTCGGTCGGATAGCGGGATTGGGAGCAAAAGGGATTAGCGCTCCAGCCAGAGAAGGACCCAAAAGCTGTGGGCTTGAGTTGATATGTTTCAGGTGATAAGGAGACAATTGGATGGGATTGATGGGAAATGCATGATATTTTCTGCGCTTTTTCTTCAGCTCTTCCAATATGCGGAGTAATTCACTCCGTCAACAACCGAGTGAACGAGCAAAACACCGAATGGAGAGACAAATAACGGGGTGGTGTCCTGAAGGACGGGTTCTAGGTCACAGGCAATCCGGATGGATGATCTTCATGACTGACAAGGCTCATCAAGCAAGGCAAGGCAACCACAAGGCGACCGCGCTCGACCGGTCTGCTTTGCATTAGTCATCATTATCTTCCATCTTCATCTTCCGGCTCTGAGTAACAGTAAGCAGGTAAGGCGAGCTTTGGGCCTCAACTTGCGTGGGGGAACAAGAGACGGGTTGGAGCCAAAGCTTTCATCCGCCTGGAGTCGGTGACCGGAACCGGACTGGCCGACTGGACTGGCTCGATTCGATTGGGCGATGCGGCGATTGCAGAGCAGAGGTGGTTCGGGTATCATGCCATGAGGCTGATCATCTGGTATGACGTCGGGAATGGGGAGAAGCGGTTGAAGCGCTGGAACCGCGGTTAATGCGGTTCTGTGATGGGTTGAGGTACGTCCGTTCGTCCGTACCTGCCAACTTACAGCTACAATCCTTACTTTGACACTCGACTATTTCCCTCAACCCAGGCCGGGTGGGTAGTACACCCGTGCGGATGTTGGTTGATGGGTAGGTAAGGGATGGATACACAAGATAGGAAAGCATCGGTCTGTGTGTTCTTTTCCACTTATGGACCGTCATGACGGTCAGGTCAACCTAGCCGCTTACCCGCCCATTCCCACTAACCGCTCCAACCAACAACTCCTGTTGCGGAACGTGGGAAAAAGAGCACATGGTCACAGCCTCAGGGCATTCCAGTCGCAAGCTTGGCTTTACCTCCACCTCATCCCGTTCATCCCGTCAGATCCACCCGGCAGATGCCCCATCCCATGCCTTACTCCGGAAGGGAACCCGATGATAGCTACCCAACTGCCCATTTACGTACACAGATCTGTTCGTTTGGCTACTACATACACACTCACTGATTATCCGTTCGGCATTCTCCATCCGGGAATCAAAAGTAACGTCACCAACCCTTACCCGCCCGTCGCCAAGCAGCTGATCAGATCAGATATCGCGCTCAAACTCGCTATTGCCCTCCCTAGTTATCCGACCAGGTCCGACCAGGTTCCGAGCAGGGTCCGGAAAGTCGGAAAGGGTCCGAATAGGGTCACAAGCCGAACCGCCTGCCTTTCCCTGTCTTTCCTACCTGCCCAGCCTGCCCTGCCTGTCCTGCCTAGCTTGCCTTCCCTGCCCTGCCGCCGTAAGCACGACACATGGACGGGAACTAAGGAGTATGGAACTAGGGAGGTGCTTACGGCGGATGTTGCCTTCACTTCCGTCAGTTCCGTGATCCGCCTGGCGTAGCATCTCGTGGGTAGCCTTATCCGATATTGGGATGGGTATCTCCGTGACCTGGCCCGCCTGAGTGGCCTGAGTGGTCTTGGCCTTGATCTAGCTGGTACTCTCGGACTGAGTGCCTACCCAGCCTACCAATAAGTGATTTCTTTCACTTGATCATGAGGAAGATCCCGTCCTTAGTCCGAGATAGTCCCCATGCGCTTGCTATCCCAGGAAAGTTCCTAGTCAAAGGAGCGTGATCGACCGAGCGCAAAAGGGCTTGTGCCCTTTTTGAGTTCCTATATCCGAATTCACGGACGATGCCGACTGCTACGTAGTGTAGGTAGTAGAGAGATCCCGTCTCCGCTCTGGGCATCGTCAGCGTGGAGTTGTAGTGCTACGCAAAGCGGGAGACGTGAAATGTGAGGCAAACCTACTAACTGAAGGCGGTTGAGAGGCTGGAGAACGGAGGAAGCCGTCCGGGAAGGGGATATAGGATGGAGAATTTGCAGGCGGTTAGACGACGGAGGCTCGTAGGGAGGCGGTAAGCGGGTAGAGCTGAGGTGAAACTAGCTGAATTCTCCAGACACCAACATCAGCGGCTCGGCAATCTGGGGCTCGCAGCCGAGCATTGACCCCATCCGGCGACAGGTGTTTATCGCAACGGGCAACACGTACCAGCTCCCGGACGAGTTCGAGGCCTGTCTGAACCAGACGGCCAACATCACCGTCATTCGGCAGGGCTTGACCAATGATCCGTGCCTTCCCCGCAACGTCTTTCAAGAGTCCGTATTGGCGCTGGACCTCGACTCTGGGAGAATCAACTGGGTGACGTCGTTGTCGCCCCTCGACGCCTGGAACCTCGCCTGTGCGGGCGGCCTGCTGGGGACGCCGCCGCCGGGAGCCGCGCTCCAGTGTCCCGAGAATCCGGGGCCGGATGCCGACTTCGGGATGGCGCCGGCGTTTGTGCTGGGCTCGGAACACACGCCCGACGGGCTGGATATCGTAGTCCTGGGGCAGAAGAACGGCAACATGTACGCGCTGAGCGCTCAAGCGGGTATGACGCTCTGGGCCGTGGCGACGGGGCCGGACGGGCTGGAGGGCGGGCTGACCTGGGGTGTAGCGGTAGACGAGGCTGCCGTGTACTATACGGCGGTAGACAGCCTGCGGGAGAACTATACGCTGCCGGCATCGGGTGGCAAGACGGTCATCTCCAGCAGCGCGTTCGGGGCGGCACGGCTAAAAGACGGAGCGATACTCTGGCAGACGCCGGTTCCGAATAACGGCACAAGCTTCGTGACGCCGGCCGTGGTGAACGATGTTGTACTAAACGGAGTGACGGGATCCTTTGTGCCGGGTTCGCTGTTCCCCGAGGGGCCCGGTAGCTTCACGCCGCTCGACAAGAAGACTGGCAGGATCCTGGAGGTCAAGGAACTCGATGCCTACTTCCATGGTGGTTTTGCGGCGGTGCACGAATATGTCATGTTCGGGACTGGGTACGGTGGACTGGATGCCCCGAGTGCGGGAAGTTTCCAGGTGTGGAAGATCAAAGATTAGCGTTCGAGCTATGATGCTCATATATAATAGCGTCTTGGATGCGGAGCCTATAGACAATGTCGAACTGCAATCACTTATATCCAATATCGTCTCGCTCACGTCCAACATGAGTGTTGACGTAATGCTCTTGGTCTTGGTGTCTTGCTCTCGGCCGTAGTGTCCGTATACGCGATACATGTCTTCAGCTTGGATATCTAGCACAAGGTCAGCGTACCGGCTTTACTGTCTGCTTCTATCCTTGCTGTCGTGAACCTCAGTCTTCTTCTGTTCCAGGAGCAACGGCGGTCGCATAGATCTTCGGATACAACCACGTTATATTGAACCACATGAAGGGTGGAAAGGATGTCTTACAGAGAACCCCCTAGCTAACCACCTAACCACCGCCTTTCTCCAGCCCTGCCACATCCTGCCCTGCCAGCGCCAGAAACCCCTCGACAAACGTGTACGGGCCTGGCGCAAACTTCACCCTACCGTGATCCTCCTCCACCTCGAGCTGCACAAACGTCGCGTCCCCCCCACCGGCAGCCGCCACAGGCTGCATCCACCTCCACGTACCTTTACTCCCCGGGACCGGCAACCTAAGCGGCGTTCCGCCAACGTCAACATCGTCCACCACCAGCACGGGCCCGAGCCGGAAGAACGCCTCCATGCGCTTCAGCGCCGTCTGCACCGTCCACGCCGGCAGCTGCAGCGCCGCCGACGGCAGCACGGGGCTGTACACGTGCAGCGGCGTGTACGGGTCCACGAGGAGCGACTTGATGCTCCACCGCGCGGCTGCCGCGCGCGCCATGTCGGGCGTCGTCTCGGGGTGGACGAAGTACGGGCTCAGACTCGGAAACGGCGGCGCGATGGACTGAACGTGTGCGGTCGGCCGGTCGGGCAGGAAGTACGTGTGCAGCGAGGTCCAGTCCGTGGCACCCCCTCCGGCCAGAGTGTTGTCCGTGTCGAAGTAGCCGACCACGCCGTCGAAGGAGCGGGTCGCGTCGCCCAGCTTGACGGGGAAGGAGTACCGCGCCAGGTCGTCGGCGTAGGCGGCGCCGGGGTCCGGGTTGGCGGCGTAGGCCGGGTCGCGGTGGCGGGCGCGGCCGAGAGTGTTCTGCGCGACGAGTGCCGGGGCGGCGAGCTCGAGCGATATGCCGACGTTGACGAGGGCCAGGGGCTTGCCGATGATGGCGTTGGCGAAGCCGGCGTAGTCGGCGGGCGGGAAAGGCATGGTCTTGATGGCACCGTTGATTATGTCGAAGAAGGCCTGGAGGTAGGCCGGGTCGGCGTGGAAGAGCTTGATGAGGCCGTCGAGCTGCGCGTTGGCCGGGTCCGTGGGGTTGGGCATGCCGGGGGGTTGGAAGGGGATGTACTTGGTGCTGGTGTTGGTGCCGTTGGCGCCGCCCATGCGGATCTCCTGGTAGAAAGTGCCGTCTCTGAGAAAGAACTGGAGGCCGTAGTCTGCATAGTTGACGATGATCCAGCCCCACACGGGCTGCTCGTAGTCTGTCGCCGCCCGCCAGGGGCAGAGCGCCTGGGCGTCGGTGTCTCGGACCACGAAGGATGCGTTGAGCCGGGCTTCCTGGTTGATGCTGGGCGTGAGCTGCATGTACTCGCACAGGGGCCACCTGCCGGTGCCGTCTGCCTCGCCCGGGTCTCCCGTGCCTACCTGTACTCCGGGAAGCTCGAAGACGGTGTTGAGATGGCCGTCTCGAACATCCGGGGTCAGATAGTTGCTCAAGCAAGGATAGATGCCAGCCGAGGGCTGTCCCAGCGGCTGGCGGCGCCGAGGACGGGGCGTCGGGACACAGATGGCCTGCCCGTACTTGTCAATGATGTTCAGCTTGGTGAATATCATCTGGCCTTGAGTGACGGGTTTAAAGGGATACTTGTCGGTAGTGAAGTCGAGGCTCGTGCCGTACGGCGTCAGCGCACTCTCCGAATCGACCATGGCCAAAGCCGCCCGGTCGATATGAATGAGAGAGGCGGCATCGACTGCAGCCTGGAGCGGCACAACAGTCTGGCCTTGGATGCGCGCATTGGGCTTGACGTGGGCGCCCTCGGACCTGGTGAGAAGGTGGTTCGTTAAGCCCGAGAGCGGCGCCGAGATGAACTGCATGTTGCGAATGTTGGCCACGAGCTCGGTGACTTGGTCCCGACTCAGCGTCATATCCGGGGACGTCCCGGCCAAGACCTGCTTCACAGTTGCCTCCAAGTTGAACGTGGGCTGTGGGAGAACCAGGATTCTCCCACTCAGTGCTCGCGTGTCGGTCTGGCTGCTCACGTCGGTTCGCAGGATGTGTACAGGGGCGTAACGCACTTGTTGGCTGCGTGGTGCCTCTGGACTCGAACGGATATCGACGCTCCATGCGTCGTGTTTGTCCGTGTCCACATGATAGTATACCGACTCCCATTCCAGGAAAAGGGGGATGAAGGGATTACGGCCTCCCCAGTCTCGATATCCTGTCGTCACGGAGAGGTCGGGCGTGCCAGGACCCTTGGCAAGGCACTGAGCCAGAACTCTTTTTGCCGTATCCGAAAGCTTATTCTGGGTTGGAAATGGAAGATCGATGGCCTGCCCACTGCTCGTCTTGAAAATGGCATCTACCGCGCTCGTGTCAGTCGGGAGCTGGTGGGTTTCCTGGACATGGAGGATATCCATGAAGTCCTTGGGGCGCCCGGAGTCCACTCCGGCGATGCAGAGGGTAGGATCCAGCCGAGTGTAGTAAGAGCTTCTGGCGGATTTCTTAACGGCCATGGCGTTGGACATGGTGGTGATGTGGTCCGAGAGAGACGTCTGCAACGCCGTCAAGTCGTTACACGTCTTGACGAGCTGGTCGACTCTCTTCTGCAGATCCGGTGCCGCATTTTTGATGGCTTGCTGGTCAGTGAAAGATCTGCTCACAAACTTCCACCACTCGGCAAACAGATCCCACTTCATCGACCGAAGCTTTCGTGAGCAGACGTCCAGCTTGGCCTGAGCCGAGTTCAGATCACGCAGCTGCCCTTGGGTTGCATCATCAGGCACAACGGGCGCGCCCCCTTTCTGCGTCTGCTGGTTAAACGTCCAATATGATCCTCCGTCGGCTTTGGAGAAGTTTTGTTGCGCAATCAGATCCTCGGCCTGAACCCGTGCGTCGTAGTGATCCCCCGAGGCGTACAGGAGTGCTGATATCTGAAGCAGATCCTTGGCCACGGCCTCGGCGCCGTCGAAGTGAAAGATCTGTCCCGCTTCTGTTCTGTGTGCTTTGAGGAAGGTGATGATTGCGTCCAACGTCGTTGTCCCGGCCGACAGTGGTTCCATGTCCTTGCGGGCCGTGAAGTTCGCGGCTGCTTCGTCGGCGGTGCTGGTAGGTTTCTGGGAGCGGTTGTAGACGACGTTATAGATGGCTCCGTGGTTCAAAGACCTTACCGACCCACTCAACTTATTGTCGTCTGGCGTGTGGTCTTTCTCCAGGCTGAGCTGTAGCATGAGGCTTGACAGCTTGTCACCCAGAGTAGTATGGGTTGGAATGTTGGAGAATGGATCATCCCGACCATCAGAGTGCCACCCAACAACATAGTAGTCAGCAGCAGCCTCGGTGCAGTAATCGATCGTGTTGGCGTTCTTGTGGTACATGAAGTTGTCGATCATCGATAGTGCATTGGTGTTGTGAAGTGCGTAGTCCGGAAACAGCGGGTTGGACGAGTTCATAACGGTCAGTCTTGTGTGGGTGCGTGTCTGGCTTTCGGACCAGCCGACGAGATCGAACTTTTGTCCGAGAACGACTTCGACCTGCTTTTGGAGAACATCAGAGGCATCGTGATCGCCCGAGTAGGAGACGAAAGGAGCCACGTCGCTCTGCAGGTCTACGCTGTCGTCGGCAATATCGGTAATGTTGCGCACCACGTCGCTCTCGATGATCCAGCCTTGGAATAGGGGCAGGGCGCCGGCCGGCTCGCAGCTCTTCTTGTGCCGGATGACAAGCCACCGGTTGGGGATGACGGGGAAGGTTGGCTGGGACTGATCTGGCGACGACTCTTTGCCTGATGCTGATGGCTGAGCGCTCGGCTGGGCAGCTGCCGTGGCCGTTCGATAGAACCGGGGAAGCGTCCAATGCAAGTGGACTCCCAGGCGGTGCAACTTGATCGACGCATCACTGCTGCCCACGTCGCTCAGGCGAGGGTTCTTGGAAGCCGAGGAGCTGAGATGGAAGTCAACATGATCAAGCAGATCATGTTGAATGAGATGGCTGTCCAGCCGCAGGCCGAGATAGTTAGGCTGGGTGTACGGGGCAAGCTTGGACAGGC
Organism: Neurospora sp. CHS-2018c; assembly: GCA_009806235.1. Classification (NCBI taxonomy): domain Eukaryota; kingdom Fungi; phylum Ascomycota; class Sordariomycetes; order Sordariales; family Sordariaceae; genus Neurospora; species Neurospora sp. CHS-2018c. Next base: position 359,914 of record RAPC01000041.1, on the reverse strand, counting down.
CGCTGGCGCAGTCAGGGGACAAGGCGTAGGCGTCTAGATGAATGGGAACGCAGATATTCTCCGTGAGTGAAGTCATCTTGGTTCGACTTCCCAAGCGTTTCCCTCAAGTACAGTTACTCTGATGCGTATGAAAGGGGGTGATAAGGCCGAGAGAACTACACAAGTCTACCTACTGCCGATGCTCCTTCTGCCTCATAATAAAAGCAACGAGTTCGTGCTATTCTATCTGCAACCCCGTTCAAGGGCATGCCTGATCCGACTCGTATTGAACTTGAAGTGGGCTGGTTGATATGTCCCGACTTTGTCTGCCGGATGCTTTGTGACAGACTAGATGTCGACTTGTCTAGGCCTATGTAACCTGTAACCCCCTAGCCGTTGCGCGAGTTGATCCCTCTCGCACTGTGACAAACGGAGCCATCACTGCATCCTGTGGGCTTCCTGCAGGCTTCCTGCGGGTAAGAACCGTAAGATGCCGATGCCCCTCAGCCAGAAACGTCATGATGTGGTGGTTCCCATGTGATAGGATCCAGTACACTCGGTGACTCACCGTAAGTGTGATACCATACATGGTCGGTCGATTTTACTCTCGCTAACATGGTAGAAGGGCTGATTCTCACACGTCCCAAGAGTCTTTAAGAACGAGCTCGTGATCGTGCTGACACTTAGGGTTACTGCCAGCCATGGATCAGCAACATGAGCATCAACCGGAGGACCTCCTCATGCAGAGTGATCCCGAAGAGACGACAGAGCTTCAGGACCAGCCTTCTGAGTCGTTCGATGGACGACCTGTCTATGTGAATTCTCACGAGGTGCAGCCAGCATCCCAAGTCCCCGGCGGCCATCTTTACCAAGAGGATGCCGCGGGTAGCGACTATGTCTTGATTCAGTTCAACAAGGTGCCGACGCAGGAAGAGCTTCTACAGCTGTATACTCTCGGGGCCCAGTACTGCGACAGCATAGGGCAGCAAACCTGGCTCACCATATACCACCCATCTGATCTGTCGCCTATCCGGCAGTTGTCTTTCGTGCACTACGCCAATATCTTCCACAGGAGTCTCAAGGTCGACCGGCAGCTGCAGCAGAAGCTTTCCCCTCCGGATGAGGGATTCGTGACTTCTGCTCGTCCAGCTGGTCACTTACTCCACGTGTTCCTCGCCCTGCAAGTGAGGCCGAGGCGCGGACCGGAGGAGCTGATCGACCACATCGTGGCCCACTACAACATACCGAAGGACCGCCTGGCCGTCGAGGGCGACCACATACGCGCCATGCTCAGCGAGGACGAGATTCACCGGCTGACGGAACTCGACGAGGTCAGGACGGTCGAGGAGTTTGAAGAAATGGCCGGCTTCAACCACCAGTCTCGCATCATAACCGGGGTCAACGCCGCATTTCTCGGTCTACCGAGTGCTCCCCTGGCGGTCGGACTGGACGGTGCTGGTCAGATCGTTGTCGTGGCCGACTCGGGACTTGACACGGGCGGCGCCGCGACGGGACTTCCGAACAACCAACTGGTCTATCCCGACACCAATCCATTCTTCGCCGGCAGAGTTCTATACCTGCAAGCACGATCTACGGCATCTATCCCTGCTCTCCCTGTTCTACCTCCACCGTGGACACTTCAGCCACTAACACGAGCCTCCCGTGCCGACGACCTAGCCGGCCACGGAACCCACGTTGCGGCGACTGTGCTCGGAAGCTACCAACCGATATGGCAGCCCGCTGCGCCGCCGCTTCCCGCACCGGTGACGGTGCCACCGGACCAGCAGGCCATAATCAATAACCGGACAGACGGTGCAGCTCCGGGCGCGAGCCTTGTGTTCCAGTCTATCTGGGGCATGCCGGATTACTTCTCCAATCCCGTCAATGGAGGAAGGCCCGATTTTGGTAGCAGTACTGACAACAACGTCGTCCGAAGCCTGTATCTCGACCCCTACGGCATGGTGTTCCCTCCCGCAAACACTTCTCCGCGCATCCACAACAACTCCTGGGGCACACCCTGCGGAGCGACCCAGGGGGCCTACAACTCGCCCGCCGAGTTCATCGACGGCATCGTGCGGCAGAACTACGACTATCTCATCGTCCGAGCCGCAGGCAACGAGGGCGATAGGCCGGGCACCGCCCGGACCGCCCAGATCGGCAGCTGGTCCGTGGCTAAGAACGGTCTCACCGTCGGCGCCTGCTTCTCGGACCGGCTCATCAACCACGCCAACAACCCACCCCTGAACATGAAGTACGACAGGGGAGGCCAGGTGATGACCCACGACAACGTCGCGCACTTCAGCAACCGCGGACCGCCCCTGGCCCCCCACAACGGCATCATTAAGCCCGACGTCGTCGCCCCAGGCGTAACCATCTTCTCCGCCAACAGTAGCGCCCGCGTCACGGTATCCGAGGGCGGCGACTCGCCAGACCACCTCTGCGTCTGGAAGACGGGCACTAGCCAGGCCGCCCCAATAGTGTCCGGCAGCGCCGCTATCCTCCGCCAAGCGCTGGCCGGCCGCTTGCACAAGCCCAGCCAGCCCGTCAACCCGCTCACAAACCCGCTCCTCACCAACCCCTCAGCCGCCCTTCTCAAGGCCCTCATCGTCAACGGCGCCGTCGACATAGCCGTGCTGGGAGGCCAGCTCGCGGCCGGCAGCCCACTGAACGCGAACCCCAGGTTAACCGGCACGAACGAGCCGGCCAGCGCCCTGCAGCGCGCGCCGGACGACATTCAAGGCTTCGGGCGCGTGGACATCGCGGCTTCGGTTGCGGACGTGCTTGATGTGCAAAACTGCGGGCTCACTGAAGGGCGCTTCTTCGACGTAGGCCCGCCGCGGGTAGACTTCACCATCGGCACCTCGGTCAAGTTCAACGGCGTGCGAATCCCGCGGAGCACGGCGGCGCCGCCTCGGCGAGGGAACATCAAGGCCACGCTGGCGTGGACGGACTGGGTGGGCGCGGGGCTGAAGAACGAAATGGCGCTGGAGCTCGAGTTCCAGGCGCCGGCGCCGGCGACGCTGAACCTGGCCGTGAGCGCGACGTACACGAACGCGGCGGACACGGATCTGCAGCGGCGGATCCGGAGGATGGCGGGGAATAACGTGCAGAAGCTGGAGGTGAACAACATTGATATCTCGGCGGCGGACGTGGTGGTCCATGTCAGGGTTGTCCCCGTGGATATGAAGCCGGACCCGGCTGTGCCGCCGGCGGTGCCGCCTGTCATTCCTCGGCAGGAATATGGGCTGTGCTGGAAGGTCTGGTATACGTGAGAGTCACCCTCACGTATAGCATAGGAATGCTTAGTCTTACCGTAGCAGTTAGGTCTAACTAGTTGTACAATGTAGGAAGTCATTTTGTTGCTATTCTCTCTGAAATGAAGCTCAGGGGCAAACGTCTCGAGGTAAAGCCCGACATACAACAATCTCAATGTCTGCCGGCACATCACTTGTGATATGACTCGAAAGCAAAACCCGAAAACCTACACGGCCGAAATATCGTGACTCTCGGCCGCCTCCAAGGCCACATCCTCTACATCCCTCGTCGCCCACTTCACCACGTCCACCTTGGTCGTAACCGTCCCGTTCCCAGCGGGCGTAGCATACATCTCCACAACCGTCGCGGACGCGAGTCCCCTCCACTGCGGCTTCCCGGGACTCCCGCGCATAGGCAAAAACACGCCGGCCTTGACACTCGCCACCTCGGGCTGCGCTAGCCGGAACGACATCTCGGCCGACTTCGCATCGCCCAACGAGAACCTATACCCGTCCGCCACCGTACGCGGGAGAAGCCGGACCCTCAACCTCCCCGCGTCGGCGAAGAGGAGCGGGGTAAAGCGCTGGTTTGACAACATGCGCCCCCCCTCGCCCGAGTAGGGAGCGCGGAGGAGCGGTTCGGGCGGCGGGGGTCGGCGAGGGGCGTCGTCGGTGGGGAAGTCGATCTGGATCTCGAGGAGCTGGAAGGACGAGGCTGCGACGCGCTTGCGGATGGAGAAGATGAGGTCATAGAGGAAGACGTTTTGGGTTGGGAGGTAGGCGTTCGGGTCGTAGCCGTCCGACGTGCGCGGGTTGGCGAAGGGTTTGTAGTCGGCATAGGTGGCGAATGTGAATTGGGATTGGAGCTGGAGGGGCCCGGCTGCTGCTGCGAGGAGCTTGAGGCGGCTGGATGCTCGGAAGGGGGGTGTTTTTGTTTGGATGTGCGGTGCCATGGGAGGTGGCGAGGAGGCAGTGGATGAAGCTGCGGGACGAGACATGGTGGATTTTGATTTCCCTCGTCGGGCCATTGCAAGAACGGCTTGAGTTGCTGGCGCCGTAGCTTTCTTGATCGGGGGGTCGAGAGCCTTATCAGCTGTTTCGTTGATGTAGAGTTGTCGATCTCTGGGTACAATAACACGATCCGGGGGCTTGACAGCGGAACCATCGGCGGGCTGCGGAACCAGTTTGCCTGGCAGCTTCGGCGGCCGTATCACGAAGTAGTAGCTCGGGTCGTTGAGTTCGAGTGCTAGCTCACAGGAGTTGGGGACGAGGTCGATATACTCGCCGTCCTGGTTCGGCGGAGCTTGTGGTTCTCGCTGGATGATCTTGTTGATTCCAGCCGCCATGTTCCGCAGCTGCAAGCACCTCGTGTCCCAGTTGAACCACTGCTGGGTCTGGTCATCCTTGGCATGTGCAGCATCAACACCCATGGTAGGCTGCGCAATGCTGGTCTTCCATTCGCCAGCAGGGGGGTTCTTCGTGTACAGCTTTCGGAGCTTGAACTCCAGGCGGCCGAGCAGTGCTGGGTGCTTGTCGGTTGCTGGCCGAGGGCCCGTCAGAGAGTAACCTAGACTGAAGCGTTGTTGATGTAGCGGCTGCGCCAGCACAATCGACTCCAGCTCTTCGGGGGAGCGGTCCAGCAGGCAGATCAAGGTCGTATCGTCGAACTTGGTATAGCGGCAGACAGGGTGCCGCTTGTGGCCCACTGGGTCGTCTATCAACCAGTTTACGGTGATGCGGAGGTCCGGCATGGCCTTGACAATCTTTGATCTCAAAATGAAGCCGTAGCCTGGAATCTGCGGCTTGATGCCCGAGTCGGGAACTTTCTCTCGGAGATACTTGTTGAACCGGCGCTTGATCTCGACCCGCAGGGCATCGTCGTGGTGATCGAGGTGATTAGCAACGGACAGGGCTCCATCCAACAGGCAGTCGATCCAGAAGTCGTCGATGTAGAAGAACCGAAGGCCCTCGCTGGGAAGAAAGGATGATTCTGGGACGAGGTAGTGCGGTGGGATGTCGGCCAGAAACAACTTGTTGGCCATCCAATCGTGGATGAGGGCCCAGTCGTTGTCGTTGGCTGGGTCAACGTTGAATCCGTTAAAGGGGGTAGATCCAGCACTAGACTTGTCCGCTACGTTTGCTGCCAGCTTCTCCATGAAGATGGGCTTGGCTTCAGGACTTTGGACATCGACAACAACAGGCGCACCCGTCGCCGCCTGTAATCGCCGCGGAGGCCCTGCTTGGGCCGAGAGCTGGTTGACGTGCTGCATAGACGCCGACAGGCTCTGAATAAGAGCCGTCTTGGGTGTGGACTGATTCATCGTTGATCGTGTCTCGGCCGCACTTAGATTGTGAAGTGACGAACGGAACCGAAGTAGGGCGGAGCTGAAGACTGTGTCGGCGATGGCCAGCGTCTTGCCGAGTTGCCAGGCGGAAGAGTAGGAGAGGTCCATCAGGCCAGTGCTCTTGTCGACTATCTGAAACTCCTTGGAAGTGTTGGAGCAGTCAGGCATGTCCGCGGCTGGATCCGAGACCTGCTGAGGAACCAGCGGGCCCCGGTTGATGGCCGACGTCTCTTCGCCAGTCTCGGGCCGCCACCTAGCAAAAGTGTAGCCCATCTTGAGCCTGTCAAGAAGCACTCGGGAAGCCTTACTTCCTGCTGTGGGTGGATCCGTCGACTTCTCGTGGCTTGACTCTATGGCCTGCGTGATGGCTTCATCGGCACGAAACATCTGTTGCTTGCGTACGAGGTTCTCCACAGTGTCGACGAAGTTGACGGGATCAGGAGGCAGTGCGGTATACACCCAAGAGAAGAGCGAGAAGAGGCCGATACGTTTAGAGCCCGTTTTCTGGTCGCCGTTCAGCCACCTATGTACGCCGTCCAACGTGACGTCCACGTTCTCGATGGATACCAGATGGCAGATCTGGGTCGAGGGTTTTGTGATGTCGAACTGGCCCGTCCGGCACGATACGACGACCGAGTACAAGGCCATCTGCTCGATTCCAGCGTCAGGGAATCCGGTGGTGTTGATGTTCCGAACGTGTGCAAGATACTTTAAGGCCTCGCAGTCCTGGAAGATGTGGGAGAAGAGCTCTTTGGTGGGAAAGATCACCTGGGCTGTGTCGGTGGTCGACTTTACCTCGTTGAGGAGATCGACATCTTTTCCGAAGCCCTTGTCAAAGTCAACCCGCGCGTCCTTAGGAACGCGCAGGTCGCTGAAGTAGTCCTGGACTTGCATCGAGAAAGTCCCGTGGGCGTTCTGCTTGTTAACGTCGTCGATAGATGCAATACCTAGGGCTGTGATCTCGTCCATGGTCGGGATGCGGAGATCGTCGGGATCGAAGACAATCAGGGCAACCCAAGGAACAAGATTCCTGTCCCCGTCCACCGGGCCACTCATGTTGGTGCTGCTACCCGCATCGATCTCCCACGGATAGTGAGGATCGTTGAGCACAATATGGGGCAGGATCCGGCCCTCGTCCTGGTGGCCATCTGGAGGATAGTAGCTGTTGATGAGAGTCTGATCCAGTGTAAAGCGTGGAACCACGACCTCGAACCGCTGGGGTTCAGCCACGGGTGTGTTGCTAGTTCTAGTACTGTTGATGCGGACATTCGTCACTTGCAGCTTCTGCACCTTCGCGTGATCACTAGAACTACCAGGAATGGTGGCCGATATATCTTGCTCGACGGTGATCTCGTAGTCGCCAGCTACAAGCCCCGGGCGGTAGTAGCTGTAGAGCTGCATCTGGTCCCGTCCTAGTGGCGGCGGGTCAGGCGAAACTCGGTCTCGCCGAGCCTGGACCACGCGGGCCATGTGCTGCAAGGGCAGCGCCCTCGGTGTTGAGATAGCCATTGCTGGTCTCCTTGAAGGCGACGCTTGACCGAAGGACGGTGTCTTGGGTTACTTGGGGTTAGAGCAAGGCGCGTCCAACTAACCCTGTGAAGGACTGATTGACCTGACAAGCCTTGAGGAAAGTCTCACCTTTTGCCCTGGTCATGGCACCCGCAAGAGAAGGCAGACACGTCCGGGTGAGACCTTGGGAGCTGGCTACTGTCTTTGACGTCATCCGGGGCATCCATTCCGAGGCCATGTGAAGCTCCCGGTCGCTTCTTTGCATATTGATGCAGTCCGTTCTCACACCTTCAGCCTCCACACTTCAGTCCGTGCCGGACACACTGTCTCGGCCGTCCACTTGAACGCCATGGCTGCAGCTCGTTCACGCATAGCTCCAACGGTCTTCTGGACGGTTGAGCGGCACTTGGGTCTTGGCATGCGTAGGCCACTCGAATGCGGAGAAAACCGGTGGTGGATGGATGCGCCAGTGAGATGCCGAGTCCGCGATCCAGTCCTGCGGAATGTTATCGGCGCTACTCAATATCTAATGAAGCTTGAATGTGTGAGTGTGTGAGTGAGTGAGTGAGTGAGAGTCACATGATTACGGGCGTTACTTCTCGACTACAGCTCCTCGGTCCTCCGACTCCTCCCTCGCGGCGACCACAAGAGGCATACCCAGCAGACCGCATCAGCCAGTGCTCGGCGACGCAAGCAAAGATGTCCTCAGATCCGGCTGTGTCCATCTTCACGACGGATCAGAAAGCCATCAGTCCGGACTGGCAGCAGTTCCTTGCTCATCCAGAAATCCGCTGCCCCATCACCCCTGAAGTGTCGCCAACGGCTGTGACGTACTCTTGCACTTCGGCCCAGTTCTTTGGTCTGAAATTCACGTCGACGGCCAACGACAGCCGCTTCAAACAACATGGACCTTTCATCGACAACACGCAGAGAGTCGTTCTCCTCGGCTTGGACAGCAGCTCTTCGTTGACTCCCGTGTCCATAGTCTCGGTGATCCAGGCATTCACTGGCCTACCAGGACTCACGGCAGGCGGGGGACTTGTTCAGACCATCATCTCCACGATTCCGGACGATGCAAAGCTAAGTCTCAACGCGGCAGAGACCCGAAACGCGGTGTGGTGTGTCCCAGGACAGACCATGACGGTCAGCGCCGCCCTTGTCTTCACTCTGCCCACAGGTAGTGGCATCCTCGGCACTGTCAAGCAGAAGATCATGGACGAGCTTGGCATCAGCATCGGGGACCTAGGCCCGCTGAACTTGTACCTCCAACGGGACTCGTACGGCACACTGGTGTCGGATGACGACGGAACAACGCCGCCGTCGTTCGCGGTATACCATTCCTGCTCCCTGACCATCCAGACAACCATCGACGGCTTCGACTTCTGGTTCCGCCTAGATCCGCAAGGGGTGAGCGTGACTCTGACGCAGAACCCGCTGGACGAGACCGACATCTGGGCCAAGTTGCAGGCCCTGGGGGGGTCCAACCACGAGGCCGCCCCGCCGTCCAAGTCTTCCTCCATGCCTGCCGGGCCGGACATCCTCAGTCACGTGGATCTGCTGAGCGTGTCCCTGGGCAAGAACCTAGGCGGCAAGTTCTGGTGGCGCATCCAGACTGTACTCGAATGGGGCGCGGCGCAACATGACCACCCTCCCATCCTCATTGGGCTTTCCTATGACTCTCTGAACAAGGCATTCCTCGGACGCCTGCTTACCAAGAGCTGCTTTCAAGTCGACAAGCGTCTCCCCACTTACTTGGCCTCCGCCGATGTCCTTCCACGCTCCTATTTTCCGAACGCTGCGGCGCTGGACAGCCTCCCTAAGGCATACCTTCTCGAGGATATCTTCCCCGAGGTGGCAGGACTTCCCAACTGCGTCCCAAATCAGATCTCCACTGCGCAGCTGTCCTATTCGAGCCAGGCCGCGCATTCAATGTTGTCGTTCGCTGTCACTGTCACCCGTTCCTCGACAGCGGGCAAGGAAGCCGTTCCTACACCGTTTACTTGGGACCAGCTCTCAATCTCGGCCAGCAAAACAACGACGGGAACCGGCAACCCGAAGACGTCAACCTTCTTCTTTAGCGCCTCGTCATCGTGGACGCTCCGCCCTCGCAGCGCAGACATGGCCTTATTCACCCCAGCCAGCATGGGGTTGACGGTAGCCTATGCCTCGGGTTCCTGGGCTGTGACGGGCTACGTCCAAAACCTCTCGTTTGGAGTGCTCGCAGGTTTCTTTGACAATGACGCCGCCGTGGACGCGCTCGGCAAACTCACCATCAAGGAGCTCGAGGTTTTCTACACCTATAGCAAGAAGTCGGCTTCGAGTTTCCTCCTCTCCGGCACCATCACGCTCGGATTGCTAGAACTGCGCCTGTTCTACCAGTACATGGGTTCAACTGCACAAAAGGGGCAGACAGCGGCAGACATCCGCAGCAAGCCTGGGGATCCGAAGGCCATTGACATCCCCGCTCAGGGGTCCACCAACTGGCAGTTCAAGGCGTTCCTGGGGGCCGCCAATGGACAGAAGGCAACCCTCGGCGATATCGTGGACTCCGTAGTAGGCCCCAGCCAAGGTTCGTCTATCCTCCCCGAGTTTGTGTCGAGCATCGAGATCGCACCCGCGTCCGGCGACGGGAGCGCCGTGTCCATCGAAGTTGCCAAGGCCGCGTCGGGCGTCGTCTTTAACCTCAACATCCTCATCTCAACCGTCAAGTTCTCCTTCATTCAGATCAGCGCCGGCGGGGTGACGACGCGGGTTCTGCGCTTAGACGCCGGGAAACTGCCCGTCATCGGGTCCATCCCGCTCATCAACCAGCTGCCTCAGCCTTTCGACGACCTGGTTTACCTCTGGGTTGGTGGTGCTGTCGGGTTGTTGGACAGTGACGTGACGACGATCAACGGGGCCCTGGACTCGAGTGAACGGCTCCTTTACAAGAAGATCACGACTAAGCCGAGCGCCACGGCTCCCGTCATTGCCCCCGGCCACCACTTTATGGTGATCAACGGAGGGCAGGTCGTGCTTGACCATGTCTTTGAGATAGGCAAGGACGAAGCGAAGCCCGCTTCCCAGACGGGCGAGCCGTCTCTCGTTGCCAATGTTACTCCCAAAGCCACCAGCATAATAGTCGCGCGGGCCGCGGCAGCTGACCCAGTGCCAGTGCCAGTCAACTCACCGAGCAAGGGCTCGCTCACCAAGACTCTCGGCCCTCTCACCTTCAGTGCCATCACTCTACAGTACAAGGACAAGGTGCTGTGGATTCACATGGACGCCGTCCTGGCGCTGGGCCCCATCGCCTTGGGCCTTGTTGGTTTCGGCATCGGCTTCTCGACGACGGGCTTGAACATTACCGACCTTGTCCACATTGCCGACGACGTCGGCCGGCTACAGTGGGAGCTCCACGGTCTCTCGATTGCGTTCGATAAACCCCCTCTGACACTCGCCGGCATGTTTGAGCACGACATCATCCAGCTGCCCAACAACGGGTCCATGGAGGTATACAAGGGTGGTGTAGGCCTGGGATTCCCACCTTACACGTTTGTCGGCGTTGGCGAGTACTCCATCGTCCAGCAGGATGGAAATTCGTACAAGTCTGTCTTTGTTTTCGCCAAGCTTGACGGGCGTAAGTATTGCAATGTTGTTCTTAGCCTTGGACCGTAAGTGCTGATCAGTTTCATAGCCCTGGTTACCCTTGAGTTTGCCACCATTTCAGGGGTCAGGCTGGGGTTTGGCTTCAACTCGATGGTTAGGTCGCCGTCCATCAACGAGCTAGCCGAGTTCCCCTTCATCAAGACTTCCGGGGCTGCTGGCGCAGGCAACAACCCGATGGCCATCCTACAATCCATGGACCCGCTGTGGGTGCAACCCAAGCAGGACTCGTACTGGCTCGCCGCTGGGATGACCATCACGGCCTTCGACGTCGTGGCCATCACAGCAGTGGCCGTGTTCGCCTTCCGGGACGCCGGCGTGGTTATCAGCATCTTTGCCGACGCCGTGGCTCAGATGCCGCCAGATGTCCGGGACACGACGAAGATGTTGCTGTACGTCGAGATGGGGCTGGTGGCCGAGCTCAACTTCATCGATGGGTATTTCCGCGTCGAAGCGTCACTTGCTCCGACTTCGTTCCTCCTCGTGCCCGAGTGCCACTTGACAGGAGGCTTTGCGCTTGCCTACTGGTTCGGTGTGAGTGTATTCTTTCCTGTTCGCAAACAACTCAAGGAAGCTGACTGGTCCACAGCGCAACCCCAACGCCGGTGACTTCGTCTTCACCTTGGGCGGCTACCACAGGGCTTACACTCCTCCGCCCTTCTACCCCGTGCCCGACCGGGTTGGCATCTCCTTCGTCATAGGGGACAACATCCAGATGATCGGCCAGTCATACTTTGCCGTCACTCCCAAAGTCGCCATGGCCGGTGCCATGATCCACATCAGCCTCAGTGTCGGTCCAGTGTCGGCGTATTTGGATGCCGCGTGGGATGCCCTCATCAACTTCCACCCGCTGCACTACGTCGTCGAGTTCGCCATCTCTGTCGGTGTCGAGTGTGATATAGACGTCTGGTTCATCCACATCCATATCTCGGCCCACATTGGCGCCGATCTGCACATCGAAGGCCCGGAGTTGGGAGGTATTGCCACGTAAGTTGACACGCAGATATAGCCCCTGATATGACAAGAAGCCACGAGTAGACTAACACAGGCCCGCAGCGTCCACTTCTGGTTTTTCGGCTTCGCCATACACTTCGGTGCCCCCATCAGCCAACCACCATCCCTCGAGCTCCTAGACTTCTGGAAGACGACACACCAACCCGGACCAGGAACATCCGACCGCGCCGACAACGACGCCAACCCCGTCCAGACGCTCCTCATCTACGACCCGCACTTCATGCTGAACACGAGCACACCCACGGCTCAACCGCTCGTCGCCGGCGCCGCCTTCAAATTCGTCCTCGAAGACGGCAACTTCCCGCAACCCTCCAAACCCGCCTCCGCGACGCCGGCCGGCTCCTCGCCGCCCTCCGTCCCCTCCACCGGCGCTGGGTCCAAATGGTTCGTCCGCGGTGGCAGCTTCCGCTTCGGCATCACCACCGAATTCGGCCTGTCCTCCGCAACCATCAACTCCACCACGGTCCTCACCAGCCCCGCCGACGTCTTCAGCCGGCCCATGCACGTCTCCCAACCCCTAACCTCCTCCCTTACCGTCACCATCTCCCGCCGCCTCTCCTCCGACGCCCTCCAGCCCACCGCCTCCTGGCAGTCTCCTACCCTAACCACCAAATCCGCCCCTACCGCCCTCTGGGCCCCGTACGACCCTACCCTCGACATCGTCTCCCTCGGCGGCCGTGCGGCTCCTCCATCGGACCTCCTCACCGGCGATGCTGCCACCCGGCCCGTGGCAATGGGCATCTCCCTCTCCGCTCCGCGGCCCATACTATCGCGCTCGAACATCCCCGCTTTCAACGCTACCGCGGCCGCCAAGCAAGCCGTGACGGACGACGCGGGCAACGACTGGACCATGCCGGACTTGGAGGCCGTCCAGACGCGCTTCCTGGGCGCGGCGCTGACCGAGGCGGAGGCGAAGATGGATTCGCCGACCCGGTGGGCCGAGGTCGCGGCCGGGTGGAGTGCTGCGGCGGTGGACGGAGAGGAGTTGGTTGGGCCGGTGCTGGGGATGGCGGCGGGGCAGGTGTTTGGGTGGGATGTTGCGGCGAGGGCAGGGGGAAGTAAGGCTGTGTGGGCGCTGAAGGGGGCTGTGCCGAAGAAGCTGGTGGATGGGCTGGCCGAGTTCTATCTTACTCTGCCGAGGATGGTGTCTTGAGAGGTTTGGGTTGCTCTAGATAGGGGATGGCGAGGTATATAATTAAGGGTGGATGTGTAACCAGTGGATGTCACAAGCTGGAGCAATGATCTATAACTATAACACCGGTGTATTCAGTGCAAAGGCAATTAGTAGGGATCGAGATTGTATGTATGGGGATGCGTGCCCTTCTCAATTTAGCACCTAGGCCGGCAGTGAGATCCTTAGAACTCACTACTTTATCTAATCTTATCTCTTATTTAATCAGTACATCATGTGACCTATCATGTGACTATAGAAAGAAGGGACTTATCTAATCAGTACATTATATAACCTATTATGTAACCACGGAAAGAAAGGACCCTGTCATCTCCATAGCATTCAGTAATCAAGTTGTCTTATAAACAATAATGCATTATTACATTACCGAGTGCTTTTATTATCCCGCCATACTATTCTTCAGACTATATTCTCACGTCACCAGACCTCACCGTCATATCTTCCCGCACATTTGGAGAAATCAATTTCTCCAACTATACCCTCTTCCAAGCTCACCTTAGTCTCCAACAGTCCATCTAACTCTCCACCGCCTGCCTCTCCCTCCTACCTATCCACCACCTCCGGCCACGATGCCCATACGCCTTCTCGCCCGCTTCCGCTCCCCACGCCCAAACCGCACCCGCAGCCCACACCATTAGCAGCGCCCAAAACCAACTAAGGCTCATATACACGCTCAACGCCCGCCCCTGCACCCACGGGTCATGATGCTCCGCGTTCCCGGTACTCGTCGCGAAGTCGGCATTATTCGGCGCCGACTGCACCAGGCCCAGCACGGCATAGAACTGCGCTATCGCCGCGGCGGCGGCCCCAGCCACGGCGACGGGCTGCAGCAGCACCCGCGTCAGCAGCTCCAGAACATTGCCATTGCGGTGGCCCCACGAGAGCGCCAACGCCGACGCGCCGGCGCAGCCCAGACACAGCAGCAACGCGATACCCAGCAGCGACGCGCTAGCGATGCTGAAGTTGCCCGCGATGTGGATCTGCTGGCACTGCCGGGCGTCGCCGGCCTGGGAGCTGGAGTTGTTAAGCAGCACGGCGGGCAGCTCGCAGCTCGTGGCGTTGAGGCCCGAGGGGCGGTAGTTGGTGCAGTTGCTGGTGTAGGTATAGTTGACAGGCGCCGGGGGCGGCTGGTCGCCGCCGCCCGAGTCCGGGACGGACGAGTTGTCCGGGACGGGGACGGGGACGGGGGAGTTCTCTGGTGTGGCGAGCTCGGTGCAGATGCGGAAGGGGGAGCGGTAGAGGGTGTAGATCGGGGCGGTTTGGCTGATGGCGTCGGTGTCCGGGCTGTATTGCTTGCGCTCGGCCCAGTCCGGGTCGGTAATGGCGAGGAGGGAGAAGGTGAAGGCGAGGAGGGCGAAGACGAAGGGGATGAGCGAGAGGCCGACACGTGTGAGAGGCGCCATTGTCACTCCTATCTCCGGTTGTTGGCCTTGGCGGATGGAAGACATGTAAAAGAGTTGGCAAACAGCAGCCATCACTTACTGTCGCGTCATGCCTTGAAAGCAAAACATATGTTCTTTAGGGCGACAGAGACGAATTTGGCAGTATCAACGCATGACGGGGCGCGAACGCTTGCCAGACGGGTGCGTTGACGACGGGCATGGGTCAAGCTTACGTAGCCACCAATGCCGTCATCGTCTCCCACCCCCTGAAGACGACCCCAAAACGCCAGTTTTGACGGGTCTTGGCGAAATACTTAATTCTCCACTTGTGTTCGTAGTGTCCCCGTCTTGCCTCTCTTCGTTCAGTTCCCACTCAATTTGCTTCCGTCATCAACCCCACTTTTCCCATCTTTCATTCCGGCCCTCCTCCTCCTCTTTGCCAATGCTTTCATGATCACCCTCAATGCTATTCCCTAACTCACTCAACGGCAGTCTCAAAGTCTGGTAATAAGAGACTGCCTACCCGACTCATCGACATCGGCGAAGAACCCGGACAATTAATGCCTCGTCTTGTGCTTCCGTCCAGTTCGGCAGCTTTGGCAGAGATACAGTACCTTACCCTTAGCCACGTATGGTCTGTAACTTCCAGTGATTCACACTTGAAACTTTCAGTGAATAACATCGAAGATCTCCAAGTTGAAATACCGCCAGAAAAATTGTCAAAAACATTCAGGGATGCAATGGCAGTTACCCAACAGCTTGGCTACAGGTACATATGGATTGATTCTCTCTGCATTATTCAGGACTCGATTGAAGACTGGGAGAAAGAGTCGGTCACTATGTGCGATGTCTACGGGAGATCCGTTCTTACTATCGCAGCTTTAGGGATGGACGGACTGGATGGCTGTCTCAGGCGAAGGAACCCTCTCCTGGTTACCTCGTGCTATTTAGGCGAGCTCCAGAAAGGCCTATACGCTTATCCGACTGTTTACAACGACCGTTCGCGCCTTATGGAATATCTCACGCAAGAAGGGGCACGCCTTCCCTCACGTGGTTGGTGCTTTCAAGGGAGGCTTCTCTCACCTCGGACTATTTACTTGGGTGCTCGCGAGCTGTACTGGGAATGCTCAAGCCAGACTCGGTGTGAGAGCATTCTGGAATCCAAACAGAGCTTGATTTCTGACAGCTCCTGGCTTTCCGAGAAAGCTGCATTTCACACGCTCTGCCGCTTGTCTCTCAACGATGTAGACTTAACACTGGCCTGGACGAAACCCTTGGAGTACTGGGGGGATATTGTGAGGGCCTATTCCGCGAGTCACTTAACCCACACTAGGGATCGACTTATGGCCCTTTCAGGCATTATCGAAGCTATCCAAGAGGGAACCACATGGACGCCTGTTGCTGGAACCTGGAAGGAGCTTTGGCCTTTGGATTTGTTGTGGTTCTTCTGTGATACTTACCAGTATAAACCTCGAAGAATACCCAGCGGGCTAAAGACACCTTCGTGGTCATGGCTTACAAAGGAAGGGCCAAAGAGTTTCCCAATTGAAATGTTGAGTGGTATATCCTGGCCAGACTACCGACTAGCACACGTTATCGACTCTACAACACAGCCTGTTGCCATCAGGAAACATTATACATTGGAAGTGGAGAAAGAAACTACGATTACGGTAAAGGGCTACGTGAGAAGGGCAGTGTGGGTTAATGGTAGGGTTAAGGAAAAGGGACCTTTCCATAGGTCGTGGGGGGCAACATATCAGAGTCGGAGTTCTTCATCTTTACGTTGGGACAATCCGCCCGCAGATGGAGACGCTTTTCTTTTCCTCCTGATCATGACCGACACATACCCGTGGAGAATTAATTACTATGGGTTGATCTTGACCTCGGCGCACAGCGGAGAAAACGATGGAAAAACAGGCGATCATTACAGACGAGTGGGCATGTTTGAGGAATATACTCTCCGGGATGACGGAGGTACAAGATTTGATGAAGGGGCAAAAGAAGAAGTTGTCACCATATGTTGACTGGATTGCCTAAATAAACGAGGTTTGATCATCTGTTGTTACCCTTCTCAAGAATGAATTATCACGCCCTTTGGATTCTTGCCATAGGAATGGTTGATTCTAGCCAAACTTGCATATGCGGTGGTAAGACTTGGTTCAGATAAATGGCGAGGCATATCAGGCACGCAGGTTGAGCCAATGTGAAAGTACGAAGATGGCAAGTGCTCGGTGCTCTCCTTCGCGACTTCCTTCCGCGGACACTGGGTGATCTCGAGATATCCGTGCGCACAAAAAGTTTTTCAATCTCCATTTATCTTCTTTAATGATGATCATCCCTCATTCCTCTTGTTCATCGTATGCTATCAGATATCTGGGCGGTGTTAAGGTCTTCGTTCTGTGTCCGCAACCTCCGCCAACGAATGTCGGCACACGCCCAATACCTTTAACAAGATGTCAACCATGCTGCGCTCCAAAACCGCCCCAAACACAGTCGTCATGGGGCCACCACCCCAAAAGCGCCGGCCGAAAGAGCCCTTGCCCAATGGCCACCAGCGGCAGCAGCGTGTTTCTCCCAGGCTAACCAACAGCAGCGTGAGCGAAAATGTTCCGTCCTCGCACCTCTCAGCTCCTCAGCCCAAGCCCGCTCAGTCATTCAAGGAGCGTCTCTTTGCTCGCCCACAGAAGAAACGAGAGCCGACACCCGAGCCTGCAAATATCGAGCTTCACTCCCGACCGCAAGCCACCATTGCCCCATTTTTCAAGAAGATCCAAGCCGCCTTTGGAAACGAAACCCAACCTCCGAAGCAGAAACAGAGGCAGAAACAACAAGAAAAGGAACAAGAAGCTGTCCACCCTTCCACCTTTCCTCTAAAGCGCCAGCCTACAGTCCAAACCCGCAAAAGAAAACGCGACTCCCCTGCAAAAGAAGACACTCTCTCCTCCGAAACCGAAGAGATGCTCGCCGAGCTCCGAGGTACGTCAACCAAACCAACCTCGGCCCCTTCATCACATCAGGAGCAACTCACTAACAACCCTCGCCTCACCCACAGCCCACTATTTAACAGCCGCCACCACCCTCCACTCGCACGCCCTCACCTCTCTCACCAAAGCGCACTCCCTCCTCATCCAAAAGCTCGACGACGGTATCGTCGCCTCCGACGAGGAGTTCCTCCAGCACGCCGAGAAGCGCGCCCGCAAGCTCTCGCTGCCGCTGTCCGAGTTCGCCATCCGCTCCGACCAGCGCGGGAGTGATGGCGTGTTGAGGAGCGAGAAGCATGTGGTTAGGGAGTTGGTAAAGGGGGTTGAGAAGAAGCTGGTGGAGGCGGAGAGGGAGATGGAGGGGTTGTGGAGGGAGTGGGTGGAGAGTGAGAAGGGGTTGGAGAGGGTTTGGGAGGAGGTTTGGGGGGAGGTTGAGGAGCTGAATAAAGGAAAGAGTGGAAAGAAGGTGGGTGGTGAGAAGGGAAGGGCAACCGGAGGGGAGTTGGGTTCTGGGGTGGAGGATGGTGAGGGTGAAGATCTTCTTGGGGCGAGCGGAGACGCTGAAAAGGCACTCGAAGCTGAAAAGAACGATGAACGGGATGTGTTGACCAAGTATGAGGAGGCTATCGAAGAGGAGATTGGGAAGGCGGAGGAAGAAGTGACCAAGTTGACCAACTCGACGTATCAGATGATGAAAAATCTTGAGAAGGTAAGCTCCGTGTGGCTACTCCAACCATTCACTCCGTGACAGATACTGACATCCTTGTCTCAGGACTACCGGAAGGCGATCATCCCGGATTTGCACCTCTTCTATACCTCCATCGAGGATGTTTGATGAAAATATTGAAGAAATTTCTTCATAGCTGGATGCGAGAAACGCAAAGGGAAAAAATTGATTGACAAGATGTCTGGACCTTAAAACAAGAAAGAAAAACACTTTCCATCGGGGGTATTGTGTGAGTACAGTTACTAAGAAGTGGGCCATCTCAGTGTGCACATCATGCTATGGTGATGTCGTGCTCAAGTAGATTTTGGGCGGCCGTAACTCTTAACGAACCATCTAAAGCAATGGTATAAAATGCCTTCCAACGACCGAACCCTGTAGGTAGGTAATGGGAGTAAAAGATAGCAACATGATACCACAGTCCTTCTGACACACCTCTTTGTTAGAGTTTGTGATGACCAGGTACCTAGCTTCGACTGGGAACTCTCTCGGTTAAGCTGTTTGGTCCTCATTGAAAACCCTGACATCACACTCCTAGACTCCCTCACCAAGGTCAGCTTACTCCACAGTCCATTATCCAAAGGCTGGTCACCATGGACATCATCACATGTCACGGTCACTTGGCACTTTGTTTCCGTCCTTCCTTCTTTCCAGTATGAAGCTAAACAAAGAGCGGGCTTTTGTGCTATGTTGTTACGATAAAAATCGCACGATTGTCATCTCTATGTTCGTTTCATGGAATGGGCTTCCGGGCCTTCCGGGGCTGGTGGAGGAAGGGTGAAGTGGCGGTGATGGTGCGGTGTATGTGCGTTTGGTGCAGTTCAGGTGCTCAATCAGACGCGGTCAACGAATATATACGAAATGTGACAATGCATACTGTCACTTAGAATGGGGAAATGACGGATTAGTATTTCGGTGGTACCACTATTGAGGCGAGAACGTTGGGAAACGCTGTGCTAGACGCCGAGTGTCGACCGAGTCAAGGTGATGGACCATGGAGCAGTTCCGCAGAGCAAGGAAGATGTCAAGAGCGCCACTATGTACTCCTTAGAGAAAGCTTGTATGGTGGATTGATAGGCGGGATCATCAGTACCGCATTTTCTCATCCAACTTGGTTTTATCCCCCCCTGCCCCACTAGACTCAACATAGTATAGCCGGGCCGGCAAGCCCACTTTTACCCACTTTTACCCACTTTTCAACCTGCCAGCCATCTGCAGACTCCCCTGCCAGCCGTGTGCCCCGTGCCAGTAATCTTACAGAATCTCGCCCAGCCACCCCACCTCCTTCCTCCTTCCTCAAACCACCACCTTTCTCGATTCTAACTCGTGCCCTCAAATCACCAGAATCACCAGATCAACCAGAATCAATCAAACAACACCACGAGTATCGATCGCGATGCAGTCTTTCCTCAAAGAAGCAAGCGTCAAGCTCACCGCCATCAAGATTCCCAAGATTCCCGTCGCGGGTTCAACATCAAAAAGTCGACCGACCTCAAGGTGAGTCTCATTTCAGATCTCAACTCACAACATCACCACCCCACATCATCATCACATCTAACCATGGGTTCTTATCTCACAGCTTCCCTCCCCACCCCTCCAGATACCCAAACCTCTCAAGTCGATGAAATATCACCAAGTTCATTCTACAATACTTCTTTTTCATCAGAGACATCATTCTCATCAACATCAACCGACCCCACACCCCGCCTTTTCTATGAGGGTGTCACCAAACGACAGAAGGCGGGCAGGAAAGTCACGTCTCTTCATAAGAGATATGACAACAAGCCTTATACCGTCCCCAAGGCCATCAAGCGAGCCCAGCGCAAATACTCCCGCTCAACCAAGATCAAGATCATCGACTTTCTTTTATATCATTTCGTCCCTGCCCCTATTTACGATACCATTGCAAGAAGACCCCGCCCTCGCTGGCATATCCCTGAGGTCGACTTCAACTGGTTCGAGGGTCAGAAGGTCTCTGGTATGCCTGAGGGGTATGTCCGCCCTACCTATTCGACCGCATCTGAATGGTTTGGGATTCCTGCATCCACCATTCAACATTGGTGGGCGAAGAAGGACCGTATTATTTACGGGCACGACTTTCCTTTCCGACCCAAGTTTCCTGACCTGGAAAAGAAGTTGTTTGCCGACTTCCTCGAGAAACGTAGGGCAGGCGAGCTTGTGCGTATCGGCTGGTTCAGACGGTCGTCTATGATTACCTTTCATAAGCTTACCGGGAAGCCACACACGGACTTTCTGTTCACGACCGGTTGGTACAGGGGGTTTATGCGCCGCCACAATATCGTGCTTCGTCGGATTACACGGCAGTCTTCAAAAGTGCCAGAGGATTACCTTCGTCTCACCACCAGCTTCCTCAAGTTCGTGCGCAGAAATACTGCCGTGCCCATGGAGAATAAGATCAGCCGTTTGATCCATGGCCCGCCCACTCCCCGCAAAGTAAGTCATTTCACGTCTTTTTCACATCTTTCTTATTATTATCCACATCTTTCTTATCATCAACTAACTTCCCCTCTTTCAAACAACAGGTTGACAAGCGATTTATCATCAACTTCGACGAGACCCCCATCCCCTTCGAGTTTCTAGACGGCGCCACATACGATATCAGAGGCAACGAGACCATCGCAGGCAAGACCGACAGGAGTGGATGGAGTAAACGGCAAGCGACCCTGATTCTGTATATCTTTGCAGATGGATCTTGGCGGTTGAAACCGAAGTTGATCTTTAAGGGTACGTCAAATGCCAGCAAAAGAAGGATCACAGATGGTATGTCAGATATTTCTTTTGTCTTTTATCTTTTTCTTTTATCTTTTATCTTTTTCTTTTGTCTTTTATCTTTTTCTTTTGTCTTCTTTCTTTCTTTCTCTTGTTTACATCCACCTCCTTTCCTTTCCTCCACCCCCTGTGTCACGCCTCTGAACCGTAAGTCGCGTGTAAGACCAGAACCGATGGAAGGTGCCAACGCCGCATCATCCCACTACCTGCGGGTAAATGGGTACGATCCGAGCCGCGGCGGGCAGATAAGTGCAGTGCCATGCGTACACAGGGCTTCCCAGTCTTTCTTTTTACCCTTTTTCTTTTCTTTTTACCTTTTTTCTTTTCTTTTCTTTTACCCCTCTTGTCACGCCTCTGAACCGTAAGTCGCGTGTAAGTCCCAAACCGAGTGCCAACGCCGCATTACTCACTGCCCGCGGGCAAATGGGTAATCCGAGCTGAGGCGGGCAGATCAGCGCTGTGCCATGCGTACAGAGGGCAAAAAGAAAAAAAGAAAAAAGGTAGAAGCCGGAAAAAGTCAGGACTTTTGCCTTTTATCTTTCCCGAATTCCCAATGTCTTTCCCGAATTCCCGTTTTCTTTCCTAGGTTCATTTTCGTTTTCCTCAGGCTCATTTTCTTTTTTCTCAGGTTCCTTTTTTTCCTTTTCCTAACATCCTTTTTTCACACAGATGAAATCAATGCCTACCATCCAGGGGTCACGGTCGAGTTCAACGAGACGGCTTACAACAACGAAAAGTTGATGGTCAAATGGATCCATGAAGAATTGAGCAAAGAGGTGGGCACCAACAACGACAAGGCACTGTTAATCATGGATGCCGCTGGATTCCACAAGACAAAGGATGTGTTTGATGCCCTCGATAAATACGGCATTAACCGAGCCCTGATCCCTGGCGGCCTTACCCCTCTGTTGCAACCTCTCGATACCCATATCAACAAATCCATCAAGTCATACCTTTTCGATGCATACGACGAATATGTTGAACAACGAGAGGCCATTGACGGCGACTTCGAGAAATGGACTCCCTCCAAGAAAAGGATCATGCTTACACATATCGTCATACGGGCTATCGACCTTCTGAAAGAGAAGAATCCCGACTTGGTAGCTAAGTCCTTCGTCGACTGTGGCTTGTCTGTTCATCCGGATGGTTCAGAAGACTGGAAGATCAAGATAAAAGGCATCAACTGGAGGGATATCGACTTTTCAGGGTTTCAAAACGCTGATAACACTGAGGTTATCAACAACCATACCGAGCCAGAGCCAGAAGGGGAAGCCGCCCTCAACGAGTTGGGCATGGTTTACGACAATTACACTGTACCCCAGTTAAAGGCCTTTTGCAAACAACGACATATCTTCGGCTTCAGTAAATTGAGGAGGGTCGAGTTGGTTGCCAAGCTTAAGATGGCTGACGAGGAGGCCCTCATTACAGCCGACACGGGGATAGATGACGAAGCTGTTGATATCAAGCAGGAGGAGGGAAGCTCAACGGCACCGATTCCAGTCGATTAACATCATTATCGACATTAATCCTCTTCGTCTTTAATAACAATCAACTCCTCCACCCACACAAATGCCTTGCCTTCTTGCCACTCTCTTTCAACACCCTGCATGTCGTTTTTTCGCCATCGCCTCCCTCTCGATTTCATGAAGCACCTAACTAGATAATTCTCATTCAATACATACTCTTCAACAATATCCCTCCATCGCTCTCGAACCCAGCCAAAATGACAGCCACCGCTTTCAAGGGATAAACCAGTAACGTGTGTAAACCCAGGGGAGGAAGGTTGACGGTAAATGATGTTATACTCGTCATTGACAGTAAAAACTCTGGAATCCTCAAAGTCTTTTGTCACGTCTGTAAAAGGAAATCAGATCCAGTCAGCAATGCAGATTGTATGGCCATTTACGTACAGACGACATCGATAGTCCCAAGGTCAATACGAGGCATGGTTTTATGGGGAGGAGTTGAAAATATCGTCGTTTTTATGGCTGGTGTTGTTGGTTGATGTGTAAAAAGAAGGATAAAACGACGAAATCAATAGGAATCAGAAGGTTGGCGGTCACCAGAACCCCCTCTTTTGCCAAGCAGCCATGCCAGCAGGGGAGGCCACTTTTCTTACCCCTGTAAGCCAATCGAGCCTCCTTGTACGGCCACGTTAATTACCCTGGTTGCAGGCGCTATCCAGACGCCACCCAGCTGTACTATACTGTAAGAGGGAAGGATAAAACCAAGTTGGATGAGAAAATGCGGTATGGTTCAACGTCAAATGTTTATGAAACAGTCAACAAGCGATTCGCATCTATATACGTTGATGCTCGGGTCTTTTGCCCAACAACCAAACGCTTCACCTCCGGCCAGGTGTTCGCGTTCTTTTTTCAGCCGTCAAAATGATGTTTACCATTAGGCGGATTATCATTGTACTGTGTCCAACGTGGTATGTTAGTTAGGATGAGGTCCACCTTGAGGTCATCAATACAAACTCGGTCACCATCTGACGATGTGTCGTAGACGTTCGAGTCGGCGATCCGAAACCGAACGCGAATGCAGCCCATGATGTAGGTATACCGCTTCCACTCATTCGATTTGGTTTTACTAACCTCCAGACTAGACTTCTTATAGTAAAGCTGGCGCCCAGCTGCAAGCCATCTGCAAGCCCGCTGTAACCTCTGGGCGCTCAAAGTGGGTATGTGAACGTGGCCATTTCAGGGGTNTACCGCTTCCACTCATTCGATTTGGTTTTACTAACCTCCAGACTAGACTTCTTATAGTAAAGCTGGCGCCCAGCTGCAAGCCATCTGCAAGCCCGCTGTAACCTCTGGGCGCTCAAAGTGGGTATGTGAACGTGGCCATTTCAGGGGTGCCCAGTCTTGGCAAAAGAGGGGGTTCTGGTGACAGCCAACCTCTTGATTCCTATTCATTTCGTCTTTTTATCCTTCTTTTCATCCATTATCAACAACACCAGCCATAAAAACGACGATATTTTCAAACATCCCCTCACAACCATGCCTCGTATTGACCTTGGGACTATCAGAATCGAGAAAGGTGGTGGTTTGAGGAAGGAGGAAGGAGGTGGGGTGGCTGGGCGAGATTCTGTAAGATTACTGGCACGGGGAGCTCGGCTGGCATGGGTCACCTGCAGTCGGCTGGCGGGGCTGGCAAGGGGGTGGCAGGGGTAAACCAGCTGGCTGGCACTCGCTTACATACCCAGATTAGGTATGGCGGGCCGCTACACCTGTTTGAGCAAAACCAAATCGAGTGAGAAAAAGCGGTACNATGGGTCACCTGCAGTCGGCTGGCGGGGCTGGCAAGGGGGTGGCAGGGGTAAACCAGCTGGCTGGCACTCGCTTACATACCCAGATTAGGTATGGCGGGCCGCTACACCTGTTTGAGCAAAACCAAATCGAGTGAGAAAAAGCGGTACAGGTTCACCGTCGAGTGCCTGTGGTCCCTGGTTCCACAGGTTGGAACCACGGCAAGGACCGATGCGGTTGCAAGTGGAACGGTCAAGAGTGACAGGTTGACAGGTGCTCCACAGTTGGATATCGAGGAGCCTCATTCCGTTCCGTTCTTCATCAATATGGTTCTCAGTGCATCATCCCCCGTCGTGAATGTCGATTCTTTGGGAGAAGATAGCCTTTCTGACGCCGAGTCGTCTTGAGTAGGGGCCAATGACATTAAAGAACATCACAGAGATTCACGCCTGCTTGTCTTTCCCTTTGTGTCAATGTGTTTGCTTTGAGAAAGGTCAATGTCCAAAAGGGCAGCGAAAGGATTCAAAGTGGCTGGTGGTTTTGTTGAAGTGGATGCCCTGAGGACACATTTAGAGGGGTAAGCCGAAAGTTCCGCGGACGGCCGTGGCCAACGTGTTGAACCGTCTATCCCTTTAACGGTGCACTTGTATCCCTTTTGCCAAGACCTGAGGGTGGCCAATCGGCTGGCCATATTTTATCCACTTCTACATCTTGGCCACGTAGAATACCTGCATTTTGCCAGCTTTTGCAGCACTTTTAACATTGCAATAAATATGGAGTCCGATAGCCAAAATTAGCCAATCACGGCCTTCTTGGGGGACGAGCTCAACATCGATGAAATATTCATTTCAACAACAACAACAACACCACCACCACCAACGACTTGGAAATATTTGATCGAAGACGGTGTAATCTAGTAAGTCTATCTCGATCTTTGAAAGACGATGCAGAATCGCTGATTTTCCTAGCAAAAAGGATACTTATGTCATCGTCGATCTTTTGTATAGATACGCTAGCTAGCGCTTACTTGGCGGCATCAACAAGTCACTAAGTACTGCAAGTCCCTCGGGGTCTTGGCAAAAGGGATACAAGTGCACCGTTAAAGGGATCAGCGGCAAACAACCCAAAGGGTCGTATTGTTGAGGATGCAAAGTCTATCCCTTTTCGCTCGTACCAGACAAGGTGCGGTCCGAAGCGAGGCTGTGATGTGTGTGTGTAAAGTTCCCGATATATGAGTGGCTGATAAGGATTGATAAAGGGCGCCGGGATCGGAACTGGCGCCCGGCTTACACGGCGCAGGACAAACAGGCTGGGCAAGGAGCCGAAAGAAGCAAACGACTTCCAGGAGAGTTTCAAAAATACGAATCAAAGTGAAAAAGGTTGCTCAAGAGGCAACAAGTGGCTGATTTCCAAGTGATGATGCTGATGGGTTTCCGCGATCTTTGACGCACGGCTTACCTGCATGGAACAAAATAAAGTTGATTCCAAGAGGCTTCGAACTGGCTTTACTCTGATAGGCAAGTCGATGACTCTGCGTTATCAAATGAAACCAAAAAGTTTATTTGGAATGTGTCTGGGCTCTGGCAATATTTGGAATATCGAGATCTTGTGCCTGACTGAGGCTATGACTCTGAAGTGAGGGTATCCCCAAATGTCAACTCGCTTGTCCCAACTGGAACTGGTCTGTCTCCAGCAAGACCATCCACCTTTCCAGCCCCCAGAAACATGACTGTCAGAAAGAAAGAGAGTGACTCAACTGCACAGCTTACCGCCTCCAAACACGCAGGACATGGAGAAACTCCCATTCGCGATCCGTCGATAGCTCAGCCGGGCCATCCGTAAGCTGTGACAATGTGTACGTACCCCCCGTACTCAGTCACTGCCAGTGCCTAGCGCACCAAGCGCACCACTGGCAGACTGACAGATGAGATGCGATTCACGGATTGCCCACGTGCTGTAAAAAGTTGTTGACCAGCTAACCGGATCAAGCCTGGTGCTGGTATCCAATGGTCTGGACAGCTCTGGTGTTGAATTGCTTTGCTTTCGCTTGTGGTCTTGGAAGCATTCCGTTGCGGCTGCGAAACCAGGGGACTGGTTGTTGTGTCGGGCCCGCGGGCGACGTGTGGGAGAAAGTGGAATTGGAGCGAAGCCACACCAAACTACGGCGATGTCACCGACACCGCCTCGCGAAGCCAATCCATCCAATTGGCACTGTCCAGCCAATAGGACAAGGGTGCCGTCAGCGTTGCCGGAATGGAACCTTGATGGCCCAAGCTTGCTCTTGTTGAGCAGCTGGGCCGCCCTGTCGAAGCTTGTCAGGGCGTCGCACTTTCCCCAAAGAATTCCCCATGTCTCAGGAACAGGCAGCTCGCAGGCTCGGCAGGCAACTGGCAGGCAAGTGCGAATCTGGCTTCTGGATCGTTGAGATCTTGTGACGTTGGAAGCACGAACCCCCCCCCCTGGGGTGTCCCGTCGTGGCCGTATGGGGGAAGGGTGGGTTCGGGATGCTTGGCTTATTAACGCATGAACTCCATTGCAGCTCCATTACCAGCTCCATATCCAACTCCATCTCTCTGGCTTCGAAACCTGGGGTTAATGGTCATTGTGCGTGTTAGTCACTGCTAAATATCCGCTTTACATTTACCCGGACGCCCGAACGGGGGACGATCTGGGAATCGCATCAGTCAGTCAAGCCTGTGAAACTCGGGGCAGAGGAGAAATGGAAGCCCGTGGGAGCACAAAGCTGCAGTCATGGGCTGTTTGACGCTCGAGAATACTCGGGATTTCATCATACAGCGGAACACTGTACGACTAGCCGGCCGGGAAGTACCGACTGCGACAGACTGTTTGTTACTGACCGTTTTTACGAACAACCCCCTCGGCTAGCTTTGACCTTTCGGTCCTCTGCCCATTCTATCTCGGGATCTGGACCTGCAACCATGTCTGCATCAAGGTGGACGCTTGGCCGGTAAATCCTAAACGCCAAAACACCAAAACGGATGATCATTGCCATGATAAACATTGTAACCTTGGCAACTTCCAACGTCTCCAAGCTGGAGATGGTGCCAATCAAACACCATGTCCCCAGGCCTCCGGCCATCACTTGCACAAGAAAGAGGGGTCTGTACTCCAAACTCTGGGGACTTTCCACAGAGACACCCAATTGCAAGAGAGTGGCATTTGGAGCTGTATGGGGATGCAAGAGGGCGGGGATGTGCCGGTTTGTTGTCGACAGCAACAGCGCACGAGTCAACCTGCGAACTCTCCACGCAGATCGAAGTCGAATCCCCATTGCTGCAATGCATGCTCCAAGCTCCCCTGTCCCCTCCTTTCTTGAGGTTTCTTGTACCCCCCCTGCAAGTCCTCAGATTGGCTTTGGTCTGCCCAGATCTCTCGAAGCGAGGGTCCGGAGGTCCGTTCCCGGCCTTGACTTATATCGACCGCTTCTCCCCCAGCTTCAGTCCCCAACATCCTCAACATCTCGTCAGCTCCCTTGTACAACTTCTGGATTTAAATACCAGCCATCTCTTCCTTCTCGACTCATCCTCTATCTCTGTCTCCTATATCTGTCTCACACTTTCAATCCTCGAACCACTTCGATATCAACCAGTCATTCAGTACAGCACTCTACACAGCTATCCGAATCGGGAAATCATTCATATCCACATTAAAACCACACAACCAACCCATCAAACAACCACAATAACAGCATCAATCATGTCAAGAATCGCGGCTCCCATCACAAAATTCACCAGGTCCTTGAGCACATCTCCTGCTGTTGCCAAGCCTAGCCATATTCTCAATGCCACCAGCAACGCCAGTAGGAAACGGAAGCTGAGTGAGGAGTCCGGTGCTGAGAGTCTCGATGTGAGTTTCCTCCCCTTTGTTTCTCCCCCTCATTGCTTCTCTGCCAGCTCTGCCCCTCCAACATTACATAACACTGCCACATCTCCTTGGACAACCACCGAGACGTGCATGATCTCCAATTGCCGACTCCCCTCACCACACGGCACCAATCAAACACTCGGACCACTATCTCCTATCATCTTCCCGTCCTTGCAGCATAAGCACCCAATTTGGGAAATGCTCTCTCACCAACACGTCCCGTTCACTCCCGTCCACACCACCAAAACCAAAGACACAATATGAATAACCATGATACTAACAAATCCCACCAGGCCCGTACCCCTCGCAAGGTTCCCCTGATGCAAGGCTTCCGCACCTCGGCCCCTACCAACGCCTCCATCGGCCACTCCTTCTCCACCAACGGCATCGACGCCGTCGTGCTCCCCAACCTTCATGCCACAGAATCCTCTTCCTCTGCTGCTTTCCACCTCACCTACTTCGACACCATCCGTGTCCCCCTCCTCCCAGACAACAAGACCCCCCCTCCCCCCACGGTGCAGCAGCCGCTCTTTGATGAGCTAAAACCCGAGCAGCGCGGCGAGATCGCCTCCGAGGGCGATGCCGACCTGATGGCCAGCAAGCCCGCCGTCGCCGTCGTCGCCAACAAGCCCGGCCAGGTGCTCCCTGCCTCGCTCAGCCAGGAGGTCGTGGACATGGATAACTGGACTGGTGCCGACTGGGTCAGCTTGGGCTTCGTCCGTGACATCGCGCGCGACGAGGCCGAGGCGCAGGAGGAGCAAGCGGGTAGCCAGGGCATGCTTAGGGGTCTGTGGCAGGGTATGGTGGAGGATGTGTTTGGTCCTGCTAAAGGTGGTTCTAAAGCTTAATGTTCTCTCTCCACCAAAGATGAGATGATTTCATTGGGTTTTTAATCACTGGAGCGAGCGGTAATGGATTTGATTACTGTCATGGGTATGGATTTTGGCATATGAGTACCTCTATGTACAAGATTGGGTTTCTTGTTCTTGGTTTTGGATGGAGCAGGTGTTTTGGGTACCTTCATTGTTTGTTTTCCTACTACCTCTTTCCTTGTTACGATACGAGGAAGACTGGCGACAACGCCTCAGCAGTAGTGTCTTTTGCATAGTTATTACCTACCTACGGGTGAATCACTCGTGGGCTCGCTGACTCGATAACGAAATTGAGAAAGGCTTGAGCCTCGAAATTCATCACTTAACGATCATTCACATTATTTTACGTCCGTGAACCAGCAGTGACATGTTCGTTTTCTTTACTATCACATTTACTCTTTTTTGGAGTTCCATGTCATCTACATTTCCATCACCGTTCAACACCATCGTTGTTGCTGATACAGTCAAACCCCCTGTTCCAGCAACCCCAAAAATCTGGCCAAAGGGGTTGTTCAAACAGGGGGGTTTGCTCATACTAGGGTAGGGTGCACGAGCCGCATCACCAAAACCATCACCAAAAAGTCTATGCCAAGAGTTCTCATCCCCCGTTACGATACTATCAGCCAACCTCGAAATCTGCTTTCTTGCATATTTTTCGCTTCCTATTAGCAATGGAAGTGAAAAGCGACCATTTCTTTCCCTTCTTCCTCTCAAAATCGGATTTTGGACCGCCCAAAATCTCACTCTCCCATACAAATCTAAGAGCAACTTTTCTGATTTGCCGTTGCTAGTTGCTGGGTTGCTCTTAGCCATAGTAAAAAGAGAAATTTCCTATGAGAGGTTGTTGCAACAGGGGGGGTTGCTCGTACTGGGGGTTGCTGGAACAGGGGGTTTGGCTGTATGCAATCTTGGCATTTTCACAATTCTCGACCATAGCTTCCGAATCGCCTCATCCTCACCAACACTACACTACCCATCTTCCCATCTTTCTATTCAAACCAAACCAAACCAAACCGAATCAGGCCTAGACCCCCCCTTACCCCAGACCGACGACAAACTCAAAAGAATCACAAGCAATTGAGACTTGCCGGGATGCTGTCTCCACAATCCCCGGGATACCGGGGTCACATGCTCGCTGTTCACATGATTAAGTCACATGCTTACCCCAGGAGCCTCCCCAGACCTCCAAGAGGACCAGGCCCCAGGCCCCAGATTACCGGACACGCTAG
Source organism: Neurospora sp. CHS-2018c (assembly GCA_009806235.1). Classification (NCBI taxonomy): domain Eukaryota; kingdom Fungi; phylum Ascomycota; class Sordariomycetes; order Sordariales; family Sordariaceae; genus Neurospora; species Neurospora sp. CHS-2018c. The sequence continues at coordinate 329,865 of RAPC01000041.1, read as the reverse complement.
AGGTAAAGTTTAATGTTCCGCTGTCAACTCCCGTCGGAAACTTGGTGGGATACTGTCGGACCAGGTACGGGAGTTGCGAAATGCCGACTCCGACGGGGGCAATAATAGAGGACTGGGAGTTGATGGTCTTGGTGATAGGTAAGCGTCATACTTTGGCCGAATTCTATTTCAGGTTACTATTTCGGGGAGCACATGTTGTGCTTTGAAATCCGATTTTGAGTTTTCAAAGAAGGAGGATGATCATTTTGGACAGACCGTAACAGAGTGGAATGTTCGTCCAAGGTCTGGTAATTTGATAAGAAGGTTAGGCAAGGTATGTTCTAGAACTCTCGTCACTGGTTGTTGATCGAGGCAAGATCCATCTGATCGGTCTTCTATGACATAGAGGTAGAGCATGAATATATAATCGGGCAATTTACCTAGGAAACCTGAATAGATGTTGTTTGCAGTATACCTCTTAACTGAAGATTTTTCGAAACTGATGATTATTGTCCATGGAGCATTTGAGGTAGTCATTGCCTACCTAACATTGCCTGATACGCTGATATTGCATCAGGCAGAGGATGAACATTCTCCTTTTTCTGTATCATATCCGTCGAGCAGGTAACATGGATTGAATTTCCCCCAGGGCATAGAATACTCCAGATTGTACCGCACACGATTTTAGAGCCGATCAGATCGTCAACGCCATGGCCCTAGAACTTATCAATTCGTCCTGTTCGATCGCAGAAGCCTCATTTTCCCACGCATATGGCGAAGTCGCATATTGAGACGTATATTTCCCAGTGGTAGCTAGGAGTTTCAAGTTATCCCTGCAGCCTTTAGAACGGACGGACTACGATAAATCTCATTCAAAGTACCTACCAAGCGAGGTAATAAACAAAACAAACCAACCAACATTGGTGTAGATAGTAGAAGGAAAGACACAAAGCCAAAGAGACAACATTTCAGGACCGCTACAAGAATGGTTCATATCGCCATCTGGAGGAGAAAGAACGGGGTTGGTTTAGGAGCTGCCTTGTCTTTATCTCCAGGACGAAAGCCAGTAGTTGACCAGGAAGGTGTGAACATTCATCCACCAACAGAAGAGAACATACCGTATATGTGGGATAAAAAGCCAAGTGACTGGAATAACATCTCGAGACGCTGACTTATTTCTGAATGACCGTGTTCCGGTCAAGAGTGGCCAATGACTTCAAAGTCATGGTGGCTTGAACAGGCTTGATAGACTTCCATCGACAAAGGCCTGTGTTCTCAGTTCGAAGGTAGACGAAAGTATCGAGTTAGCTGGGGGCCCTCTATCTTGGTTTCTCGTTTTGTATATCACGGCGGTTCGTTCTAGTTGGTTAATTGCTAGGCGTTCATCTTGACTCCTCGAACACCCTGGACTCAATACCCGAAAGTGTTCTCTAAGATAGCATGAACCGAAAGCACTAGCTAAATCCCTCTTCTGCCTTGTTACGCTTAAAACCCATTGATTAACCTAACTACCCTAAACTACCAAATTCGTAAAAGAAGCCGCGCTGTTGCATGCTTCCTCTTCCCTTCGTTCCTTGCCGTGCGGACCTCTGGTATCGTTGATTCTTGTCATCCATCACTTTCGTACCGTCTCTTCGGCCGTTTCCATACTACTACAACATCCCAACCTCCATGCTTTGTCCCTATTCATTCCTTGGTCCCTAAGAAGGACAGCGCCTTTTCCTTATCCAGAACTATAGTCCAGATAGCCACGCCTCCACACTATTCGTATCTCCCCCTGGTCCCATTCCACCTTCCCCTTTTCCATCATCTCCTTTCGTCGAGTTCTGCTCCTACCTCTTCTTAACGCTAGGGCGGGGCTTGCACTCGTCCTGCTGTACTGGGTGGAGCATGACCTTGTTCGGGTACGTGGGCGAGTTGCCTTGGTAGCCCTTGCTCCAGTCGTAACTAATGGCGTAGGCAAAGATGCTGCCGGTCTTGTTGAACGTTGTCGAGGTGATGCTGCCGCCGACGTTGGGGTAGCCCTTGAGACGGTGCTTCGCGTCCTTGTCCCAGAAGTGGAAGGTGCCGTCGCTACCGGCTGTACTGAAGGTGCCGTGTTGGGGGTGGAAGGAGATATCGTTGACAGCGTGGACGGCGGTAGTGTTGCCTTGGGCGGGGTCGCGGTGGCACTTGAAGGAGAAGTTGGAGCTGGAAGAAGGAGAGATGGGTTAGTCAGCTTGTCCGGTAATCGTAGGTAGGGGTAGAGGAGAACGTACGCAGAATCCTTGTCCTCCACGTATTGAATGGCGCATCTACCCTCGATCGAGCCAATGGCAAAGCCCTGGGAATCGTTGAAGCAGCTAACCACACGAGTCTGCCATTTAAGAGGGCTCTGCATCGTCTTGTAGAACTTGCCGGGGTCCTTCAGGTTGATCACGTTGATATAGCGATCAGCGGTTCCTACCACGAGCAAGTTGTCGCGCACATCCATCGTATAGATACGCTCCTGGGCCTGCACCGTGGCGGCAGGGTTCGCGGAGCGGAAGTCCCAGTACTTGATTTGCTTGTCCCAACCACCCGTCACCGCCATGGGCGTGCCGTTGGCCTCGAAGTAGCGAACACACTTGATGGGCATGTCGTGAGCGGCGACCTGCATCGACTGACCGGTGGCCAAATCGAGAACCTTGGCGGCCTTGTCGGCGCCGGCGGAGATGACCTTTGTGCCGTCCTGTTGGGGAAGTGAACGTCAGTGTCTGATCGGGCTGTAAAGTCCACAGAGGTAGACATACTTTGAAGAAATCACAGGAGAAAACAGGGCCATCATGCTCGATCATGGCCTGTCCTTGACCTTGACCATTACTCAAGATCTCGTAAATGCGTGTCTTCTTGTCCCAGCTGGCTACGGCGAGGAAGTCCTTCTGGTCGGCGGGATTGGGGTTGAAGGCGAGGTCGCTGATGCTATCCTCGGGGGGTTGGCCGAGCTCGACATCCTGCTTGAGATCGCCGAGGGTGTTGCTCGCCGACGCGGCGGCGGAACCGAAAAGACCAGCCATGTTTGGCTTGTGCTGGGAGTCGTGAGACTCGAGTCGGGCAAGTTATAGCTGTCGCGCGTATCGTATGTCTGGTCGTGATAAAGGTCGTTCGTCTGTTGCTATAGGTTCTGAAGCTGTGCAATGGTGCAGGGCAGCTTCTTATGTGTCGTTTGTTGAAAAAGAACCGCTTCAAAGACGGTTAAGACCAGCAGCAGCGAAAGTTGCTGGCTGTGATGGAATCCAGTCGCGGGTCGCGCTTTGACAGTGGGATGGATGCACACACGCCAGCCGGCAGAAAGTTTGGAGAGAGGTTGCAACCCGACCCAACTGAAAGTTGCCTGCCGTTGCCTGCTCTGCCTGGCGCTGCTGCCTTTGGTGACCCGTTACTAGGTCGACGCCACACCGTGGCTCCTTTCCAGAAACATTCGTTCATACGACCAGCTTTCACTGCTGATTGGACAATCAGCTCCACCTCGAACCAAGCCGACCCACCCCCGCCGCAAGTGCCATTTAAGAAAATTTCGGGACCACAAACCAGACTTTTCCCTTTCCTTCTCCTCTCCAAGCAACTCCCCCTCGTCCGACAAATCGCTATTCGAAGCTTCCACACGGAGAGATCGCGCTTTTGCGCGCTTCTTTCATTTCCTCGAGCTTTGGGAGAAAGTCCCCGGACATTCGTTCATCGCGAACGGATTGCGGAAACGCGCCGCCATAGAAGCACTGCGGCTGATCTCGGCCGCCCAGTTCCTCGTCTGTCTTGCCCAGCCCTGCCCATCACACCAAAGTCGATCTCGTCTGCGCTCTAGGGAGGGTGTCATTTTTCGAGCTCGGGGACCACATGGACGAAGATATGAGTCCGCGCCTCGGGTGAGGAGTTTGATGCCTGATCTGGGGAGCTGGGGTCGATGGTGGGTTCAGCCGCTTGGGTGGTCCGGACTTGGGGCGTTTTGACGGTGGCTCGAGAGGTTTCGTCATGATACCACAGATATGCGATTGCTCGCTCTTGTTTCTCTTGCTAGGGGAGGCAGGGGCGAAGTTACTCGACGGGGCTTATTCTTGGTGCGAGGGGGGTTGCTTCACAACAACACATCTTTTTCCATCTTTGCTTTCTTCGTTTGTTCCGACTTGGACATGCGATGTGGTTTGGTTGGACATCTTTTGAAACTCTGGGACTTCGCGGGAAGTCCTCCAACCCGTCCATCCGATCATGTCACACTGTCTTGGTCCGGGACAAACGTTAAAGCATCTGCTACGATCTGGGGGGCTTCACAAGTTCAGGTGATGAGAAACACAATAATAGAGTCAAGCTCTGAAGTGGTGCCGGGGTAAATCTTCGCGCATCACCCTTGATGATTCTTATTGAATATAATCTGATGAACTTTCCAAGCATTTGCTTTTCTGTTATTCAAGCCTCATTTTTATCATTACGTAGTACTAGTCTAGCTTCTTCCGCTATCCGTTGACACCGTCTATGATGCTCGTGTCTCATGAGCATTTCCTGGCATGTTGAAAGCCGTCTGCTCTATTACATCTCTGTGACTCCGTCTATCCAAGTCCGTTGTTGAGATTCCCCCTTGCTCCGGATGCCGATGAGGTGTTTGACGTTTGTTTCCGCGTATAGGGTCTCTAGTTTTTTTGCGCGGCGATGGCCTCCTCCTTCTTCCTCTGCTGCTCCTCCAGCAACTCGCGCTCCCTGTGGGCGGCCTCGATGTCGGCCTTCATGCCCTTGGCCTTCTGGCGTGCCTCATAGAGATCTCTACTCTTCATGATTCTCTGGACGATGGTGCCGGCATTCACCTCCTTGTAGTCGTGGTGGCCGATCTCCTTGTAGATGCCCATCTCCTTGGGCACAGCGTACACATCTTCGGTGTGCGGCATGAACGAGGTCGGTCCGTGGTAGACCGCATCAGGAGTGCCCCAGGGAAGAGATGTGAGGTAGCCCTTGGTTGGCTTGAAGGGAGCACCGAAAACGACGGCGTTGATGTACTGGATCAAATGTCAGCATGAATCTCTCGACGACCCTGTTGGCGACAAACGTACCTTGCACTGCAAAACGCAGAGACCACGCTCAAAGACGTTCATGATGGGATAGTTCACGCCCTTCTCGCGGTTGATGACCTCGTCATCATGAACACCAGCCACCACAAACGCCGGACCGTAATCCGCTCCTTTGCCCTTCCTCTCATCAACCGCCTGCTGCGAGTACCATCCCTCCTCACGCGCCAGCTCCTCCTCCTTCTGCGTCACCAGCCTCAAGAACTCGATATGTCCGCTCGAGAACAAATCAAACCCTCCATCAACATAAACAACCCTCTGCCCGGGCTTCGGTCCAATCCCCTTAAATAACTCCCTAAACACGCCCTTCTCCCCCTTGCCCGCCTCCTTCTTCTCCTCCCCCTTCCAAAACCACACGTCCGCCCCGGGGTTCTTCGCCGTCTCATCCGTCGCATACAATCGAATCCTCTCCTTCATCTCCTCCCCGACCTTCTTCTTCTCCTCCACCGTTCCATATCCCTCCCCACCCTCCAACACCCTCTCCAAATCCTTGATGAAATGCGTCCTAGTACACAACAACATCCGCCCCACCAAATCCGTCGTGCTAATGCTCGGCGTCCTCTTAACAACCTTAAACCGGTTCGCGGCTTTGACAAACCGGTAACAATCCTCTCCCGAAGAGTCGCTCGTAATATCATCCCCGTGCACCACGTACTTGCACCCAAAGTGGCTGATCCAATCCAGCTGCGTGACGTAGGGCGCGTAGGCGACCGATTTGGTCACCCACCGGCAGGCGTCGGTGGCCAGCAGGCGCTCGCGAAGGGTCATGACGGTGGGGCCCTTGTTTTCGAGGATGGCTTCGTCCGAGTGCACGCCGACGTACAGCTCGGTGCCGAGTTGACGTGCCTGGACGACGGCGCCGGCGTGGCCGTGGTGGAAGAAGTCGAAGCAGCCGTCGACCCAGAGGCGGCCTTCGAGGAGGGAGGGGGCGGGCTCGCCGGGGGGGTTAACGGGACCAGAGGGGGCCATTGTGTGTTTGGGTTGGGTTGCGATGGATGTGGTGAGGTGGTCTTCTTTGAGAGATGTCAAGACCGGTTGTTATGTGATGGTGTTGGGCTGTGATGGCTTTTGAAAGGTTCCCCTGAAAGTTGCCAAGTTTGTTGTTGTTCTTTGGGTACAAGAAAGGTCCAACGAAGGGCTCCAAGTCAATGGTTTTATCCAAAGGAGGGATTATGGAAACTTTATGAAAAAAAAAGTAAAGAAAGAAGCTTGGTGAATTACTGATTAAGAAAGAGTTCCTGAAACGAGGGAAAGTGTTGTCACAAGGAAGTGTTGATCGGTACCTGAATAAGTCCAGTGATACCCTACCCCTTTTGTTGCCCCTCTTTCCAATCTGCCCCTCCCCCACTTATTCATGGACAAAATGTTGAGGCCACATGGCATGGTGAGACTTTATTACGGTCTATGGACATACTTGTATGTTCAACTCGGAAAATGTGACCGAAACCAAGGTCTGTTAACTAATCTCACCATGATACTATCAGTGTGCGTTGATAGGCGTTTTAGTCTGGCGTTGCGTCAAGAAACGCATTGTCTGGTCTGTACACCAAAATGCTGGTTTGTTTGTTAGCTCTATACCCCGGATAAGACACATGCCAACCCATCCTGAACGCCGCAATGGTATTTTAAAATGTATAAATTATAGTCAAAAACAGATTATTAGTATCTGATTTGACATATTCATACTAATTTTAAGCCCCCATTATCGAAGAAAACACATCAACTTGTTGTTGAAACGCCTGGACAAGTTGACCAGAGGTCTCGAGCTAACAACCAAACCAGTATCGGATTGTAAGTGACATTTGTTTGCAGGTTAAATTGTGCGGCGCTTGTCCGTCCTTCCCGCCCCAACAGCCGCGGCCCAAACAGCGACCCGATCGGTTCCTTTCATCCAGCATTCTGGGTTGCGATTTGTTGTTGTCTTTGTGTGATCCATTGGAGGCTCTTTTTCAGGGTCCAATTTCTCAATTGTTCCTTGCATATGGCTCAAGTGTTCATCTTACCAATAGCTGGTGTTGAATTCACATTCCATTCAACTTGGCTGGAAAGGGCGCCACTGTCGGAGTGTTGGGCTCGCTAAGACGTTCCTTTTCTCTTCTCAACAAATGAACCACAGGCCACCGGCATCATGTATCACGAGCTTCTTGGGATGAAAGTCTCAGCTCGGCTCTTTAAAAGTCCCAGGAGGTCTCTCGTTTGCCGGCCAATGCTCTCGTCGAATCGCCACGAGCAGCCGGCCATGTTCCGGGGTTGGTCAATGTATCAAATGTCTCTGACGGGCGATAACTGGGATTCCGTTGCTCCCATTCCTGGGATTCCTGCGGCTGGCGGCTGAAAATTTGCGACAAGGCGACAAACGGGCAGTGAAAGGGTCGGGCTCCCGGTTCGTCTCGTCGTTGTCGTCAGAGCTTGGGGTCTTTGATGGCCGTGGCTTTTTTTCGAATCCTTTATATCGAGTCGAGACCCCGTCGTTGTGGGCTTGGACGTCCGCGTGGCTACCCGTTTCTCCCTTTGATTCCCTTTGTTGCGACGATTGTTTACTCAACCCTTGATCAAGGCAAGATCATCATCAATATCAGAACAATCATATCTTCTCTCTTCTCAGAACGACGTCTTCTGGATATCCACAGCATCGAATGTGGCCTGCCGAGGATACCTTGCGGGGATGCCCAGCCGAGAGGAACCTCTTGCCCCTGGCGCTGACGGGTCAATGACAATTGCCAATATTCGACTTTTTAAGGTTGCGTATCAGCAAAATAAAGTGTGAGACATGCAGCGAACCAGTCCGACGACACACGCGACTCCCTTTTTCTCGTCACTTTTTGGAGGAGAAGGAGGGAAAAGAAGAAAGAGCAATGGCAATGGCGATAACGACATGATCGATCCTTCATCTCCTCCTGGGGAAGGAGGTGCTCCTCCCCCGGTCCCCCCCACGTGCCCCAATAAGTCGCCCAAATCTCCCCGGAATAGACGACCGGGGACCAGTTCGGGCGCTGCTGCTGGCGGAGACACCAATCCAATTCCAATTCCAGCTGGAGACCAATCTGCAGCTTCCTCGCCGTCAGTGCAGGCACAGCACCAGGCACATGCACAGGGGCAAGCACCACCGTCAACACTACCACCGTTAATACCACCACTTCCATCATCATCATCAACTGCAGTGCTGGACTCGCCAATCACAGCAGCCGTCGCCGACAATAAGAGCCCCTACAAGACCCCCAGGTCCAGCACTAGCCAGGCTAGCGCCAGCACCAACGGGAATAGCGCCGCTGGCTCGACGCTCCCAAGTCCAGGACCAGGTCCCCGCCAGCACAAGGTCCTCCACAAGGACCCCAAAGATCCCAAACGCGAGAATCGCGATCGTCAGCTTTCATTCGGTCGCAAGCCGTCCCTTTCGTCCCTCATATACAGACATCGTCGCACAGCATCGACAACATCCGGAGCCCCAGGGGGAAATGGCCCTGGCAGCGGAGCCGCAGTGACACCGACCTCAGCGCCTTCGTCCCGAAAACCGTCCCTTCATCTCGTCACCAGCCACAGCTCCTTCAGCTCCAACTCGATCCCTCCGGTCCCCGGTATTGCGCTTGCCGCCTCGCGACTGACCGACGCCGTACTCTCCCCGCCGTCTGCTACCGAGACTATCAACTTCTCGAGGATGTTGAGCCGCGGCGCTCCTACGCCTGTGAATGGCTTCGGGCCAAGTACCACACAGTTAGCGCCTCCCGCTATGGTGGCTCCTGGGCCCCAAAGCGAGCTGGGAGAGGTGCATGCTCGTATACAAGAGACGGCGAACAAGAGGATATCAACGTTGGACTATCTGCGGAAAGCGTACATATTCCCTTCACCTGATGTTTACTTTGTTGTCAAAGAGTCCAGATCACATGCTAACAATGTCTCCTTTTTCGCAGTCACGAAGGCCGTATTTACTGGTTCAACACTATCCTCTTTGACAAGCCCGACTTACAAAAGATGCCTTACTTTAATAGCAGCAAACTAGGCAGGAGGGCAACTAATTATCTTCTCTTGGGTCTTTCCCTACCCACTGTTCTCGATCTCAACTGCAACAATCCTATCGAGTTTTTGCGAAGTCTGAACCACCTTCTAGCTGAGTTCGACTCTTTCCAACAACTACACTCAGAAAATGGCACAGCATCAAGCAGTTCCCTATCACGGGCGCGCATCCCGCAAATGTTCCGACGAGCTACGCCCAGCGCCAAAACAAGACGATCAAGTAGTGCTACCGGCATGGGAGGAAGCAGCAGCAGCACCACTGTGAACGGATCCAGCACCCCAGCGATGCCCATACCACCACCCACGGCCAACGGGAATGACCCCAACGACTTCGGTTACGCCCTCGAATCTGTTCCCTCCCACACAGGTACCTTTGACGAGTCTATGCTCACCAACACCACCACCAATTCGGGCGCGGGGAACACCTCAACTTCCACAGAAAAGACCACATCAACAAGCAGTAGCGGCATTCCCTCCTCGACCTCAGCAACATCAACCGCCCCATCAACAGCAGCCTCCACCGTCGCCGGCGCCCCATCCTCGGGTCAGACCGCACAGCCGACAACATCATCCGCCAACTCCCCAGCACCCATCTCCTTTTCGCCAGCCGAGCAAACAGAGCTGCTTCCGGGAGAGGAGTACACGCATTTACTAACACCCAACCTACCGTTCGACCCGGATTTTTTCGAAACCTTCGCGACGCTGTGCGACGTTTTGATCGACACTTATACGAGACTGCTGTCACTTGTACCCACAGCCAGAGAGTGCAATGGCACAGTGGCGGAGTTATTCACCAAGGCGGACGCCAAGATCCGCAAGATTATTGTTCAGGGAGTCATCAAAGAGTTTGAGGAGCAGAGCCGAGCAGGAGTGAGGGGGGAGGTGGGAGCGGTGGGGAGAGTGGTTTTGGGGGGGTTGATGTGAGTGTTTCTTGTGCGATGCGTGATGTTTGTGATGATGTTTGTTTTGACGTTGTTGATGTGTGATGTTGTCTTTTTTTGGGCGATATTGTGATGATTATGTTTCGTTTTTGGCAGGCTTATGTGTGGGAGCAAAAGTATTGAGCAGGGCGAGGAAAAGAGGGAACTGGGGGGCTATAGTGTTTTGACGCTTTGGAGTTTTTTTGCTTTACACTGGCTTCGCGAGAGGTTGTGGTGTGGTTTCATTCATCCTTATCCATTACACTTACTTGTACTACCTGCCTGTCCTACCTACGGACCTCAAAAAGACACACGCCGAGGACGCTTTAGGGGTTCAAAGGGGGCTTATCATCATCCATGTCCAAAACGAAACACAACGCAACCGAACTGCAATGAAACAATGACCGAACGAACGAACAACCAAAACCATCACGAACTGGAACACGGGGCTAATTATACCTATTACCAAAACACAGGGAAACCGCCCCCTTAGCAGAACGGGCCAAAACCCTAGACAGGGTCGTGGAAAGCAACAACGAAAGCGGCTCCGGCAAAGGCAGTCACAAGAGCAAGAGGTACTCCTAGGTGGATGAACCTTCTGATGTCTCTGATGATGACGACGACACTTTCGACGACACCTTCGTTCTTGTCGACAACGACGACGACGATTCTGAGGGCGCAACCGAGGTGATGAGCCTTGTCGAGGTCCTTGGATCCAGTCCTCCTCTCCCCCGTCGAAGGATGACTACGGCCGGGACGACCCCGAGGAGTAGTCCTTTTGGCCACATTCCCGTTGGTCCTCCCCCGTTGAGGTCTCCTAGTTGGGCGAGCCAGGGTAGCAGAACACCGAGTTTGGCTAGGAAGAGCTCGATGATGAGCTTTAGGTCGCTGAGAAGGAAGGTTTCGAATATGAGTATTGGTGGTGGTGGTAAAGATCAGGAGTGAGGAGTGAGGAGAGAAGAATGAGAGCACGGCCCTAATGTCACATTGTCACATCAGATCTGATCTCCTTGGCAAGGAAGAGAAAGCGAGGCACGGAGAAGGGGTATATCCAGCAGATACAGTGAGGATGGTAGCGAAGACGGAAGGCTAACCCGGAAGGAACCACGGAAATTTCATTAGAAACACAAGATACCATTCTGTTAGTTAGCCAGTCAGTCCAGGCATTTTCTCGGGGTTTTTAATGTTTATATAGCATTTACAGGGATGTGGAAGTTGCCGTATCTCGCTGAGCCTTCTTTCTTCACGCCCGGCTACAACAAGCCTGGAAAACAGGTCCCGATAGATATCGTTTTGTTTGATGATGTCTTTTTGATTCAATGCTCTAAGTATTCTCTATGCTGTTCCTGCTTCGGGGACGCAGTTACCATTCTTGGTTTGTCCCTTGATGCTCTCTATGCTATGTATGTATGTATATATGCTATTTCATGCCATGCTAGTTCGATGCTCAGTCGTAAAAACCATTACTCATTACTTTCGTTGACAGTCAGGGGGAAAAAAAAACATGAAAAATGTGTGAGCGGCCTCGGTATCCATCCGCTTTGTGTGAACCTGGTCCAAATTATTGCTGATATCCTGTTCAGCATAGCCGAGGAGTGGTGGTGATATGTGCTCAGACAGCAATAGACGTCTTATGCACCCCCTGATGTCCATGTCCATGATGACCCTTCGACCCCTCCTCCCCAAAACTCGACCGACTCGAGGTCTTCTTCCTTCTCCCCGATAAATGCAACCGATTCCCACTCTTCCCAGGACTGGAGTCCCTATCGCTACTATTCCCCTTTCCCATTGGGGATCCACTCCTCTTATCTTTATCAGACGACGACGAGGACGACGAGGAAGACCTCCTGTGTCCCCACGACGAAGAGCGTTTGTGACTGTCGTCCTTCTCGCCGATGGTGATTTTGGGGATTAGGATGGGAATGGTGAAGGCGGGGATTTTGGGTGATGGTTGTCTCTTGGGAGTTGCGGGCTTGGTTGCAACTGGGCCGAGGGGAGGAGAGGCGGGTGGTGTGTGGGTGTTGTTGTTGTTGTTGTGGCGCTTAGAGGGAACGGTGGGACGGAGGCGGGGGTTGGACCATTTTTGTTGGCTTTGGCTTTGGCCTTGGTTTTGGTCTTCTGGGGTGAGTAGGCTTCTTGATGAAGTGTCGTCCGTGTCATTCGTGGAATCTTCCTGGGTGGTGATTTGTTCGGGTTCTTCGGATAGGAGTAAGGCGGTTGACTGGCGTGGTGGTGTGGGAGGCATTGTTGGCGTGTGTTCCTCGGGTTCTTGGTACGCAACGGTCCTGGTGGGCTGTGATGGCTCGCTGTAGCTGTCGCTGTAGCTGTCGCTGTCGCTGTCGCTTTCGCTCTCTTCCTCTTCGTCGTCAATGGCAAATTCCTCCGCGATGGGTGACAAGGCGATTCCCCTCGGTGTCTTGATCTCCAGCAATGTCTGGACTTCTTGGTGAATTTGTTCAGACTCAAGGTCAGCCAAGGGCCAATCTCCGGTCTCTGCTGCTTCAACCCTGATATCGAAGTGTGCCGGCTCTGTCTTGTAATTCTCCTGCTGTGCTTCCAGCTCTTCTTCCAAACTGAAGTCGTCAGACGGAAACCCTGTGTCAGGCTCGGGGGCAGGCAGCGCCAGGTTGAGGCTTGACGATCTGTATGAGGCCGGAGAGGCATCCCTCTTCGCTCTCCGCGGGCTGTCAGATTCCGGCTTCTCGTCATCCACGTATATCTCCTCAAGCTTATCATCCGTCGCTGCCAATTCCGGGCTGGGTGGTGTTGTGCCATTTTTGCTGATAAGATCCGGATCAGGGGGGCTGGAAGGCTCGGCTCGATACTGTTCAGCTTCTTGCTCAGCTCTCTTCCGCGCTTCTTCTCGTTCTAGGGCCTCCTCTTCCTCTGTTCTCTGCCAGTACCGCCCCATCGCTGCTTGGTTCGCCCGATGCCTTCGCTGTTTTGTCGGGCTTGTGAGGTTCTTCTTGAGGGAGTTTTCGTCGTCAAAGCGGGAGATGTAGGTCACTGTGCTCTTGCTCCTGCGCCTTACCGGGAGGAACCGACGTCCGGGTCCAACCTCGACTCTGTGAACCGTTGCCGTAGCGAATCGAACAGTGGCGGTTCCATGCTTTTCAGGTCTGCAGATGGATGATTCTGACGAAGATACTGAGCCGGTAATGGACGCTATGCTGGAATCTGGTAGGGGCACGAGACAGGCGTGGTCTGCTGTGGGCTTCCTGGGGTCATACTCTGGGAGCGTGGTCGAAAAGCAAGGGATCTTGCGTGGTGGTGGTTTCCGCCCATCTGGACTGGCGACTCGGAGGATTGACTTGGGCTTTGGTGGGGGTGGCAAGGGAAGTTGTTGGGTTGGACTATGGCTGGGTTAATGATGATAGATCCGCTGATACATATGAGGTGAGCTTACCTTGGGAGTTTCCCCTTGCTAGCTTTTTCTTCGGAATGGTCCCCGTTAGAAGCTTCTTCTTTGGCTTCTGATGTGTCTTGGTCTGAGATCGTCGACGCGGATGCAGTTGTGTTGTTGACGGCGTCTGTTGATGCGGCCTTGGTGGACGTCCTGGAAGAAGATTCCGATGCCTTATTATCCAGCGTCCAGGAAGGGGTCTTCTTAAGCTTGGTCTTAGTGAGACTGTCTTCGTCGACGGCCCCGGCACCGGGGATTGATATAGAGAATCTCCGTAAAGCCATTGAGCGTCTACGTGCCTTCTTTTTATCATCGGCACTGGAGCTGTGCCTGCGACCTCTAGACAGGCCATGGTGGGATGGGGATGGTGGTGATGAGTCGGACGAGGAAGATGCTGAGGAAGTCTTGGTAAGGCTGGATCTTGGCTGTAACCCTGCCCACGAGAGAACGGATGTTAAGGAGTCCCTTCTATGCGGCTGACGATGTCTGCTTGACTCTCTTGGTTCTTTGGACATGGCGCTGATGGTTCCTTTTCTGCCTTTTTGTTTGACCGATAAGGGAACCGTTGGTTTAGGGTAGGATACAAAAAGTAGGGGTGCCGGCTAAAGCGCTATGTGCCAACAAGTATATATCGTAAGGTGACAGCAAATCCAATCACCTGAGCGGTCCCTGAATGGACTAAAGAATCCTGCGAGATGGAGAGGGTCTGAGTGGTTTTGGAGAAGTGGCCTCGGGCAGGTTTAGGTCAAAACCAAGACGACTTCATCGAGATGAGCCATTGGGATGGCACTGTATGGTACGGATGGGATGGCTATCATGGCGGGGAAGCCAATCACGGCGGCAGATATGCAAAATCCATACAACCATGCAGCCCAGCTTTTTGCGCTGGCTGTATGCCATTTGGCATCACTCGATGAGATGACATAGTGTTATGGACTCGTAGTAGTCAGATTTTACCCGTAATCGGTAGTCATGGCGGTACATACTAGATACCGGGTGAGGCGCCCGGAGAGCGGTTTGGTAAGAAAAAAGCAACGTCAACCAAGTCTGTAAATACTTGAGGCTGGCGTGCCCCTGAATTGGCCTCGATTATCATGGGCATCCCAGCCTTTTTCGTGCCAACAAGACCATCCAGAACACCATGTGGTTATCCATCCTCTCTGTTGTCTCCTGTTCACAACCAATGGACAGGCGATGAGCGCGTACCCGATGGATCTCTCTGTTCCTGTGTTTCCGAGTGATGGGTAAGGGCGCCAGTTGGCAGCGGTTCATGCGACAAAGCTAGCACTAGCAAGCAGTAGCAAGCAGATCCAAGCAAATCCAGACAAATCCAACACTTGTTCTTGTGCGACACGATGGAGCCAGGAGTTGGCGCTGGGCCAGAGATTGTCTCATTGGTGGTGCAAGAAACAACAAGTCAAGACAGTCATTGGCGCGGCCAGCAGCAGCTAAGCAACGAAAGGCGGAGTGGGCGGAGCGCTGCGATTTGGTACACGTGTTGAACGCATTCTCGTAGAGGCCGTGGAGATGACGGAAGCAAACAGAAACTAAGGGGTCGGCTGAGGTGAAGAGATGTTGCCGGAAGGTGGCGAGAGGATGGGAGTGGTTGTCGAAGAAAAAGATGAAACCCGACTTTCTGTGTTTCGGTGAGATAGTTGAAACATGGAAGCTGTGATCAGTTGTGACCAAAAGCTGTGCTCAGTCAGATCGCTTCAGAGCCTTTTTAATGTCCGATCCCATGTACCATGTGGATGGAATTGGGTGTTGGTCGCTTCTGCCGTACAACTGACCACAAGCAAGGCAACCAGGCAGCGGTAGTGGACAGAGTGACGGAGGGTGACGGAGGTTGGCCGACCGGGTGCGGCGACCTTTTTGATCGGAGTCAGTTGCCCAGGACGTCTCCATCCGGACTTTTCTGCGGCCAAGCCGAAGGGAGGAGGTCGGGATTGTTTAAAAGAGCCCGTGGGCAACGAGGTGAACCCCGTCAAGCCCCACCACCCCGCGCTTCGCCGATGGACTCTGCCGCGTCAGCCCCGGTGCTCTCCAATATTTGGCGGCTGCCGCCGAGCCCGATCGGTCCCGGTACCATCACCGCAAAATCCCGTGACAACAAAAACAACCAGCAACCAGGGCAACCAATCGGCGGGCGTCGCTCCAGACAACGGGAATGGCGGCTTTGGTTTTTTTGTTAGTTTCTTGGTACATTTCTTATCTTATCACGACCCGCGTACCTACGGCTACTCACGGCCCAATTGACGTCAAGGGGTCAAATTCCGTGCTTTTGAGTGATGGGATTCCAAGCTGCAATTCGTTGCATTACACCGCATCTTACACTGCATCGGATAGATCAGTGGTAATCTGCGCGTTATCTCGGTTCTGGTGATCTTACGTACCTGGAATGACTTCTCCGTTGTTACGCCGTGATCATTGATGGTGATGATGATGACTCTTGTTGGAGTTTCGGGGTCGTGCCAATGTGGACCCAATTTGCCGGAGCTGCGAACTCGGCGGCAAGGGTCCGTTCGGACCGTTTGGACGACGTTTGCCTGCCCCAACCCGAAAGTTTGATACACTCATACTACGAAACGCGTACAAATCGACCTCCATGACTCAACCTCTTTACAAAAGTCAGGTACATTATCGCCTCCGTCTTCGGTGCTCGGAATCTGCATGACGAGCGTGGTAGCGGGTCGACGATCCGACCCCTCCTGTGTTCCTTTTCCTCGGGTTAGACAATGTGGATGAACAACGTGGGAGTCACGGGAGTCACCACGGAAAGATCCCAAACGAGGTTGAAGAGACATTTGACAAAAGTTGTAAGCCGAGCTGCGCATACCTGCGGCCTTTGTCCGCGGACAAACACAATGGCCAATGGAATTCACATCTTCCAACTTTTTACGTGCGCCGTTCCTTCGAGAATCTTGACTACTTTTCTTTTTACCCACATCTTAAATCCCCACCTGACCTCTTGTCCAGTCGGTTTGTCCCAATCTGTCTCGTGCTTTCTGTAACTTTACGTACCAAGCAGCCGGCCCGGACAGTGTCAGGGAAGAAAAAGAATGACTCCCGTCCACGAGTGATCCCGGCCTTTGTTATCGGTCCCGTATAGAGGGTTTATCTAGATTGCTTTTCTATCCCTCATCCCTCCACTCACCCCGTGCTGCCCCGTCTCCATCCGTCTCTTCAGTTCTCTCCCGTGGCGTTGTCGTCTCATAAAACTTTCTTTCCCCCCATCTTGATATCTCTCCTTTCTCTATACCTTCTCTTCATACCATCCTATACCCGGTACCACTACACCCCTAATAATTCAAAATGGTGTCTCACTCCGAACCCCCCAAGGAGGACCTTGCTGCCGTTGCCCTCGAGAACACGATCGAGGAGGCCAACGCCATCATCAACCACACCTCCGATGTCCCCAAGGTCCAGGAGCTCGATGCCTCCAAGCTGGTCGTCACCCTCGCCGACCCCAACGCCCGCCAGGTCCCCGATGAGGCCACCGCTAACGCCGGCTCCGAGACCATCTGCACCGACCACATGGTCACCGTCTCCTGGAACGTCGAGTCCGGCTGGGGCGTCCCCGAGCTCAAGCCCTACGGCCCCATCTCCCTGATGCCCACCGCCTCCGTCCTTCACTACGCCACCGAGTGCTTCGAGGGTCTCAAGGTCTTCCGCGGCTTCGATGGCAAGCTCCGCCTCTTCCGCCCCAACCTGAACGCCAAGCGCCTGCTCATGTCCACCCTCCGTATTGCCCTCCCCGGCTTCGACCCCGTCGAGGTTGAGAAGCTCATCGCCAAGCTCGTCGCCGTCGATGGCGCCAAGTGGCTCCCCAAGACCCGCCCCGGCTCCTTCCTCTACATCCGCCCCGCTGTCATCGGCACCCAGCCCCAGCTCGGCGTCCAGGCCCCCAGCAAGGCCCTCCTCTTCATCACTGCCTCGTTCATGCCTCGCATGGACACCCCCGCCGGTGGCATGCGCCTCCACACCAACCCCGAGGATATGGTCCGCGCTTGGGTTGGCGGTTTCGGCTACGCCAAGGTCGGTGCCAACTACGGTCCTTCCCTCCTCGCCACCAACGAGGCCAGGGCCCGCGGCTTCCACCAGATCCTCTGGCTCTACGGCCAGGAGGCCTACTGCACTGAGGCCGGTGCTTCCAACTTCTTCGTCGTCTGGCGCGCTAAGGAGTCTGAGGGCGGCAAGCTCCAGCTCCTGACTGCTCCTCTCGACGACAAGCTCATCCTTGACGGTGTCACCCGCCGCTCCGTTCTCGAGCTCGCCAAGACCCGCCTTGCTGAGGAGGTCGAGGTTGTTGAGCGCCGCTACACCATCGATGAGGTCATTGAGGCTGACAAGGAGGGCCGCATCGTCGAGGCTTTTGCCGCCGGCACTGCTGTATGTTATTGTTCCCCCATGGTTCATCTTTCTGTCCAGCACGTACTGACTTTTGCCGTTCACAGTTCTTCATCGCCCCCGTCTCCCAGATCCATCACCGCGGCACCGACGTCCACATCCCTCTCGGCGAGAACGACTCCGGCGTCTACACCGCCAAGATCAAGTCCTGGATGAAGGACATCATGTACGGCAACGAGCAGCACGAGTGGGGTCTCGTCATCAACGAGGAGTAAGCCTACCCACTTAAACCCGCCCACCCAGCGATCTGATACCCCCCCTTGGACCACACCACCAATCCGAGCGAGCGAGTCTTTCGACCCACCCCTTTTTGGATTCCAGGATTTTCCTTTTGCTTGTTTCTTGTCATTTGATCGTTTTGGAAACCGAGCGTTGCGTTGCTGCTTTCAAGAGTTGGAAAAGTACAGGATTATTCACACGACAATTGATACAAAACAGGGATGAGGCTGCCGCTGGCCAGAAGAGGAAGAGAGAGCAGGATGATGAGGTCAAGCGCGAGTAAATTCTCGCTCGCTCCTTTGCCTTTCATCAACCACCAAACTCTTTCACGAGGACGACGTGGAGTAGATTCAGAGAGCTGAACAACAACAAAACGTACGGATGACGGCGTCTGGTATGCATATGATGCTGTCAGCGCGCATGGAACCATACGAAAAAGCGGATCTCTTGCATCTAAAAGCAAAAGCAAAAGAGCACAAGAGCATGCACGGAAGAAAAAGAACGGCATATTTGGGCGTTTTGGGTTTCATCAACATACTCCCCCGGAGGGGATGTTATGTGTATAGAGATTTCTTCAGCGTCTTTTTAGAAGCATCTGTATACCCGGAAGAATGAAGAAAGTTAAATCACCTCTGCTCCGTCCCGTTTGTGAAAGATGTGGTGGTCCAAGGACCTTTGATATGCAACACGGCTGAGTAGGATAGGCGGTTAATCACCTACTACCCGCCGGTTAAATGGACACGAGGTCGGTTTACCGCAGTAGGCTCGTTGATCGTCGTTCTAAGGGTACGGCCTTCAGTAGGACGAACCTTACCGAACATTACCGGCACTCACACTAACGACGGCCGGAACTAACAAGACATAAGACGAAACAACGGAACATGCAGATATAGACGCTAACAACGCTATGAGAACCTGAAACTCTGTAGATCTTTCGAACTCAATCTTGACGTCTGACCACGATTCTTTACACGCCCATCTGATATCAAACAGAAAAGAAAGAAAACCATTCTTCTATCTCCCTCTACCTCTCTCTACCTATCCTCCACCACCACATTTTACCCACCTACTCATCACGCTCCTGCCCCTTCCCACCCAACATCCCCTCACTCGGCCCTCCGGCCCTCCTCCTCCTCTTCCCCCACACCTCCTGACACCAATCACTAATCCTATACCCCCAATGACCCGCCACCAGCGCACCGCTAATGACATTCACAACCTTAATCAGGAACACCAAGAACGAATCCCTCTCCTCGACGATATTCAGCAAGATAGGCTCAATGTCGTACTTGACAAAGATGCCCGGGATGATGCGCTCCGTGACTTCCTGGGATTGCTCGGTGACGGCGTACTGGTTCGTTACGATGGATTTTCCGGATGAAGAGTAGACGGTGGGCACCACGGAGATGAAGTACTGGAACTTGTGGAAGTTGGCGGTGGCCAGGTTGACGGTTTGGTCGAGCGGGTTGACGAGGGAGGGGAGGAAGGGGCCGTAGGAGAGCTCGGAGATTATGTGGGAGAAGTTGAATGCTTTTCGGTCACTGTTAGCTGCTGTTGAAGGTACGAGGACGGGGGGAGGGGAAAGAAAGGAAAAGGGTAAAAACAAACCAGAATGATCCAAATGCTGTCCAAACTCCATATACCCATGTCCCTTCGCCGTAATATGAAAGTCTCCCTGCACCTTATTCAACTCCAAGCTTCCAAAAACCCTACAACTATCCGGCGTCGCCCCCCACAACCTCGGCGTCCTCGCCCACTTCGCCCTCCTCCTCCCCAACGCCACAATATCATGCACATGCTCCTCTCCAAACCCCTCGTCATGCCCCTGCAAATACCCCTCGCCAGTAACCACCTTCCCCTGGGCATCCCGTCCCAGCTTATGAATCCCCTTGTTATCCACCCAGTGCTGCCAAACCGTCGGGTCGCGGTGCAGCTTGGAGGCGGCCAGGATCCGGTCGCCCGCCGCGTCTTGCACGTTGATGTGGATGTCTTGGCACTTCATCTTGACGACGATGTCGAGGTTGATGTCGAGACTGTGGGATACGCCCTTTTCGACGGCGAAGGTGTGCGATTCGGAACCGCGCCACCAGCGGGAGGCTTCGGACCAGAAGAGGATAAAGGAGATGAGGGTCACGAAGACGGTCCATTTGCCGCCGGCGGTGGTGCGGGTTACGTATTGGGGTTTTGATTTGGCTGTTGGGGAGATGGGGGGTTAGTTGGTGTTGCGAAGGTTGGGAGAGGGGAGAGGGAACGTACGGAAAGCGTCAAAGGCGCTGACTATGCTCCCCTTGGCGCCAAAGGCGTCGTCGTCTAGTTGACGCTTCTCGTCGTAGCCGTTCATTTTTGAGTTTGTCGTGATCAGGTCTTGCGCCAGGTATGTCTGGTTTAGTTCGTTTGGTTGTGGTCGAGAGACTGGATGCGATTCAGCTATCCGTCCCGATGTCGTTCCCCCTTCTTCCTCTGCCACTTGTCAGGGCGGCAACCCAAGCTGTTGGTTTGGTGACTGCGACCACTGTTTTCCCGTATTGTACTTTTTCAATCCCAATCCACAGGATATCCGTAAGCTTCAGCTACCGCATTGGTGTTTTATCGAGCGATTGTCGTCGAGACCTGATGGTGTAGTTCCGGAAGGACAGGCTACGCAGCAGGTAGCTCTGTGTCTTCGGGGGAAATTGCGAATGCGCCCAGCTAATTCGTTATCCGTTCGCGAGGTTCGGTTCAGTTAAACTGGAGAGGCGGCTGAACAAATCCACTCCCCTCTGGTTGATGAAGATTCAAACTACACCAACACCAAAGAAAGAAAAGAAGTTCTAGAAAGGGTGATGATCCTGGCGGCTGAAAGACACTGGACGTTTCCCTTACATGCCATTCGGACATTCGTTGATGAGGACAAGTGGACGTTGGTCCCCGCGAAACGATCCGCCGTGGCTTGGCGTTTGGCAGATCCCTGTGTGCCTGACAGGGGCCTGTTACGGGAAGCCGGAATTAGCTCGAGCATGGCGCATGGCTGGTGGGGGGCCCCGTTTGCCATACTTAACCCTTACCCTGACGTGCAGCCGCTGGCTTTACCCCTGAATCGTCCTCCTTTGTGTGCAAGTCGTCAACAACGTCACTCCGTTACCGTTCCATGACATTTTGTCTGGCTTTTGTAGCGACTTTTCCGCTGACATGTATCGATATTCTAGGATGCTATGTGAAGACTTTCACGTGTTAAATTGCACGTCTAGTCCTTCAGACACCTTTGTTTTGTCCAGCTTGTCTTCATGGAATCCCCGAACATCTATCACGGTGCTGATTACGATCGCTGTGTATCTTTTCGGTCTATCAACAAGTTCCGTAACGGCGGCAACCCATGACCTACTGGGACCATATAAGCGCAAAAGTTTAGACCTTCCACCACGGTCCAATAGCTTACGTGGTAGTGTGTTGGGTCCAGAAAATGCGTGGTATTTTCGTAGGTCTGCTATCTGGCTCGTACAGAGTCGACTCATCCCGAGTTCGATTCCGAGCCTGGGCGGGCTGAGCTTTTTGTTTTTTTGGTTTGCTTCGTCCTTCATTTTCTACCTTGAATATCGTCAAATGTCAAGTGCGTTCCGTTTCCATTCTTATGTCATATTTTTACTGAATGCTCAGAGTATATATTGGTAATGCAAAACCGCCAAATGGTTCTTTTCTCTGCAACTTGCCACCCCTTTTGATCATGCATGTCATTGCAAGCAGTCTGCTTTCTTTTTCTCTTAGAATGACACGCCGCAATAATCGTCCGCCTTTCTCATGTTTTACTTCATGCCAATCCTGGCCGTCAAAGTCCCAGATATCTTTAACCTTTCAAGGCTTGGTTTCTGATGCCTGGCCTTCATACCACAACGCATTGTTGAAGGGAATCCGGACAATCTGGATATTAGGCCTGGGCGTGGTATGCCTGCACAACACTCCCTTCGAAAGTTACTCAGTTCAAAACCTCTGGTCAACTTATCTACTTGTAGGCGCTTCTACATCCAGTTAGCCCCCCGTTTTGATGATGAAGACCTGGTTTTACTTTTAGTGTGCAGGGTTAGATACCAGTGATATCTTTCTCGTCAATATCTAGGCATTCCACAATATTCTGGGGGCGTTTAGGGCTGGTTGGAGCAGGTTCATTCAAAGTAGGTTGATACAATCTAACAAATCAACCAGAATGGACAGTACTGGCATTTTGTAGAAGTTGTCATGTCAGACCAACAAGCACAGACGTCAGCTCGATAGCCTCGGAATGCGTTCTACTTGAGGCTTCCTATATACGATGCCATATCATTTGACCTGCATGGTCTCCTAGTCTTCTCTGCCCGCTTGGATAGGCACAAACGTCTTTCGTATTTTCATCCTTTATCGTTCACGACGGCAAACAAGAATCAAAAGCCGGCGGGCAAACTGCCGCGCGGTGAACCATTTGCTGGGATCCGTTGCTGCTGAATGATGACGGGCTTGTCGTTGACTGTGATGGTACTTCTCATTGCCGTAGAACCCATTTACCTTTGTGATATTCCCAACCACTGGCACCGAGCGATTGCACAACTTGATCAAAAATCACAATTTGGAGGGGCGTGAGATAAAGACCAGTGAAATCCTCACGCCCATTGCCGTGTCCACAAACATCTTCATTGCACCTGCCCGATAGCCCCTTGACTAAACCCGGACTTTCTTTTAACGGGGAGTTGTGGCCTTTCCTGCCCTCCGAATGGATTTGAGAAAGACAAGCAATTTCTTTTGGCACCCCGCTACCGGTGCAGCGCGTTCACCCCTTCTCCTCGAACAGATATCAACTTCCACCCCTCCTGCGTCTCAATCTGGATGCTACTTCCCCACCAGCCATCGAGACACTCCCGCTCCGCTGGGAACTTGGGAATCCTCGCTACGTAACTCACAATCAGTACCCGCCAAGACGGTGTCCCCGCCGTACCTCAAGGTACCTCTTGCTCTGCTTAAATTCTTTCCGAACCGCGGAAGGGCTCCGTGAGTACTTTATCATCCCCCATTTACCCAAGCAAACACACTCAAGACGGGAAGGCACGACGTACCTGGACCCGCTCACTCCACTACCTTCCCGTCCTTCTTACCTTCACCCAAGGTTCCAGGTTTCTATCGGATTCTCCTTCTCATAAAGCTGCCAAGCATCTGGCCACACTTTTTCCTTCCATCAGCGTCTTGACCCCCTCCCACGAAACCAGTATCCAAAACTGACAATCTCTTCCTCGATTTGTCTCAGCTGGCTCGTCGTCAAATAGTCACCATCCGACAGCATCTCCAACAGCATACAACCGTCACACTTCCCAGGCTGGGCGCGTCCAAAGAACACGTACAATACTTGGTACGTATCTTAACAGGAGCTCTCAACTTTCTGCATTACTAACGACTGGTAACCACCCCCCAGCACTGCTGTATCCAATCCAGGCGGCCCTTGTCGCGACTTCAACATGAAGGACCGCGACAAGAATGGCCAATCGGCCGAGGACGAAGAGGAGCGGAAGAGACAAGCCATTCTGGAAAAAGCCATGATGGATGATCTCGGCATTGCTCGTGTCGAAGACCTGCCATTGGAGGATGTTGACCCTCCTCCTCGTCATGGTCGTCATGATGGCCGGGGACCCTCCCGTCTTACGATGCCTCAACCTGCTCCCGCCGTGTCTGATTTCTGGGCAGAGGCCCAACGACAGGGTGTGTTCAACGATGATGACGCTATGGCTGTCCGCGAACTTGATGATCTTGGAGGCGGAAGAATCTATGCCACCCGCCAGCAGGAAGTCAGGGCTTTGGGTAGCCGCCTCGTTCATGGCGTCAGAGATCAGTACGTATCCATTCTAAGCACTGGATGTATGCGTGTGTTCTGCGTCAAACCTTCGACTGACCTTGTCATGACAGTGCTCAAAAAGTGTTGAACCCCGAGCTTGGGAGCCGCCTTGCTAAACAATACCATGGCCGCGGACGCGAGATACCCCCGAACAGAAAAATCAACATTGGCAAGGGCATGAAAACATCCGCTCTCGGAGTACTTTATCATGAAGCTCAGCCGGTCAGGCAATTCCCCCCGAATTACCGCCCATCCCCCACACCACCCCGTCCATTGGCTTCCACAAAGCCCCTTCAACTGGTCCCTCCCAATCAAGGACTTCCGTCTTCCCGGATTCGAGTTGCATCTCGTGCATCTTCCACTGCGCCTTTCAAAGAGGCCTGTCGGGTTACTTCGGCCCAGTCTACTCCTCACGCAACTATCAGTCGAGCACCCCGTCATCTTCCTGTCAACCAGTTGCAGGCACAGTGTCGTCTAGCTGTCGCGTCAATTGGTTCACGCCAACACTCCGCAAGCATCCGGCAACCGTCGACGCCTACCACACAAGGCCCAGAGAGTCAGCAGCTCCTGACTGTGGGCAATGAGCATATTGTTCCCCTTTCAGGGAACGAATCTCGTCCACTTTCGCCAGAGCTGTCTAATGTTCTCTTCAGATGTGAAGTTTACTTTCCTAATCCGACACGTCCGCCTAACCGGTCGCTTGTGCCCTCCATGCTTTATCTCTCCGCGGCCGGAAGACCGCATATGGGATTCTTCACACTGACTTGCGAAGGCAAGCAGGTCTGCCAATCGCCTATTTCGCAATATTACCACCATACCATTGACTCTGGGTCCCGACAGCTGATAATTATTTTCAGGGGCCCAGAAGGTTATACCAGCAGTCACACAGTCAACTTCATGGCCTATATGGACGCGGAGGAATTTCATAAGACACTCAGGCGTCTCCGTGCTGGTGAATTCCTGGACCAGGTCAACGAAAGCTCCAGGCAGGTGTTGGAGGCTACCATTCAAGAGGCAGCTCCAACCACCGTGGAGGCATCCTCCACGCCGGCTCCTCAGAACCCCGTGCCTGAAGCTCGAGCGGAACAAGCAATTACGTCAGATTTCGACACAGTCTTAAGACAACCATATGCACCAAATGTCAACACAGCCCAACGTGCACAGAACCAGGAGATACTGGTTGGTACGCTTATTGACTTCGACACTTTTGATGACGCTCCATCGACGGTCCAGTCACAGTATGCTCGATCTGAAGCTGCGGAACTGCTCTCCACTCTTGATCCAATTGACTACGAGCTTGAGCATGTCGACGACCACCTTCAGCTCCAGCAAGCGCAACCTGAAGCCGCGGACCTTCTCTCCACCCTTGATCCAATCGACTATGAGCTTGAGCATGTCGATTATAACCTTCGGCCGACGTCTCCGTCGCAGCAAGGACAATCTGAAGCCGCGGAACAGAACTATGGGCTTGATGTTGTCAAGCAGGAATTTGTCGACAGATACCGGTTACTGTTACAGAACCTGATCAAAGTATTGGGTGAAATGCCGAGAAACAAGACAAATCGCGGTGCTTCTCAGATGATTGAAGGACTCCAAATGTGCGTGACGGATCAAGCAATGGCTGATGAGTGCGGTCTCGATGAAGCAGCCAAAAGAGAGCTTTTGAAGGAGGTCTGGGGCGACTCTCAACCTGTGGATGCCGAGGATTCTACCAACGACATCCAGCCAGCTCTCAATCCTCCGCCAAATCGCCCGGAAACTCCCAGACCTCCCCCTGAGACCGCAAGAACAACTCCCCGTGAGACTACCAGGGCACCTGCCCCTGGAGTGACTACACAGACACGCCGTCAAGTGTACCAACGTCCATTTTTGGTGTCACTTTACGATAACCGTTTGCAGCCTCCCCACTGGCTCAGTGAGCTGGCTTTCATGCCCGCGTTCTCTAGGAGGAACCAGCCTCCTTCGACTTGTCAGAGCTTGGAAGCTACGCTTTCAGCCACGAGTCGTGCCACGAGGCCTGCCACTCCGCTTCCAGCGGCTGCATTCCTGGCTCCTGATTTCTCCAGGAGCCGAGCCAGTCACGCCTGGGTGATGGCGACAGAGGCCTCAGAGACCGTACAGCCTACGCCCACCATTACTTCCGAGGCAACGGCTCAAGATGTGCCAGCAGAGGCCCCAGAGACCGTAGAGCCTACGCCCACCATTACCTCCGAGTCAACGGCTCAATATGTGCAAGCAGAGGCCCAGGAGCCACAGATTGAAGAGCCTACACCGGTAGCTCCCCTTGAGACAACTGCGAGCCCATCTCACGAAGAGCACGTAGATGCAGACATCCGCAGTGAACCTGAGCTTATCTCTTTGGCCGTTCCGGAGCCAACCAGGCCTCCGTCAATTCGTGGTCTCCGACACTCGTTGTGGGCTAGACCCGGTGATCGCCTTGAGACTGAAGGAGCCTTTACAGGTCCTCAATTCTGGACTAGCGCCACCCTTCGAGAGCTCGCACAACTTGATCCACAGGCCCCAGTCAATGCTACTCCTGCCGAGTTAGCAGAAATGTTCTCTGGTAGGCCCTCTAGTCAGAGTATTGAGCATGTGGCTCCTCGCCTTGCATCTGGTCTGCAAAACGACAGACCCACTTCAGTGCCTAATCACCGGCCCGCCACTCCCGCCGACAATACTTCAAGTATTGGAGGACTGACTCCTCAGGATCAGACACCTCTTGCAACACAGCGTGTTGTTGACACGCCTACTCAGCAGCCAAGCTCTATCAGCGCACCGCCTGCTCAAGTACAGTTCCCGGTTATCTCTAACAGTCTTGCCAACCGTGGCCTGGCTGGCTCAGGGTATGCGATTAGTCCGGCGCCAGAGAGTTCCTCCATACCGGCTCCTCCTCAACCCGAGCAATCTGCTCCTCCTAGCAGCTCCGCCAACCTTGGTTTAGCCGGGTCCAGGTTTGCTAGCAGTCCGACACCAGAAAGCTCCAGTGGTACCAACTCGCCCATTGTCCAAACCCAATCGCCGGCTCCTGTTGTCGAGGCCCAACCGCCGGCTCCCGCTCCCAGGCCTATCAACCGCGGCTTGGCCGGATCGAGATTCGCTTCTGGAATGGTGCTATCCAGCTCTGGTAGCTTTACGGGCCTCTACGCTCGGAGGTAACCACATTGAGGTTTGGCAGTCCAATGGTATATTGCGAAGTATGGGAACCGTGATGGTTCGACATGTGGGAAACCCATGCTTGACAATATATTGCAGGACGCGTTGAAGGGGAAAGCACGGCAACAATACATGGATGGGATATCAAAATCAGGTTTCGCTTTTTTACTTTCCCTGCTGTTTCAAAGTCATAATACAGGCGATATGAGAGGATGGCAGTATGGCATGACATATATGAGGCAACGTAGAGAGAGTAAATAACTTAGAAGGCGTAAAGAACCTAGAAAAGTTAGATGGATCAATATCCCAACACATGGCAGACTATGTAGAGTAATGTAATTATTAGTATTCACAGTTGGTCCCGAATGCTGACGATGTGCTTTCAGTGACCGAGAAGTGATTGAGTCGAGGTTGTGTGAGTAGGAGAACCTGTGACCGACAAAGGTCAGTCCCGCATCCGTAAATTGGAAGTGGAAAGGTTCATGACAGACCTACAGACCGGTTGGTTCAGTTTCGTTCTTGGAGGCTGGGCGGTAAACAAACATGGTATTTTCGCGGATACACACCTGGCACCCATTGAGAGAAAAGCCAGTGTCACTCCCACCCAACACGAGTTTTTTAAAACATCACTCAAAAAGCATAAACACCAACACGCCATTTTCTTCCCCAAAAACACATGGTATCATTCGCTTCAAATACAAAGTACAACTCTCCCACCTAGTCTTTCTTTTTCCATTGTCGACATTTTCTTCACCCACCTCCCCCTCCTCCACTCCCACTTCCTCCACCACCCCCAGCCCCCGAGCCAGACCCCAAACCTCCTATCCCCGCCGTCCCCAGAAAGAAATCCAACCCATCCAACTCACTCCCCGGCCCTCCTCCTCCCAACAACGATTCATTCTCCGCCAACTGCTCCAGCAGACTGAGGAAGGGATCCTTTTCTTCCGTTCCTGTTCCTGTGCTACCCATGTCACTTGGCGTTGGCTTGTTGTTTTCATCACCGGTACCGCCGGTCTGGTTTTGAGGAGTGTCGTCTGGGTTCCACGGTGCTGGGCTGGAGAAGGCGTTGGTGGGTAGGTCGCCGAACATGGGGTCGAAGTGGTGGTTGGTGCTGGGGCCGGGAGTAGAGGGGCGTTGGACTTGGAGGTTGGTGAAGTTTAGTTGGGGGCTGAAGGAGGAGCTGGGGAGATTTGATCCGGAGAGGTTGGAGAGGTTGGAGATTCCCTGGCCTAGGGCTATGGAGTGGGAGCGTGGGTGGTGGTTGTTGTTGGAGGTGAGGGAGGAGAAGTTGTTGGTGGATGAGGTTGTGTTCGAGGGCCCGATGCTGGTGTCGGTTAGGGAGCCTAGCATGGAGTGGAACTGTGTTCGTTCGTGTTGGATGTCATGTTGTGGCACTAACGATGGAGTGTGAGGTATCCCCGGTGATGGTTGAAGGCCGCCTAAGGAGGACATGGGAAATGTTGCGGTGTGAGGATATGAGGGTGTTGGGAGGCCAGTGCTGAAGTTCCCGTTTCCGCTGATAGACAGTAGACTCTTGATATCTGGTCGTTTCCTCCCTGATGGCGCAGTGTTTTTTCTCTTGAGGTTCGGTCTGCTGAGCGCCGAGTCACCGGCACCACTACCAGCTAGACGAGGCGCATACAAATCGTGCCCGGGATATGTGTCGGTCGTGAAGTCCACTATTACGTCGGCCAGACTCAGGTTGGCCGCATCGAAACTGAATGACTGTCCTCCTGGACCACCAATGTTTGCGTACCGGTCGAAGAAATCTTCCAGGTGGAAGACTGGCGAATATCGGATCGAGTTGTTGGCAACGCTCTTTACAAGCTCCGAGTGAGCGTCGTATATACTCTGTAGTGTTTCGCGTTGATGCTGGACACTGGCCCATGAATATCGCAGCTCGCTCAGCTGTTGCATTTCTCGGGAGAGAAACTCGGGCGAGGAGCTGAATACGTTCATTTCTCCTGTAATTCCATGTCTGCTGTAGTGGGCGCCATGTACATGGACCGTTCCAGCCGTACATATGCAGTAGCCAACAAACGCAGGCCATTCAATAGACGCCATCTGTTTTCCGAGTTCCACGAGTTCGGCAATGGCGTTGGCGTGTAGGAAACACATGTTGGTGGCTTCAATCTGCCAAGATTGATGTTGTCCTGATCCAGCGAGTTCGGAAAGGTCAATCGGAAGGAAAGGTCTGTATATCAGGCAATGAACCAGATGGTAAATGAGTTTGCTCAGAACAAGGACCGTGGAGTCTGTGTGGCCGAACAAGGAATGAAGGCTGGAAAAGGCATCTTCTGTCCCAGAAGCCCAGACATCAAGGTCCTGTCGGATCTTTGACAAGTTGGAGAGCGAGTGCCATGGAAAGTGCGAATCGCCTTTGGCTCCTCCAGACGCCAAATATTGGTTCGTAGTACCGAGGATTCGGGTAATGTCGATAAGCAATCCGTTGCTTCCTTGTGACCTCTTCCCACTCCCATGAAAGTATTGCAGATTCGAGCCACTCTGAAAGAAGTCCCCTTCTACGGGCAATGCTGCTGGGTTGGGAGACCAGCTTGGGAGCCTCAACAAGATCGTCTTGTCCCTAATCAGAGATGGCCTCTTTGAACCGGAGACCATGAACCTGTCGAGTAAATAGCAGCTCCAAAACAGTCGTCTTCGCGTTTCTCGTTCGATAGGAGTAACTCGGGCATTGATGTCCATTTCACGGTGGAGCTCTAGAGCCATGGCCATTCCTACAGCGTTTGCTGGTACAAGTTAGCTTTAGGGGATGGCATAAGTGCTCAATGTGGAAGCATACTCAGAAGCATATATGCCTTTTTCCCCTTCCCTGCGGCGGTAAAGGCCGTTACCAACAGTAGCAAGGCCTGCAAAGCATCCACACTCGGTTCATCCGTGTCTAATTCTGACTTGGAACGAGCAGCGTAGTCTTCGCTGAGCTTGATCGCGGATTGGTACCCCTTTGGGTGAGGTGTATACCTAGCGGCTACAGCACAAACAGCATGCAACAGGTAGTTGGGGACTTGGTGTAGCTGAAGACGTTGGCGGAATGTCGATTCGTCAAGTACGTGAAAAGGCTTGGCGTGAAAGCGGGTGAAGTATGTGTCAAACAAAACGGTCGGTTGGACTTCTGGCATTGATATCGATTGCTGCTCGACATTTTGTGGCCTTATTCTGTTTGTTAGCAGCCATTGACACTCACTCTGAGCTCTACACTACACTCACTGACTAAAAGGCTGTTGAAGCTCTCTAGAATCGTGTGGACGGGGAGTATCCAGCGGGTCATCTTTTGAGAATTGTTCCCTCTGGTTCGTACTGGTGCTGGTTGACGTTGTGGGAGATGAAGAATCGGCTACAATGTTGGGTGTGTCTTGGACCGTTGGCGTTTCTGGCTCCCCCTTTTCCTTCAGTCTTGCTTCCAAGCCATCCACTCTCTTCAGTAATGCCTCCAAGACATCGGTCTTTGGGCCCCTCTTCTTGGGTACGGCATCTATGATGAAATTAGCTGTCAGCATTCTCTGCTCGGCCTTTTAGGTCTGATGACCTTCAGGAGCCGCGGGTGGGGCAGGTTTTTGGGTATGACAACGCACCGTAGATGCATGGACATTGGAAGATTTGACAGGCTTCACAGGCGGGTCGAAGGCGGTTGCATTTGATCTGTGAAACCCGGCCCGGTTAGCTTGATTGTGTTCCCAGGCTGCTTAGCACGTGTGGAGGTGGCGTAAACACCTTGCGTTTCCGACATGACTTGCAGTTCATGGATTCACGTGGCTCATTGCTGAGTCGGCGGGCAGGCAACCGCTCAATGCCAACCTGGGGACGAGGAAGAGACATGGCTCCTGGATGAACTCTGGGAAAAGTGGTGACGGCGCCGGCGTCATAGGCCTGAACGCTCATGACGATGAAGGTGAAGGTGGAAGTGGAAGCCACAAAGTCCTGTTATCGCCGTCTCTGATGTCGCATTGTCGTCAAAGCACCTCTGGGCTTGGAGTCTCGAGGCCAATGGAGGGAGGTGATGTAATGTTTGGACCTGGCGAGAGGGCGACTTTGGCCAAAGGCGACAACGTGAACGATTTCCTATATCCCGAGTCTGCGTCTCACTAATCATACACCAAGCATAGAGAGGATAGAGGCGCGGATGGTTGTAAGTGTCGGCGTTGAAGGATAACAAGACATGATCAAGTGAACCTCAAGATCATGACAAAGGTGAAAAAGAAAGCTTCGAACAATTTCGCAAGCGAGTTCATGGAGTTGAGTAGAGAACGAATAGCGAGAGGTTTCAAGACAGGGGACTTGGCCAAGAAGAGTAAAAGTGGTCGAGTAAAGGTGAGGTGAGCACAACCCTACCCCTACACTACTTTACCGTCACTACCACCTTGACGGTGGCCCAGAGAGTAGCCCCGCAGCAGCGGTACTGGCAGTGCCGTGTGAGATGCTGGGAGTGTCGAGGTGATGCTGGGTAAGATGCTGGGGCAGCTGTGTCGGTAGTGTAGGTTAGTGCCGGCGAGCTGGATGCATCTCGAGGCGAACTAGGGACTCTGGAGGAAGATCACCGATTGCCGCAGTCTGTGAGCAGAGACGACGACACTAGCCGGCCGTCTTTACTCAGACAGGCAAGTCGCAAGATGGAAGCATCCATCACATCACCAACCACGGGAGTAACGGTCTTTGGGTTGTATCGAATTCCATTGGGAAGTGGAAGAGGCAATGGCAGACAGAGGCAGAGATGTTGTAACTGAAGAAGCAGAAACCTGAAGACATCCATGTTCTCTCGTGTGAGCCATGTCGGCCCATCCAGGATGAACATGGGGTCTTTGCGGGGGGAGGAGTGAGGAGAAAAGGGAGACCGGGGGCAGTTGGTGCTGGGGAAAGACCTCCGGGAGTGCGTTACCCCGTTCAGAACTTGACTGCAGAAGTACGTACACAGTGTTTGGCACAGTACGCTAACAACCCGCCACTGCAACCGCACAGCTTCCGTCCTTCCTCCAACTCGCAACTCGCAACTCACAGGCATCTCAGAATCTTCACATTGACAACTGAAAGACGGAAGGCCCGAATCATGAATTGGTGAGGAGCGTCACTGATTCCTTCCCTTTTTACCTTGATCGCATGTTTGAAATGACGCTGGCCAGCAAGGTACTCGTCAGTGACCAGGCCATAGTACCCGTCCAATTCGAGACGGCCGACCCAGTCAATGGGACGTCGCAGGCTTCATCCCCTGTTGAACACTCCACCATTCTTTCCTCAACCCCCCTCTGATCTCGCTAACTTTTTACTTTCACGCTTCTTGTCTCGCTTCTTTGTCTTTGATCCTTGATTCCACGCGTCCTCTGCCTTCTTCAGATCTTATCAAGCCCAGCCACGGGGGAATCTCATGACCATCCCGACCGAAACAACTGTCCCAGCCATTTGGGTGTCTCATTCGGCTTGGCAGGGGTCCTATTCGTTTAAGGTCTTTCTTCAGTGCTTCGATCATCGAAACAAGTCCCTGATCTTTGTCCCGTATGTGGCCACTTGTACGGCATCTTCACTTATCCCACAACCCATCCGGCATTTAACTCTTCATAACGATCCACAGGTTCGCCGCCATTATGCCCATGCCCTGCGTATAGCACCCTTCACTTATACCATATCGCCGATTAAAGCTACC
The DNA here is from genome assembly GCA_009806235.1 of Neurospora sp. CHS-2018c. Taxonomy (NCBI): domain Eukaryota; kingdom Fungi; phylum Ascomycota; class Sordariomycetes; order Sordariales; family Sordariaceae; genus Neurospora; species Neurospora sp. CHS-2018c. The sequence continues at coordinate 297,227 of RAPC01000041.1, read as the reverse complement.
CAGGTATGCTACGCTGTCTGCACTACGACAGCACTTGAGCCGCCTACATACCGAGACCGCTCTCTCCTGCTCCTTGGCTTGTCAAAGAGGTCAATATCAGGTCCGGCATGCATCCCATAGCACCTCGCCTAACCTTCCACTCCGGGACAGCTCCTTCTGGTCACTGAATTTGGACGAAACACGTCACGGTGCGGACCCCATGCACCCCTAGAATCCAACGGTAGACGGAGCATGCGTCACGAGACTGGGGATCCAGCGGAAAGCATCCCCGACCTTGACACCTTCCCCTGGATCCGTCCCGAGATTGTCATTTCTCGTCATTGCCGCACGAATAGCAGTCCCCACTGCGTATGCAGAGGAGCTATCCCGAAGTGATGATCCAGATCCTCACTGTCTGTAGACAGGTGTCAGAGCAACCCTCCATCACTGCACCCCAGATCAAGAGGGAGTACCGAACAGCTTTCCAGAGTTAAGAATATGCAGAACCGTTTACATCGAATCTGGCGACTCGGTGAGCGTTCCTGACTTGGTTGTAATCTCCTAAAGACGGTCAGATACGGAAATCTGTCTCTTCAGCATCACCATACGGTTCTGCTCCACCGACCTGCTGCCTCGTCTAATAAGCGAATCGCACACATACCGCCGGAGAGTCCATGGTTACTTCAAGTCCAATTACGGTATATGCACCCCGCAAACCACCGTCATGCTGACAGCTTCCCAGACTTCAGTCACCGACGAAACACGATGATAGATGTGAATGCGGCTTGGCAGGGACCACATCAAGATGGCGCAAAGCCGTGCATCCTCCAACCTTCTTTTTACACCATGTTGCGGAGACTATAGACCGTTAAATTTGAGCTGAGAGGCACCCTCGGGGCTTGACGCAGATATGTCTCGGACAGACACTGGCGCATCACCAACGGGAGCTCGGAGCCGAGCCGTCTCCGACCCTTTGCTTATCACTGCAATATCAAGACGAACTTTAAGTTGACGATCCGCTTTCTGACTTCTCTAGATAATGCCTGCCAAACACCGATGGAAAGGTCCGGGTAAAGCGTCGCAAACCGCTCCCGCAATTTGGGAGTCCTTCATCAGTCACCAAAACCTTGGTAACAACCAACAACCGCATACTCTATGTCAGAACTGTCATCCATTGACCGCCCCGGTCCTAGTCGGCAGCTTCTCAAGAACACTTTGTACCAACAAAGGCCCGGTTTCTCCATCTCTGAATGAAAGTGAGCCTTATACCAGAGAAAGTCCAAGGCACAGACCGCCAACGGCGGCTCCATCGTCCCGACATCACGGATTGACAGTTACCGGCGACCATTCTTGTGCTTGTGCTTGGGCTTTTTCACATGAAACAAATGTTCTCAAGTATGTACTAAGTGCCAAGAAAAGGTCTTAGCTACACAGGCAACTTGAGATGCGACTCGGAGGATGAGTGACCGAATTGTCGGATCGGGACGCTTTGGAGATGGGGCGCCGTTGGCACGGATGCATTACCGTACCATTCATGTTTGTCCGACTCGGTATTGTTGCGCGCCACTACTGAAGAGACTGTGTACACTGACAGTAATACTTCGAATGGTGAGGTCGAAAATGCTACTCGTTCAGTAGCATAGTGAACTATGTTCCTGGGTTGATTTCCGCAGTTGAGCAAAAGGATATACTGGACTCTGGTCTTGTAAGGCGTCCAGCGCTCGTTTCGCTTTAACCTCACCAACAGGCATTACACTATGTGCACTTCTTGTTGTCCTTGGTAGGGCCAAAAACGAACTCCTTTTCACATGCGTCACCCCTTCGTCGCCAAAGAGTCACTTCTTTCTCAACCTCGAAAGGGGTTTATGAGATTCCGGTTCAGGACTAATAATTAGTCTCAGTCAGACCCACTGGGCCTCCGAAACCACCCCACCTTACCCCACACCACCCGTTTCTGCGGTTCGCGGAGACCCACATTTCATGTGGGGTAAGAGTGGATTGAACTCGTGACGAGGGCGACTGTGACAGAGACTACTAATAATCACATACGGCCATAGATAGTGGAAAACTCGGGATCCCGTCCGCTCTCCCATAGATAAGCCACTACTCGTCGGTTAGGTTGATGTGGGCCTCGCTTACATAACAAGCCAACCGACTCTCCTCGTCCCTCTAAGAGTCGGGATTTTTACCTATAACGCGCAAGCCCTATAACAGTCCAAAAGCCTCACACAGCCATAACTTTACCACCTTTTACTATATCACATTAGCAATAGCCTTATTTTATTCGTCTCGTCGTACTCTATCTTTTGCATATACTTTCATTATACCTATATTTAACCCTAATATTATATTTCATACGGAGAAGGCCGCCCGCTATTTCATTACAAGTCAAACCACAATTATAACCCAATCCACTACCTTACAATCTAAGACTAATACCAAGGCTAGGAACAAGGGAAAGATTACGTATAAAAGTACTAGAGAATTATTTAACATTAATAAAACTATTATTAAAAAGTACGTAATATTCATTAAAAACGGCAAGGCTCTACTGACCAACGTAGAAATACATCGACTACCAGCCTTAATTGCAGATAAGGACAAGGTTCTCAATATTATAGTCCAAATCGCTAACCGCGGCCACTTTCCTCTAAATAATACCTCCCTCGTTAAATTAACTAATCAACTTCGTACTTAACGGCCGTCTCCCCCCTCTACCCAACTATATAGAATATAGCCTATAAATTAACGTAAAAAGTATCTAGAATTCGAATTCAAAACGGCTAACTTCAAAAACGTAAAGAGGATAAGCGCTAAAGCTCAACTAAACTCTCTCGAAGACTAATTTAAAGAGGTAAAGGCCATTTATAATACCTTCAACATTAAGGAGGAGAACGTCTAGAATATAAATAAATCTCCCTTTCAAATAGGCGAAATCAAAGGCACTATAAAGGTATAAAAACTTCCCTAACAGTATTACTCCCCATACTAACTTACACCACAACAAATATTATCTATAAAGAATAAAGCTCGTACTAGGAGGGTAATATTCAACCCTAACAATAAAGAAAGTCTAACTACCATCGATACCATATCGGCTATAGCAAAGAATATCCCTTCCTTCCTAATATTTAAAGTATCAATCATAATTAGCCTTATTAATCCCTATTAACTACAATCAAACCTAATTTTACTAACTCGAATACAAATATAAGGGAATATATAAACTAATTATAAAATTGATCCAGATATAATTATTACAAATACATCGACTAATTATAATAATGCCCATCGAACACTACAATAGATTAAATACTTCAATAAGTACTCCTTTAAATTATCCCCGTCTTTCAATAATTATACTATTAATAAATAATTTAATCTATTACTAAATTACCCCCCTCCCTTTATAAAACTAGAGCTTTCTAAGGGAAATAGAGTAACCGCTAACTTCTCGACTATTACAAAACCGAGGGTATATAGGGTATTATTTATAAATAGATTTAAAGCTTATAAAGACCTACACATTCTATAGTACTATAATACATTCGATATTATACCTTATACCTTACCCTCACATACTAACTACATTCTCCAACTACTTAATATTAGGGTTTATTAAATAATTAAGAAGGCTCACCAAAAGGCTCTAGCAAACGAAATTACAAGCGGGGCCATCACTATTAACCGCATAATCTTTCTTAATAACTAGAAGAAAATTAAGGAAGCGGGATTCATACGCAATAATATTTACAAAAAATAAGAAAAGACTAATCTCTAACCACTTAGACCAAACGTCCCCCTTAACTAACTATATAAATTTATAAGGGTATAGCAAAAACCTTTATTCCCTAAACGCCTTAAAGCCATTACGTCACATAAAGTACTTCGTACCCTTAAATCCCCTACCATTCAAAAGAAGTTCGATATTATAAACTTACCGCTCAGGAATAACATCGATAATACTAAAATTGCCCTAAAAGTATTTATTAACTTATAAAAACTATTATTTAATTAGTAAGAGCTTTACAAACGCTATATCGAAGTAGAATTTCAAAAGTAGAACCCTCATAAATACATAACCATTAGGAATAGAGCGCATACGAAAGAGGTTTTTAATATTAAAGTAATTACTAAACGGTTATTCGATATTAAAGAAGGACTAAAGGAGACCTATCGAACCAATATAACCTTCGTCAAGAAATTTATATTCGAAGAGACGCCTAATTTTAAATAATAACTACCGTATAAAAATAAAACTAAGAAAAAGGCTATATTTAAACTTAACAAGGACAACATTCCTAATAATAATAGTCTTATCGGTATTACAATAGACTACCCTAAATATAATACCGTTTTAAAGCAAAAGGAAGGATAGGACGAAGCTATTACTAATAATACCCGGCATACCTTTATAACTAAAATATAGGGTCCTAATTATTCATATTATATCCCTAATATAAAGGCATAAAAGGCTACCTAACTAATAGAATAGAACTTAAACGCTTTTCTAATTAACATCGAAGACAAAGAGGATACCCTCTTTAAAACTACCGGGAAAACTACCCTCCCTATAATATATAAGGACTTCGTACCGTTTAAAATACATAGTAAGAAGCAGGCCAAGAAGGTTCGTAGAGGAAGCACATCGTTAATTAAAATTATCTTAAGTAACGAGGGTATAAATATTCCCAACGAACTTCCCACTATACTACGGCATCCCCATCTTATTAGTATAAAAGTTAAGCCATCGTTTAAACCATTTACCTCAATACTATACCCCCCTAGGAAGAAATCTAGGAAGGAAAAGGAAGTAACTATTATATATTTTAAAGAAGAGGCTAAAACTACTATAACTATTACCATAGCGGGCAAAAAGCTAGAAATACCTATAAGCCATACAAGGGTTATTATCACTATACTAAACGATTCTTCTAACGACAATAATAAGGCTAATAGGGGTTTATAAGGGGAGGAGGATAGCGAAGAGGAATTGGACATCATATATTAAATTGTACGCACGGACCACCTATACTTCAAAATACTATAACAATACATTATAATATTCTAATAATAAAATAAATGTACTACTGAATACGCACAATTAAGACAGTCAATCTACATCTTTTACTATCTTTTTTACTTGTATTTTAGTAGAGAAACGGATTTGTGAAGATTCTGACCGTTACAGGGCTTGCGCGTTACAGGTAAAAATCCCGACTCTTAGAGGGACGAGGAGAGGCGGTTGGCTGGCGAAGCGAATCCACCTAACCGACGAGTAATCGCCTGACTAGTAGTTGGGTCGGTGACGACCAGCGAATCCCAGGTGCTGTATGTTTTTTTTGGTCTCTTTAATATTTTTTTTGCACTTGCCTACGGTGGCCCAAGTGTGACTTAGGTCGGATATAAAAAATTCCATTGAAAATAATTCCTTGCCAGGTGCAGGCACTAGGCTCGTACCGGAGGGTAATACTTCTACAATACCTTATCTACATTTGCTCCAAACTTGTCGCTCCCATTCTTACTGGTATAGTGGTACTTGGCATTCGGGCAATTCAACTTGGAACTTCAACCCCTTCCGGAAAGCAATGAAGCAATGAAGCAATGAAGCAATGAAGCAATGAAGCAATGAAGTAATGAAGCAATGAAGTAATGAAGTAATGAAGTAATGAAGTAATGAAGTAATGAAGTAATGAAGCAATGAAGCAATGAAGTAATGAAGTAATAAAGTAATGAAGTAACTAGAGTTAATGAGGGTTAACTAGAGTCGATGGGAGTTAATTAGAGTCGATGGGAGTCAATGGGAGTCAATGAGAGCTACGAGGTTTAACTAAGATTTAAGGTAGGAGTAGTCTCTACTACCCTGACCTCCGACGACTGCCTTTAGCGGACCCGCCCCACAAAAAAAATGTGGGTCTCCCCTCCTCGAACGACAGTGAAACGGGGGGGTGGGGTTCGGAGGTCTAGTGGGTCTGAGAACTGAGACTAGGTAGGAGTGTAAATAGACCCCTGGTTCTTTCTCCAAATTTTGGATATTGGGGAATGGGAAGAATTTGGGGTAAGGTAATAGTGTAAATGGATCCTTTCACCTCCTGAAAAAAAAAAAAAAAAAAAAGAGAGGAAGAGAGAAAGAAAGGAGGAAAGAATGGGGGAAAGAAAAAAGAAGGGAGAAAAAAATGAAAGGTGGGAAGGTTGAAGCGGAGGTTTCAAAGCCTTAACGCTTAATAGGTATAAGTGTTGAACGTTATAAGTAGTTCGGAGGCGTTGATATAAAATGGCCGACACTTGGCTACAGCTGAAAGCTCGGACTAGTTTTATATCCGACCTAAGTCACACTTGGGCCACCGTACTTGCCTTTCTTCTTTCTTTTCTAACTTTATCATGTTCTTTTGGTTTTGCTGGCGATTTGCGAGTGATTGAGTGCCAGGCAACTGAAGACAACTCCTCGGCATAGAAGGTTAAGAGTGGGTGTTTCGTTTTCCCTTTTGCTTGTTTTTTTAAGGCCTTTACCCTTTTCTTTTCTTTTCTTTCTCGACTCCATGTTCTTTTCCTTAACTCTTTTATAACAACCGCAAATGCAGTGGAAGGTCGAGTGTGAGCACCGACAATGACAGTCATGCTGTCACTACAAATCATTCCACGCAGATTCAAGGTGTTTTTGCTGTGTCAAGTATGGGTTTGTATCCTATCTCTATGCTTCCTACCTCCACGCTTCCTTCGTCATCTCTGTCCAAATCCATCCTTCAACATCTATCTGACCCCAACGCAGTGACTACCATGCGATATCCAACTCTAACCTCTCATCATGATCTGTTAAGACATCCCTTCTCTTCCGCGCACATGGTATGGACTCATGCCATCCATTACTGGCTCCGATAATGACTGTTCAGCGCCGTCAAATGGTCCGAACGTCACTCGGCGAAGGAAACCAGGGGACTTCCGTGCTTCCTCTCAGACTCGGAGGAAGTCGTAGTTTCGACGACAACGGCATATTCATCCTCATCATCGCCATCTGAGTCAAAAATTCCAGGAAGCACCCCTGAGCCCAACATGCCAATATAATCAGGCTCATCAGATACCACTGAAACGCAGGAGGATTCCGACGACGACGATGAAGACTGACTTGAGCTTTCGTCAGCTGCCCGGGCGTTCAGATTAGCTTCGATGTCCTCGTCGTAAGGCTGTCTACCAAGTTCGAGATAGCGTGTCTTGATTCTCCTTCGAGAAGCCTGTTCGCTGCAGGGGGTTGCAGTTGATGGCTGCCTGTTTTCGGCCAGATGGTCGGGATCGGCGGTCATTCTCTTGCGAACGTCGTCGCGGTTTATACGCCACCACCAATCCTTTTCGTATAGGTCTATGAAGCAAAAGTGGCAAGTTAGCGGCTGAAAGATATGACAAAAAGCAACAGGCAGAACAAGAATATCGTGGCTTACCTCTAAAATCATATTTCCCGTCTCCCCCAGCAACCTCTTCTTCATCCCCCACCACTTCAAACGGTTCCCCGTACACCATAAATCCAGGCCTTCTCCCTTCCTCCACTTCAACACGCTTCCCAAAATAACGCCTCAAACCGCGGCAGATATGTCCTCCCCCTTTTTACTCCGCGATATTTCCCTACATACTCTTCCATATCCGACTCCCTCCATGCCATGCCCAGCATCACCGCACTCCCTGATGTCTCACCACCACGCTCACGATAGTGCATAAAACCCTCAACCCGCTCTTCTCTGCCCGCTTCAATCGGTTCTCCCGTCCTCGCATAGCAAATAACAAACTCGCATATCCAATCGCGGAGCTCCCCCCATTTGACTTCCCATTTTTCTTCTCATGTCCCCTCTACCCGGCGACGCTTTCTCATCCAGCTGGGAGGCTCCCAGTCGTCCCATATGGAGTTTGGACCTGGGCCTTGTGGAAGAGCAAAAGCGCAGTAAGCGCCGCGAAGCCTGTCCTGGGTGTGTCTGACTTTGCGCTGGAAGTTGAGGACGACTTTGGCGTTCTGGGCAATTTCTTCGAGGGAGTCGGGGTAAAACAATGGGCGTAAGTCCAAGCAAACCTCCTGGTTATGTGAACGAGTGTCTTGAGTTTCTTCCATTGTGGTAATTCGGGTGTTGACTGGAGCGTGACCAAAGATACCATCAGGTTCTCGTGTTTTCTGGGTGTGTAGCCAGGTTGCGCATGCTGAAGTGCTCTCTGCGCCAAGCCCAGATATTATACCTGATCATCAACGGCAGATCATTCATCAAGAAATGCCCGTTGGGGACCGAGTAATCCAACGGGATGGATCGTCCTGTGTGCTTTGACTGTTAAGCGCCTCGTATCTTTAAGGACGTCACAACCCTGACAAAAGTCAAAGGACCTAGCCGCCAGTGCCTCAGACGCATGTTGGGAAACGCTGGAGTAGACATTATTTGGCGATTCCCGCTTCTAAGGCGTCAAGCGCCTCATGGGACGGAAGATAAAGGCAACAAGCGCCATCAAAGTCAGTAGAGCTAACCGTGACGCATAGGGAGGTCGCTGTATCAGAAGGCTTCTTACATGCAGGCTCTCTTTGACGGAGCAGCAATCGTTAAGCGCGCTTTCCACGAGCGGCTTGACGCACACTTTTGAATCATGTTGACTTGACCAGTGTCGACTGATGAGCCAACGATTGACTGCACACTCAACAAAGGACGGATGGTCGTTGGTGATTGCGAGCACAGATAAGCGGGTAACTTTATCTCTTTGGCTGTCGGTCTCTACCGCTCAAGCTGGTAATGACGAGTTGAAGTTGACAAATACAGTCTCGACAGTGCAAACTGGAAAGCGCAATGGGTTTGTTGGCAGCTGTGTGTCATTCACCGGGACCGGCAATGTAAGGGGACATGGTAAAGAACAAGTGGAAAAAAATGAGAGAAATGCTTGATCCTGGAGAAGAAAGGAACATAACCAAAAGGTTGGGGGATCCCACTGCAGGATATGTACTGGCCATTCGTCACCCTCCTGGCTTCCAAGACTGGCTTCCACACTTGATTCCAGGCCAAGCTTCCTTCCCTGTGTGTCTGGCTGTCGTAGCTTCCCCGAGGAGAAGATGGCTTCTCCTGGGCCAGAACGTTCCTTCCATCTAATACAGGCCGCCTACCTTCCAGCCCGAGCTTGTACGAGCAGGTGGCAGTGGGGTGAACCTGTCGGTCCCGACAGGCGCCGTCCGTCCTCGAGGCCTAGTGTTGATCGAGGTTTTGGATGGAATGGAAAATATCATGAGGACACTCGTAGAAGGTATAGATAGTCAATGGATGTTGAGAACACGTAAGACACCGTGACATATCTGTCGCTGCCAGCAGGACCGAACACTCTATTCCCTCCTTCCTGTTAATCGGTAATGACTGTCTGTAATCCCACCTCCCCTCCCTTGCCTGCTACCCCAAATACATCACGAAACTGTAATGACCGTTAAGTTGGCAGCTTTTGGACCTTGAGCCAGACTGAAAATGAGATCCTCCTCGGCTTCACATTCCTTCCCTCATCTTGCGGATCTCTCATGTTGCTGCCCAGGACCGTCCACATCCATCCATCCGATAGCAAACCAGTAATGACTGTGTGGTAAATACCGAGAAGCAGGTAAGCTAAGCCCAGAGAGTACCATCCTAGGAAAATGTAATGAAATCCTTTAGCTACCCCGAAACAGGGATTTATCCAACTTCCCGTCTCAACATATAAGTAGCCTTCTCTCAAGTGGGTCGATCGGGCGAGACACGGTTAGAGACTACACCTTGGTTAGCAATGAGAACATAAAGGCCAAAATAACAAGGTGAGTAAGAGGCGTGACATACTTGACTCATTGAAACGTGGCGAATTTCCATCACCGGCCAAGTACTCTGATGGAGCCGTTGCCGGACTGTCCCCGCCCCGGCGATCTTCTTCATCTTCAATAGCAAGCCACTTCCCAACATTCTCGCTGGCGGCACGACCCTCAGGCGCATTATCAGGTTGCACTTCCCCTACGTAAGGAGGGCGTTTGATATCGGCACCTTCACAACCGACAACAATTGAGTTGGCCGGCCCAAAGGGCTCAAGGAAACTCTCAAATGGTTCCAAACCCGGCACCGTATCCAAAACTTCCATAGTCCATCTTCTCTTTAGAGCTTCATAGTTTATGATCGCCTCGTTGGCACTAAAGAACCATTCTTGGCCCTCTTCGTCTTTGACTATGGGGGGACAATGTGTGTCGATGTTAGCGAAATGTTCGTTGGCAAGTTTGTGTAAGGTATTTTGGGTCAGGGAATTGACGACTCGACTTGGAGAGGTGGCAGGGTATCTATATCAAAAATGCAGGGTTGGAAGAAAAGGAAAGAAAAGAAAACTGTTAGGGGGCTTACCCATGCCAGTCCCATCTAGTTTGACCGTCGTGCTATCGTCCCCCATAGAATGAATCTCAAACGCAGCGCCGCTCATTACGAAAGCCAGTTGGTTATCGTAGATGAAAAGAACCCTGAAGAAGTTCATATGGTTCAGCTCTCCACCGAGCGCCCGCACTTCATGCTGTCCCGTAAGTTTCATCGGCCAGAAAGCCGCTATTGTCTTGTCAGCCCCCGCCTGATTTTCTGATGGGTATGCGAAGAGTCCTCTGAGGATCGCGTTGTTTGATGGTATGTTAGTAGAATTCGACAAGATAGGGACGAGTTGGAGTCCGCAGTGCAATTTGTCAGGATTCATGTGGCCCGGAACCTCAATTCTAAGGACAACTGTTGGGCCGTTGCTGCCTTTATTCCAAAACCTCATCCTCTTCTGCGGGTAGCATTTGAATTGGCAACTTTCTGCAACATTGTTCACATCAAACAGGTTTTGCGGGAATGCCGGGTTAAAACTAATTCTGTCGCGTAAGTATTGGCTGTCTAGATTCGAGGCTGTCCCTGAGGTTGATGCCATGGTTGCTAGTTCAGATTAGTTTCTGTGCTTCGGTTTGTCTTAGACGGATAGTGACTGACCAGGTACAAGCAAAAATGTATCGACTATCAAATGTAGATGGATGTGTGTGCGCTAATAAACGTCCATCTCAAACGCTTGGGGTCGAACGGCTCTTATACGTTTCCTTTCCCTCGTCAGGAGCGTCGAGAACCAACAGCACGGGCTTTTCGGACTTCAACGAGGAAGCGATGACCACTTGCTTGTGAAAGGGAGCCCATCCCAACGAGCCGTCGAACATTGAAGCGCCGAATAAGTAGTAAAGCCAACAGTGAAGCCATGATGAATGATAGTCAGTTGATGTTGTGATGAGGATATGGCAGCTACGCGCCGGTTAGTATACGTATTTTCGTAAGTGTAAGAAGTAGGCGTATCCAACCGACTTCAGTCGAGTTGACCTGCCATGTCAATGGGATATGCGTCATCATGTGGCCAGGAACACGAACGAACGTCGACCAACGCCGGAGCTCATGGAGATAACAACAGCGATGCAACAAAGATTTCAAAGACTGTCATCAGTGGCCAGGAAAGATATTGTTGGGCTGTAGCATAATATCAAAGGAGGTGATCGCTGGTTGAATGTTGGCGTGTCAAGCCAGAACTGCCGATTAAAATAGGATGTGATTTTGGGGAAGAAAGTGGGAGCGCGCCTCGTGAAGAAAGATGCCGAGGTTGTTTTCGTTCATGGACAAGGAATATGAGCAAACTGAAAGCCTGTAAGTAAGCATTACAGCCATTTTTGTGTATGGACGGGCTGTACTCACACTGTATTTGTCAACTTTCCCTCGCCATCACCAACCCGAGCCGTAGCCGCCAACAGCTCACATATACCTAACCACCCGCTTTCACGACATTGAAATCACCAACGACTTTCCATCCTTTGACCGGAATTTGAACATATTCCTTGATTTGGGACCTGCGAATATCTCCAACACAAAGGACCCGCGCAATTTACTCGCCATCAGGGGCACTCATCTCAATCAGAGGCTGGCCCATAGGATAGCCATCCCCGCTCCTTTCACGCTCCTCCTCCTCACGCCTCCAAAACTCATGCAGCTCCTCACGCATCTTCGCAAGCGTGATGGTCGTTTTGAAGATACCGGGATCGATCCGGTCCGTAATCAGCCAGACGTTCTCCGCCCCAACAAGCTCATCAAGCTCCTCGTAAACGTTTACCCAATTTGCAACATTGCCTACGCGGCACTCTATGTAGAGTTCTCTCAGATTGGGAAATGCGCCCAAGTACGTGGACCCAAAATATTCGAACCCCGCGGTGCGAACCACGGCCTGGAGCCGCTGGATTTTTGCCCCGTCAAAGTTTTCGTAAGCCGCGAATCTGGTGCCCCTGATGTTGATTATATCGATGTTAAAATTCACCCAGACATAACGTCGCGCCCGCTCCTCTTCTGCCTGGACATCCAACGTATCGACCACGCCACGCCTCGACTTCTTCCGATAACGCCAAGCGCGAAATTTTGGCGCGTCAGGGAATTCTTTGAGTTGGACGGTGGGCGTGATACTGAAGGCCTGCTCATAAATTCGCCGTCGTTGCAAATGGCTCCGTGCTTCCTGACAGGCATGTAGTGCTGCTGGCGCTGGTGTGTATGTCCATATCCTCGGGCCCCACAGCTCAAATTTGGGATGGTCCTCATACAGTTTAAAGTCATTGTAGCCAAGGACGACAGAGACCTTGCGAGGCTCGACAGCCATTTCCCAGATCTGAGCGCGGAGTTCCCACGGAAGCTGGGGAAACGGGTGAAAAGTGGTCATGTTTTCAGGCGGTATCCGATATTCTCCGTGTGAGTGACAGGGTGCGCGGTCTGAATACAGGTATCGTTAGTGGTTGTTGCCCGTGTGTTTTAGAGATAGACAAATCTTTATTCAGTGCTGCGATGTTGGTTGATATTCTGGACCTAAGTGTTTCGAAGGATTTTGACTGAGTTCTTATACGACTTTGAGTGCCGTTGCACCTCGCATTATCCGAGCGAAGGAACTAGTAACTGTGGGAGGCCTTACAGCCACTAGCCGGAGGCCTTACATCGTGACCGCCTATGGCTATCAATGGGTATAAACAACTGGAAAGATCTCGCAAGGTCATATATAGCTTATCCGACGTTCCCGAGGCATCTAGGTGTCGGTGGTGTCGCTCGCCTTCGAACTTCAGGCGTGTATGAATACAAAATCTTGGGACCATTGTCATTCAGGATACGAGACAAGGACAAAAAAGATGATGGGTATAATCATTGAACCACGGGAACCTAGATGCATACAATTTAACGCCGGGGGGAAATAAACAAAACTTAGGGTGTACCACGGTGAAATGCAATAGCAAAACAAAACATCCAAGAGCGACCAGCTCTCCTTTGCGTGAGGATAAACAAGGCACCGAATTGGGAGAGCGAACCATCGTTGCTAAATCCAGCGTGTGGTCTTTGAGAGAGGAAATACCTCTATACCAACGAGTGGCACCGTGTCGAAACACTATGCAGTATGCTCTCGATGCCGAGGATGGTATCATTTGATGTATCTGGCCTCTCTCCAACGAGGTATGCACAACGCCGGCGTTGATATTTGCGACACTGTACCATCAGAAACTGGAAAGACGTGTTAGCAATGGTAGCTGACAATGGCAAACATATGGGGGAGTGTCTGTGTAACTAACCTCCTCATGGTAGCCGCCGAGGATGTGCAAAATAGCTAGCGTAAAATGACTAGTTTCCTGCACTCAGTGCTTCTCGAGCTGTGGGTCAAAGTGCTTGGTGCCGATATCAAAACATCGGCCGTCCGCTGGCCAGACGCACAAAGCTGTAAGGGACATTCTGACCAACAAGAAGACGAAGCGTTTCGACAGTTGTGAAAGCCATGACGTCCTCAGCACCATAAGCAGCAAAACCGCATTGCTCTGCAATCAACCTGGGATCACCTTTTCGAGGAAACGATCCATCAGCAAGGTCAAGGAACACCTTGCGAGACGTTGATGAGCCCCGAGAGCCAAAGACGCGGACCAGCATACCGACAAGATTACTCTTCTCCGGAGCTAACGCGCTCACAACGACGAAAGGCGAGGCATCATGATTTGCGCTATTAGCACCATTCGTACGGGCCTTTTGCATACTCTCAAGACTGTTGAAGGGCTCCAGGTTGAAATCCCTGGCAACAGCTGGCGACGCTTTGAAGCCGACTGTGTAGATCTTGCTCACCATCAGAGCTTTGAGAGCGAGGAGAGAACTGGCAGCATCATCGGGGTTTGAAGCGAGAACCACGGCGGCACGTCCAGAATAAGCCGAAGGAGCAAAGTCGCGAGTGAGTGTACTCAATATCCCTTTCCAAGCGGCATTTTCGAAGACCATAACGGTGGTGGGTGACAGGCCCGATTGCGACGAAGCAATGGAACCTAGTGAGTCGCTGTTTTGGTGACGTCCTGGACTGGACGGTGCTGAGGACGGTGCCGAGGAAGCAGAAAAGGAGGCTTTGGATTGAACCACGATTGTGTCTACCATGCCAATAAGCTTTACTGAATCGCTGAGAATCGGCCCCGTGCCATTGTTGATGGATGCAAAGAAGGCACTATTTGAGATCAAATGCTGAAAAGGAACAGCCGGATAGAGGTAAGCACCGCCAAAGTTCTTCTGGTTGCACCACGCTTCCACAGAGGCAAAACCTTTGAGGGGCCTCTCAACGACAGAAAAGTGGTGGGGCAGACCTAGTTCGTTGAAACACTTCCCATAGAAAGGTGCCTGAGGGGTCGATATGCGGCTAGAGGGGGTGTTGATTCCGTAGATGTTCTTTCTCGGCAGTTGTCCAAGTAAGGACAAAGCCTGATTGATCTCGGCGGCACTCAACTGACCGGGAGCGGCGATTATCGGTAATAGAGGATGGGTGATAGGGGTGAAAACCCGGTTCAAGGTCCGAGAAAACTGTCCAGTTTCGCCCATGTTGACAGCAGAGAGTGGCGGCGCATCGGGGTATTCAGCCTTGATCTTAGACCGGAAGTACTCCAGTTCAAAGTTTTCGTTGTGGTCGTTGATAATGGCGATCATTTTGACGATATCCGCAAACCGCGCTGATTCCCGGAACGTTGCTTCTGCCCTTGCTGATGGCCACTTGAAAGTCCCAGAGAAGTCATGAAATGCGGACATGATGCGACTGCTGCCACGCTGCTCATAAAGCTTCCTCCTGATCCTCTCCGGGAGCCATATCTCGACGTCGATGTACTCCACTCCCCACTGGATTGCTCTGTAAAGGTACTCGTAGTATAGATCAGGATTATCCATTGGAAAACGTCCATTTTCGGCCGTACATCTGGTGGTGAAAATGATCGGCAGCTCCGTCCTCTGACGAAGCAGCATCACCTGTTCGCCGACATAACTCAGGCTGGGGACCGGAGCATAGGTTCCGTCACCCAGTGGCTCTTTCAAAAGATCAACCCTGATCTCAACGGCATCCGCACCCACGGTTAGGATATCAATATTCGGAAGGGCAGCATGTACGTCGGGGAATGTTGTCGAAATGAAGTACGTCCGTGGTTTGGCCATGAGGGTTTCGTGGTGGTTCAACTGCCCAAGTGTATGGGAAATGAAACGTGACAAGTCCCGTCTGAAAAAGGGTGCCTCCGTGTAGAGAAATTCGTAGTCACACTGAGCGGATAGATATGCGTCTGGCGGCATGCCCATGTTGGTACAATGGACGTTAATGGCGACGATCGAGGTTCTGTCCAGACCTGCAATGTCGGTTTTTGCCTGTGTTGCGGGAATGCCCACCACGAAATCCCGATCATCTGAAGAGACGTCTCTGAACCCATTCCTCACTCGGTAAGATTTCCCCAAGACTTCGGCAAATACAGCCACAATTTTTTCCTGGCCCTGGCCAAACACGATCACCGCTGTTCTCGTATCTCCCTTGCGAGGCCCCCTCAGAAGCGGGAGGTCGCCAACCGCCGGCGAAGTTGTCCTTCCCATGACCAGGTCGATTGCTCGATGAGCGGTAACGGTGCTTGGCACTGGCGCCGATATGTGTGCCGGTGCCGGCTCTAGCTGCTGTATGCTGACCATTTGGTCGATTTGAGTCGAAATCCACCGAACTTGCGAAACGATCTTGATGCCTCAGTTGAAATTACTCAAAGAGGTCGTCCGATGGGATGTCGACGTAGGTGTTCGTTGAGCCTATGGTTTTTGTTTGAGCGCACCCAACCACCTAAAACCAGAATCCCACTCAGGAAACCTAGTGCGCATGGCCTTCACAAAGGTTGGTTTGAAAGGGATTTGCTGTTTCCCCGGCGGTCCTTCGTCATAAAAAAATGTTGTTGACGGCAAGAGCTCTTTTGGTCATCAAAAGACCGAATTCACGTTGATGACCTGTGTTGATGAGGCGAAAAAGAGACCGGCTATATCGGAAGTTGATGTCAGGCTGTGTTGGTGCTCATGTCCTCGACATCTGGTTCGAATGTCCTTTCAAGCCTTATCGAGTGAAATGTAAAGTGGAAGATGAGAGAAGTTGCCAGACAGAAAGTGGTGAAAAGACTTGGCACAGATCCTGATCAGAGGTTGCTGTTCAAAACCGATGTCTCTGATGTATGGGATGAAAGTTGATGGAAGGTTCCTAGTATCGGTTGTGGTGTCTTTAGCGAGGGCTAAGCAAGCGGTGGAAGCCAAAACAGCCGCGACTGGTGCAGCTGAGGTAGGCCAAGGTAGCACCCGTCAAGACGGGAAAAAAGGACGATGTCAGGAGCAAAGTCAGTGAGTCGGGGAAGGTATATGAAGCGCACCAGTGAGGCTCCGGACTGTTGTGGCCTTTGGTCTTGTCAACTTCTCTCACCAGCCCCGGGGATATTGGCCTCGAACTCGGTAGCAGTGCCAAGCAAGGACAGAACGAAATATTCCGCCGAGTGCTTGGGTGGTTTTGCCGTCTGAGAAGGCTCCCCCTTCCACAGTCCGAACTTGTTGGATCCGCCGTCAAACCAAGACAGGGCCGTGCAATAAGCACCCACGGATTGTCGACGGATTACCGATGAAGCGCGGGCTAGCCAGGTGGACCAGGGTTGGCCGGGTGGGAAGCGCGTGGGACCGGGGGGGAACTGGGAGGACCAACTGGAGAGATAGGCTGTCTAGTGGAGAGACTTCAAGTGGTGAGGGAGCATCCAACCATTCTGAACAAGTGGTTCTGGACGACTGAGACGCTGTAGCAGCTGCCTTGTACCTCTCTGTCTCTTGACTGGAGGGAAAACGTTGGAGTAAGGTGAGGTACTTGGTGTGAGTTGGAGATAGGGGAGGAGGCGGCTGGTTGCGAGATGTTCCACCACCCTTGACTCTCAAAAGGATGGATGCTGTCACGACGTTCGACGAAACCAGGAGTGAAGACAATGGATTCTTTGGTCGCGGAACATGGTGGGACAAAAGAGTTTCCAATTAGACTGAAGATAGGACCAGAAGACAGACAGAAATTTCAGTGCCAAACACGGTGAACTCCAAGACTTCCACTTCAGTCTGTGAAGAATGGCCGTTGACCCACTGGAGTCGTCGCCAGCGTCGATGCTAGAATCCGGGGCAGGAGCAGTCCTGGGGAAAAGAGACAGGGGGGCCGATTTTGGGGAAGGCGCAACAAGGGGTCCCCGCAGTGACTCCGCATTCTGGTCCTAATTTCCCGTGTAAAAGTCCTCCAATAGCAATCGTTCTTTCCTTCTTCATGCACTTTTCCTCGATTCAGGTTGACAGTATCGGATTCACCTTCTTGACACTTTCCCTGGTGTTGTCCTTTTCAAGAATGTTGCCTTCCAAAACAGGACGTGAAAAGACTGTGTGTTGAACCTCGGGATACTACTTGCCATTTCGCATTCGCTAGAGGTACCTAATCTAAGCTTTGCCTGGACGCCTGGAGTATTTCGAAACGTAGGAACTGTTTGGCAGGCGCGGGGACCTTGAGGGCTGAGTGCAGACAAATGGAAGGTCATTGCAGTGAAAGTTGGGAATCGCCTCCCATTTCTCACCCCACGCAAAAAATGGCTTGAGGTTGATGCAACCACTCAACTATCAGGGGTCAGTGCTACCACATTTGCCTATCAAACTGTCGGGCAAATGGTACACTCGTTCTTCGGATCCAACGTTCCAACATTCCAATGTTCCAATGTTCGGAACGCCCGTATCAAACACAGCTGCCTTCGTTCCGTACATGCCTAAAAACCAAAGCCGCTTTCAGCCTGAATTCGATGTCGACGTCAAGGGAAACTCGTTGTGTGCCGGATATCTACCCGGTTTCTGCCTCATATCGAACTGCAACATGAGATCTCTTTCGACGACTTGTTTGGTTCCACAACCTTCGATTGCATACGAGTAACGATGGAAGTTTGAACAACTGCCCTTCTGTTCATCAAGGCTTGAGTGTCGAAGATACTCTAAGGCCAAACATTTGGATCCGCCGAAGGGTCGGCCAGGTGGCATCCTACACTTGTGTTGATATGTGTTCTTTCGAGAGAAGGCCAGAAACTCAACTTCTTTCCAACTACCCCAAACGCCAAAGTGAGAGTCGGCAACAATAGACCCGAACCATACAAACTGTCACCGAACTGTCACATGCTATCGGCCCGTTCCGGTGAGGCGGAGCAGATGACGGCGTCTTAGGCGTCTCTTTCAAAGCACATCCCACCGATACGCAACCGCCCACTTGCCCTTATCACCTTGATCATCTTCTTCTTCCTCACCCAAGTCAATATCCCAAGCAGGCGGTGCAATCGCTACCATCGCCCCGGGTACCAACGGCTTTCTGGCTGGCTCATCCGCACCTTCCTCCTCTCCTTCTGGCTTGCCTTCAAGACCAGCACCGCTGCCACTAAGCCCCTCCATCCTCCCATCACCAGCTAACAAAGCCCTATAACTCCTGGGCACTTTCGTTCCATCGGGACCACCAATCATCGGCCGACCAGTTACCAGAGTCATACTGATCCCAGGTCCGCACTTCTTCACGGTCTCGACGGCGAGGTGGGCAGTAGCTGCCACCGGGGTTGGTTCGGTACCAGAACCACCCTTTACCTCCAATAACCAGTCTCGTAGCTCAGATGCCAGCCCGCCGGGGACATAGCGAGCGCCTCGGCGACGCTGGGGTGAAAAGATGTCGGGGAGAAGGGTATGGTGGACAGGGACGTCTGGCGGAGGGTCTGGAGGACCGGGTGATTTGGGCTTGAAGCGAGGTGCCCTGAGGAAGGGATTCTGTCCTTGGGGCTTCATAGATGTTGCCCTTGACTTCCGGCCTGTGTGTTCGTGGTCGTGATCTTCTGCGTCTGTATCGGGTTCCTCATCTGAGGCAGATTCTTGATTTGCTCTGGGAGTGTGGCCCTCATCACTGCCATATAATCCCTCTGATTCTGGGTTCATACGCTGATTCTCCTCCGCATCATCGTCCTCGTCTTCGCCCTCTAGACCCTCCTCAGACTCACTGGGGTACTCGTGTGAACGAATGACACGAGGCGGTAGTGAAGATAGAGGTTCACTTGAGTGACTGCCGGCAACGCTCTCGTCTTCTTTTTCGAGGTCGCTGTCAGTGATAGCAAGTGGACTTGAGATGATCACATCATTGCCATCGTCCAATTCCCTCGGCGGCGGAGACTCCTCATCAACCATGGACTCTGCATCATCAATGAGTTTCTCCACTTCGTCACCTTCACACTCACCCTCGTCGGGAAGTGGTGGACTACTAGCCTCCACCTCTTCAACATCGAGGTCGATAACCGGTGAAAGACGACGGCGCTTATGTGACCGTTCCCGGTCCAACTCATCACCGTCTTCCTCCTTAACCTTGATCGGCGATTGTGAAACGAAAGAGGAATCAAATTCAATCGGCTCCGGGTACTCTGGCACTTGCCCTGGCCGTGTCACCGAGCCAGGAAATCGGGCAAAGGGTGAGCTTTCTCCATCGCCAGGCAACAGATCGTCATCGATGAACTCCAGCGTAGATCGATTTCGTCTCTCGGGAACATTGGTCCGGCTTTTGATGGAGCTTGCTATGGCCGATGGCGTCGAGTATAATCCCGTAGAGGTCCGGTAGGATGGCCTTGGCGTTGATGAAGCTCCCGCTTGGAACCGCGGAGTTGAGTGAAACTTGGGTGCTCTGCTTGCAGCATTTTGTTGTGCCTGGTTTTGATCTGGTGTTTCTTGGTTTTGTAACCGTTGCGAGGATGCATTGGCTTGAGATTGCTTCTTGCCGAGGAGGAAGCGAAAAGGCGCAGGCGTTTTTGGAGGACGGTCCATGTCGATGTCAACTAATTCGTGACCTCTTGCCAGGCTGCACTGGGCGAGAGGCGTCACTCACTGCTGGCGGAGGGACCATTTTCTGACCAATTTGCGCAAAAGACCATCATGAGTTGCATGAGAATGCTTGAAAAAGAGGATTTTAGAAGAAACTGAAGCATGCCGAACACAGCCCATGCGGGAGAACCTGTAAACGGGCAAGATCACAGCTGAGGTTTGTTCTTTCCGATGTGAATTGGGAAGTGTCTTGCAGTTGTCAGACGTAGAAGTATGTGCGCCAACCCTAACCCTAGAACCAATTCAGCAGACCCAATTGCATGGATGCGCGAGCGACAACATCCTGGAAAACCACTTTGCGCGCCAATGATTTGATCATTCATCCAGAGCTCGTCGCGTGCCCCCAATTTACGAACAGAAGACGCGACCTTCACACTGCACAGAGAAATGTCCAGTTCGTCCGAGCAAGCATGACTGCGTTTGAGAACTGCATGTCGTGATCGCAAATACATGAAAGCAACGTGGGCACTATTTCCAAGCCTCGATTTATCTCTATATAAATCCAATCATCTAACTACAAACGGCGACTCTTTCTTCAACTCGACCCGCATTGCGGACCTCTTTGGCTCTGTTGCCTACTCTCTTACAAGCGACAACCCGGGACGAAAAAGAGAGTTGCCATACCCTCTATTAGTCACCAACCCAATCAACAAACCGAATCGACTCAAGGAGTCCTCTCAATTCAGTACCAAGTCACCTCACCAGATTATGTCCTTCCAAACCGGAGCCCCGTCCGCCTCCGGTGACGCCGCCCCCGTCGTCATAATGTCTACCTCAACTCCAGTTTTCTCCTTCGGCCAGGTCCAGGTCCAGGACCCTTCCTCCATAAGCAACAATCACAACCACAACCACAACAATAACAACAATAGAAACACAACAACACCATCCTTCCCCTCTTTCACCACCTCCTTCTCCTCGCCATACCAACCCCAATACCGACCAAAAATCAGCTCCCCCCTCTCTTCCTCGCCCATCCGACCGTTCGATTCAATGTCCCGATCGTCACCACCAGGTTCACCAACCTCGAAACCACGAGGATTCTTAGCAGGACAGTCACAGTCATCACCGATCTTTGGGTCACTCTTGCAGAGTCAAGGGCAGGGACAGGGACAAGAGTTGGGGCAAGCTTCAAATCAAAATGGACAGGCAGATGGACAACAGGGACAAGAACAGAACAAGTTCCTAAAATACAACTCCCGCCCTTCCAAGCCTATGAACCACCCCTCTTTCTCTTCCAACCGCAAAGAAGACCGACGACGTTTGTTTCTCCAGAATGTGCGGCAGCGAGCGGACGATAAGGCGTGGGAGAGGAGGGGTGGGGAGAATGAGGTTCGTTTGATTTCTTCCCTTTCATTTGCCTTATATTCCAACTTCCTTTTCTGTCTTCGTTGTTCTCCCCTTCCATCTCACTCCACCTTCCATCTCACTCCACTCCATCTCATCAGTTTACTAACACACCCTCCCAAAAACAGCTCCTAAAACTAGAATGGCTCCGCTTCAACCGCGAACTCCGCCTAGCAAAAGAAGCCTCCGCTCCTCCCAATCCCTTCAACCCGCAATTCCACAACGATACCGACGGCTTCGTTCTGGAGCAAGAAATCGAAGAGCTCGATCAGCTCCGAGCAAAGTTCAATCACCAGCAACAATTCCTCGAAGGACTGTTAGAAGATCAACCGCCAGGAGCAGATGGAGAACAAGAAACATATCAAGATATGGATGCTTATATGGCGGATATGATTGCGCGAGAGGAGGAGGCGGAGTTGGAGGCGTTGTTGGCGCTGAATCAGCAGGCGCAGGAGGATTTGAGGTCGAGGGAAGGGCAGCAGGGGCAAGGGCAACAGGGGCAGCAACAGGAGGATGATTTTATGGAGAAGGAGGATGATGAGGATGAGTATGATGCGCTGTTTATGGAGGTTTTGGCGCAGCAGCAGCAGCAAGGGCAGCAGCAACCGAATGGCGGTGGTACTGGTGGTGATCCGGGGATACAGCATCATCACCACAGTCAGGACGACGTGGAGATGGGAGGGTGAATATCATCGGGACGGCTGATGATATTTCTTGCGTTTGGTACATATCGTAAACACCTTGGCTTCAAGAGTTGCATTTGCATAGGACAAGGAGTTCCGGATACACTCATCAAGGGCTGATTGGGTTTCGAGACACAAAAGGAACACGGCCAATAGTCATTTTCGGATTAGAAGGGTATATGCAACAGGAATACGGGTTGGTTCACTCTAGGGTGTGAAGGATCACTAGAGTTAATGATCTCATTAAGTACTCTATATCATCATACTCTAGCGCTGCTCTTGAGATGGCAATACATATATGGGCACATAATAATAAATTGCCCAACATTTTTCGATGGCGACCAACTCTTCATGGTATCATACTCGCTGCAGGTTTTTGTATTGATGTGTTGAGACAATTACTGAGGGGCGCATTGATCGTCGGGGAGGTCGAGATTTTGGGCAGAGGGCATGTCTCCGACCAAGTCGGTGGGAGGCTGGCCAGCATCTTGCATCTATACACACAAGGGGAGTCAATTGACATTGTCGAAGGGTTCCGGGTCTTATGGGGCAACATACCTTCTGCATCCTGTCCACGATGTACTCATGGTGCTCCTTGCTCGTATCCGCGTAGTTGGGCTCATCAAACTTGGCCACAATCTCGCTCACGAGCTTCTGCTGCAACTCGTACCGCTCCAGGTCCTCCTTGGACGTCGTCGCCCGGTTCTTCTCCAGCCAGCCAGGGAACTTCTCGTGCAGCTCCTTCATGGGTTCATAGAGGATGTCTTTGTGCGTGAGTTGCTCCATCATGCCCATAAGCATCTTGCTGAACTCTTCCTCGCTGCCCTCGCCTTCGAGACCACCGGACTGCATCTGCTTGAGCAGCTCAGCAAGGAAGTCATCGGAACCCTCAGCTGCGGCAGCGGCCGTGGCTTGCTCGCCAGATGTCTGCATGCGCTCCATGGTCCGTCGGATGGTCTCTTGGAAGGAAGCTTCCGCATTCTTGCTCGATGGTGAGGCCGAGGCCGAGGCTCTGCGGGAAGAAGAGGGAGGAGTCTTGGTCGAGGTCTCGGCCTTAGGGGTGGGGATACCAGGTGTCTCGGTACCCGAGGCAGCGGCGGCGGCGCCTAGCTCCTTGAATATGCTCTCGAACTGGGCTTGTAGCTCAGGCTGGCCAAGAGTTAGCTGGAGTCGCAAAGATGGGGTTTGCAATTGTTTTCGCATACCGAGTTATCAATGTCACCGAGGAGGTCAGCCATGCCAGCCTGCAGCTGCTTCGCGAACTCCTCTTCGGACAGAACATCATCTTCCCCCTTGGCATCATCACCTGCTCCGGCGGCGTCTGGCCCGGCCGGTCCCGAGGGCTTCTTGGCTTGAAGGTCTACCGCCGCGAACTCATCGAGCATGTCATCCAGATCATCCAAGTCATCCTCATCCGGGTCAGATACGTCGTCGTCGAACTCATCAACCACGGTGGCCTTCTTGGGCACCTCCTCCTTTGCGCCACTGATATCGCCGGCGTTATTCGAAGCCATTGTGCGGTATGGTTATGTAACAATGTTGGGTAAATCGCAAGGACGTCGATCGGTCGTGGATGCGCCTCGTTTCGCAGACGAACTAGATGCTCGGGCAAACGGTTTACCCCCACGTCGAAGCACGACCCCTTTGGAAGAGGTGAAAGCGGGAAGTTGTCTTTTTGGGGAAGAAACCAAGCTAATGCAAGGCGGAGTGATAGATCAGAAGAGTATTCAAATCCTCTCGTGGGGTAGATGAATCCAAAAGTGAGGCCCCAAAACGCTAACCAAGATCTCGAAAGAAAGAGTGATGAGTGGGAGACAAGAAGGGAGAGAAGTCAGATGGAGATTGACCCGACATCCGCAAGGGTTCAGATGACCGGGGGGGGTTCCCTTTGCATGTGCAATTCGGCCCCCTCACTCCTCCTCATGGCGCTTTCCCGCATCTCTAAACTTTACCCCACCATTGCCCACCAGGGTACGCTGAGTGCCGAGGGACACCACCTCCAGCTCCAAACAATTCCTTGATATCAGGTTGCTTGAGAAGTGAAAGTAACATCCCGCTGTCATCCCATTTTCTGATGCTGTGTAACTGTGATCAAGCTCATCTTGGAGTCTACTATCATTCAAATCGGCGCATTCACTGTTTGTGAGATGTTACTTAACAAGCTTCGGAGTACAAGGAGAGCTTCCTGCCATTCATCCACTCTCCGCCTTCCCGATTTGAGGCCAACAGGGACTCCGGCAGGCAAACTATGAGCAACGGCCGGCGCAAATCATCGAACGCGTCGCCTGCCCTTCGACTCGCTGCCACTTGCCAAACTTTCCGGCATCATCGTCGGGATTAGAAATCTTTTGAGAATTGAACATCAAAACACATTCGGTTCCCAAGCACTTCCATCTGATTGCGCATCATTTCCCGCATTTACTCCTCCAGACTTTTGATTCTCCCATTTTCTTGGCATCACAAAACCCCAAATCACTTTCGACTCTCACCTTGCGGGGCTACTCCACGCTTCTATCGCGTGGCCCATTGGATCTCTGACCTGCAGAGGACCTTTAACTTCCACACTCCACCTTCTGATCCGCGCCCTATCACCCCCGTGACCAACCCGAGCAGCTCTTCAGCCGCGTCCCCACGTTTCTCGGCGCCGTCATTGCATCAGCAAGAAGCCGGCCGTGGGAGTTGAACCGTCGTCGCATTCAGTTCGTCCAAGGGATCACTCAGGTCCCACGTTGATCAGCCACCTCTCAACTTCAACCGACACCCTACCCGTCAACGCCAACCTCGTCAACCACCACCATGGCGCTGTGCCAGAACCGCCTGCAAGAGGAACGGTACGTCGCAAAGCCTCGCGCATCAGTTTCACTACTTCCAGCACACTAACAGTGCTCTTCTCTCCCTCCAGGAAGCAGTGGCGAAAGGACCACCCCTTTGGCTTCTATGCCCGTCCCCAGAAGAACCCGCAGGGTGTACTCGACTTGAAGATTTGGGAATGTGGTATTCCCGGCAAGGAAAAGACGATCTGGGAGGGTGGTCTGTTCAAGCTGATCGTTACTTTCCCTGACGGTATGCGCCCTGCACCGGTGTCTTTAGAGGAATATACGTGCTGACTTGACGTTTTCTGCATGCAGAGTATCCCACGAAACCCCCCAAGTGTACGCCGAAACCTAGCCCTCGTTCATGCTCCCTTCCCACGATCAC
The DNA here is from genome assembly GCA_009806235.1 of Neurospora sp. CHS-2018c. Taxonomy (NCBI): domain Eukaryota; kingdom Fungi; phylum Ascomycota; class Sordariomycetes; order Sordariales; family Sordariaceae; genus Neurospora; species Neurospora sp. CHS-2018c. The sequence continues at coordinate 271,789 of RAPC01000041.1, read as the reverse complement.
ATAGCTAACATGTTGGCGTCTGCGCAGGCAAATTTGTTCCCCCTCTCTTCCACCCCAATGTCTATCCGTCGGGCACGGTCTGCCTCTCGATCCTCAACGAAGAAGAGGCATGGAAGCCGGCTATCACGATGAAGCAGATCCTGCTCGGCATTCAGGACTTGCTCAACGACCCCAACCCCGAGTCCCCAGCCCAGGCTGAGGCGTACAATCTCTTCAAGAAAGACCGTCAGGAGTATGAACGTCGGATCAAGCGCGTCGTGCGGGAGAATGCCGCCCCATAGATTGGGAACCCACGATTGTGAAGGTGCTTGGTGGAAAAAAGAGAGCTGTTTTGTTTTGCTGGACTGGGATACGGAGTTTAGGGATACCAATTCATTGTTTGCGGCGGCATTTGGAGGGAGTTCATTCAATGGTAGCGATTCTGCGCACGATTATATCTTCGGGCTGCTCTATATGCTCATGATCGAGGAACAATAGTCTAAGGAAAAAATTACCGACTCTGCGCCCGACCGACCAGTCCGTTTCACCCAACTCTCGTGTTCAATACTTGCTGTCCCGGTTCTAGATCTCCCTTCTGCTAAACTCACGGTCAGGTTCGGCCGAGGTGTAGCGGAACAAGTGGGATGAACCCTCATGAGTCATCTCAGATCGCAGAGAATTTGGTCAAGGCGGGAGCGGTATGCGGTTCAAAGATAGCACCGGAAATATTGTTTTAGGGGAAATTCACGTCCGGAAAACTTAGTCACCCAGTTAGTCACCCAGTCAAATACTGCGTACATGATTTACCACTAGCCCTATCTCTGTTTTCGGAGGGAGGTTTTTAACCTCACGGCAAGGTTGCAACCCACGCTCCGCTTGCCGAGAAACCTGGGGTACCCGTCGCCACCCCCCACTTGAGATCTGTAAGTTTAACTTTATGCCAGACCCTCCCGCTCGAGCAGCGGTTGACACGGTGACGTTGAGAGAGCCTGGAAGAACTTGTCAGCCCACGCAGCTTGGACATGATATGCCGACATATTGTAATAAACTATGCCCCCATCTCACGGTTTGCAAATTCTCTCCACTGTGTGGCCAGCACACATGCTTGGCTCGGCGGCTGATGATGGCTTCCAGACGGTGAGATGGGTGTTGGAGGAGCAAGGCTTTCCGCGGTTCTCTTATCAGTCCGGTTTAGGTAATCCCTGGATTGGCGGACGCGGGCCCGCGGGACTGAGACCGACATGTGGGGTTTCATTGACCGTTCCTTTTCACAATCTCAGGGACCGGCATGTCCCGACATCGGCCTCGACAATGGGCTGTGACGGATTTTGGGGGCGAGGGACCGCAGAACCGCAGGATTACCGCGGGATGGCGGGAGGCTCTGCGGTGTGCTGGAGAGAACTAGGTCACAAAGCGGGAGCCAAGTAGCCAATGGACCGTGGGAATTGACAATATCCTGGATAAAATAGTAGCAGCTAGTGTTTTGGAGCTTGGCCACGCTGTTAATCATATGCTTCCGTGGAGTCATGGAACACGATCTGGGAAAAGAGAAGCCACCCTTCGGGCGAGGCCACTGAAGGCCACCAGAGTTGACTGGAGTGTTGACTGGAGTGTTTGACTGGGTCTGGGGGGGCGATGTGCGGATTCGTCCTGTATCAAGACTTTTAGACCCGATTTCTAAAGTCTATTTTCGCCAAGAGGTGCGTGGGTGCGTATGACTCTTTGGCTTTTCTTAAACGGCCAGCCCCTTGACTCTTGAGTCCACTACACCCTCCTCTTGTACTTCCCGTTCCTTTTTCCCTCTTTTTCTCTCTTTTCCCTCTCATCCCTCAGTTCATCCCACTCGACCATCTGCAGGCCTTCGTCTTGCTTGCACCCACAGCTTCTGTGCTACCCGCGTCGCTCTTTGCGCATCCCGCAGTCTAAGACGACCAACCCCGAGTTATAAAGGCGACCCTCTCTTCGCCAACTCGGTACTATCTACTCCGCCTCTGAGCGCCAAACAACTTTTTTCAGGTCCCAATCTCAGAGATACCAGGAGTTACTCCAACCAACAGTCAAGATGTGCGGAATCTTCGCTTGCCACAAGTAAGTTGCGACTCCAAAGTCTTTGTGGTGTTTCTCTCTTCACCTGCCATCGCATGTGCGGTTTCGCAACAACTTTTTGGGGAAGAGCGGAATCGGAACGGAGGGGCAACCTAACAAGCGCATCCGATAACAATCTGCGACCCCAAAAATGCCCCGCCAAGACGCGCGCGCCCCTCCATCCACGGTTGAGCGAGCTGCACAAAGAAACGATGATCGCGAAGACAAAAAACCTCTCTTCTTGGGATTGTTCAACTAACATGTTGTTCCCAATAGCCACCCAGATGTCGCCAAGTTCAAGCCTACGGCTCTGAAGCTTTCCAAGGCGTAAGCGCTTTTCCCCCAACTTTCCCGTCCGACCGGGCTCCGGCAAACATGGGAGGAATTGACTCGATTAACTTTTTTATCTTATCTACAGCATCCGTCACCGTGGTCCTGATTGGAGTGAGTCTTATCCCGATCTCCCCTGCCCCTTGAGTCATTATTACAGATAAACAAAGATGCGATAATGCACGCTTGTGCGATGATCCCGACAGCTTTGGAGCATATGGCTAACAATTGGTTTTTCTGAATAGGCGGCAGCGTCACTTGCCACAACACCAGTATGAATACTCTATACCGAACCCGAGAACCCATTGAGGTCGAATAAAGGGAACAAATTTGGCTGACAATATACGCTTCACACAGTTCTGTGCCATGAGCGTCTCAGTATCGTCGGTGTTGGTGCGTCCAAATACGCTCCGCGTACAAATCCGCCCCTCTGAAAGAATTCCGAAGAGACAAAAACTGACGATAAAAACAGAGAGCGGTGCTCAGCCCCTCACCAACGCCGATGACAGCATTGCTGTTGCCGCCAACGGCGAGATCTACAACCACCGTCTTATCCGCAAGCACTTGAAGAACCCCTACCACTTCAAGACCACCTCAGATTGCGAGGTCATCATTCCTTTGGTGAGTTTGCGCGCTTTGTCAAACATCGGATGGAAGAAGAGAAAATACTTACAATGCGATTCAGTACCTCGAGCACGGCATCGATGCCCCCAAGTACCTCGATGGCATGTTCTCTTTCGTTCTCTACGACAAGAAGCAGGACCGCACGATCGCCGCCCGCGACCCCATCGGTATCACCACCCTTTACAAGGGCTACAGCTCCCAGGAGCCCGGCGCCGTCTACTTCGCCTCCGAGCTCAAGTCCCTCCACCCCGTTTGCGACAAGATCGAGGCTTTCCCTCCCGGCCACGTTTTCGACAGCTTGACTGGCGAGACCACCCGTTACTTCGAGCCCTCGTGGTGGGATGAGAAGAAGTGCCCCCAGACTCCTCTCGACCTCAAGCTTCTCCGTGAGACTCTTGAGAAGTCCGTCAGGAAACGTCTGATGGCTGAGGTTCCCTACGGTGTCCTTCTTTCCGGTGGTCTTGATTCCTCTTTGGTTGCTGCTATTGCCCAGAGGGAGTCTCTCCGCCTCAGGAAGCTTGCTGAGGAGCAGGCTGCCAACCAGGAGGTTGATCCCGAGGCCCAGGACAAGGGTGAGGGTCTGGTCGGTATCGATGATGATAACAAGCTCTCGACCGTCACTTTCCTTCCCCAGCTCAACTCCTTCTCCATCGGTCTCCCCGGCTCCCCCGACAACAAGGCCGCCCTCGAGGTCGCCAAGTTCCTCGGCACCAAGCACCACGTCATGACCTTCACTATCGAGGACGGTCTTAACGCGCTTTCCGATGTCATCTACCACCTCGAGACCTACGATGTCACCACCATCCGTGCCTCTACCCCCATGTACCTCCTCTCTCGCAAGATCAAGGCCATGGGTATCAAGATGGTTCTCTCTGGTGAGGGCTCCGACGAGATCTTCGGTGGTTACCTCTACTTCCACGGCGCTCCCAACAAGGAGGAGTTCCACGAGGAGTGCGTCCGTCGCGTCAAGAACCTCCACTTGGCCGACTGCCTGCGCGCCAACAAGTCCACCTCTGCTTGGGGTCTTGAGGCCCGTGTGCCCTTCCTCGACAAGGAGTTCCTCGAGGTTGCTATGAACATCGATCCCCAGGAGAAGATGATCACCAAGGAGAAGCTCGAGAAGTACATCCTCCGCAAGGCCTTCGACACCAAGGACCAGCCCGAGGGTGCCTACCTCCCCGACAACATCCTCTACCGCCAGAAGGAGCAGTTCTCCGACGGTGTCGGCTACGGATGGATCGACGCCCTCAAGGACCAGGCCGAGCTCCAAGTCACCGACGAGATGATGAAGAACCCCAAGGCCGAGTGGGGCGACGACATCCCCGATACCAAGGAGGCTTACTGGTACCGCTGCATGTTCGACGAGCACTTCCCCCCTTCGTGCGCGTCTACCGTCATGAGGTGGACCCCCAAGTGGGTTAACCAGACCGATCCCAGTGGCAGAGCCATCTCCATCCACCAGGCCAAGTATGACCACGTGGAGGAGTAAAGCAAACAATAAAATAAAAATAAAAAGGGAAACATTGTATAAAAAATGGGGGTTGGAATGTTTTTGTGCTTGGTCTCGGGTTTACATTGTAGGGCGTTATATGGGGTCAAAGTAAAAGGATCGCGTATACCTATACTAGCAATCAACCCAGCATAGAAATCAAAACAAAAAGTGATAAAAAACATCATGTGCATAAAGAAGCAGGTGGTTTGTTCGTGAACGATGCCGATGGCCGTGTGGTTGGGACTGACCTGGTGTTGAGCAAGGTTGCAATATATGACAAGTGAAACAAGGTAAGACCTAACCAACAGATGGTAACCACGATCTGAGTACGATGAAAGGAGGTGACGATTATGCGATAGATGGAAGATGCTTGCATCATGTGCTGTGAGATGCGAACTTTCTCGGGATGATACAGATGCACTTGTAGCATGAGATGAAAGGGCCGACTGCAGATGCCTTCAATTTGTGTTTGTTTACCTTTGGAGAAGTCGTGAAAGGGGGGCAATGACGCAGAGAGGGGTTAGGGTTAATGGTGCGCATAAACGGGGTTTCGTCAACGGCGTGGGGTCACGAAGGCTTGTCATCGTGAGTCTAGCGTTGCCGAGCTGCCAAATGCACACGGCGAGAAGGACCAATCACGAACCCGTCTGAGAACATTTTCTCGGGACATTGGACCGGGTCTTGGGTCTCTGGTCTTCCCAACATTTCCATTTCCACTTTTTTGCTGGAGTCTCCCAGACCCGACGCCGACTTCCCAACCCAGTCGCCAGCCCCGCCAGAACCCACCAGAGGCAGCACCGCAGCCCCGTCAGTCGCAGCCGACCCGACCTTGCTCCGCGCGCAACATAACCGCAAGCCTTTTCTCTCCCGATTCCCGTCTCCCGCTCGCGTTCTTGAACTCCGCAACCTCACTTTCTCCATTAACCAACATACCCGTGTCGCCCTCACACCACATCTTTCACAATGGCTGTTCCCGCTTTCTCTGATATCGCCAAGTCGGCCAACGACGTAAGCAAAAATCACGCCTCCCTGTGCACCGCACCCGAGCTACGACGGCGACCTGTTCGATCGATGCTATCGAGAGACGTGTTGTCTGTTTGCCGCGGGTGAAGCTGCCCAAGCTCCAAGCTGAAGCGGCATTTCCCCATACCTACACATCCCACCTTCGCGATAGCAAACGAGCATCGTCAACACCAACATCCATGAAGCACAGTCGTCATCCTCCACCCCCACCATGATTCATGATTGGCCCCTGGACCCCATGCACGCACTATAACGTGTCGCTAACCATTGACTTCTTTGCGCGCAATATAGCTCCTCAACAAGGACTTCTACCACCTCTCTGCCGGCACCATTGAGGTCAAGTCCAACACCCCCAACAATGTCGCCTTCAAGGTTACCGGCAAGTCCAGCCACGACAAGGTTACCTCCGGTGCTGTACGTTACCTCCTCCCTCCCTTGGGGCTCTCGGCGCAATGCCGCGATAGCATCATCTTGCTGTTGCGCCAAACGCGCTCCCTTCTCTTCTGTTGCGAACAGACCATGCTGACCTCTTTTGATTTATAGCTCGAGGGCAAATTCACCGACAAGCCCAATGGTACATATCACCCTTCTCTTACATCTTCGTCTTCTTTTTCTGGTGCCCCTTTTGGTCATCCCCTTCCTCCCGGCGCACCGCTACCTCCAGCCTATTGTTGTGCCCATCGCTGTTTCCATGGTTTTGAGAAATGGACGAAGACCATACCTCCCGGCTACTGCATCGTTCACAGATGCGTCCATAAAAGCGAAAAAGCCAGGAATTGTCGTCCCGACGGAAGTTTAGCCGCCAGCGACAATGGTACTGCCAACGTGAAACCAAAGCAGAGGATTTCAGCGCATGTCCAGCCCTCCGTGGAGACGAAGTTCTCTCTAGGCGGGATCATGGGTCCTCGGATTCGGGGACAACCCGTCAACTTCAGCTTTTACTATAGTCCGTATGCGAACCACACGACAATGCTAATGTACTGGCGAACAACAGGCTTGACTGTCACCCAGACCTGGAACACTGCCAACGCCCTTGAGACCAAGGTCGAGATGGCCGACAACCTCGCCAAGGGTCTCAAGGCTGAGGGTATCTTCTCTTTCCTCCCCGCCACCAACGCTCGCGGCGCCAAGTTCAACCTCCACTTCAAGCAGAGCAACTTCCACGGCCGTGCTTTCTTCGACCTCCTCAAGGGCCCCACTGCCAACATCGACGCCATTGTTGGCCACGAGGGTTTCCTCGCTGGTGCCTCCGCCGGCTACGATGTCCAGAAGGCTGCGATCACTGGCTACAGCGCCGCCGTTGGCTACCAGGCCCCTACCTACAGCGCTGCCATCACCGCTACTGACAACCTGAGCGTCTTCTCCGCTTCTTACTACCACAAGGTCAACTCCCAGGTCGAGGCCGGCTCCAAGGCCACCTGGAACTCCAAGCAGGGTAACACCGTCGGCCTTGAGGTCGCCACCAAGTACCGCATTGACCCCGTCTCTTTCGTCAAGGTATGTTCTTGCTGTGATTTCGTTTATGGAACGTACGTATGCTGACCTGCTTTTTTTCCCCAACCGTGTAGGGCAAGATCAACGACCGTGGTGTCGCTGCCGTTGCCTACAACGTTCTCCTCCGTGAGGGCGTCACCCTCGGTGTTGGTGCCTCTTTCGATACCCAGAAGCTTGACCAGGCCACCCACAAGGTCGGCACCAGCTTCACCTTCGAGTCTTAGAGTAATCGCGGGACAGATAAGACGGAGCAGCCGCGTGATAGCATTCCTTCGAACACATTTTCAACTGGAATAGATAATCCCCCTTTGCTGGCATCGTGGAGCCTCCCCTTTCAGTAGTGATGTTTTTATTATGAAGACAGTGAAGATGACGAATGTTGCGCGCCCTGCTTCGGGTGGCTGACTGACAAGATCAGATGAGTTTGTGTATACTGGTTTGAGTTTATGTGTAACGAAGAAGCAAAAGTTCATGTAGCGTCTTTGATGGACATAGTTAGATTGGGGATGGAAACCAAGCGCGATCTTTAGACTATAAATACCCATAGCGATTTCAAATACGCTCATTCACTACCTTTTAACAGATATCAGAAAGTCCAACGTGCATTGAAATGGAGTGAAAACATCGAGATGGAAACTCCAATTACCATCTCTTCATGATACCAAGGCTTAATAACAAGTGAAAGACACCTGGGCAGAACCCTTTTCGGCATGTTGTCCTCAGGATAATACCGTAGACCTCAAATGGAGACCATAAGATAGCTCTATAGTAGGGACACATAAGGACGCGACAATGCATATTAGTTCGTAGCGGTGGTTTCTCAACACGCAGCTCAAGCCTCATCATCTTCTCAAGAGCTGACATATGAATGTATTCTGTTGTTATACAAAGCTCTTCTCTAACTGCAGAACTCCGTTACCTGTATTTCTACATCCTTTTCACTTAGACCCTACCACAGTTCTGTTACCCTGTGGTTCCGCAGTCCTGTTGTACCTGCTTCAGTTTCCAGTTCATATATCCTCATGGCCATCAAACTGTCCCATCAAGCAGCCGCCTGTTTCTTGCCGCCCCCTCCACCTCCACCATTCTTCCCACCACCACCGCCACCACCCGTCCACTCCCCAAACAACCAATAAGGTCCAAAGCTCGAGACCAACAAAACCACAGTAACCGCAAAGAAACTCGCCACATTGTTCTGTTGAATTTCTGGTATGACTTTCTTGCTTTCTCCCCATTGCTGCTGTCTCTGTTGTTCTTGCTTCTGCTGGTACCACCACTGCTGCTGCTGATAGTCCTGCTGATACCGCTGCTCCCTAGCCTGTTCATTCCTTCTCGCATGGGACTTCTTCAGGTTCTCCCACAGCTGATCGTGGGTTCGTGTATGTGCCTGGCTGTCGAAGTGAGGCGCGGAAGCGGGGTTGAAGGCTTGGGACCATTCTTGTTTTTGTCCTGGTCCTGCTGTACCTCCTGCTGTTCCAGTTTGGCTGGCGCCGAAACCCCCAAACCCCCCTCCTGGTTGTCCAGCCCAGCTACCCTGGGTATACCCCGCCTCAGCCGCCCTCTCCCTCTCCCTCTTAGCTTTCTGCTCACCATACCCTCCCTGCTTAAAAAAGCTAGGCGGGGGAGCGCCCTGGGTCGTTGACCTTCGCTTGGAAAGGCCGGAGGCCGCACGGCCGCCGGCAGGACCGACGGAGGAGGAGTGGTGAGAGCCGTGGGCGCGGGCGCGAAGGTGGAGGCGTAGGACGTCGCGGTCATAGTGGGCGCGTTTGTCGGAGTGCGAGAGGATGGAGTAGGCTTCGGAGATGTGCATGAAGCGGTGGGAGGCGTTGGGGTCCGAAGGGTTGTGGTCGGGGTGGTGGGTTTTGGAGAGGTGGTAGAAGGATCTGGGAGGGGGGCGTTAGCTTGGAATTGGGAATAGAGGGGGATGGAGAGTAGAGTGAGGTGGTAAGTTTTGGATCATGGTGACAGGCTTCTGAGGTTAGAGGTATGTAGAGGAGTCAACTGGTGAGTTGATGGATATGTCGAGGTGGTGGATCGCGAAGTGTAAGTGATAAGAAGCTCTGGTGGAGCTCGCGATAGGAAGGCATATTTACTTCTTGATTTCCGCCTGAGTGGCGTCAAAGTGAACGTTCAACGTTTCATAGTGATTCTTGTGATGTTCCGGCTCTTGACGACCGGTTCGTAGAGTAGGCGACGTGGTAAAGTTGCGGAAGCCATTATTCGCGACGTTAACTCTCGCGGTAATCGATGGTGGAGGAGTAGAAAGATGGGGACGACGACATTGGCGACCCAGAGGGCGCAGGGCCGCACCGAGAAAATTGTAATGGGCTGGCATTCCTCATCCCGTCCTCGCTGGGTTCATAGATAATCCTTCATATCATGTCAAACGAAGAAACACCCAGGCGCAATTGACGATGTCGATGCCGAGGCGATTTTGGCTTCAAGCCTGATAAGGAAGCTGTGGTCAGGATCCCTGCCGCTGGTGACGCAGTGACATAATCGAGGGACTGTCCTCGAAGCTATGGCCACCGCCCGCCCCGTGAGAAGCATAGTGCCCTTCAATTGGGACTTGTGCAACTTTAAGCCTACAATATCCGGATAACGCGGCAATATGGCGAGCTGCCCCTGGGTCAGGTCAGCTCATGCGGCGTCAAACATGTCAATTCAAAGGCGCTGGGGCGTTCCACTGTAACCCCGCGTTTGTAAAAGTCGCGCCCTGTAGCCCTTGGACAGAGCGCTGTAAGTGGTCAGCCGTCAAGTTTTTGACCATGGGGGCGATAAGCGATATTGTGAGCTTTGGATGGTGGGGTTAAACTTTGTTGCTTGAAGAGCATCAGCTTCCCTTCTTCAACAACAATCACTTCGTCTGTTCCTCTTGACATCTTTCCGGTCAGGAGACATCAGATAGACAAGATGGCAGCTCAAGCAGCCCCAGCAGAAGAGCTTAGCAAGCTCAGCGGTATGGACTTCAACATCCTCCCGGCACCCTGCATCGCGGCGCAATCTCAAGCGCACCACTGACTTATGGAATTCGATAAACAGTCGAGGAGACCAAGCCCGTCCCCGCCGCCAACGGCAACGACAGCGATGCCGAGTCCGGTGATGAGGAGGCCGAGGAGGGTGCTGCCGCCCCTGCCGCCGGTGCCGCCAAGAAGAAGAAGAAGAGAAAGCCCAAGAAGAAGAAGAAGGCCCCGACCAGCCAAAGCGAACCTCCGCGTGTCCTCGTCTCGCAGCTCTTCCCCAACAAGCAATACCCCAAGGGTGAGGAGGTCGAATACGCCAACGATAACCTGAACCGCGTCACCAACGAGGAGAAGCGCCATCTCGACAACCTCAACCAGGAGTTCCTTACCGACTACCGCCACGCCGCCGAGGTTCACAGACAGGTTCGCCAGTGGGCGCAGAAGAGCATCAAGCCCGGCCAGAGCCTGACCGAGATCGCCGAGAATATCGAGGATAGTGTGCGTGCCTTGACCGGCCACAGCGGTCTCGAGGAGGGTGACGCCCTCATCGCCGGTATGGGTTTCCCTACCGGTCTCTCCATCAACCACTGCGCGGCGCACTACACCCCCAACGCCGGCAACAAGATGGTTCTGCAGGAGGACGACGTCATGAAGGTGGATTTCGGTGTGCACGTCAACGGCCGCATCGTCGACAGCGCCTTCACCGTCGCCTTCAACCCCCGCTACGACCCCCTTCTCGAGGCCGTCAAGGCCGCCACCAACGCCGGTATCAAGGAGGCCGGTATCGACGTGCGTGTGGGCGATATTGGCGCTGCCATCCAGGAGGTCATGGAGAGCTACGAGGTCGAGATCAACGGTCAGATGCTCCCTGTCAAGTCCATCCGCAACTTGAACGGCCACACCATCAACCACTACAGCATCCACGGCACCAAGAGCGTGCCGATCGTCAAGAGCAACGACCAGACCAAGATGGAGGAGGGCGATGTCTTCGCCATTGAGACCTTCGGCAGCACGGGTAACGGTTACGTGCACGAGGAGGGTGAGGTCTCGCACTACGCTAAGCGTGGTGATGCGTCCAAGGTCGACCTCCGTCTGTCGTCTGCCAAGTCGTTGTTGAACGTTATTACCAAGAACTTTGGCACTCTGCCTTTCTGCAGGCGTTACATTGATCGTTTGGGTCACGACAAGTATCTCCTCGGGGTAAGTTTCGGTGTTCGGTGTCTAATAGCCCGAGTGGCTTGCTAACATATGCTGCAGTTGAACAACCTTGTGTCACAGGGTATCGTCGAGGCTTATCCCCCGTTGGTTGATAAGAAGGGCTCTTACACTGCCCAGTATGAGCACACCATTCTGCTCAGACCTACCGTGAAGGAGGTTATCAGCCGTGGTGATGATTTCTAAGGGATTAATGGGATAGCATAGCATAGGATAGGGTACGACAAAAAAGTCCGGGGTTTGTTTGGTTCATGTTTTTTTCTGTAATGTTCGTGTGAAAGATTGTAATATCACGGGTTCATGGTGATGGGTGCGCTCTGATAGGGAGAGGTGAACGAAAGCTCGAGCCAGAAACCCAGGGCGCACCCATCAGCCTCTCGAGTACCGGCAAAACAGCCTCAGAGGTTGACGTTTTGACATCTAGTTCATCAATCTGGAACCGTTGTTTTGGCTAATGTCAGGGACCCTGACGCTGGTAGTTTGAACTGATCCAGCATGTGAAAACCAATGCAGTCAAAGTGTTGTGCGTGCTCATGTTTTAACATGGATAGCCGTCGACCGAAGGACGACCGGACTGTGTTGCGGAGCCAAGCCGGTCTCAAAGATCCACTTGCGCTCCGTGCCGGACGATTCGGACCCAGCGACCCACAGGCCGTGCCGTACCGATACGGAGGAATTCTACAGCATTCCGGAACGTCAATCAGCGACCAGGAGTGACGGAAGCGGCGACGGATGCGGAGTGATCGACATATAGGGATGACGGAGGTATGTCGGGGGCAGTGAAGGGTCTTGGGAGGCGATGAAGTCAATTGCTCTCTGCTGTGACGTCTGCGGCGCTTGGTGCCAAAGTCATTTGTGGTCTGTGCTTTTGTCTGATTCGCCGTGTCCGGCCTGCCCGACCCTAGTCTCTATCACCCTGACCTCCGACGACTGCCTTCAGCGGACCCGCCCCACAAAAAAATTGTGGGTCTCCCCTCCTCGAACGTAGTGAGAGGAGGTCTGTTACGATTTTGCGCGAAAACGCCGTCGGCTGCCCAAGTATATATATAAATCGGCCTTAAGAAAAAAATATTTTCTATAAACACTTGCAAATATTTCAATAACGATAAGTCGTATCTAAAAACGGTTTACTCGTTAGATATAATACAAATAGAAACTTCTATATCCTTTTTTTCTTTTTCCTATTATAATTTATATTAACCCTTAGTCGTCTCCTAGGCAAAACGTTCATTAGCTACTGTAATTACCGTTTAAGAAATAGGTATTATATTTTTACTAATTCCAATCCAATTTATCTAAAACTTTATAACAATAATAGCCCAACCGAATTCTACCTTCAATAAAATTTTTACTTTTATCTAATTCTTTAAAACCAATTCCGATTTTACTACTTGACCTACACTAAATATAACTATATAGTAATATATTACTACAATTATTAAATATACGGATTTAAACGAATATTAAGGGTTTTAAACTTAGTTTATATATATTATTATTCGAATTTTATTTAACCTAATCATTCGGTTAATATTTAATTAAATTCTACGTTAACTTCGTTTAAAATAGGTTAAATATATCCGTCGTATTATTTATCAGTATAATAATATAATTCTTATTAATATAATTAAATTTAATAAAAGTATTATACTTTAAATAGTATTAATTATTCTTCCTATATAAATTATACTACAAATTATACTTCTTAATCGTCTCAATTAAAAATAAAAGGATATTATTATAATATATCCTAATATAAAACCTTTATTAATCGACTAAGACCTTTATAAAGTATATAAATATCTCCTATCTTTTCTAATAGTTAATTAATATATTTAAATTAATATATTATAGGAGTATATATATTCGGAATATTTTATTTATATTCTCCTCGGACTTAAATAAGTATTCTATTACTAATTTTTCAAATTCCTTTATACTCTAGAATTCACTACCCGTATAATATTCGTAAATATAGATAAACTTTATATTATTTATTAATAGGAGTATAACTTCTATATTTAATTCTCCAATCTTTTCTAATTCTATCGGACTCTACTTCTTTCTATCCTATAATTCGAATATATAACTATATTAATTAAAGAATTAGAAGTATATATATAGGAATATACTAATTTTTCAGCAAACTCTCTCGAAGTTATCCGTACCTCTATCGACCGATTTAATATTAATATTATTTTCAATTATATCCTTCCTAACGAAATTCTGAATTTCGAACGTCTCGAATTCCTCTTCAACCCTATTTCGGGTATTATAATTCCAAAAACTATTATTTATATTAATAATAAAAATCAAATTAGTAAAGCGAAGAAATATTTTATCCGTATTTTAATAAAACGCTATTTCCGTAATCCAACCGATACGTTTATAATAATTTAAATCTACTACTTTTATATCCGCCCTCTAAACTAAAATTATCTATATTAATAATTCGTTATTCCCGAATCTTAGTATTATATTATTATATTTACTATAATATTAAATATAGGAATAAATATATTTAATATAATACGAATTATATAGTACGGCTAAATTATATTTAAAGATATTGCGGATTTATAGTAATATTTCGGCTATATTATCCGTAGTAGTAGAAATAGCGTTATATACTTCTTCGCGCCGTATTAATACTTCAACCGGTTTAGATAAGATTTTACGAGGCCGCTTCTACTAATAATATAACTTAACAACCGTTCGCAAATATATAATTCTAAGTCGTCGTTTATATTGGATATAATATATAATATAATATATTCCTAATTACTTATACGGTTTAGAGTTTCCTAATCTTTAATAGACCTTAATTTTAATATATTTAATATTATTTATCCGAAGAAGTAATCTAAGACGGAAAGGAAGTAGTAGACCAATTTAATTATTAATTACCCTAATATATACGCTATTACTAACGCTAAGTATTTTCGCCAAATTATTTTTAATATTCTCTAAAGTAATATCAACTTCGATTATTATACGTATATTTAATACTATAATAGGTATAACTATTTCCTTAATCGAATAGAAGAAATATTTAAAAAGTCGAAGACGAAGCCTAATCTACCGCCTACTACTACTAAAGCCGGAATTCTTCTAATCTATTTCTAGGATTTCTTTACAATACGTATTACTTCTATATTTAAAAAAGATAATATCGATTTCTAATTACCCTATTCAATCCTCTTACTGTTTAAAATCGCCTAGTAAATCGTACGTATAATATTTATAAGAGTAAGTATATTTATTTATATTTTAGAAGATATAGTAAAATATATTCCCCTCTTACGAAATTAGGGGTATATCGAAGAGTATAACTATAATTTCGTCGTAGAGTATATTAAATTAGTATTAATTATTAATACTAATCCAATTACAAAGCGTAAAAGCGTACCGGTTAATAATATAGTAAATAGTAAAGATATTACCGCTATATTTACTATAATTATAAGCCCTTTACTATCGGCCCTATATACTACTATAATCCTTACCCCTATTATTCTATTATATTCTACTATATACCCTACCCATAGAAATCGCTAATTAAAGCGCGGGAAGTATTAAATTATAATAGTTTTACTCTTATTAATAATTATTTCATCTATATTAATTTTACTCTTATCAATATTCTCTTCATTAATTATCATTTTACTCTAATAAAAATAAATAATCTTTTTCTATATAATTTTACTTTAATAAGAGTAAACAATCTTATTAAAAATAACCTATATTACATACAGCCCACTACGGCTCCCCTTTATTAATATTCGCTATAGCTCTACTATATAAGGCTTTATTATATAGGGCTCTACTATATAGGGCTCCCCTACCTTCGTTTCTAAACCTCTAGACTTCCCGAATTTCCTTCTCTCTTATAACTAATTAATTCTTTTTATTATTCAACCTATTTATAAATTTTCTTATTTCTAATTAGAATAAAATTAATTCCTTAATCAACTTCTATAATCCGACCGCCCCCATTACTAATATAGCCGGCTTTACCTTCGCTTAATTCCTTATTTTATATTCTATACGCAATATATATAATTTTACTACTATTAAATATATAATACTTTTATATTATTATACTATAATTCTCTTCCTAATTCCTTTATTACGTTTTAGCCCTCTACGCCGTCGCCTTTATATTACCTCTTCTTAAACCGCTATCGACGAAATTATTACCCTCCTTCTAAATATTAGCGCCCGTAGTATAAAATTTACCGCTATTACTAATATTTATATTCACTTCTATAAAATACCTACTTTATTAGTTTTAATTATATAATCTATTAATATTTATTATTTATACTATAGTAATCGGCAAGCCCAATTAGTATTCTATTTACTATTAAACTAGCGCTAATAATTACCTTTGCGAATTCCCGCCAATCCTCTATAATATTAAAACGGCCTTCTAAATAGTAATCGCCGATATTTATACTTAAGAAGTAAAATTTACCGCAGAAGTAATCGCGGCTTAGAATATACGTACCCAAATTATAGAATTATATAATATTATTTATATTATATTCCATCGTATTTACTAGTATAATAATACTATTATTAACCTATATTCTAAAATATACTAGGACTTTAACTACTATAGTATTACTTAAATAGAATATTAATATTTTCGTATTCTAACGGGTAGGCGTTAATAGAATAATTAAATTTTATTCTTATTAAAATAAAAGGACCCCGTAATATTAAATAGATTTTACTCTAATAAGAATTGTATTACCTTACTCCTATACGAATAAAAAGACTTTAATATACTATTTCGACTTATAAGGAAGTATAATAATATTTTTACTCCTATTAGAGTAAAATAAACCGGAAAAACTAAAGATGAAATTAAAGAGGTCTAATTAATCGAAGATGGCGAATTTAATAAGTAAATATTTATTCGAATTTAATAAATAGATATTTATTTTAAATATAGGAAAATCGCCTTAGTAAGAAACGGGAAGGAATTTACGTAATACAATTACAACTAAAAGGTTTAATATTATTTAATTATATTTAATTAAATTCGAAATATCGGCTGTAGTACTATTGCAACGTAGTAATATATTTATATAGGTAGTATTAGGTAGAAAATAAATACTTTTAATATTTTTTTTTATTACTATTTAATAATATTACCTAACTCCCTAGCGGTCCGGGTCGTTAGGGTCCGGAATATTAGAATCTAAAATATCGGGGTCCGGATCGTTAATATCCTATTCGTTATATTTATAAATAACCTTCCTCTCCTTTATTATATCCTCTAATATAACCTAGTAATTTACCTAATTAAACGTATAATTAATTAAAGTAATTATAATACCCTTACCCCCCTTCGGTTCCGTTTAAATCTTTATTTCTAATATTATCGTCTATAAATTTACTAATTTATTCTATATTTATTTTATTATACGGCTTATTATACGAAAATTCTCCGCTATACTCCCTTTGCGCTAAATTATAATATCCCCTATATCCTAAATAAAGCCCTATATTTCAATTACCTTTACCGCTATAGAACTATCGCCGAAATCCCCTACCCAATTATTTAAAATATTTAAATAGTTTAAAATCTATATAAAATACTCCTTAACTTTATTTTTAACCGAATAAATACGATTTTTCTACTTTATATTAAAATATAAAGTATTAAAGTTAAATACGTATAGGTCTTCTATATAACAGTTAAATATAAAGTTTATTTTCTTATCCGTATTCGTAAATTATATTTAGGTAAATAAGTATATTTAGCCTATTTATCTACCCAATTCCTATCGGATATAATATAAATCGAAGGTAATAAAGTTAATTAATTAAACTATATAAAATACGGTTAATAGGGCGGTATCGGCAAATTCAATTATAATCGGTTATTAATTATTCGAATTACCCTATAGATTATAACTAATTTACCCTTCTAATTACTTAATATTATCCGTAATAATAATAGACGATTATATAAATATTAGTTATATACAATCTCCTCTTCGTATTTATTTATAATATAAAATAATTTAAATATAATTAAATTATTAAATTATAATAGGATTAAAACCCTATACGTTTAATATAATAGGAAGGTTTATAATATCTATTCGAATATAAAACATTAATCCGCTTTAAATACGGGTTTATTAATTATTAAATAGACATTCTTAACTTTAACCGGCTTTAATATATTATTAAATTCTAATATAATTTTACGCTAATCCGGGCCCTTATTAATATCTATTTCAAATTATATTACCCGCCCAGGGAATATAGGCTATAAATAAAAAGCCTTAATTTTAATAAAAGGGAAATTATAATACCCGGGTCTTCTTAATACGTATCCGGTAATAAGTCTTTACTATTTTTCTTTAAATATAATTTAAATTAACAGTATATATCCGTTAATACCTAAGGATTCTATATTATTAATTAATAAATCGAAGTACCGCGGGCCGAAATAAAATTATAAATAATTATATTTAGGGCCGCTAAATCTCCTCGGAATCGGATTAGGCGATACTAAAACGGCTATTTAAAACCTCTTATTATTATTATTTATCTCGAATTCGATTAATTTTATAACCTAGAATTCGAAAGGGCTTTAAATAAATTCGTATAGCATTATTCCCTTCGTAAACCTATTATAAATCGTCTTAAGTAAAATATATTTAGGGGTTATTAATTATTATTCTAAACAGCGATATTTATAAATTATTTATATATATTTAATATTAAATTTAACGCCGAATAGATAACATCGGAATTTATTATTATTTAATTCGAATGGGAACGTATTATATAATATATATAGGATTAGATATCTCTATTTCAATTAAATAAATTAATATAAGTAGAACGCTAAATTAGAATAAATAAATAATATACGTATATTAGGGCTAAATAAATTTTAATTATTAAAAAGCCTTATTAGGAAGTAAATATTAAATAAGTCTAGGATTACAATAATAGGGTCGTCTAAAACGTTAATCGGAAGGTTCGGGGCCGTAGCAATATTATTTAAGGTATCGGCCGAATAACTATTCGGAATATCGATTAAATACTCTAATTCCTCTATATTAATAGGGTTATCCGTTTTACCCTTCCCTTTCGCTAATTTAAATAATATAGACCTTTTTTTCTTCGGTAGTAATTATTATATATTTTCGCCCTATTCTACTATTAAAATTACTTTTAATAATTCCTTACGTAATTAATTAATTAAATCCAACGTAAAGGGTAGTATATAAATAATAATACTATATTTCGGGTAGCGTCCTTTTCCTATTACTATACATACTAGGCCCGGGAATAATTTATCGGGGCTAATTTAATATATTAATAGTAATTTAGAAATTAAAATTAAAATAGTATTTATTCGTTACTCTTCTCTATAGACCTGCCTACGAAATAAATAATAATAGAATTAGGGTTCGATTATAGTACGTTAAAAGTATTACCATTCTTAAATCTATTATAATACATATAATTAAAGAGGTAAATCGGTAGCTAAACACTCGTAAAATACAAAATAAATAATAATTATAAATTATATTTAGAAATATAAAGGTAAAGTAGTAAAGAAATAAAAGGTATAAAAGGGGCGAATAAGGTAGTATATAGGGGGGAACCTAGAATTAAAGGGGGTAACCTTTTTTTAAGAATAATTTATTTGGGGAGGGGCTAAATAATAGTATTCGAAATATTTTAAGTATAATAATATAAAGGAATTACACCTCTTATTAAAATAAATAATATATAAATATTAAACGACTTATAAGTATTAGGATATCGCTATTTAATATTCTAATATATAGAATATTTATTAATTTACTAATATAATATTTAGCCGCGTCCGCTTTTCAAATAATTTGCCCGTAGGCTATTCAATAGCGAAGCAAACGAATATATACTTATTAAAAAGTATTAAAATATTATTATTTAATAATTTACTATATAAAATACCTATCCGCCCAATAGTATAATACTTACTATAGACCGATATAATTAATATATTAAAGCCTAACGTAATTTATAAAGCAAAGAAATAAAATAATTTCTAATTCGGCTCCGCCCTCTTCTAATAGACTAATTTTTCTACCAACTACTTATTAACTACAATATATATATAACTTTACCGAATAGGATACGCCAATTATTTATTAATTATAATACGTATATAACCTTATTAAATAAGATATAGTAGTAGTATTAATCTATTCGGTTAACTATTAATAATTATAAATAGAAATTAATTCCTAATTAGGGCGGATTATATAATTAAACAAATAAATAGCGTAATTACCGTAGTAGATCTAATAGCGCGCTAAAGAATAAACGACAACTAATCCGATTTAATATCGAAAAATACGAAAAATACTAAAGTAAAAAAGTAAAAGCGATTTGGATTTTAACTTTAAAAAAATTATCTTACCTATCGGATCCTTAAAAGTAATTAGAGAATATTATTATAACTTTTTATATAGCGCTATTACAATATTATATATATAATTACGGGCTTTATTAATATAAATAAACGAATTTGTCTAACGTCGAAATAAATTTAGATTTATATTCTCGCTCTAATAAAAGTAAATTTAATATCTCTTATATTATAGATTTATATAGAATTAATAATACTAAACGGAAACTTAAACCCGAATTAGAAAATATTTGTAAATATTATTTATAAATCCTTTCCTAATATCAATCCTAAAATACTCCTAAATATTAACTCCCTCTACAACTACTAATATTTCGCCGAACCGACTATTCCAAACGGAGCCTTAAAATATTACAAGTAGAATACGTCGGAATTATCGCCAGACTTTATATAGCGGGCTTTTACTACTATTTAAACTAAAACGTTATAAGAAAAGACCTATAAATCGATAATAAATAGAAGTTTTGTAAAATATATTTAAAATAAATTTATATATACGTTTAAATTACTTATATTTAATATAAGTAAACCTATTAAATAAAGGGATTCTAATATATTCCTTATATAATACTTTTATTTATTTAAAATTGACCTAAAAACTTATTAATTATAAATAACTCGGAATATAAATCCAATATCTAGAAATAAATTAGAGATTTACCTTCCCGTTCTTAAAGTAGGGGACTTCTAAAAGACTATACTCTCCCTATAATATACTATAACAAGATTTACTATTATAATTAGAATTGCTATTAAATTTAAAATTATTATTAAATTCAAATTTACTATTATAATTAAATTTACCGCTATAATTAGAACTACTATTAATAAACAGCCTATTATCGTAATTATAACTATTAAATTTACTACTATAATTAGAATTACTATTAATAGGCGGCCTACTATTATAATTATAACCATTACTCCCCTTGCCGTCTTTACTCCAATTAGAACTACTATTAGTAGGCGGCCTATTATCGTAATTATAACTATTAGATTTACTACTATAATTAGAACTACTATTAATAAGCGGCTTATTATTATAATTATAACTATTAGATTTACCGCTATAATTAGAACTACTATTAATAAATAACCTATTATTATAATTATAACTATCGCTCCCCTCGTCGTCGAATAGTTTAACGCTATAGTTTAATAGCGGAATAGGCGGCCTATTATCGTAATTCTAATTATCACTCCCTTCGTCGTTTTTACTCTAATTAAAATTACCGGGGTTTAATAATTAAATAAACGGCCTATTATTAAAACCCTTAGCTTTTATTTCCTATAATTCTATACTATTTAATTATTCGGCTACCTTAATTACCGGCCTAATTACAACCTTATTTCTAATAGTATTAATAATTACGGGCCCCCTTAGAAGATTTTAGCCTTTAGGCCCCGTTCCGAATCTAAAGAGTAATATCGGTTGGATTATCTTTTAGGCGTCGGTATTTACTCTTATTAAAATAATATTAATATAATTATCTTTTAATTTAAATATTAGAATATTTATTTCCGCCTACGTATATTTATATAAGTATTGCCTAACGGAAGGCAATACCTTACGTAATTATAGCCATTTACGCCGCTTATCGAATTCGAATTCGCTATTATCTTTTAAACGAACGAATTTATTACTTTTAAATAATTAACTATCCTTAATAAACTTATTCATCTTCTTCCTAATAACCGGAGTCGTTATATTCTTCTTAATATATTTACTTATAATTTTAATTTCTAAAATATCCGGCTCTATAATTTTAACTTCTTTTACTTTAAATATAACTTCTAAATTCTAATTATTCCTAATAATAAGCGATTATATTTTTGTAATATAATCCTTAGCCTCTTATTTAGAATTTCCTAATAAATATAAAGCGAAACGCTAAATTAATCGTTTAGCGAGAGGTTTATTTATATCTTTAAATATAGTATATACTTTATTAAACAATAAGGCTCTTTACTAGAGGTCTATAAAATATAGGCCTATAAGGAGTAGGATATTATTTAAACGCCCTTAATCGATTAAATCCCTAATTTCAACTGCCTTTATTATTATTAATAATAGTTTAGAATAGAAATATCCAATTATACCTATTTTAGGAGATATATAATCCAAAATCTTCTAAGGGGTTTCCGCAACTTATAAAAAATAATTAAATTTATAAGATATAAAGTATTTAACGGCCTTATATCCGTATAATATCCTAAAGTATTCGCCGGCCTTATCGCAAATATTTATCTTATTTAAATTAAAATTCGGAACGAATTTATAAATCTACTAATTAATTAATTAATATATTTTATTCTAATTAGAATAAACGGGTATCTAATAAAATAAATAACCTATTTTACGTAAGAGCTTTTCTTCTATCCAATTATAAATAGTACTATATATTATTAAAAGATATTATTCTACTATATATTACTAATTAATATAATATAAGCGCCCTATATATTATAAAATAATATTTATATTCTATACGAAGTTATATCTAATACTAATATAATAAGCTTAGTAAAAATTTAATCTAATAATATAAACGGCAAAATTTAGAATAAAAACGTCTATATACTTCTTTATATTTCCTTATACCGAAATAACCTAACCGCGTTTAATCTAACTTTAATTAAAATAAATTATCCGTATTACAAGGCCGGCTTTCTTTAATAAAGAATATAAAATCCTAAATTTATATTAACGAATTAATATACTTTACTCTAATTAAAATTACGACCCGTTTACTACAATAAGAATAAACCTTTATTAATAATTAAAGAAAGAATTTATATTTACGTCTAAAGAGAGTTAGCTATAATAAATATATATTTCCGTTCTATATAAGCATTTACACACTTCTTAACCGTCTAAATAAATAATAGGGATTTAGAAAGAGCCTAATTAAATATATAGAATTTATCGATAAAAAAAAGTATATAGCTATCCAATATTAAATTAATAAATATATAAGAGAGTCCACTATTATAATCGGCGCGTACTAATTTATTAATAATTTATACGCTTAAACGAAGGGCGGATTCGCCTACGCGCTTTGAAGACTTAAAGACCTCTTTACGCATATAATTAGCGGCTAAATTAATAATACCCTATAGGACCTCCTATAACGTACTAAGACCCTATACGCAAATTATAATATTTTATATTAATATTTAATAATTATATATATTTTATATTAAGAATTATATAAGGCGAATAAATATTATATTTAGGGTAAGGGTTTTGTCCTATTTAAATACTTTCAATATTATTAATTCATCGAATTTATAATTAAAGAGGTCGATTATAATATCTTTTAATAAATTATTAATATAAGCGGTAATTTCGTCCCTACGGGCTTTATAACCTAAATATACAAATTAAATTATTATTAGCAATATATTAACCGAAGGGTACGAAATAATCCCGTTCGGGAGTATTAATAGGGTTATTATACCCTTATTAACAATAAGGATTTAGATTTATTATATTATTTCGCCGGTAATTACAAATATAACCTTTCCGCTATTAAGGATTGTTATTTATATATTTAAATAAAAATATTACTATTTATACCCTTAGGAAGTATAAATAGCCTCGAGGCCGCGCCGGATTTCGGCCGATATATCCTATTTAATAACGCTATCCGTATAACCGGGTTCGAACGATAGTACAAATTCTTTATCGTTAACGAATTATATAATACTATTATACCGCGCCGGATATTTAAATACCGTATAAAGACCTACTTCCTAAACGAATATTATAAATACTCAAATATCGGTAAATTTATTTAGTATTAATATAATTAAGCAAATAAGGCGAATAACTATAAATAATAATTTAATAGCGCGGAAAGCTATAGTGTTTATATTCCTAGTTAATTAGGCTTCGTCGATAATAACGGTTTAGAATTTGGAATCCTTTACGCTAGTTATAACTAAGCGGACTTTATATATCTTATAAATTTTATAATTAAAGAAGAATTAGTAATTAATATATTTTATTCCTATTAAAGTAAAAAATTAATTCCTATTAGAGTAAAATCTATTTATATAGCGGAGCCTTCGTTATTAAATTCATCCTTATTATTATTAAATTCGAATTCCTCTTTATTTATAAAAGTTATTGTCACAGGGTTAAGCCTGTAACGGTTCATAGCAGCGATGGCACCAAGTCTGAGCCAGAGATCAATTCATGGTTTAGATTATTGTATAAAGCTATTACAGTGTTCGTAATAGCTTTAATCGTTATCGTTGTATAATAGTAGTATTAGTTCTGCAGCGTTTATAAGACTATTGTAGAGCTATTGATTAGGATTAGCTTATAAAGGTTGGTTTTAGAGTATACCCTTGGACCTTCCCCTTTCCTCTCCTTGTATAATTATATTTGTTTTTATTTACTTTGTGCTTTTGTATTATAATAATTAATTGTACTTTTAAATTATTGCGTTTTACGTATATTTTTTTTCGACCCTTAGAGTCGTACGGTGTTTAATTATATAGTCTATCCCCTATATCGAGGTCGCCGTTAATTGCGGACCCCGGTATATAGAGTTGCTTCGCTAAACTGCGGATTTATTAGAACTATAATTTAAATGCGGGCTAGCTATTACGACTACGCCTTTTTATTATTATAATTCCTCTATATTGCTATAGAATTACGTAGTAGAAGATAGTAATTATAATTATAATTACTATTTCGTTAGTAGTAATAGTAATAATATTTACTTATTTAATTATATTACGCCTAGCTTAGGGTCCGGATTTGAATTTGACGTCTACAATTTAGGTATACTTTTCTAATTTTTTAACGACGAGTTAATTAACAATATAATTATTATAAAAGTAGCGCTATTTATTTTAAATATTATTCCCGATATTTAGAATTTCGTTAACGGTATTACGTTCGATTTCTACCCCTCTCCCGTACTTAGAGAATATTAGGAGATTATTATTAATATTAATTAATAGCCGGCGTTTCGATTTATTATTAATGCGTTTAGCCGAATATTCGTTCGAATCTTTATTAATTATAATATTGTTATTATAGAATATTAGCAAGTTTAATAATAATATTAGGAAATTTAGTAGGTTATCGCTATTTTATATAAGTAGATTACTACTATATCTTTTAACGCCCCTTTAATAACCCTTACTACTTTTAATAAAGGCGCTTTAATTACGCCTATAGTAGTTTTGATAGCCTTTACCGCTTGCTTTTTTAAATATATTATTGAAGACCTTCCCGTTTTTATTAGTAAAAAGAAGGATAATATTAAATATTATAATACTTTCTGCTCGTAGTACTATTAAATTAAAGCCGCTTAGGAGTTTAATACGGTTTATTTTCCTAACGAATAGATTAAAATTATAAGGGTTATATTCTACTTAGGATTAGATTTGCGCGCGGTATTTAAAGGTAGCTTTATTAAAATTAAAGAGTTCTTTACTAATTCCGATTAGTAGCTGTAGAAAATAGGCGAAATCTTTCTCTAATACTTAATAAATTGGTATAATAATGTAAATATTAAGCTAAATACTTATAAATATTTAATCGACTTCTACTAGGGCAATATACTGTTCCTGTGCTTCGAGATCGAATTTACTAAGTTTATAGATAAATATAGCTTTACTAATACTATAAAAGTTTATTACCTTTATAATAAAATTAATAAGAAGCTCCGTTAAGCTTTAGTCTTTTAGGATTTCCCGGGTAATAATGAATATATTAAATAATTATAATTAATTAGAAAAGTCAATAGGAAGATCGAAGACGCCGAATATTATAATAAGGTTGTAGCCGGCTTTTCAATTAATTCCGCTAATAAGGGTAGCGGTAGCGGATTTAATAGTAATAATAATAGCGGTAATAGATTTACCCCTCCTACTTCGGCTAATAATAGAATAATAAATTAAAGAAGAAATTAAATAAATTTAAATATAACGAATTTATCTACTATATTCGACTTAAAGGTTTTTAGGGAATGTAGGGAGAAGGGATTCTACTATTATTATAATTAATAGGGATATATAATTCGTAATTACTTTAATTCGATTAATTAGGGTAGTAAATTTTGTATTAATAAGGTTTTTACTAGTAAAGAAAAGAAGAAAAATAAGGATAAGGGACAAAGAAGTCGGAGTAGTAGAGGAAATAGTAGGAACGGATTAGGAGGCAGAGGAGGAGACGTAGTAGAAGTCCGGGCTATTAGAATTATTAATATTAAAAACCCTAACGAATTTATTATAGGCGGTAAATATTATAATAATTAGGAAAAAGAATAGCTTTTATACTTAATTATATATAGAGGTTTAGCCGGTTAACTATATTATAGAGAAAATAAAATCCTTTTATTAATTTAGAGGAAGTACGGATTTAATTACTAAATAATACTATTCCTCTAAATATAATTCTATTATTTATATATATAATTACTAGTACGCGTAAAGACTATTATATTACCTTCGTTAATAGTAGGTATTCTATATATACTTTTATCAACCGCTTTTTCGTTTAAAAATATAATCTCCTTCGTTTTCCGTTATTTTATCCTAAAAAATTAATATTCGTAGATAATAACGTTAAGGGTATTATTAAAACGGTAGTAAAAGGAAGGCTATAAATCGGTTATTACGAGGAGACTATTACCTTTTTAATATACGATTTCTATAAGAAATACTCTATTATCCTAGGCTATCCTTAGATAATAACCTATAAACCGAATATCGATTACAAAAATAGCGGTATATAATTCAATTATTCTAATTACTATAACTACTATTTACTAATAAATTTCTCTAGTAATTAAACGGAAGCGCCTCGGGCGCTCTCCAACCCCATCTCTATTATTATTACTCGTACTTATAAGAAAGTACTTCTTCTCCCCGCTTTTATTAAAAAGGGTATTATATTATTTATATTTTATAAGAAGGGTAATACCCTTTTTAGGAATAGTATTAATATTATCCTTAGGGGTTATTTCCGTAAGGAGGAGATTTTAGGGGTAGGGGGCGAAAGCCCGCTTATTAGAGGACTTTAATTTAAGGATAAAGGACCCGAAGAACGGACTTTTATATTTGAAAATAAAAGGGAAATTTTATTACTATTAGCTTTGTACTATACTCTTATCGGTTACTGGGTGGGGGCGAAGGTCAAATTTATTATTAGTATTACTATAGTACTAATTAAGATTAAAAGGAATATATTATATAAATTTTATATTAAATTAGATAGGAGGCGTATATTAATAGGGGATTATCGAATATTAATCCGATTTAGTAAACCGGTCGACGATAAGGTTAACCCTACGGATATTCGCAAATTAAACGCCGCTACCTTTAATTTTATTTATAAAAGAGATTAATTCTAATTATACGCGACTAATTATACGTAGTTTAAATAATTGGCAGTACTTTCGGAGCTTAGCGAAATAGATTTTATATATAAAGTAGTGTAAAATATTATTAAGGAGAAAGGAGAATAGTATAAGAAGGATTTTCTACTATCCCTTTACAATTTTATTAATAATATAGTAGGGAAATATAGATTTAATACTAAGTAGAAAATAATAATTATTATACGAATAATTATATTAATAAGAGATTTCGCGAAAGACGCCCCGTTCTATAAAGCGACGATTTAATACGTATATTTCGCTAAAGTCTTAGAAGAGGATATATAGAAGTTTATAAATAAGGCGGATAAATTATAAAAGACTAAAGAGGAGATTAGTAAAATATTATTATTTTACTATTAGCCTTATATCAATACCTTTTTACTAATACTAGTAAATTAATTCCCCCTTTACCGATTTTATAATTATAAAATTGAGTTTTAACTAAGGGAATAGGTATTATACACTAGACCTAGGCCTATATTATTTATCGAGGTTATTATTATTAAGAAGTAGATCGATAAGAACTTTAAGAAGAAGTTT
Organism: Neurospora sp. CHS-2018c; assembly: GCA_009806235.1. NCBI lineage: Eukaryota > Fungi > Ascomycota > Sordariomycetes > Sordariales > Sordariaceae > Neurospora > Neurospora sp. CHS-2018c. Next base: position 244,186 of record RAPC01000041.1, on the reverse strand, counting down.
ATTCGGCTTTCTCAATCCGTTTCTATAGCGCTTATTCTATTAATAAAGAAATTAGGGGGTAGGGTCTATATTTACGTAGATTACCGGGGTATTAATAATATAATGTTTAAGACGTAATATTTATTATTATTAATTAAAGAGACGTTAGATATAATTTATAAGGCGAAAATCTTTACTAAATTCGATATAATCTCTACATTTAATTATATACGGGTGAAGGAGGGCTACGAATGGCTTATAGCTTTTATTATTCGCTTTAAGCTCTTTGAATTATTAATTTATCTATTTAGATTATAAAGAGCGCTAAGGATTTTTTAGAACTATATTAACGACGTCCTATATAATATCCTTAACGTCTATATTACTACTTATTTAGATAATATCTTCGTTTATTCTAAAAATAAAGAGGAATATATTAGGTATATTAGTAAAATATTAAGACGGATAATTAACATAGGTCTATAGATCGATATCGATAAGTACGAATTTTATATTAAACGTATTAAATATTTAGGGTTAATTATTACCCCGGGAGGTATTAAAATAAATCTAGAAAAAGTAGCGGCTATAATTTCTTAGGAGGCTCTAAATACTAAGAGAGTACTATAGCGCTTCCTAGGGTTTGCTAATTTCTACTATTAATTTATTAAGTATTTTTCTATATTAATTAGTCTACTATATAAATTAATAAAGAAGGATATTAAGGATTGGGAGTAGAAAGATTACTATTAGCGGTCTTTCGAAGTATTAAAGAAGGCTTTTACGAGCGGACCCGTTTTGTATATCTTTGACTAGTTAAAATAAATAGTTGTAGAAATAGATACGTTAAATTAGGTTTATAGAGGGACGTTCTCGTAGTACGATAAGGATAAGGAATTAAGATTAATTGTCTATTTCAATTAATAGTATTTATTAGTGGAGTATAATTATAATATTTACAATAAGGAATTCTTCGCTATCGTTAAAGCTCTAGAAGAATAGAAGTTAGAGTTGGAGGGAATATAGAAGCCGGTAGAGATTATTATTAATTATAAAGGCCTAAAGTCTTTTACAATTAGTAAGTAATTAACCCTAAAGTATATATAATAGTCTTAATTCCTATTATATTTTAATTTTACTATTTAATACCGGCCGGGCTCCTTATAAATCCGCTTGGATGTATTAAGTTATAAATTAGAAGATATACCGAAGGATACGGAAAATAAGAGGTTATTAGCGCGTAATAAAGTATTATTAAATAAGAATGTCTTTATTAATAGGGCGTTCGTATTAGAAGAAGAGATTTCTACGTTAGGAAAAGAGATTTCTATAGTCTTCGTCGGTATTAAATATATTTACAACTTTAAGGCTATAGATAAAATATTAGTAGACGACTTTATTATAAATTGCTATAAGAAATTAATCCTTTTATAAAACGCATAGGCTTATATATTAAATTTAATTAAGAAGGCGTAGTCGAAGGAGGTAAAAGATAATTTTAAAAAGCTTTTATTCGTAGAGTATTATATTATTTAGGGGCGGATTTACTATTGCAATTCTATCTTCCTTAACCTTAACGATATAAATATTTATTACTAATTAATCTGCTACGCTTATAATATATTAAATATAGGGTATTTAGGGAGGGAGAAGATATATAGCCTCCTCTTACAATCTTTTTTCTAATTAGGGATATATAACGTCGTTAGGGTTTATTATAAGAATTGCCTAATATACGTAAAGATAAAGCTAGCGTAGTATGCGCTATATAGGTTATTTAAGCCGTTAGCGGTATTATTTATACTATAGAAAAATATTTCAATCGACTATATTATACTATTAATATTATATAAATAGCGAGGGCAAGCGTTTAAATATATCGCCGTAGTTATAGACCGGCTAATAAAAATATAGTATTTAATTCCTATAGTCGGTTTAATAGTAGAAGAATTAATTAATCGGTTTATCGAATAAATTTATAATATTTACAGTCTACTTAATACTATTATATTAAATAGGGGTTTTCAATTTATCTTATAATTCTAGAGGGTATTATTAATGAGATTAGAAATTAAATTAATTCCCTCCTCCGCTTTTTATTTAATTATTAACGGACAAACGGAGCGGATTAATATCGAAATAAAAAGATATTTGCGAACCTTTATTAATTAAATATAAAACGATTAAGTAGATTAGCTCCCTATAGCGGAATTTACCGTTAATAATCTCGTATTAAAAACGACGGGAGTATTACCCTTCTTCGCCAACTACGGTTTTTATTTATAAATAGGTATAGAATTAACTAAATTATACCTTCTAAATATATTATAAGTTTAGTAGGATAAGTATTTTAAGGCTTTAAAAATCGCTAATCGCTTTAAAATAATCCTAAATTTTATTACAATTAAGGTAAAGGAGGTTTAACGACGGTATAAGGATAATACTAATACGAATAGATTAAATACCCTATAATACAAAATTAGGGATAAAGTTTTACTAAATATAAAGAACTTTAAAATAGGCAGGCCGTACGTAAAGTTGATACTACTCTATAAGGGGCTTTTCAAAATTATTAAAGTCTATAATTATATTATTATACTCCGCTTACTAGTTAATATAAAGTATAATCCTACTTTTTATATTAGTAAAGTTAGACTTTAAATAGGAAGGATAGAAGGGAATATTAAGGCGAATTATAAGCGGATTATAAAGCGGATAAATAATAGGAAGGATTTTAAAGAATAAGAGTTTACGACTATCGATAATTGCCGGAAGAATTTAAATAATAGACGATAGGAATACTATATTATATAAGTACTACTATATATATTTAATTAGTAATTATATAAGAATATAGAAATATATCTGGAGGAGATTAGGAGGTTCTATAATGATTTGGGCCGGTATCATCAACACAAAACCAACCATATACCACAACAGAAATTGTTGCAGATGGCTGATTAGAGCAATGCTAATGATTGTCGTAAACCTAAATAGTCGAGATAGTTAACGCTGATACTGGATAGAAAGGTTGAGGTTATCCTAGATAATAGAGAAAAGAAAGGAAGAATAACCAAGCTACTGATATCTAAAACTTATGGCTTGAATAATCAACAAATAAATAAAAGTATTTTCTTCTTAGAGAAAAGAAGCAAATAATCAAGATGTATAGTTCGGAATGAAATAAATAATCAAACATCTCATAAAGACATCATCAATAGAATTCAATTAAAAAAAGGTCTTAACGAAGTATATTGAATCATCTATAAAAACTATACTAACGAACTAACTTAGGAATAGCCACCGTCTTTCCTATTGACTATCCCCTCCTTCTTAGAGAAAGAATTAATATCTTACTTTTTTTTTTCTTTCCTATTCCTCTCCATCTCTCCTTCTTATTCCCATTTATCAAAGTAACTATCTTATCAAGTCTATCAAGGCAGGCAAACAATCATTCGTCCAATTAGTTTATATAATTATTTGTCTTCCAATCTTCCTTATAATCCTTAATTATAGCCAATTAATTAAACCCTTCCAATTTTACAAGCGCATCCCTAATTTAAATACATTATAGAAAAAATTGAAAAATTCATTATAAAAAATATAAAGTATACTACCCCAAATCAAATCTTCCCTTTAAATCTATAAAGATCCTCTAAATAAACTTATAGCAATCTAATATATATAATTAATTCCTAGCATTTCTATTATTACTATTATTATTATTCCTTAGCTTCTTTTACTTTAGTTTCAAAATCCTTTCCGTAATTCCCTCTAAAGCTCTCCATTCGTCCAACCTTATAAACTATTCCTTCCAAATTATACTACCCATTAAGTAATTAGCTATCTTCAAACGCGAGCGTATATTCGGGTCAAATCGTTCCTCGTAATCCGTAAATTAAGCTAGGGGATTCTCTAAATTATATTATTATAATCCTTTCAAATTATTTTCTATCCGTTGAATAAGATAAATTAATAAATTTATTCGGAAAGTATAATTATCGAATTAGATTTGCCTTTCAACAAAATTAGGATTCTTAGCAGGAATTTATCGTATAAAATAAAATCGGTTTAATCCGCTACCTAGTAACGAATTTTATTATATTTAAATAAATATAAATATTTATCTCCTTTAATCATTCCTCTATTAATTAATAGGATTATTCGTCCTTCGAATTATCGGAATCGTAAATATTTAATTATTAATCCTAGGATATTTAGGCGTATCTACATTCATAAGAAATCTAATACTTCTCGGCTCATTAATACTTTTAGGGATTTTTAAGAAACCCCGAATATTGAGAGTATAAAGATATCCCAATTTATTTTTATATAGGAAGGTAGGTAGGGATCGAATTTAAGTAAAGGGAATATTAAAATACGTATTTTCGTAATTATTTAAAGAATTATAATTATTAAGTATTTAATACCTTTCTTTACGCAATTAATTATCGATCTCTCTTTAAATCTAATCTAATACGTTTCTTCTTAAAGATTGAAGGTTTAAAGGAAATAAAACCTTCGGCTATAAAGACTAATAAATAATATTACTAATTTTTAATCGTATTATAATTCTTTATTCAATTAGAATTAATATAGATTCGGCTAACCGATCCCTATCCTAATATTTTATAGAATAATTATTACTAAACGACGAATTAATTCTTTTAATTATTAGAATAATAGAATTAATCTCTAATTAGTAATTACTAATCGGTATTAATACTTTTTTAATTAATTTTCGTTATTTAAATATTTCGCACTATAAAGGTTTAGCTATTAATAGAGGTTTTTATAATATAGGCTAAGGATAGAATTTTAAAAGATCGATAATATTCTAAAATCTAATAATAATCCGATATTTATATTAGATTCTTTTTCCAATATAATTAAATATAATTTTATTAAAAATACCAGTTCTATAACCTTTAGACTATACTAATCTCCAAAGAATCTCACGACTTCTATACATTCTCTTTATTTATTCGTTCAATATTATTATTAATTGATTATCCTTAACGTATTCATTAGCCGTCTAATCTATTATTAATATTCTAAAGGGGAACTATTATTTAATATATAAAGTATTATAAATTATCCTCTAATATTATCGAACTATAATATTTTCCCTTTAAATTTAATTAAATATTTTATAATTATATTAAATTGAACTTTAATCCCAATTCTTTAACTTTATTATTTAGAAGGCAAGTTCATATTCTAATAAGCGTATACGAATAACTTCTAAAACCTATAAACCACAAGTCCAAGTACTATATTATCTAACAAAATTAATAAATCGGATGCTAACTCCCTTAATAGCCTTATATTTATTAGGCACCCTTAACTATATTCCTCTATTATCTAAGACAGTTATTAGAACTTGCTTTATTCTATCTATAATTTCCTCCGTCAATACTAAATCGTAATAATCCTATTAACCTCCTAGCTAATTAAAAATAGCTATAGCAAAATATTCGTCGTAATAAATGGGTAAGACCCAAAACCTTCTTACTATTATCAAATTAGGCACCCCTTTACCCTCGAAAAGTAAGGCCCGAAAATTATTAGTATCGTTATAAAATATCGTATATTCGCTTAATATAAAGATATAGTTAACTCTCTTCCTAATTATCTATAATAATATAATAACAATATCGTCGCTAACTAAAAAAGTATACTTATCGATACTATACTAGAAATTTGCAAAGCGTACGGCAAATCGTTTCCAATTTATTAATATATCGGTAAACTAAAGATTCATCAAATTAAACTGCAGGTTTAGGTAAAAAAGTTTATTAAATATTTCTACCTAATCCTTAATCTCCTTATAGGGCAAATCGATATTAAATCGCTAATCTCCCCTTCTTATTTATCTTAAATATTCGAATAGTATATATCCTCCTTTTACATCTCTTTCTCGGTAGGGACCGAAGAACGGACGTCGATTAAACTCGATATAAAGGTTACTAAATAAATTAATCTATTTTTAATTGGATTTCGGCTTCCAACTTCGTATTTCATTCCTTTTAAAGTATTCTAACTATCTACGGACAATATTGAGTACTTCTAGATTATATCCCTAATAATCGTTAATATATATTACCCCGAATAAATTAAATATTTCTATTATTAATTGGAGAATAATAGCCTAATTACCTTTAGGGTTTACTTAAAGCAAATTATTAATATTATACTAATTTAATAGTTTCCTATAAACCGTTCTTACCTATCTACTTTAGTAAATCGACTAATCGATTTAGCGGTCAATATAATCGGGAAACTAATTAATCTAATTTAAATTAATAAATAGACGATTTGGGCTAGCAACCGTAGAATACGAATAACTTTTCGGGGTAAAGCTAGGCGAAGTACTATAAAAAAATAAATTATTGTAAGAGGAAGGGGTATTGCGAGGGGTAATTTAGTTAAAAGATATAATAATTAATAAGTAATACGAAAATAATTAAATAATTAGAATTCTTATTAATAGAGAAAGGATGGATATCGATATTTGAAATTAGAAGTATACTAATTAATTTTAATAGACCGAAAAGAAAAGTAAAAGAAAGTAGGTAATACTAGATCAAGTTTACTATAGTAAAAGAACTAGTCTAGTAATTAATAACTTCTAACGTTATTAATTAAAAGAAGAGAAGAAAAAAGGGCTAGAAAGAAGTAGGGGAAAGGGTAATTTTATAGATCTTTCGTAGATAATCTATCCGCTTATAATAATCGTAGAAAAGTATTTTTTCGAAATTACTATTTATTTAAGTAGTAAAGTAATACCTAATCTAATTAATATTTACCTCTTACCTAAATACTTCGTCCCTTTATTAAATACTTTCGTATTAGGAGGCAAATATTAAGTAAACTCGAAGATTAAAGGCGGAACTTTTTCCTAGAAATATCCTTTCGTCCTTACTTTAATAACGGTAATAACTACTTTAATAACTATTCTTTTCGTTTATTATTTTCGGTCAGCGTTTAGGTAATATGCCTACTTCTTTTCTCAATTACACTTATATAATATAAGAGACTACTAATCAATTATTAATAATCATCCATTAGTTGGGTATAAAATACCCTTCTTCCCTTCTTCCCTTCTTCCTTTCTTTTCCCATCATTATATTTTTCTTCTATTCTTCTATTAAAATCCATCTTTAATTCTTATCAAAATATCTAATTAAGATTTTATTGAACGCTTTCTACTTCTACGCCTCCTACCTAATCAATAAGCAAGATAGAACGTTATAGGATAGTAGCGAAATTATAAGGACGATATCCTTCTACTTTAATAAGGTCTACCGCCTAGGTATCTATACTAAGTCGACTATCAAATTCAATACAATAATCGTCCTAGAGCTAAGGACTATCTTCATTCCCGGATTTAGTAATAATTTAGAAAAGGCCCGCTTCCTAACAATATTATTCAAGGAACTCATAAACCGACCAAAGGCATACTGAACGCGCTTTAATAAATAATTTTCTATATAATTATTTATCCCCCTAAAATATCTTAACTAGTTTTATAATAGCGTTTCCCTCGTTCTCGTAACAAATTCATCGAAATACTCAACGACTTTTATACTAAAGCTAATATTATTAACTTGATTAAATAATACTAGGATAAATTAGAACTACGATTAAATTAGGTCTAAATTAAATAAAAGGGCGGTTAGCCGTACAATCGTTATATTTATATAATAAGCCAAAGGGTAAATCGTTTAAAAGGTTTTATTATCTAAGTTTTTAGCAAAGTATAAATTATTCTTTTCTTCTATACTTCCTAATTAGTTTTTAATTAACTTTTTCTCTAATAATAGCAATTATCCGTATTATACTTACTATTTTAATCGATTTACCCGAAAGTATATATCAATATATATCGAAAGTATATAGAAATTTGAGCGGGCGCCTATTATTACTCCTTTTATCAAATACCGTTCTCTTTCGATAATTGGTTTTAAAGATAGTATTTATAGAAACTACTATTAGAATGGCGTTCGAATTACTAATTATACAATAAATTCTTACAATTTAAATTATACTATCCGTATTAAATTACTAGGTATTAAATAATTTAAACGGGGGTAAGATAGTGGTTGTGAAAGCTGGACAATCGTTAGTATTTATCCTTCCACTTTCCGGTTTAGGGTTTATTTTAAGGCTAATAGGAAGTTATAGGCTAATTATTTAGCGAGAGAATAGGAATTGGGAATTAGGGGTAACGGGGTTAATTTATTTAGTAGATAGTAGATTGCTAATAGTTTTCGCGGGATAATTAATTAATTACGTTATCTTTCGGGGAATATCAATAAAAATCAACAGAAAATGTACGAAAAAATCCAGGTTTTCTATAGTTCGAAATTATTAATCTTCGTATAACTTTTGGTAGGTAAGACTAATAGTTATAATCTTCCCTTCGAAAGGAATAACGATATCCACTCGGTTCCTTTTGCAAAAATAAAAATATAAAAACAAAACTTTTTAGTACTGTAATCAGGCTTATTATTGCTAATCAAGTAATACATGCATCAATCTTTCTTCTAGCTACCTCGTCCGTAAATTGGTTTCTAATTTTGAGGCTTCCCTTTACGTAAAATAATTTCAAATTTCCTATTCTTCTATTCTATATCTCGTTATATCTTTAGTCGTTATAATTAATTAATCTTTAATATAGGTCGGGCAGATTACTATTCTTTTTCCTCTAGTATTATTCGTCCTATAATATTTTTATCGATCAATATTTCTTCCAATATATCCTTTAAAGTAGTTAGTAATAATACTTCCAAATTTATCGCATTCTAATCAAATTCCAACCATACTCCGTCGAATAAAAAGTATTTCTTTATTCTTTTTATTAAATACGAAGTCGTAATATTAATACTATCCAACGTCTTTAATAAATATTTATATTTAGAAGCAATTTTCCTAATTTTGAATAGCCCGAGCTATTGGTAAATAAATTTCCAAATAGAACTTATATTAATTCGTTGTATTAAATCGTAAATTAGTATTAGATCTCCTACAATTAATTTAATAATATCTAATTTAATCTTCCCTTTATTTATAATATTACGGTATTTTGCGGCCTTTTTTCTTATAACGGAGACTCGTTCTACGGCCAAATTAAATCGATATTTACTATTTTACAATAAATAGGCTCTAATAAATATTAGATTAAGCCTAGCTTTAAGTAATCTATTATCCCTAATCCCTACCTATTATATAATTCTCTAGGAAGGTAAGTCTAATTTAATTAGAGAGATTAAATTATATCTATAGCCGAAATAAAAGGGAATAAAACTATAGTTTCTACGAATAATAGTCCAATTAATAAATAGAACGTAAAGTAACTAAAGCTTCCAATCCTTACCGGTACCGCTAATAATTTTTGCTAATATAGTAGCAATAAGAAAATAATTAGATTTATTAACGCTATTGGCTTTTGAATTATAAAGTAAAATCCGAATATAGGAGATTTCCAAAGATAAAAGTAATTTTTCGAAATCTTTCCTAAATTCTAATCCGCTATCGACTATTATTAATAATAAAAGCCCCTATTGATAAATAATCTATATTATTAGAAATCGAATAATATTCTTAGAATTTATAGAAGGTAAAATCTCAACCTTAACGTATCCTATAAGATTATCTCGTACTTCGATAATACCGATTCGTTTTCTATTTCGTCTAGGTAGGTATTAAATATCTAAGGTCCATTTATAGAAGGGTTAAAGTAACGGATTAATATATTAGAAGGCATTAATAAATTACTTAAAATTCTACTTCTAATAATCTAGATAAGACCGAATACGGCTTTCTATATAAATATACATCCCTTTCTAGTAATAATAGTCGGTAATCCGGCGGTAAATAGATTCTCTTCCCTTATACCCGACTTCATTATAATATTTTCGGAAAATTACATCCCGATTAATCGTATTATCAATTAATTTACGTAGTATTTGAATAATATTCCTTAAATATAACTATAAAGCACCATCTTTAAAAAAGAATTTTAAAGCTTCCGTTTTAAAACGGTATTATTCTATTTCCGTTTTTAAAGAATAAGGAAATTCAAAGGTTTATAAATATTTAACAATTAATTAGGAGTTAATTAACTACCGACCTTTAAATAGTTCCTATTCTTTAATTACTCTTAGGTATCTTTCGTCTAATCGGATAACGTAAAGCTAACGATCTACGTAATCGTCGATATCTTCTTCTTTTTCCTTATCTTTAATAGTTTTATTAAAGGGAAGTAAATATAATAGACAATTAACTACAACGTTCTTCTTATTTAGGATATATTTAATCTCGAAATTAAATAGCCGAATCTAAATTATCTAATGTATAATTAATATTTTAAAAATATTTTCAATAACACCTTTCAATTAATATACTATAATTTAAACATCTATTTCGATAATAAAATAAATACTAAATAAATATCTTTTTATTCGTTTTAAGGTATAAAAGAGACCCCGAAATTCTCTTTTTATAGCGTTATATCTCTTTTCGGAATCCGACTAAATTCCGCTCTCAAATCGGTATAGGTATTTTATCTTATCCGGCCCAATTTATTCAAAGACCGCACCCTAACTAATTAATAATGCATCTACGACGAGAAAGATCTGGCTATATTATAGGTCGTCGTAAATAATCGGGGTTAAATAGGGCGTTAACGTAATCTTATATTGAAGGTATTCTAATGTAAATTATTTATTTTCTATCTATTACCAGGTTGCTCCTTTCTTTATTAGAATATAAAAGGGTAAAGCGATTAATCTAAAGTCTTTAATCTAAATTCTATAATACCCTATAATTCCTAAGAAAACTCTTAATTATTATAATTCTTTCCCTTTTATTTTAGTAAATTTATATTATTTCTAGGTTAGGATCTTAAATACCTTTTCTAACGATAATCGTCGGCCGTTCTCTAAATAGAGGTAACCAATTAATATAATTTTTGGCTAACACTATTTTGACTTTTTAGCCGCAATTATTACGCTACTTAATTCAATATTAATAAATATTCTATCAATATTTATTAGGTAATTAAATACGTATTTTCTAATTCTAGGTCTAACTTCTTCCCCGTTATAATTTGTAGTAGCTGATTTAATATAGATATTATCTAAGTAAGGTCGGCAAATATAAGGTATTAGATTATATAGGATCCTCATTATTCTTCGTATAAATTAAACAACGGAATTCATTCCCCTTTAAGGTAGCGTAGTATTTCGGTAGGAACCTATAGGGTTTTAGAAAGTAATAAGATCTCTACTCTTCTCATCAAGCTCAATTTAATCGTACTTAGAATATAGATTAAATAGCGAAAGCATTTTATAATTACCGAATTCTTCGTTAAATTCTTCGTAACCCGGAGGGATATTCGAGTCGCGAATAGTAACTATATTAATACGTTACACATTATTAATTAGTCTTAACCCGCCGTCTTTCTTTAATATTAAAAACCAATTATTTTTGTAGGTTATATAACTCTCTTCTAAAATTCTACATTTAATTCAATCCTTTAGAAGCTTACAAACCTTCTTATAATTGGCTTTCGGTATAGGAATTGATCTGCTTTGTTATACTATATAAAGAATCGTCCTAATTTCTTACAATAGAAAGACGTCCGGCTCAATTTTCCTTATATACTTGAATTCCTATACAAAGGCAGTTTCCCAGTTCTTCAAAATATAAGTAAAAAGTTCCCGTTCTTCGGGACTCAAAGTATTTTAAATACCTATTAATATAGTTTTAAAACGTTCCGGGTAAAGGCGTTTACCTTCTACTTCTTCGGAGAAGTAAAGGGTAATTACATTATCCTATTAAAATAGATGAGTCTTTATCCTCTTATTAATTCTTTCTTATTGTAATACAAGACGTTTGATCTTTTATTAGGGGTCTCCTTCTAGCTTTAATTTATTAGAAGGAGTATTATCGACCGGTATAACTTTCTAATCTTTACGCTTATATATAGTATAAGTAGTAAAGTTTTCCGATTTCTTTATTATATTATTCGTTGGTTGATTAGTCGTATTAGAAACCGTAGAATTAATTGTATCCGAACTCCGTAGTAACGGTAAAAGACGTAAAAGATCTTTAATTAATTTCTTATAAAACTTTTAATAAACTCGCTTTTATCGTCGATTCCTAAGAATTTTATCCTAATATCCAATTCCTTTATATAAAACGCCCAACGCCTGTTCAACCGTATCCGTCTTACTATTTTCGTCGATATAACTAAATAAGTTATTCTCTAATTTCTCGTCGAGTGGCGTATTTTGCAAAAATTCTTGGGTTATACTTCGAAATAATTTCTTTAACCGTTGAAGCCGCCGTTAAATACGCTAAAAATATTCGAATAGTTAATTAATTATTATATTTTCAACCCGACCGAAGATTATATCGTTAATATCTTTATTATATTAAGTTAGGATCGGTTAGTATTCGCTAAGCGTAATCTTAAAATAACTAGCGAATTTTTCTACGGGAGATAATTATTCAACCTTATCCTAAAATTAAAATGAGAGTATTAAAAGATTAGTTTTCTCTTTTAGTACTAAGGCTGCCTTTACTAATATCTTATCTATAAAGATATTTACCAATTTAATTCCGCTAATTGAATAATTCAATTTTATTTAGGCATCTTTAAAAAAGGGTTGCCCGAATATTAAATTATAATAGGGAAAATCTATTATCGTTATAAAGAAATATATATCTTTAAATTAATTAGCTAATTAAATCTTTATATAAATCTTACTAATAAAGCCTCTTCGGCCTCTATTATTATCGGTATTAGACGTTTAGGTATTAAAGATAGCTAATCCGTATTCTATAGTTATTTTCTAAGTAATTATATTTACTTTAATTCTAATATCGAATAACGATTTAACCTTTTTCCTATTATATTAAAGGGAGACGAATAAGGTCGGTAAAATCGAAATTCTCGTTATATTACTTAATTAAAATAGGTACGATAATTAAGTTAAATAAATTCGTAATTATTTTAGAATAATTTTCTTTACAGTATATAGAAGAATAGGCTTTATTATATCTTTTTTAAAATAGTTAACGTATCCGTTAGACCCTTCATTTAAATAATAAATATTTGTATCGAATAATTTCTAATTAATTAGTAACGTCTAATTTACCGATAGTTCCGTTAAGCTTATAGCATTCGTTTGAACGCTTTCTCCTATAAGCGGAATAACTTTATTAATTTCCGTTGATTTATTAACTATTATACTTCCTTCGTAGGATACTACAATTAGATTCTTATTTAATTTAAAGTCGTGCTTAATTATCGTAATAATAGCTAACGCGAAACGTTAATCCATTTTATACAATTCCCGTAAAGGAATTAATATATTAGATCTTATAATTTTATTCGCTAGGGGATATTAATCTTTTAATATTTCTATTACTTCGTTAGTAATAGCCTTTAGATTAAGAATCCGAATTAGTTAGCGCTTAGATTTCTTTAGGTCTATTAGAATTCGTACAGTTTAATTATAGTACGGCGGTATATTTTCTTTATTAGAATCGGGTATTAGTAGATTAAAAGGCCTATCTTAAATAGTAATTCTCCGAAGGATTTTAATTAGAGGTATTAGTAGTAATTCTCTTATACTATTAAAATCGATAGGAGATTATTAATTAAATATAGCCTCGTTATTATTAGCGACGCTTAATCTTTTTAATCTTTTTATTCTTTTATTAAGAAAAGAGGTTTTACCAATATAATTAGCGATCACTTCCTTCTTCTCCCTTAATTATCTAGCTATCTTATTAATATTTATTCTTGTTTAAGCTATTTCTTTGCTTTTTTGAATATAATTATAGATTATTTAATAATTATAGTCTATAGAGTTATTTAATTTTTCTTCGCAAATTTTACGAATATTAATAAGCTCTTACTTTATTGCGTTTATTTCTAAAATTAGGTCGTTTAACTTATTGTCTTCGCTATTAGGAATAGGAATTGGGTAACCGGAAATCGATATAAGTTTAGGAACTGGAACGGGTTAATTAAATATCAATATAGGGTTAAGAACCGAAATTAGGTAATCAAAAATTAACTTAAGAGGTCGCTTATTTTCTATTACGTCTAGATAGTTGTAAAAGTATATAAATAGGTTATTCCTATTATATAGGTTATATATAGGTAAAAAAAGAATTATTTATTAATCCGACGGCTATTTAAATAAGTATTTATTAATTATCTGAATATCGATAGTAATTGAATCTATTTTAAATATTTCTTCAAATATTAATTTATATTAAATTAGGTTAATCTAGTTCCTTATTACTTACGTAATACTAATAAAGTAATAAACTATATTATTAGGGGGTATAATAGATGATTGACGGGTTATTATTACCTCGTATTCCTTAATACTTTTTTAGAAAATACTTTAGCTAACGTCTAATCCATTATTTATATATAAATATTATATAATATTAGTTGTATATATATTGATTTAATATATTGGACCCTTTTTTTTTATATTCTAAATATTAGGAGCGGTATCCGGAAGTAGATTAAAATCGGGCTCGAAATTGGTTTTCCGAACCGGCTTCCAAATCTCTTTCTCCTATTTATTAAAAACGGCCTTATAATCAGCCGTCTTACTATAGACGGCTATTTACGATCTCGTAAGAGAGCTAAACTTCCTTTACTTATTAGCTTTAATAACTTATTTATTAGGGATAAAATCGCTCGTTTCTTCTTTACTCCTAATAGTAATAATTATTTAAATCCCTAATATAGGAATTCTTGGTCGATACGTGGCGAGTTTACCAATTTGGTAGTTATTAATTATTTTCTAACAATTATATTAGAAATAATTATTACTATATTAATAATAACGTCGTTAATAATTTCCTCCGCCTTACTTTCCTCTACGCCCTCGTCTATTAAAGCCTCCCTTTAAAGGTTAGCTTTAATTAGAAGAATTACCAACTTCAATTAAAAAATTGGATATACTCCTATAATTAATTTAATACTCCTCAATAGTCTTTTTATTGAATTTTTCTATTAATTCAATCTTTATTTCTAACGTTGCGAACGTTAAATTAAATAATTAATCCGCCAATTTCTTTATATTTAATTTATTAGTTAAGTTATTAAGTACCGCTATTAGCGTCGTACTAGTTTTCTTCTATTCTTTCTACGATATTACCTTCTTTTTAGTAGCTTTATTAGAATAATTATTTAAGGTATCGTCTTTTAGTTCGATATTCCTAGTTGCGTTCTTTTGCTTCTTAAATCGCGTAGTAACTATTTTATTACCGGATGAATTAGTAGAAGAATTTAGATCTTTATTATCGTTTCTATAATCGAACTATTTAATTATCGCCTTAGTAATTCGATTAGTGAAATTTAGCCAATTCATTTTGTAGACCTCTTCTTTCAACCTAATATAATTTATAATTAAGTGCTTCGTTTTCTTATTTAACTTCCTATAGAAACTTCGTACTATAATTAATTTCGCAAACTCTCTTTCTTTCGCAAGCTACTTTGAAAGCAGAACAGAATAAATCAATATCATTTTTACGATTTTTAACTTATCGTACGGGATAGAACGACTATAAAAAACCTTTAAAGAGGTAATCTTTAAATTTATTTACTTAGGATTTAAAGTAAGAAACTCTTATTTTATTAATCTTTCGAACTCTATTTAAGTGAACGTCTTTTATTTATCGAAGGTCCGGACTATCTCTCGATAAATTTTTTTTATATTATTAATATACTATTGGAGTTAGGCATTTAATTTTGCCCGATTAATTAATACGTAATTTTCGACGCGTTTATCGAACTCCTTAAAGTAGTAAATAATCTTCTTACCCTTGAACTTTTTATTAAGTAGACAATTAGTTACAAAGGTTGCAGTAAGGGACTTGGTAATTAATACTTTAAATAAACATCTTGCAAATAGATCCTTAAAAATATTATTCTTAGGATCTATTAGCGTATCCTTATAAAGTTCTTTACTACTATCTCTTTTAAAGCGGATTATATCTTTGGTAGTTATAGTAGTTATATTACTAATTCGAAAAAATTATTACCGTAAATAATAATAACTTCGATTATTAATAGTTAAAAGCCGTTTAAGCGAACCTTAATTAGGTAATAATTAATCAAGGGTTGTGAGCCGATTAGAGGGTAAAAATAGTATTAAACGGGTAAAAGAATATAAAAGTAAGGCGAAAGGAAGTAGGAGAAATAGAGTAGGTAATAGAGATTTAAAAGGTAATAGGGTAGGCATTCTTATTAAATTGGGTATCCGAAATTAAATAAGTAGTATTAGTAATTCAAACGATTTAAACGGACCAAATAGTTTAGGCTATTTAAACGTAGCGGGAAATACTAGAAACGTAATAAAGGTAATTTCTAGAAGAAGTAATTCTATATATAGAGGGGAAAGAAAAGGTTAAAGTAGTAGAGAAGGTAAAAGTAGGAATAGAAGTGAAAATAGGAGAAGAACCGATAGAAGTAATTTAAAGATTAGTATAAATATTTGATTTAAAGTAATTAAATTAAAGTTTGTATCTAAAACCCCGAAGAAATTATTATTCGTATTAAAATTAGGATTATTACTACTATCTATCCTATCCTCCCTTCTCCTTCTAATTATTTCTAATAGAAAGATCGTAAGATTTTTAACCTTTCTTAATCTTCTTTATATTAATATATTATTCTAATTAACTATTATTAATAAATATTCCTCTTTAATATCTTTTTGCTAGCCTTTTTTAAGTAAAGAGAATAATATAAAATTATATTTCGATAGGTATTTTAATAAATATCGTAAGAATTACTACAATTATATTAAAGTGGTATCGGATATTATTACGCCTTATACGAAGGAGGCGATTAATATAGTCCCTTATAATAAGGAATATATTAACTAATTATATTTCTATAAACCCCTTTAATTATAATAATTAAAATTATTACGATACGAAAATTCTCTAATAATAATTGAAGATATATATCGTAAAGAAAGGATTTAATAGAAATACTTTATAGAAGTACCTTATTATAAAGATAACTAATTATATACTTATAATAAAATAAATTAGGCTTTATCTAATTTTATTATACTTTATAAGGGGAAATAAACGTTATTCAAGGACGTATTAATATCGTCGTCCTAAATTTATAATTTATTATACATTTATTAATATAGTCTATCGTATTTATTAAATCTTCGTAATCTTCGTTATTTCGGTCGTCCGTTATCTTATTTACGTCCGTTCGCTATTTTGCGTTATCCGATCATTTTATTAAACTATTGTTATCGTTCAATCGATTAATCGAATATTCAATCGGGCTTTATCGTTATATCTAAATAATTGTTCCTTTTAATAATATTCGTCTTCTCATAACATCGACGATCTAATACGGCTACTAAAATAACCATATATCGGTATTATCGAGGGCCCCAGATTTTTCGTATATCTGGTTCTAAAGATATTGCGCGTTCTCTAAAATACTATCGTTATATATTCTAAGATAAATAATTAATCGTTCTTGCTTAGGAATGGGCAAACCTTAACGAAGATAGGAAATTATAATTGTAAATTTCCTATTTTCGTTTTAGTTAATTTAGCACTAAATTTTTAAAACCTATCTCGTCCTTATTACTAATTTGATTTAGGCCGGTATTATTAATATAAAACTAACTATATACTACAATAAAAATTATTATAGATGGTTAATCAGAGTAATACTAATGATTATCGTAAACCTAAATAGTCGAAATAGTTAACGTTAATATTAGATAGAAAAGTTGAGGTTATTTTAGATAATAGAGAAAAGAAAGGAAGAATAACCAAGTTGTTGATATTTGAAATTTATAGTTTGAATAATTAATAAATAAATAAAAGTATTTTCTTTTTAGAGAAAAGAAGTAAGTGATTAAGATGTATAGTTCGGAATGAAATGAATGATTAGATATCTTATAAAGATATTATTAGTAGAATTCAATTGAAAAGAAGTTTTAACGAAGTATATTAAATCATTTATAAAAGTTATATTGACGAGCTGACTTGGGAATAGCCACTGTCTTTCCTATTGACTATCCCCTCCTTCTTAGAGAAAGAGTTGATATCTTACTTTTTTTTTTCTTTCCTATTCCTCTCTATTTCTCCTTCTTATTCCCATTCATCAAAGTAGCTATCTTATTAGGTCTGTCAAGGCAGGCAAACGATCATTCGTCCAGTCAACTTACATAATCATTCGTCTTCCAATCTTCCTTATGATCCCTAATCATAGCCAACTGATTAGACCCCTCCAATCTTGCAAGCGCATCCCTAATCTAAGTGCATTGCAGAAAAAATTGAAAAATTCATCGCAAAAAGTATAAGGCATACCACCCCAAATCAATAATAATAACCCGGACGCTCTAATATTACCGGCTTAAACCGCCGCCGAAAGACGGAGGGATTGTAAAGCGGAAATTAAAATAAATTAATAGGGCGGAAGAGCGGATTAACCGCTAGAGGTTAGGGAGAACGGATAATACGAGGGGTAGAGGAAGTCGCTATATAGGGTAGCGGCGGTTATAAAAGCTTTTATAGCGTAGGCTAAACGATTATTAGGTATTTCTAGCGTTTTATATATTATTAATCAACTATATAACTTCTTTTAGCCTGGAGTAGTATTATAGGGTTAAATTTATAACGGTTTATAGTAGTAATAGTATTAAATCTAAGCCAGAAATTAGCTTATAGCTTAGACTATTATATAAAGTTATTATAGCGTTCGTAATAGCTTTAATCGTTATCGCTATACAACGGTGGTGTTAGCTCTGTAGCGCTTATAAGACTGCTGTAGAACTGCTGATTAGGACTAACCTATAAAGGTTAGTCCTAGAGCATACCCTTGGACCTTCCCCTTTCCTCTCCTTGTATAATTATATTTATTCTTACCTACTTTATGCCTTTGCACCGTAATAGTTATAGTATTACTATTATCCGCTTCAAAAGATAATAGGGTAATTACTTCTTTAGTACAACCCTTTTTCTTTTAAAAATTAAAGACCTTTATACGGGTAATTAATTCGTCAATTATACAGGGCAGTACTTTATACAGGAATTCGACAATATATTCTCTATTAACCTATTTTTTAATTAATATAATATATATTACAATAATAACTTTTTAAATAGTCGAAGCTCGGTTGCACTCGCATATATAATCCTTTATTAAATTATCGAATATTTATTATATAAGAGTTTTATAATACTATAAATCCTCCGAATTAATATTTTTCGGTACTTTATACTAATATTAGAAATCTAGGTTACCGAAAGTATTCTAGAATTCGTTAAATATCTACGCAATTAAATTAAACGGTAAGACGATAATATTAGAAAAGGCTTCGAAGGACTTTCTCCTCTCCTTAAATTTTTTTAATTATAAATATTCTATTAAGAAGATAGTACTATAAGTAAAGGTTTTACCTATACCAACTTTACTAATAAATAATACCCCCCGGAATAGCAATTATAATATAGTATAGATAATAAATACATTTATTAATAATTAATATAAACCGGTCTTTATTCTAATTAATATAACTATAGGCGATTCCGATCGAAGTAAATTGAATTTACTAATAATTTAATAGGGAAGGAAATTCTATTCGTACTTCCTATTAATCGCCTAATTTACCTAATTATACTTTTCTATAAAATTTTAATAATTGAATTTTAAGGGGTTGTCTTCCTCTTTAATTTATAAAATATTAATAAGCCGCCCTAATACCTAAATACTATTCAAAATCAAATTAGAATCGGAATTATACTAGTATAATAAGTAATTATAGTATATAAAGTTTTTAATTTAAATATTACCCTTTATCTCGAATTAAATTAGGGCCTGGATTTCCTCTTAAAGTATTCGGGCGTCTTAAAATAATTAAATAATACAATCAACTATATTTAAAATTTCTATAATATAGCGATTAATTACGTTATTTCATAAGTAGAATAGAGGGAAATCCTTAATATTTATTTTCGTCGTTATAAATTGCAATATTTCCTATTAGTAGGAGAATTACTTAATATACGTATCGAAATAATAAACGTTAAAATATAATATAGGGTCGGGGCCGAAATTTATATTTACAAACTTAATATAAAATAATTAGCTATTACTTATATTAAATTAAAGTATTTACAAAGTTGCAAATGCATTCTATATATAAATTCTCGCCGCCTATTGACTAATAAGGCCGAATTTCTCAAAATCCACTTTATTAGGCGTAAATATTAATTATATAACAGTACAGTTCTATAGGACTATATTTTGTAATATTATTATTTAAATAGTAAATCGGTTATAGGGTAATTATTTATATATTTCCGCTAAAGCGAATAATAAATCTATAGAGGCCGGAAAAGTAATTAGGCCTAGGAGATTATTATACGTCCGAATATTCTAATATAATTTAATAGTACTTAATATAATATTATTAGAGCGACGATTATTAAAAATCGTTAGAATTTAAAAAATCCGGAATTAATTATCAATATAATACCCGCCGATTAAATATTAGCCGTTAGAATTATTATATCGTAAGGAATTTTAATATTAGAATCTAGTAGAATACTATTATAACGCAATATAAAAATTAATAATAATAATCTCTTTTAGTATAATATCCAAGAAATCTTTCCTAATACCCGAATTAATAAAATCGCCTCTCCGGATAACTATAGCGTAAATAAGGAATTATCCCTATTCCGCTAATTCTATAGCTTTAAGAATACAATTATATTAATTATCGTCGAATATAATTATAGCTTATTAGAAGAGAGGTTAATATATAGGGAATTAAACCCCTAGCCAATCTTTATATTCCTTCTTCAAATTAACTAAAGAATTAAATTAATCGGCTATTAAAATTCATTAGTAAAAACTTATACGAATAAATATAATATATAATTAGTTATAAATTAGGGGAATTAATAGTTTATACTTTACTCTAATAAGAATAGTAATATAAAGGTTAGTAAAGGGTTAGAGGAGTTAATAAATTTATATTTTACTCCGATTAAAGCAAATATAATTCGTTCTAATCGGAATAAAGTATACAAATCGAAAAATTTATAATTATAATCGAAATACTAATATATCTAAATTATAATCCGGTACGTAAAAAGGGTAGCCGTATCCATACCTTTTAATATCGAATTAACTATTAAAACGTATACTAAAATCTAATTAAAAACCCTATTTTTAGCGATTTTCTTATAGCTTACATCGGAAAGTATAATTTTTTAAAGATTTCAATTAACGAATATTAAGTCCTCGTCCGATTATTCTAAAATTACAGGGAATTTTAAATATATGTAATCTAAATTATAATAACTAATATATTCCAAGTACTCCGCCTAAACTAAAATTGTATTATTATTTATCCCGAAGGACGTTAAATACTTCGTAATATTTTTATACTACGAAAACTCTAAGTATTATAATTATTATAAATATTAGAAATTAATAGGATTAATAATATATAATTACTAATTCGTATTCCGGTTTTCTATTTCGAACTTTCTTCTACTATCGGATTTCTTACGTTTCGGTAATATAATATCGGGTAATATATTTTACTTTAATTAAAGTACTCTTATAACCGACTAGGGTTTAATTGAAGAAGAAGTTTAATTAAGGAAGAAGTTTAATTAAAAAAGGAAGGAAGGAGAAAAGGAGTAGAGGAGAGAAGGGGAAGAAAATAGGCAATTATATAATAAACCGTATTAACCGGATTAGAATAGTACTAACTATTTAAATTAAAATAGGTCTTCGTTATTAATTATAACCCAAATAACGAAGTATTTAACAGACTAGTAAAATTATTTAAATAAGTCCTAACCTACCTACTATTTATAATTAGCTAATAAGTAACCTTATAATAAACCGCGCCAAATAGATTAAAATAGCGCTAATAATCTAAAATAGAATAAGTCTTCGTTATTAAATACAAATAAAAAATTAATTAAGACTAGAGTAAATATTATTAATAATATATTTAATTTAATATTTAAAATTATAGAACAATAAACTACAAAGTAATTAGGCAATTCTAATAGGAGTAAACTATAGTAAACCAAACGGACTATAAGGCTTATATAAAATAGGCTATACTTATATAAATACCAACGGAAGGACCCGCTAGAAATATTACACCCTCTAAACTTTAAAAATAGATTAGTCCAAATACGGCTTAGAATTATTATTAATTAAATTATCCTACTATTATAGGGCTACCGCCTAGGGATTGCAATTTAGAATTAGAATTTAAACGAACGACTACCCTTTATATAAATATATATAGAAGAACGGCTATACCTTATACCAATACTATATTCCTACCTACGAATACTTCGCGCTAGTATAAAAATACTACATACCTTCCCTTCTTATATATTGAAATTGCCATCGCTTTTATCTTCGGAATTAAAAGCGTTAAATATTCTATTAATTACAATCGGTTCGTCTTCCTCGCAATTAGAAAAATCGAAATATTTTCGATCTTCCCTATATTCCGGCCGTACCTCCTTACAATTAAATTATTAAAAAGTACCGGATAATAGTTTATATACGCCGTTATATTATAAATTAAGTATATTAAAATCGGTAGCGTCTAACGGCCTACAACGCCGCTTTACAAATTCGTTCTTATATATCGTATATATATAATTAATAATATTTATATTAACTAACGGATTAATATATTTACCGCTACTAAATCGCCCGAATTCTAATTCGACTACTTTATAAATAATTATAGTAAAGGGACCTATAATTAATATTTCTATAAAAGTAAATTTAATATCGTACGTAGAATTCTTATTATATTTAATATTAAGGGTAAAAGAATAATTAATATATTTTAACATTAAGTCGATCTCTTTCTATTTATTACTAATAGTAGTACATCGTATTAAACTAGACTTCAAAATAACTTCGGACAATTCGGAGTCCGTAACTTCCGGACGTAAGAACTAAGAGAAGTATAGTATTTCGGGCCTATAATTCGTACTCTTTCTATTATAGAAGAAAAGTAATAAATAATTAACAATTTATCGGAATATACTATAATTATTAAATTAAACAACGCGAATAAGAATAATTAATACCCAAACGATATATAAATACCGATAAATACTACGGAATTATATATTAATACTACTACTAGTACTATCTATATCGTATTTACCGGTATATTCCTCTAAAATAAATACTTCGGTATATATATTATTAAATTATATAGAAATATAAGCGGGGCTATCTACTTAAATAGCAATTATAATTATTATTTCTATACTTTTGTAATTAAAAATAATAAAGTCTAGAAAACGCCTATCTACGAGGTTTCGTATAAGGAAGGCGAGGATTTTAAAATAGAATATATTATAAAGAAGCCGTAATCCGTAATAGAATTCGGTTTTCTATAGCTTTATCTTTTTCGTCCGATTAAAGCTATAAGTATCTTATTCTATAAGAGGCCAAAAATACCGAAAAATTAAATTGACGAAATTTAATTTAATATAGAAAAATATAAGGATAAAGACTATTTACTATTTATAATTGTATAATAATTATACTTTTAATTATACCGATATAATCTTCCGAATATATAATATCGTTTTTTAATCGCTATAAACGAAGAAAAACCGGTCGCCGAACTATTCTTATTTTATATTTAGAAAGTCGAGAAATAATTTATTATAAAAGTAGTAAATACTAGTAAATTTACCCTCGTTTTTATCGAAGGTAGGGGTTTAAAGAATAAAGCTTTTAAATATTTAATATTATTATATTTTAGGGAAGGGACGAGCGGTAAAACTATCCTATTTAATAACCGGAAATAATAATTGTAATTTCAATATTATAAGCGAATCGACAATATAACGAAATATATATAGCGTCGGGGCGAGTAAAGGAATAATCTAAACCTTTTAGAATAGAACAGTAAATTAAAATTAATATAATCGGAATAATCCGCGGATATTAGGATTATTTATTAATAAATAAGTCGTAAAGTTATATATAATATCCTATCGACTAATATTAGGGCTTTAGATAATATCGAAATAATTATAATTATTATAAATAATAATAAGACTAGGATTGGATATAATACGTTTAAAATTTTACTAGGAATATTAATTTAATTATAATAAAATATCTAGGAATTAAATTAACTATTATAATAGTCGTAAGAATTTTAATAATTATAATCGTCCTACTATACGAAATACAAATACCTAATTTAATTAATATATTTTAAATACGCTTTAGGATACTATTTATATATAAATAAAGGCCTATAATTTAGGAAAAGAAATCCGAATTAAAAGGGGCGCGAATACTTATAAGAATTATAAAAATTATATAAATATAAGGCGAAATAAATTTATTATAACGAATTCGGCGTTTATACTTATCCTATTAAATACATTAATATTCTATTAAACCTTTAAGGAATAAATATAATTAAAGCGTACACTTTTAAAAGAGTATTATACTTTACTATACAATATTTGAAATTTACTGAATACTATATAAATTTACAATATTATATAGCGTATCACCCCTAATTATAGAAGAAGCGTTAAACTTTATAAATAATTAAAATAGTATAAAGTCGGTAAATTCTCCAACTTCGGCGTTTTTAAGCCCAAAATTTTAAAATTCGGAATTTCTGGATTAAAAATTATTAAATTCGATAAATTCGGCCTCTACGTATCTAGGTTTAGGTTTTTTATTTTTCTTCTTTTTCTTCTTTTTAGGCTTATATTGGAGAAAAGATATTAATTCCTTACCAAATTCCTAATTAAGAACTTCTATATCGGACGAATAATATTATTTTTTAAACTATATAATAACGCTTTAACAAAGGAGAGTTTCGTATACGTATTCGTTACGTAAAGAATTAATAAATTCCTTTATATAAGCTCTAAATAACCAATTATCATTTCGAATTACTTTTACCTAACTATAAATAAATCGTTATAAATTTCCCTTCTTAAGGCGAAGCCTAAACTAATACTATTTAGTACTCTTAATTAACAATTAATTAGAATTGTAATTATAATCCGGCAATTTAGGAATAGTTAATAAAATATATCGAATAGGGGTAGGGGTCGAAATCGAAGTATTAGGGTTCGGAATAAGCGTAGAATAGCTATAAATAGGATTAATTAGGAGTAAACTCAATTCGGATATAAAATCGGGCGAATTAGGTGTAAATATAAATCGGTTATTATATAGAGGCGGAAAGGGCGTTTCGTTAAATCAATATTTAATCGGATTTAATAAATCGAATAAATCGAATATTATACCTTAATATATTTTACTCTAATAAGAATTATTTACTAAGTAAGTAATTAGCTATAATAGGGGCGGTTAATTTTACTCTAACCGGAATAAGTATTTTACTCCGACTAGAGTAAAATCTTATATTGAGTCTTTATTACTCTGCAGCCGACGGCCAAAAAACGCAAAACCCGCTCAGACCTGCTACCGCAGAAACAGGTGGTGTGGAGTAGGGTGGGGTGGTTTCGGAGGTTAAGTGGGTCTGAGCTGAGACTAGCCCGACCCGAGGTTGGTAATTCCCCTGGTTGGGTGGAGATTCATGGTGGAAAATATGGTTCATCCTATTGGCTGACAGCACGGCTGTGTTGCCACTATTTTTTCGTTTATCACGGACCCGATAAGAATTCGTGAGACGGGTGTGGTCCGCTGGGCCGCGCGGGGGCGTGCAACGCTGAAAAAAAGGCGTCACATTTTGGTTCTATTTTCTATTTGGTAAAAGCCGAAGAATGTCGCGATGACAGCGGAAGTCGTAAAGGCCGCAACCGCTCTTCCCCTCTGGTCCGTTCCGATCTTGCTGTTTTTGAAGTTTCACAAAGTTCAGGTTTGTTCAACTCTGATTTCAAACGTCTCTACTGAACTTGTTTCTGCACTGTATTGCACTGCGCTTTACCTGCATTCACGCGACCATATACTACAAACAAACAAGATCTACCAAACCTATTTCCTAGAAAATCTTATCGGACGGGTCCATTCAAGTGTCACGAGCAAAACAGGCACGCCCTCCGTTATTCGTCGATCAACCCAAGGTTCCAGGCCGTTGTTCGGAACGCCGGTTTTCTTTACCCAGGGTCCCAGTCAGCTAGTCACTTTTCAGCAACCAAGTCTAGCCCCTGCGAAGAACTTTCTGCTGCGCTCCTCCGCTCTCTGCGCGCACTCCTCCCAGGCGTCATCACAAGCCAATCCTTGACCACCAAAAAGTCCCATTCTTGTCGTTGGTCCAAACGATTTCTTACCGTCACCACCACCCGACTACACCCTTTCTCTACCTGACCGCTCGCCCGCGTCACCGCAATTGTCGACAATAAAGGATCGTCTTCCCTTTCTTGCGGTCTGCCTTTTGTCAGCGCGTCGCTTTCGAGTCGATTTTTTCTTTTTAAGAGGGTTACATCTCGACACCCGACAAACTCATCACCACCACCGAACTGGATAAAACCTATCACATATCTATCAAAATGAAGGTCTTTTCCAACACAGAAACCTTCAATTACTCCTGGGAAGAGGTATCGACCGCCAACTGGCGGAAGTACTGCCCATGGAACGAGAAGTCGACGCACGTTATCGCCGTCGACACCATCAGCCGCAGCGTCGACCCTGCCACCGGCATCCTGCGCACCGAGCGCCTCATCACTTGCCGTCAGTCCGCTCCGGAATGGCTCAAGAGCATGATGGGCGGCGGCATGGACGAGTCGCAAGTGTTTGAGACGTCCTACGTCGACCCCAAGACCAAGACCGTCACCATGGTCTCCACAAACATCACCTGGAGCAACTTGCTCAACGTCCAGGAGACCGTCATCTACTCCCCTCTCAGCGACCACCAGACCAAGTTCCACCAGGAGGCCCAGATCACCGCCCTGGCTGGTGGCTGGCAGCGCATCAAGAACAGCATCGAGGACACCCTCGTCAAGAGGTTCCGGGAGAACGCGGCTAAGGGCAAGGAAGGGTTCGAGTCCGTGCTGGCCATGAGCAGGCGCGTCTTCGCCGAGGAAAGGGAGAAGGAGAAGATGGGTCTCATCAGGGAGCAGGCGGGTAACATCCGCATGGCTGCCTAAGTCTCCCTTTGCGATCCGAGATTACTCTGACGTGCTCGATTCATTTCGGCATTGTCGGGGCGATTGAGCGACGAATCAATATCACACATCAACTACAGCATCTACGATGGCAGCGCATCTTAAAAGCCTCTGCTCGTCCACGACGCCAAATCACGATCTTCGCCGACACAAATTCGTGTCGCGCACCTGCGGCAAGCAAACAAAGGATTGAGCTGAAAAAGGCTCTCCGGGCAATTCCGCGCCGCGGGCATTGTCTTCGGCTTGGCATGGCAACACAAAAGCCAAAGATGCATTATCACACACTTCTCTTTCTCTTTCTTTGCGATTGATGGGTTTACAACGAACAAAAGGGGTGTCGAACGGAGTCCGGGGGTTAGTCAAAAAAGCATAGACTTGGAGTCAACTTCATTAGACGGCGTTTGGGGAAAGAAGCGATGCATTCTTCATTTTTTTATTCATACTTTTTCAGATTCAGATGTGTTATTACAGACTTGCATTTTTTCCTCTTCCTCATCTCTTGTGTCTTTATCTCCCCGTCATCCCCATCATGTCGAGCAGTGTTGGCACGGAGTTTTCGGAGATACCCCCCGTTTATTTTTGGTTTTCTTTTGGGCGTGAGAGTGGTGGAAGGGAGTGAAGTGAGAGTCATCATTTGTCATTTGCTTGCTTCCGGTCTTCCGAAACGGTTCGAAGGAAGCGAGGAGGGGTGATGGCCTCCGATGCGACGGCCCAACACGCGCGGGGTAGAAATCTCTTTGCTGCACATACCCTAGACGGTTCAGATAAATGGTTCGCGGCGGTGGCGGCTACGATGGAATGATCAAAAGAGATGATGGACAGGATAGAGAGGGATTGAGGATGAAAGTTAGAAAGAGCATTTAGAGCGGTTGCTAGATTTTTTTAACTCGAATTTTGAGTATAGATAAGAGATCTCTTACCATTTCTCCGCTCTTCTTAACAATGTTGTGCTTCACCAATGCTTCGTGACTGCTGTTCATCTTATAAAACTCAACTACAAGTAATTTGACTTGTGCGATGAACTCAATGCTGGACGTATGTTCGGTTGACATCCAACCTCACACTCACACCGGACGAACTGCCATCTCATCCAAACCTGACTTTGGACAAAGATTTCAACCAAGCCAACCTGCCAGCGCTGCACTGCACAACAAGATGAAGCAAACCTTCATGCACAAAAAGGGTATCATTAAACCACCAACCTCTATCTCCCCTCTCACACTCTCGCCTCCCACTTCACTGCCCTTTCCCACCCTTCAACCTCTCCACACACCTCGTCTCATACAACCTCAACAACCCCGTCGTATCCCTATCAAACAACTCCCCTTCCTCCCCCGCATCCTCCCATATTTTTTGAATTAGCGCCACCGCCTCCTCGTACCGTCGGAAGAAGTAGAGCTCCTCCACCGCGTGCAGGATCTCCTGCGCTTCGGGCTTGTTGATTGTCCTGCTTCCATCTGGAGCGGCAGAACCGAGAGGAAATTGGAGATGGCGGTGGAACTTGGGTGTGTTAGTTATGAGTTTGTGAGCCTTGCACTTGACAGGGGAATGTGCTGAGAGGGGAGCATAGGGGCGTGGAGGTGAAGGTTTGAAGGTTTTAGGTTTGGAGGTTGAAGGTTGAAGGTGAAGGGGTCAAAAGGGCGGGACAATGAAGGGATGGAGATGTGAAGAGTGAAAGGGTTAATAGCAATCGAAAGGGGGGAGAAACATACCTCGCCGTTTTCAATCTTTACTCGGTAGGTTCTTTTCAACTCTCGAAAAGCTTCTTCTGAGAGGGCGGTGCGGTCGGCTTTGGTGGTGGGTTGCGCACATTCGGCTACGACTTCGGTTTTGGTATTGGTGGTGGTGGTCGTTGACTCGTCTTCAGAGTCGGAGCCTAGGCCGATGCCTAGGAGGCCGGATTCGAGGGATTCGGCGTCGAGGGACATTATGGTTTCTGGGTTTTTGAGCGGTGTTTCAGGTGAATTTTTTGAATAAAGGTTGAGTGGGATG
Organism: Neurospora sp. CHS-2018c; assembly: GCA_009806235.1. Classification (NCBI taxonomy): domain Eukaryota; kingdom Fungi; phylum Ascomycota; class Sordariomycetes; order Sordariales; family Sordariaceae; genus Neurospora; species Neurospora sp. CHS-2018c. The sequence goes on along the minus strand of RAPC01000041.1, from coordinate 215,011 downwards.
AGTTGCGGTTGATATTGCTGAGCAGTGAGTGAGAGATGGGTTGAAGAGTTAATGTAGTAGAAGAGTGAAGAGATGTTAGTGAATGAAAGGACTTTCCCCGGGTTGCAGTTCTCCGGACAAGGAAGTGGACAGCAATTGCGGAGCCCTAAAAGCCGAACTAACGGAGCGGCATCTTCCCCGCAGTGGCCCGTGGAGCTCCGTAGGGCGGCCCCACACCTGCCCATGCCATGCCATGCTGGCCAGGCCGTCCTTCCTTCCCAGACTGACTTCTTGACGATAGCAACTTCCAATCTTGAACAACGGAAAAGTCGTGGTCAGCTTGCAAAACCCTTAAATTTTCTTCTCCTGTTCCACTTTGCCATCTGTACACAAACTCTCCATCTTCTCCCATCCATTATCACCGGCTTACAAGTGACATCATTTCATATCAACCATCTAGCAATCATCAGCATCCGCAGTCAATAACAAATCACCAAAATGGAGGAACAAGTGGATCGCTTGGTCGAGAGGGCATGGAAGAAGTACCTCGACACGCCCAAGGATCAAAGACTCTGTATGTCCTCGCTTGTCATTCTTCTTTTCATGACAACACCCCATCATCAAGACCAGTCACCATCAGCATGTTTTCCATATACTCGTCCAGTCACCAACGCGTCTTGAGCTTATGTTCACCACCTCTGGTGAACAAGTCTGGCTATACGCTACTGACTCGCCTCGATGATTTCCCTTTTGCTTTTGTTACTCTTCAACTCTAATCTAGTAACAACAAACATACTAACCTTCCTTCTCAACAAACAGTGATCGCCATAGCCGGTATCCCCGGCTCCGGTAAGTCCTCCTCTTCCTCCTCTCCCCCCTCGTTCCCCTCCCTCTCTCTTACCAGACCTCTCACCAACTTACCTTATCCACCAGGTAAAACTACCGTCTCCCAAATCCTCGCCACCCGCCTCAACGCCCTCCACGCCGCCACCATCACCACCTCCCCCTCTTCTTCTGCCTCCACAGCAATAGCCACTGCCCTCCCCATGGACGGCTTCCACCTCACGCGCGCCCAACTCTCCGCCATGGCCAACCCCGAGTGGGCACACGCCCGACGCGGCGCGGAATGGACTTTTGACGGGCGGGGGTTTCATGAGCTGGTGAAGGAACTGAAGAAGCCGATAGGGGAAGATACAGAGGCAGTGTGGGCGCCTAGTTTCGATCATGCGCTGAAGGATCCGGTTGAGAAGGGGATCGAGGTGGGGAGGGAGGTTAGGATTGTTGTTTTTGAGGGGAACTGTAAGTCTCTTTCTTCCTCATCCTTTTTCCGTCTTCCCTGAAATGGGTGGGTTAAAGCTAACGGAAACAAAAACAGATCTCCTCCTAGACCAAAGACCCTGGTCTGATGCTGCCAAACTGATGGACCTCAAGTTCTTTGTCAGAGTGCCGTTTCCTGTTGCCAGGAAAAGACTGGTGAAGAGGCATTTGGCTGCTGGAATCGCGGCGACAGAAGAGGAGGCGGATAAGAGGGCGGTGGGGAATGATTTAGTTAACGGGGGGATGATTGAGAAGTTTTTGAGGGAGGAGCAGGTGGATGAGGTTGTAGAGAGCTTGGAGGATGGGAAGTGGGTGCACACTTAGGTAGTGAATGGTGGCAGTGAGGATGAGAGCGGGTATGAGGCGGAGAGTGAGAGTGAGAGGGAGGTGGAGAGGGTAAGCTGGTGGAGGAAGCTGTACCAAGGCTGGGAGGCGATTGTGAGGGTTTGTGGCGAGCTTTATTTGGATGATGTTTATGATCGGGTTTGAGGTTCATGGGTTCAAGGCAGCGTTGAAGCGGAAAGGTTGTGCTTGAGGGACTCTTCATATGATGACAGTATGTCAATATGGAGCATTGGCAATATTGAAGCGAGCATTACTCTTAATTGCTTTATTTCTTCTACTGTCTATAGTCTATCAAGAACTATAGGGGTATCTTAAGCGTGCCAGCAAGTCTTTGTTATGTGCAGTAGTGTGTGCTGGTGATGTTGCAAGCAACACTTTTCCTCTTTCCTCTTTCCATAACTCCTCTTCTGATCGCTCTTACGCCTGTCTTCGTCGGTCCTGGCACAAAGCGCATGTATGTTGTGTTGGTATATCCCATCATCCGGCGCCCTGGTATCTCTTTTCGTTTCTGCATAAATCATCAATTCATAACGCATCAAGTTTCATCCACCACCTCTTTCATCTCTCACCACTCTTCAACCTTTCTTCAATCCTCCAAAATCCGCGTATCAAGCTCCAATTGCGGGAGTTCCCAAGGCGCCCTCTGTCTCTCCCACTCCGGTGTCGGATTCGGGTCCCTCACTTCATCCACCTGTCCCTCCCGATCATGTCCACTCACATGATCTTCTTCCTGCTCCCCATCCTTCCGAGGAGGTTCATCCTCACCACTACTCTTCCCCCACTGTGTCTCATCAAACTGCACCTCCGTCCGCATGTGTTGTTGCATCTGTCCCTGCTGCTGCTGCTGCTGCTGCTGAGACCTCCTCTTCTCATCCTTACTATCCTCATCAGAAGTCTTCTCAGTGCCAATCCCCAAACTTCTCGATAGTCTCTTAAGCACTCCTTCATTCTCTGCTTTCGCCGCCCTTTCTGCAGCTTTTACTCTTTCTTTTTGGCGGTTGGCGATGATTTGGTCAATAGTCATTGGGTTTTCGCTGCCCCTGCGTTCGGAAAGGGATAATGGCCTTCCTCCTACTCCGCCGAGGCCTCTAGACTCAACGTCCCCGCTTTGCCGTCGTTTTGGGGATGAAGTGGTGACCATGACGTGATCAGACATTTCTCTCGCGTCTCTGACGACGGTTAAGAAAATGGGGTAGACCATTGTGAAAGCTATTAACACAATGACGACGATGAAGGAAGTCTGGATGCTTCCGCCTCTTTGCAAGATAGCGTACGAAACGAAAGGCCAAAACGCCGGACCGGAGCCGCCCATCGTTAGCCAAGCGGCTGTTTGTTTTGTTCGCTTTCCTTGGCCGCGGAGGCCCAGGCTGAAGATCAAGGGCCAGATGGGGCCTTCGAAGAAGAAGAAGAGGATGATGGGGATGACCATGAAGTTGGGGTTGGAGGCGGGTTTGTAGACGACCGTCACTAAAATGAAGACTGTTGATAGGGCGGCGCAGACGCTGACGATCGTGCGCGGGGTCGGGGTGAATCGGGAGGTGGGACGTTGCACGTATAAGTAACAGAGGTAGGCGGCGATGAAGCGGGAGATGGCGAAGGCGGTGTGTGACACGACCAGGTAGTTGAGCGTCTTTATTTCGAATCCCTCGGGCCGCGAGTCGGGGTATTCTTCGTGCGTGGAGGAGAAGGCGGTCATGAGGCGGGTGAAGAAGACGGACATGTTTTCTTGGGCGGCGACGTAGAACCATTGGGAGACGACGGCGAGGAGGATGCACCATGTTCGTAGCGACAAACCGCCGATGGAGCGTTTTTTGGGGTCGATGGGGAGGCGTTCGGAGAGCCGGCCGAGTTCGCGGTCGGTTACTTCGGGTAAGGGGGAGTAGTAGAAGAAGAGTGCGAGTAGTACGCAGAGGAGGGTGATGGTGAGGTAGGTCCATTGGACGTCGAGCAAAGTCGTGGGGCTGTGTCTTCGTGCTTCGATCTTGTGGAAGAAGACGTTATTAGCGAGGACACCACTCAGGACGGCTCCGACGGCTTGTACGCCCTGAGCTAGGAGAAGTCGCATATCGGCATATTCGGGTGGTCCGCAGAGCACAAGAAAGGGGTTGGCGGCGGTTTCCAAGACGGCCAATCCGAACCCAACAACAAAGCTGCTGGCCATAAACCCGCCATAGGATGAGAGGACGGCACACGGCCAAAACATGATGGTTCCGGCGCCGTAGATGAGCATACCCACAATGAAGGTAACCTTGAAGCCACCAATGGGTTCGATATCGCCACGTCGTCTCCTTCTGAACCGGCGATGTTCGTCGTGACAAAGCAGCCAGCCTCCAACGAGAAGAGGTCCAAGGAGATAACCACCGCCAAAGTAGACGCTCGTCAATCCCAAAGCTTGTGCCGTGGTCATGTGAGCCACGTTTGCCACGACATTGTTGAGAGTGTTAAGGAGGCCGTAAGAGAAGCCCCAGAGGAAAAAGAGGATGCTGACGATGGTGCAGTACTTGAGCGATTCGGATACCGAAGACTTGACCATGCTCTTTGGCTTCTTCATTTCCACGAAACCAAAGTAGATGGAGTTCTCTTGGGCTGAAGAGACCCTTCGTCGATCCGGGAGGGTAGCCGTCCTGCTTGCGGGTGCGGGGATTTCGTTGACGGCTGATGCTGACAAGAAGTCTCTGATGGAGATCTCTTGGGACAGTCGGTCATTGTGTACATGGACCTGCTCTGGGGCTTGTGGGGCGCTTGCGTGGGAGTCGTTCAGCGTCGAAGAGGTAATGGGTTGGCTGCTGTCGGAGTTGTCCTGCTTGAAGACGGCGCCCAATTGGGAACTATCCCGGGTGCTGCTGCGAGTTCCGTCGGGGTCGATGATCATGGCAGGAAGGATTCGGATAATCAAGGGTTTCAGAGTCGGAATGCAGGCGCAGATGATGCCGACGTTGACCTCGACAGCCGACCACATCAAAGAGAGTGATGCGTTCCAGGGGAAATTCGAACTTTGACCGTAGATTGCGCTGGGGTCGCCTGAAGGGTTCATGGCTACCTCACCCACGGCCTGCTGGAGGTAGTAGATCCTGACGACGTCGACGACCGTCACAAAGATACCGAGAGTAAAGGTAAAGATAAGAATCGTCTTTTGTCTCGGGGGTAGACGCATGCCGGTGAGCACGGGAATAGGGAGAGCCAAGATAGCTAGATCGGTAACTATGTTCACGGGGGAGGAGCAGATAAACTCGGTCAACAACGGCAAACACTTGGCCGACTCGACCGTGATGTCCCAAGCAGCTCGCATAGGAGTGCACTGAAAGATGTTCATGAAAGTGAGGATGGTTCCAGCAACGTTCACAACCACTAGGACGGCCCAAGAGGCCATCCGAAGGACCTTTTGCGTGTGCTTAGCCAGGCGAAGGTAGAAGACGAGGATGGACGTCTTTGTGGCCATAAGGGCCGGATTCTGTTACCCATGTTAGTGGATGTGTGGATTACAACTGGACTGGGACACAAGCGAGAAACACATACGTATAGAATGGAAAAGACATATTCACACATCCTCAATCCTGGCTGGTACTGACGGTCGATATCCACGTCATGACGACCTAGACCACGTCTCGTGGCCATGTCAATGGTGAGGGATAGGCACATGGAAATGAGCCAGGCAAGGACGATGATGTAGTCATCCCATCCGACTCTGCGTACGATTCCGATACGAGATACCATTCGAGCAGCGACGAAGAGGGTAGCCAAGCATATTGTCACCGTGGTGACGACGAAGACGGCGGGCCCTCTGTCGGGAACGTCTATGTCCGGAACATTTCGTGTGTGGTGGTGAGGATGGGCCTCCATGTTGATGTTGCCGCCTGGTAAGGCGATGCCAGTCAGGGGGGCCGGCAGCAATGAATCAAGTCTTTGGCTCGATCACGTCCACAGCGTCGCCATAATCCTTCAAGCCGCGACATATGGGAGAATTTTGGATGACGGTGCCGGGAATATTTGGAGGACCCTAAGTCATCACCGGGGGGCGAGGTCCTTCTAGAGCATTGCCCAAACCCGTTATGGCGAGTTCGGTGTGACTGAAACGAAGGATCGTGTGTTGACTGGCGTTATGGTAAGGCCGTGGCAGTGCGGCTCACGGTGTATATCGAGCCTGACGAGGTAGACGGAGGTTGAAACGGGGACTGAGTCAAGAAGGTCGGTGTTCCTGGTTGTCGAAGAGCTCCAGAAAGTCTTAGCTGTCACGACTCAAAGCAAAAGCGTTTTGAAGCGTCGTGAGGCGTTGTGAGTCTCGAACTTGCTGCTTGTTGTTCTTTGGGGATGAGATGTCGGTGTAAGAGGAGAAAGATGAGTTGAACAGGAGGGTCAGGTCAGGAACCCTGAGGCGGAAATTATGGTGGAGAGGGATCTGCCTCGTACGGAATCGACAGTGGAGAGCCCGTTAAAGCAGGCTGATCCTTATGCTGGTCACTTTTTGTACCCTGCTTGCTTCTGCAGCTCTTCTCCTCTCCTCGATTGCACCACTCACTGTCTTTCCATTTGCCGGCCTATCCTCCTTCGGCCGAGGAGCACGAGGAGGTTGTTGAGAGTTGTCCAGTTTTACACTAGCAGTACACTACTACTAGTAGTAGGGATGAGCCGCTAGTACTGGGACCGGACGAGATATCACAATCAAATGTCATGTCGTACTTTTTTCCCACTTCAAGGTAGTATCGCAACTCCCGGGTGAGTGGAGGCGTGAATTTTTTCTTCAAGGTGGTATAACCCGCAAAATTCCTGAGGTGACTGAGGGGTATACATAAAGGCGGTAAAGCCTTGAGAGAACCGGAGGTCAGGCCGGTCAATGAGAGTCGAGAGATGGCGTGCCTTTGGGTTGCTGAGGTCTGCAGAGTGCATCTTGTATGCCACCCTCTTTCCACTTGGCTAATGACATCGATGGACGAGGGTGGACGAATCAAGGCATTCAATGATACGCTGTCCCCAGCTTTTTGGATCCATTGTTTGCTTGGCAGTGATCTTCCCCCGGGCTGCCAGGTGTGACCAGTGGACGGCCAGTGACGGGTGAGGTTTCGGTGTCGCGTAACGGACTTGGAAAACGATACGTACTACACCCCCAGTCACCTCCAACTTCCACACATCTACTACTCAGAACGGTATGGCTTCTTAAATCCCGTGATCGTATAGTCTTTACCTCTTTAAGTAGTATATAAATACGTATATAGAGTTAAAATAGCTAAATCAGCTCTATATACGTATTATATACGTGAGGCCGTTGTGTTGACTTAGTAAAATCGTAAAAGTCGTAATATATAAGTATAACCGCTAGTATTGTGATTGACCGCACTAGTATAATACCCCAATATATTATAACTGTAACTACCGTTTTATTTGGAGACTACTCAGCGGAATAAGGGGAATAATCTTTATCGAGCGAAGTTATTATATTTATGTTTAGTATAGGTAATTATTTTAGTAGTATAAATTAGTTCGTTGAATTCTATAACCTCTAATAAGGAGAAAAATATAGATAAGTCGATTGAGTAAGCTCTATAACCTCTAATAAGGAGAAAAATACAAATAAGTCGATTAAGTAAGCTTTTTATAGACTACTATATCGTATAGCGAAGTCTAATTCTATAGCGAAATCCCTTTATTTGTATTTTATATAAGAGAGTATATAAATTGTCTAATAAATTTTCTAATAAATTATTTAATGGCTTTTCTAATAGATTGGCGAAATTTAATTCCTATAGTAAAGTCTTTCTAGCTATCTTTTATATAGGCAATTATTTTAGTATATATAGATCGGTTCGATAAGTTCTACGTTGAACTATCTAGTAATAATAATTATAAAATAAATAAAAGTTAGTCTAATATATGTATTAATTGTATTTTCAATACTATAACTACAATATTAAGTCTAATAATACTAAACTTATTATATAGAATGCCCTTATCGCTAGAAATCGATTAATATATATATTAGAAGGATTTATAGTAGTATGCAAATACTATTTTGAAAAGTGGTTTTAATATATTTAATACAAATTGAAATATCTATATTAAATTCGATATCTATAATTATATTTCTACTATATCTGATTATACTAGTATAATACTAATTAGAGTATATGACTAGTATTGGATTTGTACAATTGCTATAATAATTGGATTTATTTATATATAAATTGTAAATATTGTATAAATCGTATAAATCTCTATATGCAGTATATAATGTGCTGGCTATATTTCTAATACCTTTTATATATAACTGGATTTATTTATATATTAATCGTAAAAGTCGTATAAATTGTATAAATCGCTATATATAATTAGATTTATCTATATATTAATTGTAAAAGTTGTGTAAATCGTGTAAATCTCTATATATAATATACTGGCTATATTTCTAGTGCTTTTTACGTATAATTGGATTTATCTATATATTAATTGTAAAAATTATATAAATCGTTGTATAAAGTACTGGTTAATTAGCTAATTTAATATTTATAATTGTAATAAATCTAATTACTATTATAAAAGCTCTATATTATTAAATAGTTCGTAATATTATTAAACGTGTATTAAAAGACCTTAATTTGGTATTTAATCTTCTATATCCTATAGTTGAGCCCCTTATACGTATAGATTATTTATAAGAACTTTAAGCTCTCTATTAAGCCGTTGAGCTCTTGTAATATATTAAGTATAAATACGTTCTACTCCTATAGAATTAAAGCTGTACTTTTAATAAACTAATTATTAGAAATTATAAAACCTAAATATTATAAGCTCTAATTGCTCTTGTATTGCCTGCCGTTGATTAAGGCTACGTCTATCCTCTTAAGGAGGGGGTTGTCTCTATACCTCTCGAGTCTTAAATTACTCAAATCCCCTATCTTACTATAGTTCTAACTAATTAGCGAGGCGGCTAATTAATAGGGTATAATAGTCGTTGAAGAAATAGTATTGCTAGAAATATTGATATAGTAATTGTTAACGTTTATAAAATCGGTATTTATAATCGATTAATTACTAGTCAAACCCCCCTCTATAGCGAATTATATTAATAAAGTAGATTAAACGTATATTGAAATATTCGTTAGTATTACAAAACCTCTTACCCTCCCTTACTTTTAGTAGAACTAACTTTTATACTAGTACTAGGAATCGGTTAAATCTAGGGTAATTGAATAACTCTTGTAGAAATCTAATACGAAACGCGGTTTTAATTTTAGCGGTATAATTAAAATATCGAGTATTTATATATAGTATATATTTAAAAATGCTAAGTAAAGAGAATTGCTATATAATACTCTTATTTTGAAATTTTAGGGTAGAATAATAGCCTTCGAAAGGGTTAGTTATAAGTATTTATTAAAGAAATATAGATATAATTAATGGAAATTCAAGACTTAGAGAATATTGGAGGTAATTTAGAGAATATTGGAGGTAATTTAGAGAATATTGGAAGTGACTTAGAGAATATCGGAGGTAATTTAGAGAGATTTATATTTAGAATAATAGAAGAGAGTACTTATAAACGTAATTAGCCTATTACGATTTTATATCCTTCTAATTCTTTTCGATATACCCTTATATAGGGTCGTTTTAATCGAAATAATCGAGGGTAAATTAAATAGATTTATTACAACCTTCTAAATTACATTGCTATTAAATGGTATCGACTATATATTGCAAATATTTTTTATACTTATTACTAACGAATTTGCGTTTAAAGGTCTATTCTATGTAAATGTAATAGAGGAAGTGATTAACTTCGATATTAAAGAAGGCCAGTTTTATAATACGTTATTTAATAGTAAAATCGTTTGTAAAGAAGTAATAAAATAGCTATAGTTGACTAATGTATTCTATTACCTACCCCCGTATTATTAATAGAGTTTCTCTTATAATATTACCGTTGGCCTTCTCTATAAAGAAATAATTATAAAGAAGCTAATAATTATATTTATTATAAATAAGAAGGGTATAGAATAACCAACTAAATTAATTCGTATTATATATAGTATCTATAAGAATAAGGTACTCTTACCGTTGTAGTATATTGAATTAATTTAATAATAAAGAGCGAACGCGTTAGTTATACGTATATAAATGAGTAAATGTGGCTTTTTACCCGAAAAAGGTGAAAAAACGTGAAAAATACTAAAAATAATGAAAAATAATGAAAAATAATGAAAAATAATAAAAACGATAAAAATAATAAAAAAGGACATATTAACAATCGACTAAACTATTCTACGAGAAATATCGCCATCCCGTTGTATAGTTTCAATAGCCTTACTAAACGACTTAAAACTACTAATATTTTTATCTACTATTATTTGAGTAAATAAGTACTATAAAGCCTAATCGACTTATAATTAGGGGATGAAATCCTTATCTACGCGACGTAGATTTAGATAAGCGAACTAGAATGCCCTACCCTAATTGAATACGTCATACCTATTAAATTAACAACCTCCGAGATTATAGAATATGAATCTAGCGGCTTCTAATCGGCTATCGCTATTGTAGAGGGTACGATAGATAGTAGCCGTTAAGAATCCTCGAATAACGTCGTTAGTAATTAACTTTCTAAGGCTAGAAGTTCGCTTTATTTAGTCTAATAAATTAATATCATAATTATAAAGCTCGCTAACGGTCGTCTTTACAATTACGCTAATTAATATACGTATTACCGCGTCGTTAGTATAATTAGTATAGGGATTATATTAAAAGATTATAACCCCTCTCGATAAATAATATTAAGGGTTACGTAAAGTCCTATTATATAAATTTTAGGGTTCTTTTCTTGGGGTATATATCCTTTTTTTTTTCTCCTATAACCGATAGCGTAAGTATAATTTCCTATAATTAAAATTCTTTAAAGTAAATTTATATAGACTAATTTAATAATATATATTATTAAGAAATAGCTAATAAAAGCGGTATTCGTTTACTGTAAATTTAATTTTATTATTTTTTAATTTAAAGACCGCTTATCGATATCGAAGTAAATTTTTTAGTAATACGTATATTACTTAATCGGTAATAGGAATGTAATCGGCAGGATTATCGGCGGCGGTAGCGATATAGGGCTTACCCTTATTATTTTTTTAAACGGCGGCGGGCTCGTTTATAAATAACGTATTTAAAATAGGGGTAATAATTATTATAAAAGAACGTTAACTATAATAATTTATATAAGGACTATTTATATAATATTTATTACCCTCTAATATATTTTCGAAAATAGTATTATTATTGGATACGAATAAATCCTCTTCGTCTACTTCTATAGTTTAAGGAAGCGCGCCGTGTAACGGCTGGCACCAGCCGTCATGGATTCCATTCATGGATCCCATTTACGGGTGGCTTCTAGAGGTGGCTTCTATTCACAAGGCTTCCATTCACAAGGTGGTTCAGGTTCTGGGCTTGGCTCTGGCGGCCTCCTTCCCAGAGTCAGGGTATAAAACCCAGTCCTCCCATCGAGCCTTCCCTTTTGGGATTCCTTTCCTTCTTCAACTTCTTGTCTTTAGTCCAAGTTAGCCATTAGGGTAGTACAGTCCTTGCACCCGTACCCATCCCTGGCTACGCGCGACATTATAAGAAGTTCCTTCATAGACTAGTCTTATCGATAGAGATTAGCTGGGTCGTAGACAATACTCTTCTTTCGACATCGACGACGACGATACTAGAGTTTTGAGATACGACCCAACCGGCTTGCGTAGCTTTGCTTGCACCGGTCCGGAATCGCCGAAATCACTTGTACTGAAAAGCTGGCTTGCGTAGCTTTGCCTGTACCAGTATCTTCGCGTCCCCCCAGTTTTACTAGGCAACCGGGCGGGCGTTTTTCAACGGCTATCCCATCCGTGTACTTGGCCAGTCGAAAATTAACGATATCGTCTACTAGTTCCAATACCCTCAACTAGAGTACTTCATTGGTTTTTTATTAGTTAGATCCGAATGTCCGGACGTTACCGTAGTGCGCGGGACGGGCCGTTTAGGGTCTTGTAGCCGGGTAGGAGGTGTACCGACAATGGGGTTCCGGTGAAGCTTCTGGTAGGGCGCTTATAGTGAGTAAAATAACGTTTTTTACTATCTGTTTATTATTGTCAATAATTATACGATTTTGAACCGCCCAGTCGGTTCTCCTAGGCGATAGACTGACCCGTCGCTATGGTTACGGTATTTATGTGCGTCGCGGGGCACCCTCCCCGCCTTTCTTTACTATTTACTTGGAATCTGGACCGTAGAGCCTTAACCCTTCACTTGGTTTTTGAGCCTTAAAGTGGAACTATATCCAAAAACCATTCACTTGGGAAATACTCTCTCCTATTCACTACTCCCATTGGAGCGCATTCTTCATCTTTGCCTCCGTCTAGTCTTTATAGCAATTCGAGACAGCATCTATCCGTCTCAACTATAGGCGCGGCGCTTCCTCGTCGTTATCTTTTCCTTTGTTAACTTCTATTCGTCATTTCTAGACTACCGGAGCTCATCCTATTTTATTATCTTTGAGCCTTAAGTTGAGCCGTATCCCAAATATGTAAGTCAGTTTATTGAGCCTCCTTATTACTAAACTTACGGTAATAGAGCCGTATTATCAATATGCAGTTTGCTCGTCTGGTCTCCTTTTAAACCTTCTTTTGATTGCCTTTTGTAGTCGTCCTGTCTTTGGCCATGGATACTCTTATGGTCTCCCTTTTTCCTTATCTCTCTTTCGCTTCTTTTAGCCCTTTTATTCTTTCAATTATCGTTATTGAGATTAATAGCTTCTCTTTCTTCTACCTTATTCGCTAATGTAGTATAGCGGTCAGCATCCTAGCACTAAGGTACTGGAAGTCTCCATCTGGACTTAATATTAGACAGTGTCTCAGATGCCTAGCCGAGCCGTATAGCTATTGAGGTTCTCATCTCAATGTACTAATATCAACATCGGTTTATTTCGTTCGATATTGCTTTCTGTAGCTAAGTAACGGCGGTTACGGTTCCCCGGTCACTCGAGGCCCTTATTAAGTTTCGATAATTAAGATCACTAAGTAAAGTAGTGGAGGATGATGTCGTTATTATTTAATTTGGTGGTTTGAAGAGGTGGATAGAGTATTGGGAGTCTGGTAGAGCCTTATAACCAAGACTACGGTCTTGGGAATTAAGCTCAATGGGCTATACTTTGCATTTTCATATGTATTATTAGATTCTGACGCTTCCGGGATAGAAGCTTATTGCGAGGGGGGGGTGATGTAACGGCTGGCACTAGCCGTCATGGATTCTATTTATGGATCCTATTTACGGGTGGCTTCTAGAGGTGGCTTCTATTCATAAGGCTTCTATTTATAAGGTGGTTCAGGTTCTGGGCTTGGCTCTGGCGGCCTCTTTCCCAGAGTTAGGGTATAAAACCCAGTCCTCCTATCGAGCCTTCCCTTTTGGGATTCCTTTCCTTCTTCAACTTCTTGTCTTTAGTCCAAGTTAGCCATTAGGGTAGTACAGTCCTTGCACCCGTACCCATCCCTGGCCACGCGTGACACGCCGGGTATAAATCTATTAAATTGGAAATCGTCGAAGTTAATATCGTAAAACTATTAGGGATTATTAATATCTTAATCGGGTTCGTAATCGAAAAACTCTTAAAGTTCTTATTAATCTATAGCGATAATTGGCGACGACGAAGGTAGTAGTAGTATTAATACGTATAAAGAGGTAGTTGTATAAGGAGAAGTATAAAGGTAAATAAGAAGAATATAGGTTAAGAGAAATATTAGTATATAGATTATTTTAGATTATTTTGCTTAGGGGTGACTGTACTAACGGTAAAATTAGTACCCGCTTACTATTATTATATACTAGATTTCGTATAATACCGGTAACTTTCTCAAAATACTAGTAATTTCGTCGCAAATAACGGGAATCGTATTGTTTAAATACCCTCAATTTATTACCAAAGTTGTACGAAGTTATACGAAAGAATAGTAATGTAGTTGTATTATGTTGTAAACTATACGTATATTCTGGTAGTACATTGCGTTTTGGTGTGTGCAGCTAACAAACTCTATGTCATATGAATATTTACGATTATTTTTTCTAGGAGGGAGGAGGTGACTGGGGGTGCGGTACGTATCGTTTTCCAAGTCGGATACGCGCGGCCGAGGTTTCGCGAGACAAAGAGGAAAAAAGTGGCGAAGAGGGGTTCATCACAGTGGTCATCAGTGGTCACTCACTCACCAACTCCCAGGGACTGTGGAGAGCGACCATCTTGCTTGGCTTTGAGGGGACAATGCTTGGGGACTCGGACTGAACTCCACTGGAGCATTCCGTCTTTTTTACTGCTCAAAATACGGGGGGCCGGCAGTGTGCTCGCAACCACTAGATTCATCCCCGGATCCGAGTCCGTTGATAAACGGTCGTACTTCTCACTATGCCCGTCACTGTGAGACATTCCTGTTGCTCTTTATTAACCGACTCTAGTAAGCAGACGTGTAGATCACGAGTCCAAATTGAACATGTGCGGAGCCACTCCGCCTGGTTCTGCAAAAGGGGTGACGGACATGAAGAATCTCGACGAATCTTGAAGAGAATTGCGGTGATGTTGGTTTCCGAGCAGGCCGTTGAGATGATGGGTGCGGGTTGCAACTTTGCATCAACTCAAGAATTCGAAACAAGAGTGGACTTTTGATATGCAAAACATATCGTTGAGCCACCTACGTATCTGCCGTCTTTGTTCCCAACCGATAATCGGCATGGCAACATGGCAACATGGGTAGCGGTTGAGGAGAAAAATGATGATATGCCGCCGAGAACATTGCTAAAATCGCAACAACCGTTGATCCCGCCCTGCTTCGCTTGCCCGCATCATTCCATCATGCGCCGTCCGTGGGGGATTCCTTCTTGTCTGGTTTTGCCATCACAAATCGTGACGTTTTGCACAAGAGAGAGAGAAGGCGGCAGACAGAAGCCAACCTCTTCGACAAAAAACTTGGTTGGTCTTGTGATGACTGACGACTCGACTCACGAGTCCGGGTCTTTGATATCCCTCCCCACTTCGATTTATTCCCATTGAATGTCGGCGGCAATACATACATACAAACAAACAAAATCGTACAATCCACAAGTAAAAACCAATTCCGCGATAGAGTGTCACTCGGCTGCTAGCTGCAGACTGCAGAGAGGATTGCATGAATTGCAAAACCCACTCTGCCAAAGCTGCCTTTTGCACCTTGCCTTGCAGTTGGCGTCTCGTCTCGGTCCGCAGCATCCCGCCAAGACCGACACCAAACCCCGGAGACCCCCGGCTGCCCCCGCCCCGATTCAACATCACAAACGCCAAGACTTCGGGCATCGAGTCCGAACCGGAGTCGACAACTTGTCTGTTGACTGTTCTAATCGCCAAGGAGATCACGGCCTTGAATAGAGTCGATTGACAAAGTATTGATAAAAAAAAATCTTTGCGATTCTTTCGCTTGTGCTGTTGTCGGGTGGCTGGGTGAACTCGTGAGGGAGCGCATGATGAAGGTCATCCATCGGGCGCCTCCGGCGGTGGGCATCCGCGGATCAGATCTGACCACCGGAAACCGAACCCGATACCGACACCGATATGTACAGACATACGGGAACGGGGTGGGGCCGGGACGGAAGCCTCAAACACTTGCATTCGGCTCCGTGTGCTTTTGTTGAAGAAACAGTCCGCAGACCACATGAATCGACTTTGACAAACTCGGACGAAGAACGCAAACTGCATCTCTAATGGCGAATCCATGAACTTCATGTCAATTCATCATCATGACCCCGTAACCCAATGTAATATGCCCTCCCAAAGCTCATGAGCAGCCTCCCTGCCCACCCAAAGGATCTATATACCCAAAAATCATCACCACCCCCTAGTTTGCAAATATCCTAACCTTACCCTCCGTCCCATCCACACTCCCCGTAGCAACCACACACCTAATCTGAACACTCGCATTCACACTTCCAACCGTGGCCGCTCTCCTTCTCGCAGCCACCACCGTATCCGCCAGCGGACCGCCCTCCGACCTTCCATTCACCGCCGTGGCATCCGCATCCTTCACCACCGGCGGCGCCCACCTAATGCAGCTCACAAACCCTTCATACACGCCCGTCAGCGTCTGCACGCACTTACCCTCCTGGCTTAAATCCCAGCACCTCATCGTCCTATCATCCGCCACCGAAAGCAGGTACTTCCCGCCGGGATGGAACACCAGCCCTCGCACCCAGTTATCATGTCCGACCAACACCTTGACACAATTCCCCCTCCCATCCCACAACCTTATCTGCTTATCCCTCGACCCCGTAGCCATAAACTCCGCGCTCGAGCTCGGCGGCGGCGGCCTCTCCAGTCCCGCCAGCTTCGCCAAGTAGGGGTACGCCGTCGGCGGCGCAAACGCGCAACAAAGATTATGATTCTCATGCCCAAACATAACCAACCTGCACTCCGCATCCCTCCCGCCCGCCAGGTCCCACAAGCGCGCAGACTTATCGCTCCCCGTCGATAGCAAATACCGCCCATCATGGCTCGGACAGACCGCCCTCGGCCAGTCCACATGGCCCAGTATCGTCTTGACACAATACCCCGTCGTGACATCCCATATTTTTAGACTGTTATCCTTGCTGGCACTAACCAGCAAGTTCCCACTGGCTGGCGCGCCGGCAGCTCCGCTGGGTATGAATCGAACGGAACTGACGATGTGATCGTGCCCCGGCAAAGTGCGAATGTTCTTGTACTCGTCGCTCGGATCCCACAGCTTGATTGTCAAGTCGGAGCTGCAAGACGCCAGTAGCGTGCCGCCGCGGGGACCGCCGAAGTCGACGTCCAACACGGCTTTGGTGTGCCCCTTGATGGTCCGCTCTAGCTCGCCGAGCTCCCAGTCCCAGATCTTGATGGTGTAGTCTTCGGATCCCGAGGCCAGAGAGGTGAAGACCGGGTGGAAGGCGACGCAGGTGACGGGGAGGCGGTGAGATTCGAGGACGTAGCGCGGGGGGGATTTGGGGAGCCAGTTGGTTGGGTCTTGGGTGCGGCGCGAGAGGGAGGAGGGGGTGGCGTTGTCGATTTCGGATTGGAGGAGTGTGTTGCGGGATTCGAGGTCGAGGATCTGGAAGAAGAGTGTTAGCTGGGTGAGGTGTGGGTTGAAGATGGGATCAACGGACCTTCTTCTGTAACCGAACAACACTCGTCCACTTCTTTTCTAGGAGACCTTCATATTTCTTTGCCTTTTCCGTATCAAAAGTCTCTTCGGCTAGGTCGAGTTCATCCCTCAAAGTAGCCGCCGTACTCGCGAGGTTCTTGGAGGAGAGGTAAGCTAGGATAGACTTGTGCCTATTCACAAAAGGTGGATCACCTATCATCAGCAATGCGCTCGCGTGACAGTTCGAAGAACAACTTACAGTTCCTCAGCCTGCCGGGTGGTCAGTAACGGAGTGCCGATCTGAGCTGAAGCTTGAGCCATCCTGGAAGAAGGTTCCAGTGCCGGACGGCAGCAAGACTATGTTATAGTTTTCCCATGTAGGCATTGGCACAATGCGCCGCGCGTCGAGTCGAGTCGGGGTCCGCTAGCATCGTGAAAGCGGGCGTCGCATTTGAATGGACTGGGCTGGTACGATTTGATGCGGAATGGCGGAGCATATTGGCAGGGAGAAGCAGTGGAATTGGCCCGCTGCCGCTGGTGGTGGCCCGCTGGTGGCCCGCTATCCGGACGCTATCCCGTCGAGCCCGTCCCTTATCGGCCGACCGGCAGTGGGAAATCTGGGGTCCAGCTCCCTCAAAAACGGCTATCGCGACCCCCTGTTGGTGATCCTCGGTGCCTGCCGGGATCCCCTAGAATTGGTGCTAGGGTTGAAGCTCCAGGGTTGAAGCGCTGCAGCTATCCTGCGCCAAGTGGAACTTGTGATGGTGAGAACAACGACGACGACGGGACAGCAGGAACAAGACACTTCAACAATCTCAGTCATTGAAGTGTCCTCCTGAATCAGGAAGCCTTTGAACTCTTAGGGCAGGTCCTCAGGAATCAATTTTTTGTCCCCGCGTGCCATTCCGGTTGTTCCCCGCCTCAGTGGGATACCCGTTACCCAATCGACCTCTACATCGACCTCTACTTCGCGAGCGAGGTCGTATAAGTGACTTTGGTCCAGATCTCAACTGATACTGAGCCCGTGATGAGTTACTTGTGAAAAAATCAGTCCCAAAACACCAGAACTCAAGATGATACTCCAACGTCTCACTGCGCCCTCCGGCATCAGGTCATCCCTATCCTCTCTTTCTCGAAAGACATCAGCATTCACTCGATGCTCCTACAGCACACAACCCAAAGTCTCAGACCCATTACGCATTCTCTTCTGCGGCTCAGATGTCTTCAGTTGCTACTCACTCAAAGCACTTCACGCCGAACACAAAGCAAACCCGGGACTTATCAAGTCCATTGATGTCATGGTTCGGCCAGGAAAGGCTGTGGGTAGAGGGTACAAGGAGATTCGTCAAGGTATGCTGTCTAACCCCCCTTAAGTCCCACACCCAGTAAACTGACTGACATGTTGTTCTAGTCCCCATCCAAAACCTAGCCGAAGAACTCTCCCTCCCCATCCACATCCGCGACACCTTCACCGGCTGGTCCCTGCCTCAGACCCCAGACGGAGAACAAATCAACCTCATCGTGGCCGTCTCCTTCGGTCTTTTTGTCCCTCCGCGCTGTCTTAACCAGGCTAAATACGGGGGGTTGAACGTTCATCCTTCTTTACTACCCGAGTAAGTCTTCTCTTGTCCCCCACCCCCTTTCTCCCCTTTCTCCCCTTTCCCCCTTTTCAAGTAAACAAACAAACAAACAAACAACTGGTTCTAAGCGCTAATACGAGAGGTAAAAAAAAGCCTCCGCGGCCCAGCCCCCCTCCACCACGCCCTCCTCAACCGCCTCTCGCACACCGGCGTCTCGTTGCAAACCCTCTCCCCCAAGACCTTCGACGCAGGCACCGTCATTGCGCAAACTCCCTTGCCCGGTATTCCCATCCCACAGAATTGCACGGTCCAACAACTTCACGACTTGCTAGCTCCGTTGGGTGCGGAGATGCTTGTTTCTTCGCTGAGGGAGGGATTACACGTCCCGCCTTTGAGGCCGGTGGTTGATAATAACATCCCTACCACTGAGGGTATGACAGAAAAGACGTATTCGCACGCTCCCAAAATCACCAAATCCGATCAACGCGTTTCCTTCCTTCGGCATTCAGCTGCAGAAGCGGCGCTCAGGGCGAGGGTTTGTGGCGGGTCGTTGTGGGGGAGTGTTTATCTTCCTGTTGCTCCACCCAAGGGAGGCAAGGAAAGCAAAGCCCAGGATTCGCCACAAGAATTTCAGCTTCCGCTTCGTACCCCCCACCCCCTTGAGGAATCAGCAAAGGGGAGTCCGAAGCGGGTCATTTTCGAGGACGTATCCGAGGTCTTACCCTCTGAAGCCTCTGGAGATGTTGGGCTTGAGCAATATCAGGCGTGCCAAGCCCTTCTTCGGTCTCTAAACTCCGAGAACCCCTCCAACTCAACCCTGCAACAAGCCCTTGAAGCAGCACCCCTTCCTCTACCTGGTGACGCACCAGACCCGCTCTTCTGGCTCCTAAGGTTCGGCGAGGACGAGTACGTCGATGTCGAGGCGACGGGTCCCAACGGTGAAAAGGTGACGGAAAGAAAGCCGAGAGTAAGTTGGGGGCTGTGTACCAGGTTGGGGTTGGATGATGGGAAGGAGGAAGATAAGGGGGCTGTGACGTTTGTGATGGGAGAAGATGGGGCCACTGATGGCGGGCGGTTTGGGTTGTTGAGGGTAGGGAAGATCAAGGTGGAGGGGAAGGGGGCAAAGCCGGCTAGGCAGGTGATGAAGGAGCTGGCTGTTAAGGCGTGTTAGGGGGGTATGGCAGATGGTGGTTAGATGTAAGATTAGAACAAGTTACCAAAGAGCACGAATCACAAAACATCCAAAACACAATAGCAAGCAAGGGAGCAGACATAAGTGGTCTTCAAAGTTGCCGTGGTTGAATTTCAATAGTATACAGCGCGGTATATCCCAACCGCCCACTAGCTAGAGTAGCCCATCTGCTATCTCTCAAGCATCAAGCGTCACATCGTTCCACCATCCGAAATTTCTTCCTCCAAGGTGTTCGCTGTTTCAAGGTATGGTAGGTAGTCAGATAGAGAGGTCCAGTCCGCTCAGGGTATTTTCGCCCCTTGTCTCCCGCAAACCCTCCGCCAAAGTCATCAGTCGTAGATGGTTTTTGTGACTACCGTCACGTTTCGTATCGTTTCGTCGTCGTCATAAGTATAAGGATATCGTTCCTCGTTGTCATCATCAAGGTAACGGTGTGACGGTCATGGTGGACTGTGTTTAGTCACTGGTGGCCTTGTGCTCGTCATCGACACTGCCGCCGCTAGAGGAAGTCTCTGTCTTGTGAAGAGCCTCCTCCTCTTCCTCAGGGGCGCCATGGACACCCTCCTCGAAGACTGGCTCGGGCTCGTTGACCTCAAACTTGGTCACGATGTTCTCCATGTGGTTGGAGTTGGCACTGGCGATGGAGTGACGGCGAGCGACGAAATTGAACTCAGGGTCGTCGAGAACTTCGTCACCAGCGTTGCCCCTGTTGAGAGTGATGTTAGTACATGGTGAGACACGCAGGGGTAGGAATGAGAAGGGCCACATACCAGTTGCTCTTGCCACCGCCGTTCTTCTTGATCTTTTTGGGATCGGCATCGGGGAAACCATGCTTGCCAAAGAACTTGGGAATATGTTCGACGGGGACGAGTGTGCCCTCTTCAGTCTGGCCACCTGCAACGTGGGCCTTGTCGTTGAACTTGTGAGAGCGAGTCACTGAGACATGTGTAAGTCGAGGTCCATATGATGTCATGACGAGGAGAAGGGACTTGTTTCTACTTACTCTTGAAAAGTGTTGTCGAAGGTGATGTGGTGAGAGAGTTATGTACGTGAGGTAGTACGTGGAAGCAGTGTTGTTGTTGTTGTTGTTTGTTGATATTATTCAATAGTAGTCGTCAAGTTGATCTGAGGGAGAAAGGTCAGCCAGCGTCACACAAACAACATGCGGGGTTGACAAGGCTGATATGGGAGACGAGGCGATGGATGGCCGGGATGGTCGGAGTTGGGAAAGGGGGACGGGATGTCTGAACTTACAGCTTTGTGATGAAGGTGCTGAGTGGGATGATGTCACAGATATGGAAGCGTTGAAAGAAGTCGACTATTACAAGATGTAGTGAAGAAAGAGATGGTTGAAGTCGTGTAGTATGCACTAGTAATACCAGTAGTAGTGGTAGTTGCAGTTGTTCGTTGTAATGTGGTGATGTGATGTGTGTGTGAAAATGTCGAAAGGAAACGATGATGGGATGGAGGAGATGCCTGGGAGCTTCTCCTCTTATAAAGGCAAGCTCCCGAACCTTCCAATGGGAAAGGGACGAGGAGTCATCGTCGAAGAGGGGTCGAGGTACGAAGTTACGAAGTTGCTCGCACCTACGATCTGCTCTGCGGCTGCTGTTTGGGAAGTCACTGGTGGGGGAGAGATCGGTGCTGGGGTACGGATGTGCAGTCACGCGACTTGATGCAAGAGTCCATGAGACTGGCCTGACACAGCTCAACGGGAAAGAGGGGCCCACGTCCAGTTCTTTGTTGTCTCCATCATGGAAACAACTCAGCCTCAAGCTCCACGGCAATGCCGAGTCTCAACCATTTCACCATTCTGGACTGTGGTGACCAAATCTCAAGAAGATGGTTTCGTTGTTGACGTGATGAAGTAGCCCCGGTTCTGCTATTGCGAATTGCCTCAGACAGTCCCAACCGAGCCAATTTATCCGGAGGGTGATTTGCATAAGGTATCTTTACCCTTCTCGTGCAGTTGCAGTTCTCAGTGAAGCTCATTGCCCATCTCGTCCATTCCATATCAAGATCCGGATTCCGGAAGTCGAGAGATCGAGAAGTTGAAGGACACCCACACCTCCCCTGTAAGCTGTGGGGAGTTGGAGGTCGGAGATAATAGGTCTGTGTTATTGGGACCGTGCTTCACTTACACGAACCCGCCAAGTCAACAAGCCAACACTGCCACGGAATTGTGGAATCTTTAAAGCCAGTCCAGCTCCTCCGCCTTTCAAACGTCTGATCTGGGTCCTTGGATCTGATGAGATATGTGTCAAAGATATTGTATCTGTTGTTTTTATAAAGATGAGGTTCAAACTGGTGCACCTTCGCGCAGCAGCACAGTCCGTTTAGACACACAACTGACAGGGACTGATGCGGGTGACATCAGACCTCCCCACCTGCACGTCTCAGGGACTCCCGGTCGCGCTGCACCGTGTGGTGGTGATTTTGCGGGGTATGGAGCACACACCCGGCGCCAAGCCTGTCACGGTTTAGCGTCAATTGCTTCAACACTTCCGGGACTGTTGAAGAGGAGATGGAAGCTTTCGAACTTTCCTGTCCTTTCTCGAGCACAGTCTGGTATCAAGGCGATGTCGATGAAACAATTCGGACCACGAGATCCATTTGCAAAAGAGGGGGTTTTGCATTAAGGGGTGCCTCACTTACATACAAAACTGGGAATCCGGGCCGCGGAAATCTTTTGCATCTAATGGGTCAGTTTGTATGTGTTTGCAAAAGGGGGTGTTTGCATTAACAGGGGTTCCTACTGTAACGACCGCCGGGGCCCTCCATGTGACCATCCACGGCAGCAAGGTGGAAGTTTCCGAAAATCAGGCCAGATCCGAAACTCGTCCCCGCCCGTGACCGGATTCGTCAATTCGTCAACTTATCGCGGGTCCGTCCTTCGGTGTCAGGTAACGACCCGACCCTTCAGTGACTCAAATGGGAGTTCTCAAATGGGACACTGTCCACAACTTCGTCATCGAAGGGTCCAGACACTCGTTACAGCCTCAACACCAGCCATCATCCCCGGGTCTGTTGACTACACGAACCGGGTTTTCAGTCACCAGCTGAAATGGACAAGTCCAAAACGCATTTCGCGTTGACGTGGAGATATCATCGGATAGAGCCTCAGGAATAGCACTTCGGCAGATCGCGTTGTGTAGGTTCGGCGTCGCGACTTCTCGCCCGTCCCTTGATCTTGATGGCATGATTTCTTCCCGGCGCTATGCTTGAGCCTCTTTACACGTCAGGGGTAAAGGACAAACACCTGGCCGACTCGACTTCTCAGCCATCGTTTGTTTACTTTGCCCCTGTTTATGCCGTACCTGGATATCTCCAACAATGCAACGGCGGACCTGAACGGAACATCAAATGGCCTGATGACGGATCTCTCCCGGCCTGCCACCCCATGATGCGCAAGTAAATAAATGCTTACTCGCAAGATATAAAACACGAGAACCCCTACGACTTTTCTCAGAGAACCAACGAAATGGCAAACTCACCTTTCACATTCTGGCCTTGTGCTTTCGTCGTACCGTTGTCGGTTTCTGCTGCCGTGTTAACCCTCTAGGGTCGTCCGACATCGGCAAACCCGTCCGATAACCATGGTGGTTCAGTGAATGTCACCCAGAGGATCAGTCACCAGATTCTGTTAGGCCAGCACCGTCTGCTGATCAAATTCGCACGCATATTTTGCGCATCTCTCCCAGCAAGAGCACAGTCTTTCTGCCATCTCGCACATGGAGATCCGTAGTGGCAAAAGATTTGTAATGCAGATCTTACATTTGTCGAAACCTGCAGCGTCCCTCCAGTGAATTTCTAATCCTGTGCCTATCAAATTGCAATCCAACCATCAGTCATTCCTCGTTGTCTGTTGTATCGGAGTATCGCCGTACAATTCTCAATCTTGCAATTCCGCGGGACCACAAGACACAGAGACTCGATCTCGACAACAACAAAGACTACACTTTCGTTCTTTTCCCCAATTGCTGCCTGGAATAGGTAGCAGCAAACAGGGCATTACATTTTCCATTTTCCCCAAACGACAACGACCCCGCCATCGACCACCATGTCGCCCATAACTCTCGATCTCACATCCGACTTCGACCCCGCCATCACCACCGGCGCGGGGTCGTCGTCGCAACAACGAACCCTCCTCGTCGCGCCGCCCTCTGTCGCCTCCCACGAGGAGCGCATCAGCGCCCTCTTTTCCACCTACCCCCGCGACATCACCGACCTGCACATGCTCGACCGTCTCGCCGCCGGCCTCGTCACCCTCCCCACATCCACCTACGACCTGATCCTCGTCCTGACCGACCCGGACGGCAGCCGGCACGCCGAGGCCTCGGCCCTGCTTAGCAATCGTGCCGTGTGGGCGCTCCTCGTCCCGGCCCTCAAGGCCGGCGGCAAGCTGCGCAGCGAAGATGGCACCCTCGGCACCACCACCACCACCGCTGAGGCCCGCGAGGCCGTGCTAGCCGGTCTCGTCGCCGGCGCCGATGGGTTCACCAAGCCTGAGTACGCCGAGGAGGAAGCCGTGCCGCTGCGCTTCGGCCTCAAGAGGAAGAACAACCCCAACCCCGTTGCGCCCATCCAGCCTGCCGCCCAAGTGGTCACCGCCGCCCCAGCAGGCGTCGGCTTCGTCACGCTCGACCTTGATGACGACCTCGATTTGGATGGTGAAGACGACGACGACGTGATTGACGAGGACACGCTCCTCACGGAAGCGGATCTCCGTCGCCCCATCCAGCAGCCGCCCGAGTGCCAGCCCAAGCCGGGCAAGAAGAGGAGGGCGTGCAAGGACTGCACGTGCGGGCTGGCGGAGCGACTGGAGGCGGAGGACAAGACGCGCAGGGAGAAGGCGGATCAGGCGCTGAACACGCTCAAGCTCAAGAGCGAGGATTTGCTGGAGCTGGATCTGACGGTGCCTGGAAAGACGGGTAGCTGTGGTAGTTGTGCTTTGGGAGACGCTTTTAGGTGTGATGGTATGTTTTTTTTTTCTTCCTTTTTTCCCTTCCCCCCACAATAGTATGGACATTGATTGGGCTAACGAAACGTGCAAATACAGGCTGCCCATACACAGGCCTCCCACCTTTCAAGGTCGGCGAGGAGGTGTCGATCCTCAACAACGTGCCGCAGTTGTAAAGGGAGAAAAGTTGGATGCAAAGAGGAACGAAACAGTCAGCGCCTACAACCACCAGCCTGAAAGGCCTGACACACGACGATTTCGCAACAAGATACCCGGCTATGAAATTTGCTTTTTAGATCTAGGATAGAGTTCGTCCTAGGATGCTTTTACGTTAGTTACGTTGGTTTCTCGGATGATTTTTGGGGCACATTTGAGTCACAAAAAGCGTTCTCAGCTATGCCCCATTCTTGCTGACCAGGGGGACACAGGACTCGAGGATTAAGGAAAATGGGTGTGATCTTTTACACCCTCTGGGATTGGCTCATATGCATTTCAGTTTTACAATACGATGGTTTTCATATTCCATGCAATAGTTTTACATCTAAGATGCGTGACTTGTGTTTTTTGTAAAGCCATGCTTGAAGCGTGATAAGTGGTGCCTCTGTATATGGTTACGATAGCCTTGTGTACATCGTATTTTATGTTCAAGATATACCCAACCCAAACCCTTACCAGCTCGCCTAACAACGATATAGAGACGCCAAAAGTCTAAGAATAACCAAGTCAAATTCACCCAAAGCTACCACTAACTCATCACGACCTCCCCCCAGGCTGCCTACTAGAACTACTCTTCTCCGGTTTCTGCTCCTCCTCATCATCACTAGCACCACCAATGCTATACCTACTATCGGCATGCGGATCCTCCGGCTTGCTCAGGTGCAAATCATCCAACTCGCTCTCATCAAAATCCTGCGCCTCCACGTCCCTCCTCCCGCTCCTCTTATTCCTGAACCCTTCCAACCCCTGGCCCCTCGTCCTACCACCACCACCAGGATTCCCCTGAGGTCCCGGGTTGGTAGAAATGCTATGTCTCTCGCCCGTAGCAACGCCCATATACCCTTGCCCAGCAGTCTTTCTCCTGTCTCTCCAGACAAACCACCCCCATACGCCTGCGGCAACGATGACGATCACCAGAACTAGCTCGCCTGACTTGCGGTAGGCTTCCCACTTGGCCATCTCCAGCTTGGCCTTCTCCGCCGCTTGGTTGCTCGTGCTATTACCCGCTGCGCCGCCCACCGTTGTCTCGGGGAGCTTCTCCCCGTCGAGTCTCGAGTCCGTGGGCTGTCCGCCGATACTGCTAATATCCACGCCCATGAATCGATCGAGCATGTCGCGCGTGCGGCGGGGGTAGTCGAAGGGGACCATGTGGCTGGAGTTGTAAAACAGCACATAAGTGAGGTTGCGCGCCTGCTGCCAGAAGCCGGCCGGTTCGCCCTCAAAGGTCCAGTCGCGCCGGGGCGCCCAGGTGCCGGGCGTCAGCTCGAAGCCCTTGCCGCCGTTCCATTCCATGTTGGAGATCAAGGCTTCGGTGCCCAGGTGGTTGCAGATGAGGTCTTCGGCGCCGGAGAAGAGCAGGATGGGGACGCCGGAGGAAAGGATGTCCGGGAGTAGGGTGATGGACGGCTTGGTCTTGGGATGGAAGTTCATGCCTACCGCGCCGTTGCACTCGGTCCAGCCGGTAGATTTGTTCTCGTTGATGTTGAGGGCCTTGATGACTTCATTTTTGCGGAGGTAGGGGGTGACGCTCTTGAGGTCGGGAGGCCAGGCCATGCCGCATGAGGGGTAGTCGTCCTTCAGGCGGACGTCGTACATGTTGTAGCATTGGTTCTTGCCGCTGGCACCGACGCCACCAGCGGTGAGTTGGAGCATGTTCTGCAGGATGGCTTCGCAGTCCGAGTAGTCGATCTTGTCCGGGTTGACGGCGATTTCCTTTTGGCAAAGGCGCTGTTGGATCTCGAGCTGGTTGGCGAGGTCGGTGTCCTTCTTGACGATGCCCTTCTCGTAGGCAAACTGGAGGTAGGCGTCGTATTGTTCCTTCGGGGAGACCCAGCCGTTGCCGATGAGGAGGCCAGAGAGGTTCCATTTGTGGTTGACGGGGCCGGCATTCTTGTTGCGTTCGAGAATGGCTTGGGCAATGTAGGGAATGTGTTGACCGGCGTAGGACTCTCCAGCAATGTAAAGCTACGGAATGGTTAGTAAGATATGGGAAATAGGCCGGGTGTTTGGAACCTACATCGTCATGCTCGTACTCGGGGAACAGAGCGAACCACCTCTCCAAAAAGGTAACAAAGTTGGACGCCATCTCGGTCAACTCGTGGATGTAGGCGTTGGTGTCGACATAACTGAAGCCAGTACCGACGGGGTTGTCGACAAACAAGACGTTGGCGAACTCGTTCCATGCACCATCGTTGTATACCAAAGTGTTCTCGTCTTTCAGTCTGTAGGGACCAATCTCCATCAATGCGCCATCCTCGGAACTGCAACCGGGACCACCATTTAGCCAGATAACGGTTCGTTGTTTGTTGGCAATATGCTTGTTCTGGAAGTGCCAGAAGAATAGGTTGCCGTTGTTTTCAGGGGTAACCTCGATATGTCTTGTTGTGGGAATATGTCAGCCTGGGTGTTTTGCAAACATGTCGAATTCGAACTGAAACAGCAGCGATAGACTTACCCAGCATGCATCTTCACCAGAGGACCATCTGGTGCGCCTGGCAAATCATGGACAAAGTAATCGGCAGAGCCAGCAGCGGCGACGAAGCTGGAGGTCCATGACAGCGTGAATGCCGCGATCAAGGTCGACAGTCGTCTCCAGCTAGCCATGGACCGGCCAGCATTGGTGGTGGCGGCCATGATCACCAACTGGACTCAAGTCGCTGGGTTCAGTTGTGGTGGGATGGAGGGGGGGGGGGACAATTGTCGTAAGTTCGGCTACCTGTCACCACCAACCACGTTCATTGGGGAGGTTAGTAAAGGGCCGACAACAACTGCAGAAGTTGTAGGAATTGGAAAAGGTCGAGATGTTGCTCCCGAGACAGGCATGAAACGGAAAGAGGGAATCTGTCCTTGGAGGCGAACGGACAATACGCGGGATGAATGCCACTGCGGCACGGATAGTGGCGTTCCATTTCAGCTGGGCCTAACAGGGGGCTTATTAAGGGACCCTGTTAGTGCTAATGGGTGATCCCCGTATTCTAGCCTAACACACAGCTGGGGGCCTGGTCCTTCCTTGCAGTGCATGCCTCGTGGATTGGACGCGCAAGCCGATTTCCAATTCTCCCGTCAACTTTGAACTTTCCGGTTTGTCTCATTCCTCAACTCTCAATAAGATGATGCCAATGCTCCTATCTGATTCTCCGTTACTACCGATATCCCATTGCGATGCTTAACGCTCTGCTCAGTTTAATATGCTTGATACAGCACATAGCTGACTTTACCTCCAAGTTCTATAAGAGACTCTTGAGTTTCTTCGAGATCTTCAGGTACCGCATCTGGACTTCAATAAGCCGCCCCTTATTCAGCCACTAAGACGACCTAACAGAGCGTAGACTTGAAGTCTTCGACAACTTTACTCGCTCATGTTTGACAAAGAGCAGCCATAGAGAGCTAGCCTTCACACAAACCAAAACATCAAGGGAGAGTTCCTGGTTCCGGATATCGGCAAGAACTGAACAGCCGTTCATAAGACCTGCCCAGACCTAAACAACCGAGCGATTGTCCGTCAGCACGACTCATCTCGGCAGTCAAGCGTGAGATCTACGTATATACGATTACCAGTTCTTCCACACTCTCCCCAGGTGAATGAGACAACAATTAGACATGTACACAATTTCTCGGTCTGGCCAGCCCCTGCGCCGGGACCTCTGCCGGAATGTTGATATAAGAGAATGCGGGGCCGGCTTCCGAGAACCGGGCCCGGATCGCCGAACTGGATCACCGTTACGGCATGTCTTGGCACGGAGAACCCCACCAAACTCATCAGAGCTCCACCAAGAAAATGTTAGTCTTGGCCTTGGAGTAGATCGTCCAGACACTTACACACACAACCCTCACTTTGGACCTTTTGATATTCTTGAATATTTCAGTCCCAGCACCCTTCTTAGACCAATTTCCTTCTCTATTCACAGAAATCACCTCAATGGCCGCCACCAAGAAGACCTACATTGTCGAGCATCTCGACGAGGAGCTGGGCCCCTGGTCCGAGCTCGAGTACCTCGCTATCGCCAAGGAATCGCAAGAGATCGGTTCCGAGTTCCATCTGACTTCCCTGCCCCAGGGCTTCAAAGTGCCCGCGGCTCTGGCGGCTGTGCCGGCCTTCAAGGCTGAGAACCGTGGTGTTGAGGAGATCTATGCTGCTGACAAGAGCAGGGTCTGCCTTCTTGATCCCGCGGCCAAGAAGGACTTGAGCCCTGAGGATGGCGAGACGTTTGATGTTTTCCTGTTTGGCGGTATTTTGGGTATGTCTTTCTTCTGACTACCATGTTACATGTGTATCATTTGAGGATTGGGTGCTAACTCTGTGGTGTTATAGGTGATGACCCCCCGAGAGGTAAACTCACTCCTAAAGATCGATCTCTCAGTGAGACCAGTTATTAACAACCAAACAGACAGAACCTCTGAGCTCCGCAAGAAGGGCTTCGAGGGTCGCCGTCTCGGCCCCGTGCAGATGACCACTGACACTGCTGTCCGTGTTACTCGTCTTGTTGTTGAGGGCAAGAGTAAGTTACCCTCATATGACTTCCTCATCATTGGATTTCTTTTCCCTTTAGCTCTCTGTCCTCTTCACGGTTGCTCTTCAGACTTTCAAAGTCACTTACTTCACTGCGCTCCGTTCCCGTTGCGGAATTGTTACTGACCTCTCCCAGCCCCCGTTGACAAGATCCCCTACGTCGACCACCCCGAACTCAAGTTCAGCGAGCACGAGAGCACCCAGATGCCCTTCCGTTATGTCACTGACAAGGAGGGCAAGCCAATTATGCCCGAGGTAAGTCCCTGCAGAGAATTGGTTGAGGAATAAATGAAACAGATGGCTGACGGTTTGAATAGGGCATGGTTGACTTGATCAAGAAAGACTCTGACAAGGCTATTGACGACATGTTCTAGGTTGCTTGCCTTGGATACCAGTGAAGAAAAGATAGAGTATATACCCAACCAAAATCTGTTTATATGTTGCCCTTTCTCTCTCTAAAAGTTTCTTAAAGGAAGCGTTCTCAGACTTCGGCCAGCTGTTGAGCTCGTTATCTTCCGCATGACGATGAGCTTCAGCTACCTACAAGCACCCCAAGCGGGGTTCTCCCATCTCTTGTTATCTTATCAAAGCTGTCTAACCCCGCTGGGTATCAAACGGGGTCCAGTTGACTCGATCAGACGATCCAGGGTCCTGGTATCTTCACAGCTTCACACTCATATATCTCAGCCAGCACCTCACGACAAGCACTCCGATATCTCACACAACCCATAGTTTACCACCACAGTCGCCCAAAATGACAATTCCCAAACTCAACATCAATCCACCCCTCATCAACACACCCTGCCCCGCGGCCACGACCCTCGACGACCTCCTCGCCCTCTGGAACTGCCCATCCACCGGCGCCATCACCACCCGCACCTCACTCATCCCCGGCTTCCCGCACGACGACACCACAAACCTCTACGTCTTCTATGACTCCTCCTCGCACACCGTTTCTTCCTCCACCAACCCTTCCCCCTCGTCAGCAACCCCAACCCAAAACGCCACCCTCAACTCCCTCGGCTACAGCCCTTTACCCCTACAAACCTACCTCGACTTCATAAAGACCATCGCCACTTCCCATCCTCCCCACGGCGGCCGTAGCAAAACAATCATCATTTCCGTAACCGGCTCCTCCTACGACGTATCCCAATGCTACATCCACATCGCCCGTCTCCAATCCGAACTCTCTTCACTCCCTTCATCAACAAAGATTCCTCCTCTGGCAATGGAAATCAATCTCTCCTGCCCCAACATCCCGCACCATCCGCCGCCCGCCTACTCCCGCGAAGCATTGACTCAATACCTCGAGTCCCTCGCCGGCGCTATCAAAGCCGCCAAGGCTCAAGGTTTACCGAGGATCCCGGTGGGACTCAAGACGCCGCCGTATACTTATGAGACGCAGTTCTTGGGGTTGATGGAGGCTTTGGAGCTGGCGGCGGAATCGGTGGCGGTGGGGGATGAGGAGGAGGAGAAGATGGGATTATGTCCAATTAGTTTCATAACCGCCACCAACACCCTTGGTTCATGTCTTGCCTTCACGGATGACGGGGAGGAGGCGTTGCCAAGTGACTTGGGAACAGGAGGACTAGCAGGGGCGCCGTTGCATCCTTTGGCGCTGGGGAACGTCAAGACCCTCAGAAAAATGTTGGATCAGAGGGAGGAGGAGCTGGGGCATCGGGTGCAGGTTATTGGCGTCGGAGGGGTGTTGGATGCGCATGGGTATAGGAGGATGAGGACGGCGGGCGCGGATGTGGTCGGTTTGGCGAGTGGGTTGTTGTTGAAGGGGACGGAAGTTTTTGGGGAGATTGAGAGGGGGTTGGGAGAGAGAGGGTGGTGATAAAGTCCTGCGAAGATATGGAAGAGAAGAGAGAACGGGATAGGGAAGGTGTGAGGAACTGAAGATAAGAGCAAAGGGCACGAAAACAGGGCTGGCATGACTCCTTCTGTGATAGCAGCAAGCGTCTAAGGGGGAAAAGGATGCAAGATGGTTGGGTATATATACAACAAGTCCTGTCTAGTCTCTCTCTGACTTTGGTGTGAAAAAGCAAGTATGGTGTTTTGAAATTCGTTCAAGATTTTCCAGTCAGCCACAGAGAAAGAAGGTTAGGGAAAACAATGCGTTTCTTATCAATATCGACCAAAAAGAAAAAGAACGGATGGGAAAAGAGCAAAAAGAGAATGCGTTGCGGTTTGTGTGGATCGAACACACGACCTTCAGATTTATGAGTGAAGTGGACTTCAGTCTGACGCTCTCCCAACTGAGCTAAACCCGCATTGATATTTGAGTAGCCTTTGGGTTCCACATATGTAACCACCTAGACTTCCGGGTTTCTGTCTCCTCGATGTCGAGGCCATCAACGGTGTTCATGCTGCCAAATACGCTTTGGGCTTTGGCCGGGTACCGCATGAATCTGAATAGGTTATTGCTGGGTCACGATAAGTCCACAGATTGTCATCAATTCTTCCGATGCTCGTATTAAGTCCGACTTCATTCCTCCCGCCACCCCCCATCCTACAACTAGTGGCACACCTATCAACCATCGTTACCGGCTCCGGTACAAATACCTTGGTCCCCTACTCAACTCGCTCCCGTCAGATCCACATGCTGCCTAGGCCTTCGAGGTATCTGTCCCACGAAAAGTCGCTCCCGCACCCCCTCCCGCTGGCTGTGCTTGCCCCTGAGCGCCCGATCCCGACGACGTCCCCGAAGCCACAGAAGTAGCCCCACCGCTCGGAACAGCACTCGACGAGCTCTTCGTCTTCCTCCTCACCGGCTGATACACATCATTGAAATTCATCGACACTCCCAAGAACCGCATATCCACATCCGGCTGATACGCCAGGTCACCAAGTAGAATCTGTAACCTCGTCTTAAAGTTGGCGCCCAATTGCTTCAACCGGTCCTGCAACGCCGGGAACTCGCTCTTAACCGCTCCCGCGTCAGCGCCGCCGCCGGTGGCTGAGGAGTCGTTGTTGTAGTCGTATGGAGGATCGAGGTCCATCGAGTCAGCCATGGACGACGCAGCTTGGGAATCTGCTCGATCTCGCGTGGTAGTGGTTCGGGTGCCGCCGCCGCGGTGGGAGTAGATGAGCCCGGCTGTCTCCTTCTCCTGACGTCTCGTAAAGTCGGAGACGGACCAGCTGTAGAGACCGTCTACGCTGTCTCTGTAGGCGAGCATCGTCCGGAGGAGCTCGCTTAGTTGGACCATGTAGGAGTTGCGATCTTCGTCGGTCGTGGAAGGTGCTGCGCCGGGTTCGCCTGTCTGCGGGTACTGTCGTCGTTTGGCCCCTAGGAGGCCCTTGTGGGTGATGGAGGTCAGGTATTTGGTGTGGGCAGTTATTAGGTCGTCGAGCGTGCAGTTCTCCTTGTGAATGTTCTTTTGCAATTCGGTCCAGCTACTTTCAATGACCTCGAAGAGGATGTAGTACTGTAGTTGGCCGACGAAATGGACCATCTCGGCGAGAACACCCCGGGTGCTCTTCCAAGTTTGAAGCACCTTCTCATCCGACGTCTGGAGAACGCCGCGGGCGCCAGTCATGCACTTGCGCCAGGTAGAGGCAAGGGCAAACTCGACACGCTTGATACGCCAAAGGAAGTTGAAGACCTTGAGGTACTGTCGGTTGCCCCACTCGGTAACAACGACGTCCACGGGTGCGTCAATCTTGTACTCGAGCGTGAAGCAGTCCCAGCCGATATCGCCATGGCTGAGCTGAAGCATACGAGCATCCAGGCGATTGGTAATTTCTGGGTCGTCATATTGAGCGTTTGAGCCTCGGATAGCATGCTCAAGCTGCGCAGTGAGAGTATGCCGATACTGGGCGCCCGCTGGCCGATCTAGGTTAGGAGCCAGCGACTCCATCAGCAGAGCAATGAAATCACCCTGGCCCAGCAGGATGTAACGTTTTAGCGCCTCTAGATGGTCGAAGACACGGAACTGATCACTCAAGAGGTGCATGAGGTGACTCATGGTCTCCCTATGCGCCTCATCAATCCAGGCTTCCAGGGTAGCCGTGTCACCATACCTGAGCTCCCTGGACGCTTTTTTACTGTAGTCCTCAACCCATTTGTGATCACCGCAGCTGTGGCGGATGAAGTTCAGGGACTTTCCGATGAGGAAAACCTTGTCGGCAAAGTTGCGCGTGATGATGCTCGGAACCATGTCCTCAACGAGTTCATACTTGGAGTTCCAGACACTCATTTGGCCCTTAGCTTTGGCGTCTTTCCTCTCCTCGTCGTGGGGGTTCTGTTCCCGAACGAAGAACTCCATATGGGGATCAAGCAGCTCGCCGTCGTAAATCCAGCGGCGTAGGATATCGTAGAATGGGCGAGTCACGTCAACAAGCAGCCGTTCAGCGAAAGCAGCCACAACAGGATCGCCATGTGAAGACGAGAAGCTGTGAATCAGAGTGATCAACTGCCCACCATGCTTATTCTTGCTCTCCTCCGCAATCAGAGACATGAGGCGCAAGCCCATGGTTGCCTCACGGGTCCATACCACACATCGTTTGAGCGTAACGCCGGTCTTTCCAATGCCGCCACGGGGAGCAGACTCATCAAGCTCAGAGAGAGCGCGGCGAATCTGGGTCTCCAGGGTGGCCACCAGAGTTAGATACGATCGAAGCTCTTTGCTAATGGCAGCCCGTAGACTCTGGCCCAGTAGGCCGTTTGCCGGCGTTTTCGTAAACTCGTTCAGTCCTCTGTAGAGTAGCGAAGGCTCGGCCAGTGTGTTGAGAAGAGAGATGATAGGAATAGGAAGTGTTGGTGGCAGCTTCAACGTTGTGTCGTTGAGGAAAGGGAGAGTTGCCGATGAGAGGCCCTGCAGGGTGAAGGGCAGGTCCCTTAACAAGGCCGGCTCCGAAGGGTCGTGTGCCACATCCCTCTCGTCTCTTGAAGCAGGACCAGCCTGGTGAATCTGGGTAGGCGTTTGACCTTGGTCTCTACCATGTCTCGGCCTTTCTGGGGGGACATTGTGAGATCCCTCTAGAGAAGGGGCATCCTCCATCACCTCCTCATCCTGAGCCTCGTCATATGCCGGGACCCTGGGTTCGGCAGGCCATGCTGACGGTTGGGGAGGTCTTAGAAGCGGTGGTGGAGGTGTTTGCGCCTGGATCTGAGGCTGAAACTGAGGGTCGAAATGGGGTTGCTGTGGCGGAAGCGGGCTCACAGGGAGGGGCTCATTGGGATCTGGCGAGTCCGAGAGCTGGTATAGAAAGTAGAGGATCGCCCATTTCTGGTTGAGAACTGGGAGGGATAGTAGTCGGGTATAGAGGTGGGAGAAGCGCAGTGCCTGGGTTGGGTTTCCCTGGATCAACTTCCTCTTGATCAAGTCGGAGGCATTGTTAACGTCCGCATCGTAGCTTGGCGAGGAGGGTCTGGTTGGGTAGAAACACAAGAGTTAGCAACGCTTGTTTTGTTATGGCCCATAGCTTGCCGCCGTTGCTGGAGCAATCCTACTGTTCGAGGAGGGCCTTGACGGCTGACGCATAATCATCATGTCGAAGCTCGGCGGTATGGTCGTCTTCGTAGGGGTTTTCGGGGATCAGGTGGGCTATGAGGCTGTCGATGGCACTGGAGATCTTTTGGGCTCGGTGATCCTGCTGTCGGCTAGCCATTGTTGCATTGTCTGGGGGTGGAATTGGCGGCGTCTAGTTGTATGCCCATCACATCTTCCTTCTATCCCTTTCGCTTTCCCTTGCTGGCTCGGATTTCGTAAAACAAATGATGCAAAGTGGTAGCGCAGGTGGGTTTGTTGTGTTGCCGGCCGGAAAGAAGGACGCGCTACACGACGCGACAAACGGTGATGGTGTTGATCTTGTTGGTTCAGAGTTGTCTTGGTGAGCTCTTCTGAACATCCGGCTGCGGACTTGGAGATGCTCCTTCCAGTGCTCCCAGCTCCCTGAACAAGTGCCCTGTAGACGGCAGGCAGTACCCCAACTTGAGGCGACGGGAGGGGCCGACGGCCGTGTTGAGCTCGAAGATAGCAAGGTACTTGAGGCCAAGGAGGATATACGTGAGAGTTGAGGTACATATTAACAGAAAGACACAATTACCCCAAAAACGCCTCCAAAGCTGCACTTAGCGCCCGTATTTTAGCGCACGAGGCCGTCCGTCAGAGATCTTTCAGGGCTCTTTTCAGACCTCTTCCCCAAAATCCAACGACAACCGGAAAGTAACTTGACCACCAAAGAAGCGAACTCCCGTTCCGATTCAGACTTCCAACCGTCCAACGACCAACCTTTGTCACCCTGATACACCATCCATTTCCCGACGACACGATGCTCAATCCATCAGTTTGAGCCCAGATTCGCGATCGCATAGCATTGGCCGACGGTTTCGGGCCCAGATGATCCTATTCCCGCGTCGCAATTGTGCTGCTGCTTCGCACGCGACTGGGTCTGACGCCATACGCAGGGGCATCATACCCGCACCACCACTTCCCTTCTGAAGCGCCCATACCGAGACGGCAACGCAGCCTCCCCATACCATACCGAAGGGCCCTTTTTCGGAAGGAAGGAAAACATCGGCTGCTTCGACCTCACTGCTGTTTGGGGAAAGTGGTCTGACCCAGTGAGGTTCTTTCTGGCGGACGCCAGGAGTCATCCTCCTTCTTCTTCGCCGAGGTCACGGTCCGCCCTCATCTTCCGGTTCCGGTTCCGGTCCGGATCTTCGACCTCGACGGCATCTCCAAACCGCCATATCTACAACCACTCTGTGGAGAGCCACACCTATCAACATGGTCGACATAAATCCCGCGGCCCTCAGTCGGCCATCCGTCAACCTCTCGACTCCTATTCTAGCTACTAAATCCTTAAATGTTTCCGTTCCTCCATTACAAAAGCCAAAGACAAGCCAACTCATACCGGCTCGCATTGACCTCGAACCTATATATACTGCTCTAAGGGCAAACATTGGTCTAGAACAATGGACGGTTTACAAGGAAGCCGTTGGCAACTTTCTGCTTGGTTTGTCTCCCCTCAGACCTACTGCCCTCGACATGCCCCGGGACTAACAGATATCCTTTTGTAGGTCGCCTCAACCAAGCCGAGCTCAGTGCGCGCATCGACCCAATATTGGCCTCTCCCGATGGTTCCAAGGAGCACCTTCACAACCAGCTCATAGCTGCTATATACGGAAATGTCACTCGAGAAATACCTGATCAGGGCCTTGCGCCTTGGGTCAGCGCCAACGATAAGCCCTCAACCAACACGTCGAACAAGCCAGTGTCTGGTGATGCCGCAGAAAGGCGGTTGAAGGGAGAGGTCATGCAACTTCCCAGCAGAGACAGGAGGCGTATCAAAGACCTCGCCCACAACGACGTATGTGAAACACGACCCCAACTTCTGTTGACTCGAGTACTAACAGCTCGTGATGCAGTTCGACCCCTACGAGTCACTCTCTAGTGTGTTCATTGACCACTCCAGAAATAAGTCTATCAAGACTGCCGAGGTACCAGCAAGTGCCGCAGGAGGTCTCAGCCGGATGAGTAAGTTTCGGGATATCCACAGGACGTCCACATGTTACTAACTTTGTCTCTTTTCACAGACTATGACCTTGAAATTCGGAAACGATATGCGCAGCCGCTGGCCGTTGAGTCCGGAGAGTTCCCAGATGTCAGCAACATCGAGGCCAAAATGCTTCCGATATGCTACGAGGCCGGTCTGTCGGGCGGACACGCGCCAGAAACCGCCCAGTTCATGTCAATAGCCACGGAAATGTTCATCAAGCAAGTCATGTCCTCAATATTCAGCCGAACGAGGAGCAACGGCCCTGGAGACTCAGGTAACGCCGGTTTCGGAGCAGGCAATGCTTGGATTCAAACACACAAGTATCGGCGCAAGCTGCAGAAGGAAGAAGAGGCTTTTCAGAGAGGCGAGGTAACACGCGACAAGAGCGGCCTGTTGCCCGTGGAAGCTAAAGCCGCCAGCGAGCGCGGGCCTCTGGGCATGGCGGATTTCCGCATTGCGCTGGAGATGGGTGACTGCGGGCTAGCAAACTTTCCCATTGTCGCCAAGTCGGTCATCTACGACTATCGGGAAGGAGAGCTCGAAAATTGGGACGATCACACATACATTGACGGGCGGGAAGTACGACCGACTACTGACGGAGATGTTGAGATGGGCGGAATGGCGGCCAACGGCAAGCCGGATGGACCATTACCCAATGGCGTCAACCACGAGGATGCTATGGACATTGACAATGATGATGACGATATGCCTTGGGAAGGGGCAGACTCCGAAGATGGGGACTTCCTCAACAGCGTTTTGGATACATGCCTCGCCGTGGGCTAATACTTGGGCACGGTGGAATATTTCAACATGGGGGGTCTCATTTTTCTACAAACGGCGACTGGCGTTACATACCATCAGTGGGCAGCTTTTGCCCTGCATTCAACATACTCTGCGGCGGCGTTTTCACCTTCTAAAAAGCACAGGTCGGTTACTGCTTGATTTTTTGACCCATGGGCATTTCACTTCTTACTATCTGGTTCTTTGAGGAGTTGAAATATGGAGGAGAGCATCGGATGCCGGATCCCTTTGCTGGAGAGAGAGACAGAGCGTTTATCCCTTTGATTGTATTTTTTTTCTACCGACGATACCCGAAATCATCTTTGTCTTCTTGGCGCGTCTCTCTCGATGAATTGTAAGGGGTTCGAGCAAAGTGGTCTTGGAAATGGTATGGCAGAGAGGCTTTCTCTACGTTGATGCAACTGGCTTGCGGTTATGGAGAGTGCATTGGCTTCATATCTGGTTACATTAAACTAACCTCGATGCATCAGCAAGCTAGATCATTCTTAGAAGAACCTGCCAATGTGTCACCGGGGATTTGAGTCTGGTGTTAGGACAGTTCACGGAGGCATGAGCTGGTTGACATTGATGTTGTTGATGTACATATGCATTCAGGGGTAAATGGGAACAAAAGGCGCCAAATGTTTACTTTGGCCCATGCTTGGCAATTTAACCCCTTACTGAACCCTGCTGCAGCCCTGCATAGAAGCACTTTAGCGCGCTGAACACGATCTGCACGACGCGCCGTGAGCTGCCATTTGACGCGTTTTCCCCACCATATCACAACCATTAACCCACTTTATCACTAAAAGATGGGTGGTCAGTCGCTTTCAGTTTGGTTCAATAACTGAACCATAGCACTTACACCACAATATACTATTTCTTTGTCCCTCGCTCTCGATATCCTTGCGACTATTTCTGGAAGATACGGTGATGCAGAAGAACCAGCTTTAAGACCTTCACGAAATCTCCAAATCAGCGGCCACAATGGCTGCTTCGGCCTCGCCTTCGCCAGGACGCGCTTCCAGATCGCGTAGCGCAACACCGACATCGCCAGTTCTCAACGCTGATCAGTCTGATGTCAACATGTCTGACAGCTCCGACGAAGTGGATGAAGAGATCTTGCGACCAAGGGGCAGATTTGCTGCCGGAATGCAGTCAAAGAGCAATCCAGCTCCCGAATCAGAGTCCGAATCTGACGCCGAGATGAGAGATGATACCCCGAAGCGACCAACGAACCCTGCTGTTACCAAGAGCACCGCGCAAAACGATGACGACGAAGACGAGGACGAGATTGTGGCTACCCGCCCGAGAAAGCTACAACAACGACAACGAAAGCGAACCGCGACACCCGAACCCAAGCCACGAGATGAACCAACCGCTGCCTCACCCGGCCTCTTCGTCTCTCCCGAGAAACGACCAGCCCAAGTGCCCGACTCCCCAGGCCTTTTCGTATCGCCTGCAAAACCCTCAGACCGTCCTGAAGATGGCTTAGCAAGCGACGATGAAGAGTTCCCCAGCATCAGCAACCTCCAGAAGAACCCTCGTTTCCAGGCACTTGTGGAGAAGAAGCGCAAAGAGCGCGAGGCCAGGGAAGCGGGAGAAGAACGAAAGAAGGCCGAACGACGAGCAGCATTGGGAGCTGACGACCGTATGTCTGTGGATGAGGACGACGACAACATATCCGACGACGAGGGCGGGCGAAAGCTTACACAAAAGGCTGCTACAAAAAGGCCCTCACAACGGAAGGCTAGCAAGAAGGCACTGGAGGATATGAACAGGGAAACACAACGCATGGCCAGAGAGCTACAACTTGCACACGAACCGAAAGTCAAGAACAAGATTACCAAGGCTACGCTGTTCGAGAGGTTCAACTTTAGACCTGCTGGTGCCGCTGCTGCCCAGGCGGCGACTACAGAGAAGCCAGCGAAAGAACCTAGTAGGCCTGAGTCACCGGCGACGTCAAGGCCAAGTGATACAGAGAAGGTACCAGAGAAGGAGACACCACCAAGTTCTCCTCCGGTGGGAAACAAGCAGCCCGACAAAACAGTGGAAGAGCTCGCCACATCCACTGGCGACCTCCTTATAGAAGAGAACTCAGACGGAGAACTGCCCACCTTCGAACAAGCTCTCACTCAAAAGAAGAAGCTCGACAAGGGCAAAGGCAAAGCCACCGCCGCCGATTTCGAAGCCGAAGAGAAAGCCAAGATCACTGCTTCCCTTCCCAAAGTGAAACGCAACGTCCGCGTCAAATTCCCGCTCCAACCCTCCTCTGTCCAAGCCAATACCATCTCCCTCGATGACGACGACGATGACCTACAAGTCAAACCCCCCACCCGCAAATCCAAAATCGACGCCATCTTCGACCGCGTCCCCCTCAACCAAGCCCGCGAACCCCGCCCCCTCCAGATGCTCCGCAAACTAGCCCACATCGACGACCCCGAAAAACTCCCCGCCGCTCCCCTGCCCAAAAACAAACAACACCTCTCCAAGCACCAACCACCCGCCATGACGCCCGGCGCGCTCGAGATGACTCTCTTGCAACGCGCCCGCGCGCAAGCCAAGCGCGAGCGCGAAGAGCACTTGGAGATGCTGAGAGCCAAGGGCGTGGTAGTCTTGACTGCCGAGGAGAGGGCGAAGGAGATGCAGGAGGTAGAGGATATTGTTGCCAGGGCGAGGAGGGAGGCGGAGGAGATTATGAAGAGGGAGAGGGAGGATGCGAGGGAGGAGAGGAGGAAGAGGAAGGCGAATGGGGAGGAGGATCCACTTGGGTGGGATGATAGTGAGGATGATGATGAGAGTTATGTGGGGAGTGAGAAGGGGGATGATGACAAAGAAGAGCCGGAGGCTATTGAGCTTTCGGGGAGTGAGGATGAGGAAGAGGAGGGTGAAGGGGGGGATGAGGATGAGGATATGGCTGAGGCTGATCCGGCTGGTGCACTCTTTGATGAGAGCGCTGATGAGTCTGGGGAAGAAAACGCTGAAAGTCAAGACGACGAGGACGAGGATGAGCTGCCTAGCACCAAGACTGTCCGCCGACGACCACGAAAGCAGGTCGTTGTCCTCTCCGATGACGAGGAGGAGGAGGAGGAGGAGCAAGTCGCATCGTCTAAGCAGCGCATCGAAGAAACTCCCCGACCAAAGCAACGCTTCCCCAAGTCACCCACATC
Organism: Neurospora sp. CHS-2018c; assembly: GCA_009806235.1. NCBI lineage: Eukaryota > Fungi > Ascomycota > Sordariomycetes > Sordariales > Sordariaceae > Neurospora > Neurospora sp. CHS-2018c. Next base: position 174,322 of record RAPC01000041.1, on the reverse strand, counting down.
AGCCCTCCACTCTGGCTCTCCCAGCGTTCCCACCTCTGTCCTGCGTTCCGCGCGCAAGAACTTCATCCCCGGTCTCCCCGTCCCCGTCGCCGGCCCCGCCGGTCTCGGCCTCACCCAAATCTTCGCCGGAACCATGGACGACAGCCAACCCGGCTCACCCTCCCAATTCGGCGGTAGTTCCCCCTCTCAACCCCGTCCAACCTTCGACATCGACCTCACCGACATCCCCGACTCCAACTTCTCCCAAACTGCGGGCCAGCAGCAGCCAGAAGAGGATATGATCCTCGACAGCCAACCCTCCCTCACTACTCGCCAGCAGGCCGCCAAAGACAAGGAGGAGACCCAGGCGGCATTAGAAACCCAAGGCGTCCAGCTCGGCTTCTCCCAGTCCGAGTCGCAAATGCACGGCTTCGATAGCTTGCTGAACCAGACGGCGTTCAACATGACGCAAGGGTCGGAGCTGATTGAGCCGACGCAGGATCAGGGGTATAAGGATTATACCCCGTTGAAGCAGAGGTTTGTTGATGCGCCGCTGCCGCCGCATTCGACGGTTGATACTGTGCTGGTTAGCGGCCAGGGCGGGAATAGTAGTGCGCTCACGAATACCTCTACCTCGACGCCTGGTGGTAGCGGAAGTGTTGGTAGTGGGGAGAATAGTCTCAGTCCGTCAGGGAAGAGGCCGTTGGGGAGGTTGAGGAGAAGGGGGGATGTGATTACCGGATCGGCGTTATTCAATGCGTCGACTTTGGATGAGGAGGAAGAGGGAGACGGTGATGAGGAGATGGAAGATGCTCGTGCCGATGACCGGGAGGCTGAGAAGGCCAAATCGGCTTTTGAAAAGATGAAGAGAGCTGCGGAAAGGGAGAAGAGGAGGAAGGAGGCAAAGAAGAAGAGTAAGGCGAGGGGGATGGTGGAGGAGCAGGCTGAGGAGTCTGAGGATGAGTATGCGGGGTTGGGAGGCATAGATGGGGAGGGTAGCAGTGATGAGGAGGATGAGGAGTTGGTGAAGGAGATGATTGATGATGAGACGAAAGCAGGGGAGGGGGATGAGAGGAAGTTGGCTGCTTTTTATGCGTAAGTTGCCCCAATATTCTTGAGGGAGGAGTCAAGCTAACAAAAGGACAGCGACCGTGAACGTGCCTCGGACGAGAAGCAAGTCGAGAAGCTTTTCCATGATATCACCACCGGAATGCTCCGTCGCAAGCGCGCCCGCGGCGAAGGCGGCGATTGGGACGACCTTTCAGATGAGGATGACGGCGGTGAGGCTCGTCGCCGTATGAAGAGGCGGCAGTTCGCTAAGATGCAGCGGGCCCTTCTGGCTGATGAGCGCATCAGCAAGGTCGCCGAGAACCCGAAGACGAAAGCGTTCCTCAAGTCCATCGAGGATCGCGGCAGCGATGATGAGATGGACTTCCTTTTTGGCCCTGCGGACAAGCCATCTTCTGTCATCCCTGAGACACAAGAATCCCAGTCCTCTAGTAAAGACAAGACCATCCCGGCTACCCAACCGCAGGCGACAACATCCACCAACCCCCGCCGCACCAAGACCGGTCGCAAACCAGCTAATCTGGGCGAAATCCGCGAGAGTTTGTCTAACCTCCTAGACGAACCACACACCTCCTCCGTCATCCCCGCCACCGTCCTCGGTTCCGACGACGAAGAAGAGGACAGCATCCCCGCTACCCCAGGCAAGGAGCCCCAACAAAACCCGTCCTCCAAACCATCTTCCACCGCCAACCCCCGTCGCACCGGCTCAGTAGCCATCGTAGACCGCATCTCCCTCAAGCGCAACTCCTCCTCCACCTCCACCTCTTCAACTTCAAACCAATCCAAACTCGCCTTCGCCGCCCCCTCCTCCTCCTTGTCACAATCAGCATTCAAAGTCCCCGCCCTCTTACGGCGCGCAACAACCAACTCATCTGCTCTTTCCGCTTCCGCTTCTTCATCATCTACCACTACAGGTACCCCATCAGTATCAGTCTCTACAACGACCAACCCCTATACCAACAGCAAAGCTGCGGGCGCGAGCGGGTTTGGAGAGGATGTCAAGATCAAGCGGACGGCGGGTAAGATGTCAGGGATTAATTACTTTGCAAGAGAGAACGAGAGGCGGGCCAAGGTGGCGGAGGCGGAGAAGAGGAGGGAGGCGAGGAAGTGGAGGGGGGTGGAGGGGAGGGGGGAGAGTGTTAGGGGGGTTTTTGGGAAGGGGGAGTTTGAGTAGTTTCTTGGGCAAAGGAAAAGGTTGTCATTGATGGAGTATACGTATATACCCATGTTGAAATAAGGGGTTTCTTATACCACATGAAGAACGGTTTCAGGGATTGATGAATATTGGGCGTATTGACGCTTCATGGTTATAGTTAGGTATGGTTACGGTTTCTTAGCTCGGAGAGTAGCTGTTGGGAATACCAAAAGTGTTATGGCTACGACGGAAAGCAAATATTTTGACCACTCAAGTGTTGTATTTGCATCTATAACATGTCTATACTTTTCCTCTATATTTTCATCTGAGAAGTTCATCACTTCCCAGGGTTGACTCAAATCACAAAGCCACTCCAGACCCAAACTCCCCTTTTGTTTGATCACTTTTATGTCCCCAGACTTTTGACTCTTTTCACTCACAAACCCGCCTCCGGCAGTCCTCAGCCGTGACACATCTACTGCCACTCAACGCTCCAAGTCTTCTCCCCGCTCCTAAACGGCACAATCTCCACCTTATCCGTCTTCAAACTCTCCTCCACCACCGCCCCATCCCTCTTGACCAAAATCTTCTTCTCCGCCGGTTGGACCTCATAAAACGTGCGACCAAACTCGCTAAAGAACCCAGCCAGCACCTCCTCCGTCACTTCTTCCTCCTTAATATCCCCCCTCGCAATCCCCTCCTCCAGCGCAGTCAACACATACCCCAACGCATACGGCTGCGTAAACACCCCAGCCGCCGTGTTTCCCTTGCCCTTCTTGCTCGAGATATCATGCGGCGCCGAATCCGTTCCCAAGAAAAACTTGCCCTCGCTCGTCACCAGCGCTTGCAAAAGCGCGCGCCGGTCCTCGGGCGACTTGGCCGAAGGCTTGCAGTAGTGGTGCACGTTGGCGGACCAGTCGTCTACGAGCAGCGAAAGGTGGTGGGCGGTGATGGTGGCGACGACGTTGGGGCCGCAGGCTCGCACGGCGGCGACGGCGTCCGCGCTGGTGCAGTGCTCGAGGACGATCTTGAGGTTGGGGTATTTGGCGTGCAGAGAGGTGAGGGTGGGCAGGAACTTGGACTCGGCGTTCATGACGGTGACGTTGTCGGCGGGGGAGGAGGGCATCTCGCCGTGCAGGTTGAGGACGAGACCTTCGGCTTCCATGGTTTGGAGGACGGCGTGGAAGGGGTCGAAGGAGAGGACGCCCCATTGGGAGTTGGTGGTGGCGCCGCGGGGGTAGGCCTTGGATGAGACGTGAGTGAGTTGAGTGAGGGTGAGGAAGGGGGAAGGGATGGAGGGAAAAGCAAGTACCTTGACACCGGCAATACCGGCCTTCTTGGCCTTGCGGATCTCATCGGGGGTGATGCTCTCGTGGAGGTAGAGAGACATGAGGTAGTTAACCTCGGGGTCGTAAGCCTGGAGGGCCTTCTTGTACTCGAGAGCCTCATCGACGGTGACGACGGGGCGAGGAGCCAAGTTGGGCATGACGAAGACGGTGTCGATGCCGGCCTTGCGGATGGTCGGGGTGACCAGCTCGGCGATGGAGCCGGGGGCGTTGCGCAGGTGGACGTGCATGTCCGCCGCGGCGGGGAGGAGGTAGGAGTCCTTGAGGGCCATTGTGTCTGGAGTCTGGAGTCTGGTGGTGGTGTTGGAGGAGGGGAGTGGTCTCTGTGGTTTGTGTGAGTGAGAGAATGTCAAGTGAAGATATTCACACTGATATAAAAACAGTCACTGACCTACAACACCAAGTGGATTGTATCGAGTAATGATCGAGTAATCGGGGTGGAACTCGAAAGTCAAGTCAGAGACATGCCATTCCCGTCGACGTCTCGGGACAGTGGGGCATTTCGTGATGGAGTCCCCGGGGCCGATCGACGGAGGTGCAAGTGGAAATGTCTTGGCACGGACATGGGGATGGAGCTTGATGCCAAGACTGGGGAAGGTTTCCTTGAAGATCGGGGTTAGGGTTGGTGATTGTTGATCTGAGACCTGCATCCGGCATCTCTTTTCCGCACAAGTGCAACTTGAACCGTCAACGACTTTACACGACATGATGTTCAACATTCAGCAATGTCTCTTTTTTGCATGTTTCACAGACTCAGGCGTGACCTGAACCATCGTGCTGGCACCCCATGCCCCACTGACAGCGCATCTCCTTCAGGTACAAAACCCGGCAATCTGGCACTCTGGATCTGGAAGGAGTTCGAAAGCGATTAATAATGTACTTCGCTTTTAATCCCCGTTGCTCCCGCTTACTACCAATCAGACAACGCATTCGGACTCGCGTTCCTTGGTGACGTTGGACTTTTCAGGTAATGGAAATCTTGACTTCACCGTTACTTCATCTTCAAAAGAAACAGATGATGGGATGAACTTCTGTTCCTAAGACTTTGTGATATCTGTTTCTTCCTCCTTCTCTTTGATCAATGTCCTCAAAGAGGTGATCTTATCATCGTAATACTTCTCTGATAAGCGTTGGCACGACAACTACAACCCAACATCAGGAGAACAAAGGTCACCGCCATGGCCTTCGAAACAGACGACCGCCATCGTCACAACGGCGTCATCGATGAAAACGATGTTAGTTCGTCACCAACTCTCACAGCCTCAGCAGCGGAAACCACCCCTCTTCTCAACTCCGAGACGGCCAGCTCTTACACCATCGGCAATGAACCACCACCATCACCACCTCAAGATGAGAAGCCCATTGGATTTGCCCGGGGTCTTTCCATTGCCCTGAGCATGTGGGCTCTCATCTTCCTTCAGGGTAAGTCTCTTAACATGTCTATACCACGAGACAGGCACTAACACCACCAAAGCAAGCAACATGTCCGGCATCTCTACCATCCAATCCACCATCGCAACCGACCTCGACGCCTATGACCAAGCCATGTGGTTCACCGGCGTCTACCTCATCACCTCTTCCTCCGTGGCTCCCCTCATCGGCCGGTTATCGACGATCTTCTCCCCCGGCCTCATGATCTTGGTCTCCTCCTTCTTCTTCTCCATCGGCGCCCTCGTCACCTCCCAAGCCCACACCCTCTCCATCTTCATGTTTGGCCGTGTTCTTGTGGGGATTGGTGGCGGTGGTATTATGACGCTCGCCCTAATCCTCGTCATCCAACTCACCAGCAAGCGCCGCCGCGGCGTCTGGATTGGTCTAACTAACGCTGGATTTACTATTGGAATGTCCACTGGTGCCGTCGGTACGTGTGTCCCTGTGTTGACCGCCCTGTATGGGCATTATGCTGATGTTGAAACAGTCTTCGGCGCTTTGTTACCCGTCATCGGCTGGCGCGCTCTGTTCTGGGCACAAGCGCCCCTCGGTCTCCTCGGCGGTCTAGGTGTCTACGCCAGCATCCCCTCCTTCGTCATGTCGACCGGCCAACCCTTGTCCCCGGGAGACGCAGAGAAGACCAACCTCCAAAAACTGAAAGGGATCGATTACGCCGGCGCCATCACCCTCACCACCACCATCGTCCTCCTGCTTTACTCCCTCTCCGGCCGCACGGGAATCCACTACGTCCCGCTCCTCTCGTCCCTGCTCACTTTTGGTCTATTCCTCCTCATCGAATCCCGCTACGCCACCGACCCCATCATCCCGCTCCGCATCCTCCGCTCGCGCGGCATCTTGCTCTCCTGCCTCTCGCAGCTGGGCTTCATGTCCGCGCGCTGGACCGTGCTCTTCTACGCGCCCATCTTTGCTCTCGCCGTGCGGGGCGCCAGCCCAGCCCTGGCGGGATCGATCCTGATCCCTACGAATTTGGGTTTCGGCACGGGAGGATTGCTGGTGGGCTGGCTGCACATGACGCACGCAGATGATCATACGAGTAAAGGGTACTGGTTTCCGAGTCTGGCGTCCATGACATTTTTCGGTCTGGCGATCCTGGGGATGGGGTGGGTGAGTAACGCAGCGACGCAGATGAGTTGGTACGTAGCTGTTATTTTCGTCAACGGACTGGCGACGGGCGCGGCGGTGAATTATACCATGGCGCATTTGCTGCATTTGAGTCATGTCAGGGAGCACTTTATTGTTACGGGCCTGTTGGCTACCTTCCGTGGGTTCGCGGGCTCTTTTGGTACAGCCATTGGTGGAGGGATCTTTGGGAGGGAGTTGAGGGCTTCGTTGTATAGAGGGTTTGAGAGTATAGGCGAGGGGATGTTGCCGAGAGAGAGGGTAGAGAAGTTGGTTACGGTTTTGGTGGGTAGTCCGGCGAGAGTGCATGAGTCGGGCTTTTTGACAGTGGCCGAGAGGGTGGTGGCTGTTAGGGGATACGAGAATGCGTTGAGAACGCTTTATCAGAGCGCGGCGGTGTTGTGCGTGGTTGTGTTGCTGGTGCAGGCGGGGACGGGTTGGACGGCAGGAGGAGTGAGTCCGGAGGAGGAGAGGGAGATTGAGGAGGCGATTGCTGAACATGATGGGAGGATGGAGGCTTGAACTGATACCTTACTGCCGGAACTGGCAGCGAGCACCTGGTCTCTAAGTACTGTCCGTCTTGCTTTTGGATTTTTAAGAAGATTTGGATAGAAAGGGCAGCAACCCAAAAGCTGTAAGCATATACAACTAGAGCATAGAAGTCATCACTTTTGACATTGTATGATCACTTCCAACAACTAGACTTTTCAACGATGTCCACAGATCAAGCCGCTTCAACCCTGCACTAGTTCTAAGCATTACATGAATAGGCGTGAAAGTCTTTCAATATGTAATACGTTGCAGTCATTTTTATATACTGCTTGTCACAGATACTATAGCGCAATGTTATAAACAACCAAAACCACACCCGCTAAAGCTTCTTCGTGAGAGCTTCTTAGGACAAAGATCAAACCAAACGCCTTGTCTCTTCCTTCCACGTGGTCTATTAAACCTGAAGCATCTAGAACTCCACCAGTTACACTTCAAGGGTATCGTTTATTGCGCTTGTATTAGTCGCTTACGAGTTGATTGTATACACACTTTCCCACTCATAGATACTATATGCAGAAGTAGCCTCCGATAACGCCGCTGAACAAGAAAAACAGATGACCAAGTTTACGGGCTCAAGCCGTACGTTCAGGAAACTGGCGGCTGTGGTACCTCCGGCGGTACCCCCGTGACGCCAGAATCATTACTCACACTCATCTCCCCCAAACCACTACTTTCAGCAGCCTCATTCGCAGCCGCCTCCTCCGCCACAGCCTGGGCAGCTTGTGCCTGTTGCTCAGCATCCAACTTCTGCAGTTCCTTCTGCCTCTCCTTCTCAGCCATATCAATGATATCATCGTCATCGCTCCAAAACTCATCATCATCCGGCAACTCTGGCATCGCCATCCTCTTCCAGAATCGTAGCTCCTGCCTCATGGCTTTGGCGTCCACCGTGCGCTCCCAGCGCTTTTCATCCTTGTCATACTCGGCGCGGAACTTGCGCACAAGCTCGTTGGCCTTGCCGGCGTGCGCCTGCATTTCCCAAATCTGCTCGCGGAGTCGACTATTCTCGGCGCGCGCCTCGGCTAGTTGGGCGCGGTATGAGTGGTGCCAGGCTGCCACGTCTTGGACATGTTTAGCCTTGTACTCGTGGAACTTCTTGAGCATGGTGTACATGACTTGTGAGTACTGTGAGAGGAGAGCAGCGTTGGCGTCTCGGGAGAACTTGGCCTTTTCAAGGGCCTCGGTGAGAATGGACACTAGTTGGTCTATGTTTTCATCTTGATCTGAAATTCCACAAACAAGTTAGCAAGCTTGAAGCTATGATCATATAAGTCAAAAGACGTGGAACATACTCTTGAGTTCTTCCCCTGCGGCATTGAGCAGGTCGTCATTGGTGAGAGACTGTGACCTTGCCCGTCCACGCACTTTACCAACGCCTGAGACCACCTCCTCTAGTGCACGTTGGTTCTGCGCGAGTTGTCGGCTCAACTCCTCAACCAGGCCGTAGATGTAATTTAGCTCGGCTTGGTGCCCTGCCGGTGTGGGGAGGCCAACCATGGCGGCGGGCATATTACCAGCATGCATGCCGTTCATGTCCTCTTCTTCTTCGTCTGTTGCTTCTGATCTGTCTCTGGGCTTTGACTTGGATCTTTTTCCGACTGGAAGCGATTTGGCTCTTTTTCGGCCTCTCGATGATATTGGAAGTTCGCGCGGAGTACGGAGAGGCGACCTGGGTACAGGAGGTCGGGTTACAGACTTTGGTTCCGTTACGTCCTCGACAAACTCAGCATAAGCACTGGCAGCTTCCAAGGTCTGAGCAACGTTATCGCCACTGATCTCTCGAACTAACTCAAGGCGAGGTCTTTCAGACGCACGAGGTGTGCGTGGAGAACGGCGTGCACTTGAAGAACGAGGTGTGCCCGGAGATCGAACTACGCTTGCGGAACGGGGCCTCGGCGAAGGGGGAGGTGTTGGCGAAGGATCTGAACTCGACAAAGGATCCGAAGTCGCAGCAGAATCAGGTTTCTAGTCCTTAGATGCACTTGTTCGCGTTTGTCCACGGATCCATTCAAGACTTGGCGGCTCCAGAATCTGTGTACGTTGACGGGATGGTGTGCTGGAAGAACGGGCGCGGTCAGGGTCGTGATTCTCCTTCTGTGAGCCTTCTCGCGGCCGGCGTTGAGGCTCTGGCGTCAAGGCAGAGTCGCGGATAAACGGAGAGCTTGTGTTCGGTGAAGTGTCCAGAGGAACCCCGCTTGCCAACTGGGCTGTTTTCCCTGTCGTGGTTTCCAGTAACTGTCCTGAATCTGGGGGTGCGCCTGTGTCTTTGGCCGGACCTTCGTTGCCCTTGTCTGAGCCCGATCGGGGGCGACTCGTAGAGCGTCCCAGCACTATTGTGACGGTAGAGTTATTGATGCCGCGAAGTATGTAGACGTAACGATGAGTCCGTGTCTGGCGTCGTGATCGGGATGAAGGATAGGAGCAGCTTTGTTCGATGGACAATTGCGTTTATGCGGTGGTGATGTTGATAGCTAGCGCGTGTTGGTACTGAACTCAGCTACTCGAGCTATTGTTTGTTAATCAAGACGTATGCTGGCCGTGGAAAAGTAGTGCGCGGGAATGGGAGATGGTTGAGAAGAAGAAGTAGAAGATGTTTGTTTCTGGGAGGTTTTGTCTTGTTGACATTGGATGTTGATTGTCGAGGGGCACTTTCCACTTGCTGTTGCATTGCAGGAGCTGACCTCATGCCTGCCGGTGGGAACTCGCCCCCACCTACCCTGGGATTGCAGGTGCCAAAGTCAGTGAAGGACTGCTGAAGCCAGAGACAGTTACAGTGGGTTAAGCCCCTACCAAGTACACAGTGATGGAAGGCAGCCAGGGGTCCGTGCACGCCCTTCCCGTCACTTCAACACCAATCGCCGACTTCAGGGCAACTCGGCTTCTCGTCTTCGTTCCTGCTTGCTCCCTCTCCTTCACACTTCCAAAAAGGTCCCGTCAAACATAATTTGTTTGGTGAAACAGCCATTCAACACGCACTTAATCATCATATTCCATTGGAAGTGGCCTTTTGGGCAGGCCCATATCAATCAACACTATCATTATTTGGGATCACGAGCAGCAGAGAGAACTCAGAAGACTGACCCTCCATTCACTTTCCCAGGTTTTGGTCTCAGTTGATTGGCCGCTGTCTGTCAACTTTCGACGGACTTCAAGCTTTCATTCCCCTCTCAACAACGGAAGAGAATCATACTTTAAGGTCGACCAATTGTCGACACATTTCAATACCGACCGACTTAGAGAGCGCCTACGACTGCATATTCAGAGGAGGCAGCGAGATATTCGAGACCAACCGTCCAATCCTTGCCCGGGACGGCAAAGGCTCATTCACATATCATAAACAAACGGCAAGATGACCACGCCAACACCCATGAAGCATACTCTTTCCCAGCAGGGGAGCAGCAGGACGCCCTCACAGACACAGCATGGAGCAGCAGCCACCCCTCCTGTGTCAACTCCATTTTCCATGGCTCATGCTGCCTTATCCCCTCACGGTTCCCGTCTCTCGCCGCAGGCAGTTAAGAAGTCCCCGGCCATTTCGGCTGCTGCCCTGCTAAATCATCCCACCAGCACCAGCGCTGTCAGCTTTGATAGTCCCTCTGCTGCCGCTGCATTTAGCAACTTGCAGCTGTCTGACCTGGATTTTAAGAGCCTGGGTGGTCTAGCTGGCCTTCAAGTTGGGAGGAATACCGAGGACGAAAAGGCAAAACGACTAGATGAAGTCATCTCCATCCTCAGCCAAAACCGCGGTTACGTCAGTGAGGCCGGCCTTGAGAGACTGGCTCAAAAGCTAGAACTGGACTGCATGTGGGATGAGCATATCGCCGGAGAGTCGAAGCGAACCCTTATCATAGCTGGTTCAGCCCTCGAGCTTCTCATAGGCTTCACAGACAACATCGTCCAGTCACTTGCTCTGGCTTTCCCCGAGTCTTCGGACAGTGTCAACAAGCACGCCGAAGATGCAGGAAAGATCCTTCTGGAGAACCTCAAGCTGCAGCTCGGCCAAAGTCCACTGACCAAGCAGCTCGACAAGTTTTCTGTGAACTTTGAGCGTCTGGCCATCTTGGATAAGCTGAGCATTGCCTCGGTACTTAACCTGTACGAGGCTATTGCCGGAGTCTTCGACAGCCTGAGCCGATTGCATCAGTGGGAGCTACAAAAGGTTCGCGAGGATTCGTCCCTTGCTGGACGGAGTGATGAGTATCTTCGCAACATCGTCCTCTGCACACGCAGCGGAACTCCTGCTATGAACGCCAGGGGCAAAACAGGCATGAGAATTGACTACTGGAAGGACAAGCATCTCCAGCCCCCAGCAAACCCACAGATGGCCGCCTATGTTGAGAAGCACGAAAAGATCTGGGGAATCCTTGTCGGATGTGCCCCCATCGACATGAATCTCGATGTGAACGTCCATCCGGTTCGAGTTTCTCAACATTGGATCTCGGAGAATGTTGAGAGGCCTCATATTCCTGGAGATCTACAACCGGGTCCTATGGTTCAATGGCTGGAGCCCGAAGATACACTCGTTCCACCAGATCCTGAAAAGGCCGGGGATTCTCTCCTGGGCCCGCGTCTGCCCTCGGTCACTTTCAGCGCCACTTTCGATCCTCCTATTCATATCTCTTTTGGCTTATGGGAACAGCTTCGGAGTATGGGCATTGGTATACCAGCCATGGATGTGTCAAAGTCCTTTGACACCCTCGTGTTTCCCATAGCACCCGGTGGGTACTACGACCCGACCGAACCACGAGAAATTCATTACACCAAGGACATCAAGTACCAGTTACCAGGTTCGCCAGCTTGGTTATCGAGAAAGCACGCCAACTCACTCTACATCTACAAACCAGTATACGGCAAGACCTTAACCGAGGCCTCCTTCTCACACCCGCAGCACCTCATCGCCATGCTGCCCTACCTCAGGCAATACGCCTTCCTCTCCACCCTACTAGAAAACAGCTTCAAAGAGGACAACGGCCCCCAGCGGACTCCTCCCAAGACCGTCGACCACCCAGACACCCTCTCCAAAAAGACCACCACCAACCGCGACGAATTCGACCGCTTCATGAGCCTCTCCCCCGCCACCATGAAATCTCCTAGTGACGACTCCCCAATACCAATGGACATCTCCACCTCCATGTCCATTGACCCCATCTCCCAACCCAACCACAGCCATAACCTCAGCGGCACCGTACCCATGTCCATCGACGGCGCCTCCCAACAGCTCCTCCCCTCCCAAGCCGCCCACTCCCAACCCACCTCCCACTTCAACACCCAAGTCCCGCCCACCGGCGGCCCCAACAGCCACACCCTCACCTCTGGACCTGCGGGTGACCAAGAAGCAATCAAAATCGACATCAACCTTACCATGGTCCATGCTCCCCGGTTGCAAATTGCGTTCCCCTTCCGCGCCTCCGAAACCGCCATCATCGTGCTCGAAATCCGCGAAAACGGCCAGGTACACGTGGAATCGCAGAATGTGCTGGACGAGCGGAACTGCGTGGCGCCGAATGGAAGGGAGAGGCGGGTGGAGGACTTGGGCAAGATGTTGGAGACGGTGGAGGATATCGGGAAGTGGGTGGAGTTTGTTAGGACTAGGTGGGCTTAGAGTGCCCGAGGGGCTCAGGGGGTGAGGAGATGGAGATGGAAATGGGGATGGAGATGGAGATGAAGAATGGAGAGGCAGAGGAAGAGGAAAGCGGAGGAGGAGGGAAGGGGGGGAGGGAGGGAGGTGTAAGAAGCGGTCCAGGCTCTGAGAGAGCAGGATTCCGATCCTCATACTGATCCTAATCCTGTGGGGAGGTACGGGAGTGATTGTTGTCGCTTTTGTCGCCTAGGCGTAGAATGAGCCATAAATGATTTACACCTTGCGTGTTGTTGCTCGCACTTCTGGGCGTATGCAGTCGTTGCTGATGCCAACCCAACCCCGTGGGGGGACGATGATGATAAGAAAACAGGTGATGATGGCGGAAATGGGAGAGTCAGGGCTAGTATAATGGTGATGGGGGTAGGTAGAAGGGGTTGAAGGTCTGCTATGTCATGTTTTTGGTTGACGTTGCTGGTTCCCAACACCTATCATATGGCGAGGTTTAAGCATTTATATCGAGTCTGTTGGCTATGTTTAAGTTAAACCGAGGGACTTCTATCAGGCTAGGAAGTACTGATTTTAAGTTCTTTCCAAGTGGCCAACTACAATGAAAAGGGACTATTGTTATTGATTTGCTCGACTTACATCTTCCGCTCCGTATACACAAATGTCAAAGTCATAGGAGCCCATACCTGGAGACTACGAGCGTCACTCGAATTATCATGGAGCGTGCTCATATCACATTAGAGTGATTACACCTTAGTGGATATAGACATTCATGCCCATGTTTGATTATGTTCGATCATAGACTTGGTCTTGGGAGCTCAACTTTAATTCAATGCCCGGATAGTCACTCTTGTTTGGTTTGAAGTAGAGGTGGGCCCCATATACTTGGGCAGAAGCCTCATGGACAAGGTAGACTCTCACTTATCAAGTTAGCAAGGCTTCCTCGCTTTGCAAACTCGAAGAGACTTGTTTGATTGTTCTGGCGGTCCAATATCAGATAGCCTCTGAGGGCAGTGATCGCCCGACTCGAAAGACTGATGATGGAAATCAGATGACCGAACAATCGTAGCCGCAGTTATTCTGAGCATAACTCAGGGAAGATATCATCGGACCCTGATTCATGGGCGATACCCTTAGCCGCGCGAGCTTGTATCATGTTAGGTCATATCTGTTGGTTGGTAGACAGAGTTGGTTGGCGGCGTCTCCGGCGCGTACAACGATGGTTGGTTCTTATTTCTAAGATCGAAGTGAATAATTTCCTTCTTCTCACTGTAAAATCTGTCAGTCCGCTTGAACCGTACCTGGTCTCACCGGGGCCGGCTTTTCGCCATTGGCAGCATGTTGTTGTCGTTCATCCAGCTGGCCATGCGGCCATGGCCTCTTTTTTTTTGCAGTAGCTGAAACGAAGGAATGACCTTAGCTTGCAGTCTCTTTTTGTACCAATCGCGCCTGTTTCATCCTGAATTCTTGGTTGGCCAATCCAGAATCTTACTCTGTTCCAATGATACGTTTCGTTAACGTGGAAACATCAAACGAAACGAGACGCGAATTGGAGGCTGGGACCATGTTGCGATTAAACTTTGCGGGGATGTGAGGCTCTGTTGGCTGGCTGGGAGGTGAGTTGTCGCCGGCAGGTGCCACGCAGACCGCGGTGTAACGCTGGTGGTCCGTGATCCGAACCATGATCCATCTCTGATTGGCTGTCTTATGAAGGATTACGTATGTACCTCGTCAACTACCGTACCATGGTCCGTTCCTCATGCCCGCTGCCCTGCGTCAAGCCCATAGGGCGAGTGGCTTGGTCCTTCAGATTCCGAGTCCCTGAAATTCCAGGAATGAGGAGAAACGTCTCAAGGGACCAACGGACTGACCCAAAGGAGAAACAAAGGGGAAATGGCACATGCTTTATGGAATGTGGATCTTGTATGGAGTTCGTTGTTGACAGCGCGCGTCATCGACAAGTGGAAGATCAGAAATACCCGCGTCCCTAGAAGTGAGGGGAAATACAGACAAGCGAGATGGGTATTCAAGAAGAATCTAAGCCTCAGTTTCGATCGACAGTGAAATGCAGGTCATGGGAGGGTTCCCAGTGTGTATTGTGGAAGTTGAATTGAAAAGTTGCCGCATTCCCAATGGCCTGAAGTTGAGACAGAGTGCCGGAATATTGCTGCCGCTGGAGGATCTACAGAGAATTGAATAGGATTGAATAAAGGCATAGAACAAAGTGACTGATATCATCTTGGTGGACGCTGGCCTGGGCAGCCAGAGACATCGGGATACAAACTCCGTACATTGAAAAGCTTTGATGTGGTTTGGAACTTTGGATCTCTCCTTCGTAAAGTTGACAATGCCAAATGCCAGGTGTGGATTCAAACGGCTTCTCCATCTTACTCCCCATTGGCGGATGGGCCAAAAGGTCCTAGCAAGCCGCCCGAACAGTTCGTCTGATTAGTCCGGGCCAGATGATCAGGGTCCCCCCCCGTCGGGAGGAAAGGAAGATCTGGCAGCTGCCGCCTGTCCATCACCGAGATCTCATCTTGTGGAAACTGGAAAGAGCGAAAGAACCAACGGACGTGGAGTGGACGACCAGACCCAGGCGACCTATTGACTGATTTTGTGTCGACCTCGTGACGTTTCGTTGGTGTTTTTCTGCCCTCCTTTTCACGATTTTGCTACCGGCACAGCTGGCCGGAGCGGTGAAGTTCCGCAGTTCGTCCCACAAGGTTGAAGATCCACAAAAGAGATCTGTCTCTGTCTGATGTAGCAAGGGTTTGAGGCGTGAATGCACCCATTGTATTGTCAATGGAAAGCAACATGTAGGCTCTTTTTGGAATAATGAATGGATGCACACATCCGAAACAGTTTCCTTCTGTCAATGAAATCTGATTCCGATGTTGGAAAGGGAGCAAGCACAATGGACGTGCATCACGATGGTCAAAATAAGTGGATCTTGGGGTCACAGTGCAATGAGCTAAGGCAGGCACGCTGGCAGGCCAGGGCAGTGGTACCCTTGCCACTTTCCCACTGGCGCGCACCTGCGTAAAGTGGACGAACGCGCCTGCACAACGCGTACAAATTGGCACGAGCAATTGGCAGCACGTCGCAGTGCCCCAGCGTTAGTAAACAATCCGGCCAGGGTTGCAGGTGAATCTTATTAAGTTCCCTGTCACTTGCACTTTCTTGTGCGCCCATTCACTGCCCGTACAACCTTCATACGATACAACCTCCATTCGACCTTGACAACCTCCATATCCAACCCTTGGCTTTCAGTCTCGGATTTCGATCCATTCCCATTCCATCCCTTACAGCGTTCTGGTATTCCTCAGCGAATTCTGGACGGCGATCACTTGTCCATTGTCGTCGATTTAGCATTTAAACTCCCTTCATTGTTTGCGTCAGCGCCCGCGCGCCCCACCCCTAGCGATCCCAACCCTCCCCGCCGCCCATACCAGATACCGAATTACATACAGTACGGCCTGATACCGCGCGGAACCCGTCTCTCACCATATCAACACTCCGAAATATTGGAGTGAGGAAATCACCAAAACTCACCGACGAACCGAGGCTGCCTCGTCAAGTGCGCGCGCGCAGCACCTGCGCAGTTGCCCGGCCTCTTGGCCGCAAGAGTGCAACTTCCCAAAGTTGGCGACATGCACATTACAAGTCGCTAGGTGCAGGAAGGAGCTTAGACTGGAACTACCCCAACAGAAAGAGAAGATCAGGACTTGGAGCAACATTGGAGGAAGGAGCGAAAGACGTCGGGAGCACTTTCTTCCTCGAAGATGCCAGACTTAGTCTGGGAATGAACTGGTCTCGCCTCTCAACATCTGACGTGTTCTTGTGACAATTCCCGTCGGCCGGACTCGACTCGGCTCGCTCAGGTTCTCTCTCGGTTTTACTGGTTTCTCTCAACTTCTCGATTTATGCTACTACCCGACCATTCAACGGCTCTTTTACGTCGCGACATCACGCCGCCTTTTCATTAGGTTATCGGAGTCTGGGATTCCAAGTTGACCACTCAGTCTTCCCTTTTACGACTGTCCCTCAAACGGGCTCCTATCACCTCCCACAACACAACAACAAAGACAGACATTGACTGCTGTCCAAGATATGTCATATCCGAATGGGAGTGGGGGTACGCTTACCCTACCCTCGCCGACACACATCCATTCCGTTCGATCTTTACGAAGATCCATTGCAAGATCACCCTCCAGAGCTCGCCAAGCTTCGACTACGCCAGCCGGCTCACCACAGTCCCTCTCCTCACTCGCTGTTTCACTCTCGCAACGACCTTTGGGTGAAGGTTCTACTCCGCTCAAGCCTAGCGAGCGCCTCTCGGCCCGTTCATTGAGACCATCTAGACCGGTCAACAGGCCGTTATCCAGGTCACGAATGTCCCAAAAGAGTCCCCTCAGAAGGTGCTTTGGTTCCCACAGGGACTCGGGCAACCCCATCCCACCATCCGTCTCGGCTCCTGAAGCCCGTCCCCGCTGCGGAAGCCATTCATCGCGCAGCCCTAGCCCGATAGCAAGCCCCGTGGCAAGCCCGGTCCACCATACGGAGGTGACACTTATCATGGATCACGCTACTCTGGGAAGCCCAGTCCTCAAGCGGCGCAGTCTGGGTCTCGGGGCTAACCTCCTCGATGACTCTCCAGCGACATCGCACCCGTTCGACACCGATGACGATGCGCCCAAAGGATACGAACTGCGGTCGTCCACTCGCCGTACCACCCCGCCTCAGGATTCCGTGGCCTCGCCTGACATTTCGAGCCTACCCAAACGAACGACCTCTCTCCGCAAGAGTACTTTACAGCAACGCCATGATGATCAACGCATCTCTTTGGGTCGGCGTGTTGGAGAGAAACAGCTGAACCAGGCACCAAAAGTTGTTGCTTCTGCTACTAGCACAACCCGGACCAGGCCAAGGCTGTCCCTCGATCAGTATCTCCCGCCTGATGACCGCGGCAGCCCCTTTACTCAGGCCCCTTTGCCCAGCGCCTCGGTTCATCCGTTTCCTAGGCCGCCAGCCCAGCGTCACCCCTTGTCTCGGACTATCACACAGTCTTCGTCCGGTTCTAGCCTCCCCGATGAGTCGCCCACGCATCCTCCTGTGAGCTTAGGCGAAAAGCCCAGGGTACCTCTGAACTTCTCAAAGTCACTGCCTTTGGGAGCTCGCCCCCTAGGTGCAAAGATCCCACCGCCCGTGGCTACACCAAAATACAAGCGAGCCAAGCCATTTCAGGCTGCCTTCATGTCAACAGGACTGGTGTCCAAGATGAACCGAAACCCTGAGGCTGGCCCGCCTAAGCGTCCTGGAGATAATTCCGGGATTATGCCCGACACTCCTTGCAAGAAGCAGCCTTACGACTCTTCAACGTTTCCCCCAAAACCGCTGGGAAGTGCCAGGCGCCAGTCCAGATTGTCTTTTGGCACTGCAACTACCCCTCTTCCTGATGCTTCGAGCACGCCGCGCGGCAGCCCATTCGCTCCCCAGGACCGATCCGCAAGTCTGTTCTTCAAGCAAATTCGTGGAAATAACCTTCGAAGAGCAAGTCTGTTGAGTTTTGAGGGCGAGGATGCAGGAGATTCACCTGAGTCCGATGATTTCCCCCCGCCAACACCGACTAAGAGTCTTTTCAAGTCACAGTCAACGCCAGCACACCCGCAACAGGCACAGATGACCCCCACTGCCACACGGTTTACGCATTCTGCATCTGCTTTCGGCATTGGTAAGGAGCACAGCACACCGAGCTCAAGCTTCGGATTTACAAGTCCACTGGGTCCTCACAGCAACGGGCAGACAGATCGTCCCACCACGGCCGACGGTGAACCCCTTCCGGCCGGCATCAAAGAGTCACCGCGGATGAGCCAGTCTCTTCCCTCCTTTACGATGCGCCGCGGACGTGGCAACTCCTTCACCACCCCTGCCCCCGTCAAGACCAATCCCACCATAGTGGAAGCCTCAGAACGGCATACACCTGATTCAGCCAGCCCTTTGAATCCACGGAATCCTAAGACACCTTCGGAAACTATGGGCCCGCCCGACGGAAGTTATCTGTCCATCTCAAATGCTCGCAAAGGCAATATCAAGTTTGCTCGGTCGCCGTCGACACCTACAACACTCGTCGGCCCAGGACTTCCGTCAGCAACACCAGAAGGGCAGCCACTTGCCAAAGGGCAGAACCGTCGACTCAGCTCTACGCCCCAAAACTTGAATGCCCCCAGCAATGTCGATGAAGCACTGTATAGTCGCTTCGACAAGGCTGAGGTGATTGGGGGTGGTGCCTTTTCCCAAGTGTATCGTGTTGTCCAACGCTCCACAATGGCTTCATTTTCTTCCTCGTTTGCATCAACTCCTGGCAGACATACGCCCGAGGTAGAGAAGGTCTATGCCGTCAAGAAGATCGCTTTCTCTGGCCATAGTGAGAAGCAACGCGAAAGCAAGATGCGCGAGGTCAACGTTTTGAAGGCCCTGAGTACTTCTGACAAGATCGTGCACTATGTCGATAGCTGGGAACAAAATGGGTGTCTGTACATACAGACTGAGTATTGCACCGAAGGCAGTCTTGACGCATTCCTCAGAGAGGTTGGGCAGAACGGCAGGATGGATGATTTCCGCATCTGGAAGACATTGCTTGAACTAAGCCAGGTAGGCTGAATTGCTTCCGAATATCTAACAATGGCATGCTAACTGATTGATTGCAGGGACTTTCCGCTATTCACGGCGCTGGCTTCATTCACCTGGATCTGAAACCAGCCAACATCTTCATCGGGTTCGACGGCTATCTCAAGATCGGCGACTTTGGATTCGCAGTCCCATGGCCGGCTCCCAAAGGGGTCGAGGGTGAAGGTGACCGAGAGTACATTGGGCCTGAGATCTTGTTGGGACAATACGACAAGCCAGCCGATATCTTTGCTCTCGGACTTATCATCTTGGAGATTGCTTGCAATGTCTATCTTCCCGACAACGGTCCCACATGGCAGGCCCTTCGAAATGGCGATTTGACGGTTGTGCCTAGTCTTACCTCGAGTGATGCTAGCGGTATTGTCCGGGATGCACAGACTGTTACCGAGGATGACGATCTCTCCGCCAGTCAGGAACGTCGCAGGTTTTCTTTCAGCTCAGTCACATATGACCCGAGCAACTTGTTTGGTGCGCAAAAGAGAAGCGAGCTCCAGGAACCCCCAAGGTTCATGATGGATGCCAATGATCCGCATTCGCTAGACAGCGTTGTCCGGTGGATGATCCAGCCTGAGCCTGCGAATCGACCTACGGCCGAGGATCTACTGAAGATAGAGTCCGTTGACTGGGTTGCCTGCCGCAGGACCGCCGGAGCAACGGTGTACGAAGGCAACTGGGGCTTGGAGACCGCTTCGACCACGGAACAGTTCGACACGACGATGACTGACGTTTGAGCAAGCATCTTGGAGCATTCATCACCTTGCATCCCGAGTCGATATCGTCTTGCCGGAGAGGGGTCAGTTGTCTCGCACCGCCCCTTCACCAGAAGTATATGTGTGCCTAGGTTTTGTCGGTCGGATATGTTGGCTGGATATCCACCGTGGATAGGATTTCGAATCATTTGGGGTCCATTGTATGAACTCTGGGATCTCACACCCTTTGTATGGGATTGCTACATTGCGACAAAGTTCCTTTCCGATCTGAACACCATTCGATAACCGTTTGGAACAGCGGCTGTTTGTCTTTCGACTGGCCACGAATTGGAGCGGCATAGTCCGCTTTGCAGGTGCGCTGTGGAATCAAGGTTACTCCGACCATTTCTCTTTTCTCTCCCTCAACATTTCCTACTATTTTCCGTTATGAGCATTCAACTGGAATGCTAAGCGACCACTTTTAGAAGCCTTGGCCATCTGCTCGCTTGGCTGTATCGACAAAGCCAGTGGCAAAGCTGCAACTTAATTTCGCATGGGACAATTAGGAGCAGTCATATTTCAAGCATTTTTCTGCTACGGCCGGTTTCATTGTTATGGGTACCACAACTGGATCTTTTCTTATGCATACATCGGCGTTTGTGGCAAAGGCAGGCGATGCATTACTATAAGGGAAGTGGGATGTGGTGACACCACAACTTTCTGGCGTTTTGCGCTTTCATAACTACTGTTTGCTTTACTTTGGGAGAAGAGCATATTGTCTTGTATTTTATTACGTGCATAGACGTACGTGTGTATGGACTAAGGCTGTGTGGTTTAGCATTGTCTATCTGTCATTCGGGGGAGGGGAAGGGCAGTGGAATGACAGTAATCGGGAGAAGCGGTGGGTGTTCCACACATCAGATGGAAGATCGGTTGTTTGCTTTCTTCTTGTTGGCGTGGTAACGATGGGACAGGGTATCACAAATAGGAGAGCTACATCATGATGTTATGAAGGAATGATACGACACTAGATAGATGGAGGCAAATACGATTGCTGATAATGCCAGGTTTTGGTTTCATCACTTGGAGTTCTACTTTACTCGAACAGTAAGAAAACTTGACATTATGCCATCAACATGATATACCCAACGCCTCCACTCCGGCTCTGATCAAGCCCTTGTACAAAGTTCATAAGCAACCCAAACAAATCCCAACCGTGTAATCTTCCAAGTCCTTCACAAAACATGATTTCATATAGGGCCCTCACTTACTTCAAAGCCCATCAAGTCTCAAGCAGCAGCGCTCACACCCCTCCTACCGCCACCTCTCCGTCCCTGCCCCTGAGAAGTACCAGAGTTATTGCCCATAGTACCAGGCCTGTTAAGCGTGTACTTGGCAAAAGCCCTGGCGAGCGCCTTCTTGCAGCTGACTTTTTGGCTGCCGACAAAGGACTCGACGGTCACGGCGATAGCGCGGTCGATGTCCTGGGCGGAACAGTATTCGGAGAGACGCATGCGGCAGAAGGACTCGGAGATGCGGATGATGGCTTCTAAGTGACGGACCTGTTTTGTTGGTGTTAGTGTAGGAAAAATAGGCAGGGGCGAGAAAAAGGGGGAAAAGGAGAGGGAATGAAGGGAAGGGAAGGGAAGGGAAGGGAAGGGGAAAGGGAAAAACAACTTACAGTAATAGGATAAGCCCCCGTAGCCAGTGACTCCCTCCTCATATCCGCAAAAAGTCTCGCAACCTTATCCTCATCCATGTGATACAACTTCGGCTGGCACCGCTCCCTGGCATAAAGGATATACTTCCTCAACAACTCCTGCGGGATTTCGCCCTCTTTCTTACGTCCATGTTCACCCGTTTGGGTCTCAGCGGCTTGGGTATCCTGCTCAACTTCCATTGAGTCACCGCCGCCAGAGCCATTGGCGTCCTGCGTGTTCATCAACGGATGACTCCTCGAATGCGAGCCCACAATGAATCGCGCCAACCGCTCATCTTCTTCGGGCTCGACGGTATCTCTCACAACGACAAGGATGTCGAAACGGGATAAGATAGGCTCGGTAAGCTCCACGTTGGCGGAAAAGGGAATGGTAGAGTTGTACCGCCCGCCGATAGGGTTAGCAGCGGCGATAATGCCGCAACGCGCCTGCAGGGTGGTGACGATACCGGCTTTGGAAATCGAAATGGTCTGCTGCTCCATGGCCTCGTGGATGGACGTGCGGTCCTGGTCGTTCATCTTGTCGAACTCGTCGATCAGGCAGGTGCCCTTGTCTGCGAGGACGAGGGCGCCGCCCTCGAGGGTCCATTCGGAGGTCAACGGGTCGCGGCGGACCGAGGCCGTCAGACCGACGGCGGAAGCACCCTGGCCCGTGGCGAAGACGGCGCGGTGGGCCGTCTTTTCGGCGTACTTGAGCACTTGCGACTTGGCGGTTCCCGGGTCGCCGAGCAAAAGGACGTTGATGTCGCCGCGGATGTGGTGGGCGCCGACTTGTTTGGCGACGCCGCCGAAGAGGGAGAGGGCGACGGCGGTCTTGATGTCGGTGTGTCCGTAGATGGAGGGGGCGATGGAGTTGATGATCTTGTCGACAATGTGCGGGTCGCGAGACAAGCGGCGGATCTCGTGCTCGTCTTCCTCGGTCATGCGGAAGCCGGCCAGCTGGTCGTGGGATTTGACAACGTTGTTGGCTTCGAGGATGGTGGCGAAGACGGGGAAGCCGTTGCGGTTGTTGAGCTGCGCATCGTAGTTGTTGCGGTAGACGCCGGTGACCTCGATCTCCTCGCCCGGCTTGGCCTTGTCGATCAGGTCCCAGAGGAGGATCACCTCGCGGTGACGGGGCAGACGGCCGGCGGGAACGGTGCCGGGTGATTCTTGCAGGGTGAGCTTTTGGTAGTTGCGGTAGACAGTCTTCTCGGAGTTGAGGGTGAAGGGACCGCGGGACTGGCAGGACTGGCAGTAGGTGATCTTGACTTCGACATTGGACTCTTGCTGGAAGGGACCGAGAGTGACGCCGCACTTGGTGCAGTCGAACTTGACGTACTTGAGCTGCGGGAAGACACCGGTACGGCGGGTGACGACACCGCTCACGCGGACGAGGCAGTTGAGGTGCGACTGGCGGAGCTGACGGAGGGTATAGTGGATGGGAAGGTCGAAGATACGGACGTGGATCTCGGCGTGGATGCGCTCGTAGTCGGGGTAATGGAGGAGAACAACTTCCATGGCAACCTCGTCGAAGAGCTTGAGCATCTCGGTTGGCGCATTGGCCAGGAAGTAGGCGAGAATGGCCTTAGCGGTAGCGAGGTGTTCGTAGGAGACCTCGAGAGACTCGGCGTTGATCTCACCAAGAGTACGAATGCGGTTTCCGTAGACGGACGAGCCACTCTCGTCGGTGTATTCTGTAAGGAAAGCCTTGAACTCTCTGCGGATGGTCTTCTGGACAGCCGGGACTGAGATCCACTCGCTCAAGCTGGAAGCCTTGACATCCATCAGGGCCTCAAGAGGGAGCTCTGAGTCCATGATGTCGCCATCCATGTCGACGTCGGGGTCTTCATTGTAGCGGATTCTTCGGCGGCGATCCAAGTTGGTGAGGTCGATATCACCGTCGTCGTCTTCACCAGGAAGGTATGTAGTGCGCATTCCCATCCTGACTTGACGGTCTCTCTGGGCCAACTTGTCTTCGAGACGGCGCCTCGCAGCAGGGTCGAGGGCCTCGTACTCCTCATCGTCGATGTCAATTCCTTCGTAGGCGTCGTTTTCGTCTCTTTCCCTATAATCGTGCTCGAAGCCTTCGCGGAACAGATCTACATCGTCTTCGGCCAACTCGTCAAGGTCGTCAATGTCGTCTTCGAGCTCAGCAGCGACGTCCTCCTCGATGTCGTCGTCCTCATCTACGCCATGGGCAACTGGGAAGGCAGGAGGAGAAGAGGGCATGACGGGGCTCGAAGCCCGAGGAAGCGAGGAAGCACCATCGTTATCGTTGCGTGCGCGCTTGCGGGTGGCCCTGGGAACGGCGCCGCGGTTGGCAGAGGACGGGTTGTCGCGAAGCGGGGAACTGGAGTTCACGATGTTCAGTTAGTCACTGTTTACTTGCGAAGAGGCCGTGTCAGAAGTGCAGAACATACCTCATGATTGCGACTTGTTGGAGGGTATCTCAGAGTACTGTAGCCAGCTACAGATGGAAGAAACAAGAGAATGGAGATGCTGGGCTGGTTGTTGCTATGGAGAATGCCAGCCAGAGAGAGGTTAGGTTGCGGGGTGAAAGAGAGGGAATGTTGCCCTTGCGATTCGCTTGCAACCCTACCAAGACCGACCTTGCCCCTGCTTTTTTTTCGCGTTACAGTCAAGGGAAGACGCGCAATACGCGACGCGCTAAGCCGTATAAGGACGGTCGCGTTAAGTGGTTTTGCTGGTTTAATGGGCTTGGCAGTACGTACCGGACCCACTTGGTGCTGCTCTTACACGCCAATTCGACTTGTCGAGATTCCAAACGTCGCAAAAGCTC
Organism: Neurospora sp. CHS-2018c; assembly: GCA_009806235.1. Lineage (NCBI taxonomy): Eukaryota > Fungi > Ascomycota > Sordariomycetes > Sordariales > Sordariaceae > Neurospora > Neurospora sp. CHS-2018c. The sequence continues at coordinate 150,209 of RAPC01000041.1, read as the reverse complement.
AAAGTCCAAGTGAACAATGACGAGTAGGGGAAGCAAAGCATGAGTTGAAAGTTGCTACATGCTTCAAGAAGGATTCGTTGATCTCGAGTACCATCAAGAAGATATTCTGATACCCAATTCCATTTTGTATTGTTTGGAAACCTACAGTGCCTTACACCAAAGGTACACGTGAGCTCGGTCCTTCTCCCGTGCTCTTACGCCTTCAACGCGCCCCCATCCTCCTCGCGCCCCAGCAACCATTTCTTGTTTAAATACTCCGGGCAGAATCGATCTTTCATTCCCCGTCACAATCTTCAAAGCCCCTCTCTGCTCCGAATATCACTTCTACAGCCATCGTAATATCGACCGTGAAAGTAATTTCAATGGAACCCCAACCGGCGCAACAGCCCGCCGAGGATACTCAGGATGGCCATGAAGCTCCAGCACCAGTCGCGCCTACCAAGACTCGTACTGAGAGCTTCTCCGCGAAGTCGGAGAATTCTCAGACTGCCGCAGAGTAAGTTTTCGGATCGTGACTTTACCAGATATTTGAATACTAACAATAGTCTAGCTTCATCCGCGACCAAATGCAGTTAGAGGCCGACGCGCGCGAAGCTCTTCCATACGTGCGTATCCCTCCTCTTCCCTCATCCTTGACCTCCCCATCGAAGTTTAATCCTAACCTCCCACCAGAGCATCGAAAACTGCACCAAACCCCTCGGTCCCCTCCGCCAGGCCGTCTTCTCCTGTCTGACCTGCAACCCACCACCCGCCGACCCTAAAGCGCCCTACAACGCGGCGGGCATCTGCTACTCCTGTTCCGTCCAGTGTCACGGCGAGCACACCCTCGTGGAGATCTTCGCCAAGCGCAATTTCACCTGCGACTGCGGCACTACCCGCTTCCCGGCTACGAGCCCGTGCAATCTACGCATCAATGAGGAGACGGGCACCAAGGGTGGCGTGCACTCGGAGGAACCAGATGCGAACAACAAGTATAATCATAACTTCCGGAATAGGTTCTGCGGCTGCGAGTGCGATTATGACCCGTTTGAGCAGAAGGGGACCATGTTCCAGTGTCTGGGCCTAGGCACGGCGGAGACGGGAGGGTGTGGAGAGGATTGGTACCATCCTGGGTGCATCGTGGGTTTGGGACCGGATTGGTATGAGAAGATGGAGAAGAAGGATAAGCCCAGGTCTGCGCTGAAGACGGAGGTTAAGACCGAAGGTGGTCCCCTACCTACAATCGCAGAAGATGAGACAACAGAACAGAACGGCGCCAATGCTGAAGAGGCAGAGGAAGAAGAGGAAGACGATGACCCGCCTCCGCCGCCTGGTTTCCCTGCCGACGACGACTTCGAGGGTTTCATTTGCTACAAGTGCGTCGAAGCCTACCCCTGGATCAAGAGATACGCGGGCACCGAAGGCTTCTTGCTGTCCGTCTATCTAAAGAAGGAGGAAGGGAGCAAGCCTGCCGAGCAAATCACCACCGCTACCTCCGAACTCGAAGTCAACGGTGATTCCTCGTCCAAGAAGCGCAAAGCATCCGACGACGACAACGAAAACCTTGAAAAATCCCAAGAAAAGAAGCCCAAAACCGAGGAAGTCTCCGTCTCAGAAACCATCCAGTCAGCCACCGCCACCGTGACTACGGAGTCTATCACAACCAACGGCGCAACCACAACCACCACCGCCGCCGTAGAGTCAACCTCAACCACCGTCACAACCACCACCGACGTCCCTACCACAATAGACGCCCCTACCACCGCAGAACCCGCCTCCTCCACAGCCGCCCAAACCAAACCCTGCCTTCTCTCCTCCCTCCCCCCACCTCCCCCCGGCCCTTCCAAATTCTCCCTCTTCTTCACCCACCCCACCTTCCGCTCCTCCCTCTGCCACTGCCCCACATGCTTCCCCCTCCTCCTCCCGCACCCCCAACTCCTAGAAGAGGAAGAAACCTACGAACCACCCGTTTCCGAAGACGGCGCCTCCCAAGCCCCCGATCTGCGTTCCCAACACGGTGGCAGCAGTAAAGGCTCTGGCTCGCTGCTAGAAAGGGGGGAATCAGCTTTGAGAAACATTGATCGTGTCAGAGCGATCGAGGGCGTGATGGCTTATAACCATTTGAAGGATAAGTTGAAGCCGTTCTTTAGGGAGTTTGCGGAGAGTGGAAGAGCGATTAGTGCGGAGGATATTAAGGGGTATTTTGCTAAGTTGAGGGGGGATGAGGAGGTTAGGAGGAATGGTGGAGAGACCGAAGAAGAGGGTGTAGCTGGAGATGGTAGGAAGGAGCAGGATGGTTACTGATGAGGTGGTCTCGAATTTCGATGGACACCGTGTTTGAATATTTTGTAATGGTCGGGTTGTGGTTGATTCAAGATACCGAAGCGTGGACCTGGGTGGTCTGATATGAAATGGTCAATGGCGTCAAGGAGTTCATGGGTTGATCGGTCTGTCTAGTTCAGTTTGGGTTGACAGCTCACACAGCCCAGCTTGGTTCAATTAGTATACCAAATGTCTGTCTCTTGTGTAGTAAGCTGTGTCATTATGGTTTGCCGAGTTCACTTCGCTATCCACTTGAGGCAGTTAATGGAGCTGCTTCCCTCTATCTATGGCACTTTAACGTTTGCCTTATGAGGAGCTTAGACCAAGAGCGCATGAACAGTAATTTCAAGAATCGAACTTGTTCTGCGTGATGCTTCTGGATGGGAAGCACACCTACTACAACAGTAGAGAATTCAGGACTTCACAGATCTGAAAGGATGCGTTGTGGGAGCATGAGTCAAGCGAATAGCCGGAATTCCTCTTCATTCGATCATCTAGTCTCACACACCGCATTCACATCATCAAGATCATCATAACTTGGCCTTCGCCTCCTTCGCAGCGCTAAAGTCCGGCTTCACCGCAACCCTCGGGTGATCGCCAGCCAACTTCAACCCCGTCACGCTCTCCAACTCATCAACCGCCTCAAATGCCTTTCCCAGCCCAACCTTGATCGTCCTAAACCCAGTCTTCTTCGCCGCCTTCAAATTCTCCCCAATATCATCCAAAAACACGATATCCTCTGCCCTAACACCCTCTCCCCAGCCACCCCTCTTCCCCCTTTCGGAGTTAGCATTCGCCCGCGCAAACTCATCCACCTTCTCCAGCGCCAACTGATAAATCTTCGGATCCGGCTTCCTCAACCCCACATGTGCCGAAGAAACAAATACATCAAACAACTGCCTCAACGGATCACTGAAGAAGTCCTTCTCCACCCACTTATGCCCCTCCGGCCAGATAACCGTGTTACTCAGCGCCGCCACCACGAACCTTCCGTCCTCCTTCAATTTTTTCAGAGCGGGAAACATCCACGGGTCCGGAGCTCTAGCGTGCTCCATCATGTCATGGAACAACCACTCGCCGTCGATCTGGGGGATGGGCGGGATTGGTTCAGAAGCGGGAGGGAAATGGGAGGGTTGCTTGGCTTGTTGAGAGCGGTAGAAGGATTCCCAGAGGGATTGGTTGTGCAGGTCCTGGTTGAAGCCGGCGAAGAAGGAGGCGTCCATGGGGATCGAACCGGTTTCGAGACGGTGCCAGAAGCCGGAGGGGGCGGAGCGCGAGATGGAGTGGTTGATCCAGCCTGGGGGGATGGAGTGGCGGAGTTCGTAGTTGAGGATGGATTGGAATGGGGAGACGACCTGGGGGTTTTGTTAGTAAATGTTTTCGCCAGGTGGAATGAGTAGATAGTGTGTAAGTGAAGTGGTGATGTTGTGATGGTGACTTACACAGACGCCGCCAATGTCAAAGAGGATGACTTTGGGCTTGGGGGACCCGGACCCCTTCCCTTTGAGATCGGTTGGCGCCATGCTGTCGATGGCTTCTATGATATATTCAGGGGGAAACTCTTCAGGAAGCATCACAGGACGATGTCATGGAACTTTTTGGGGTATAAAGATGTTTCGATTCATCTATCAACATTGGACCTCCGCACATTGGCACTAGGAAGTGATTAGTGAAGTGAATGATAGACCTCGGTTCGGGACAGTGAATGGCAGAGGTCGACGGCTACTGAAGCCCGAGACCGGGACCACCAGAGGTTCACCAATGCAATGGCACTGCCAGTATCCACAATTGCCTGCCGCTTGCAACCCACTCTTGGCGCTCGTCGCCCACCGTGGCACCATGGCGAAGCGTGGGTGAATTGGTCGTCGCCAACCTGAGTTGACAACCCAGCGGCCAGCCGACCAATCAGGCGCGCTCTTGCTTTTAGGGCTGTGGGGTTATAGTGCGAAATTCCTGCCCACCAAAGTTTGGTCGCGATCTTGAAATTTCCCTTCTGACAACCCAGCCCGTCTCAAGACCGTTTGTTGAGTGCACCCAGCAAAAGTAGTCAAGATGGTAAGTTGAAGACCTACGGCGTGCGTCGCGGCCGTTCAGCAATGAGCGACCAGCGACTGCGTTCAAATCACCACCATTCCAGAGGGAAATCCGGGGGAAACAAGGAGAGAAAGAGTCAACGCAAGATGCTTCGGAGAGGAGGAAATATTCTGAAGCGATAATTGCTGACTCGGGGATTTTTGATTGGCAGCCTTTCCACAAGCTCGTCAAGAACAGCGCGTACTACAGGTAAGCAGACATTCTCTTCTGAAAAACCGACAAATCAAGAGGAACTTTGGGTTCGCTAACATTCAATCCAACAAACAGTCGCTTCCAGACTAAGTACAAGCGTAGAAGAGAGGGAAAGACCGACTACTATGCCCGCAAGCGCCTCATCACCCAGGCCAAGAACAAGTACAATGCTCCCAAGTACCGCCTGGTCGTCCGCTTCACCAACCGCGACATCATCCTCCAGGTTGTGAGCTCCGAGATCACCGGCGACAAGGTCTTCGCCGCCGCCTACTCCCACGAGCTCAAGGCCTACGGCATTGAGAACGGTCTCACCAACTGGGCTGCTGCCTACGCCACCGGTCTTCTCATCGCCCGCCGTGTCCTCAAGAAGCTCGGCCTCGACGAGACCTTCAAGGGTGTTGAGGAGGCTGACGGTGAGTACAAGCTCACCGAGGCCGCCGAGACCGACGAGGGCGAGCGCCGCCCCTTCAAGGCCTTCCTTGATGTCGGTCTTGCCCGCACCTCCACCGGTGCCCGTGTCTTCGCTGCCATGAAGGGTGCCTCCGACGGCGGTATCTTCGTCCCCCACTCCGAGAACCGTTTCCCCGGCTTCGACATGGAGTCCGAGGAGCTCGACGCCGAGACCCTCAAGAAGTACATCTTCGGCGGTCACGTCGCTGAGTACATGGAGACTCTCGCCGATGACGATGAGGAGCGCTACAAGTCCCAGTTCTGCCGCTACATCGAGAACGATGTCGAGGCTGATGGCCTTGAGGACCTCTACACCGAGGCCCACGCCGCCATCCGCGAGGACCCCTTCAAGAAGGCCGAGTCCGAGGCTCCCAAGAAGACCAAGGAGGAGTGGAAGGCCGAGTCCCTCAAGTTCAGGAAGGTCAAGCTCACCCGCGAGCAGCGCGCTGCTGGTGTCCAGGAGCGCATTGCCGCTCTCCGCCAGGAGTAAATTGGAGGTTGTTTTGGTCTTTGCTAGGGGTTGAACAACATTTTGGGAGGAAAACGGGTTCAGTTTGTTCAATGCGCATGGGTGCGAAATCATCTGGGTTGTGGGAACGACATCGTCTCTCAAAGGGGTTCAATTAAAAGCCAATCAACTTTCTTCTGTCTTGAGCAAAAGCATGTGCCACGGCGTTCTTCAAGTGATACCACAATCGTATTCTGATCTTCCTTTTCCATATGAGACACTCGATATTGGGTACATTTCACCTGTGATTACCTGTCGAACCGTCAAAGCCGTTGCAGAGCGAAGGCACAGCCTGATGAGACATGATTCATGTAGGCTATCGAGTCTATCCTCCAACTTCCACCGCCAAGCCATGTCATTTGCTTAGGGATGAAGATCAACTTCAAATCTCACAAGTCATTGACCCTCACCGTTCATGGTTGGCTGTTACTGTGCGCTATGTCGTTTCGTAACTTCGTGGTGAAGCTAACCAAATAGCCCAAGACAACAACCGCGAAATACCGAGACAGATGCGGGGGATCAGCAGCTAGGTTGCAAACTTTTCCCACGGTGAAGCATGCCCAGCACAATGGTTCATGATAGACATTGACTTAACTTGATTTTGACAGTTCGTAACTACATAGCGAACAGGAGGGTAGACAGGAGGCGAACGGGCAGAATAGGAAATAACAGCGAGACAGCCATCCATATGGGCGGAACCCCTGTCTTGCCCTTACACTTACAGTACCCGTGCCGTTGGTGAATTTGTGAATGGTGACAGGTGTGGTGACATTCAGGTGAACGGTCATCTTGTGCTTGTTATTGGTGAACCTTTAACGGTCAGCTGGTGGTGTGGTGTGGTGTGGTGATGTTGTGGCATTCTCCGGATTTGGAGGAAATGGGGATAGGAAAGTTAACCGGCGTAGTGTAGAGGTCCGGTACAGAAAGGTGACCGGGCGTGAACCATGAGGGAACAGTGAAAAGGCTACAAAAGGGTACAGTCGGGTTTTTCACATTTTGATTCATTTTATGGGAGTTTCACTTGGAGATTAAAAACATTTGACGGATTTACATGTGCCTAGCTTGATGGGACTTGGGAGGTTCACGTGGGAAGCTAGGTAGCGGGCTGGCTGTCTGGCTGACTGCCTGGCTGACTGCCTGAGATGCTGAGATGAGACAGACAGCATCGTTAGTGCTGAAGATGGTTTCCTAGTGTTGAAGATCTGATCTGATGCCTAGGGATTTCTGCAGATGTCAAGGGATGTTCGAGTTCGATAGCGTCTTAGCATCTCTATGATCTCTAGCATATCAGAATCTGCATTCTGGCTAAATCATCTCCCGGTCAGTGGCTGACCAGTCGGTCGCTCAGAAGCCAAATGCTAGTTTCTAGGCAGTGTTGTGAAATCGCAAGTTCATAAGGGGTCGGAGTTATCGAATCCTCTCGGCTTCTTTCTCTCTTTCTACTTGTCAAGGATACAAAATCTCCCGTGACTAGTGGTAAGAGTACCTAGTCTGAATGTTAACGATATGCCGTGATGTTGAGGATGTCAACTGAGAGGTGCTGGATGTTTCCGCATTGGACCTAAAATTTGGAAGAGGCGTAGATGTGTAATCTTGATATACTGTGCTTTACTATCGTGACTATGTACGGCGAAGTTACTACGATGCGTCATGAGGTCATACTCCCAATCTTTGAGGAATCGTTAGCGATATTCTGAATGCTAGTGGCGGACTGTTTGGGCTGGCGGGACGAAGCGTATCTGCGCATGACGGTACAGCTAGACGGCCAACAAGTGTAAATTTGCCCCTCGGACATGTCGCCGTTGCGCTCGATTTGTCGTTGAAGACGACCACGAACAAGGTACAAAGATTGAGATTGTGCCTGGCTTCGGGAATGTAGAGACCGTTCGGCTGTCTGGGTCTAGACCTCGAAGACCGCTATGTCGCCATTGACTGTAGTTGGCACGTGGTTGGGAAGGAGGGAATGTCGTAGATTGTTCACATGGTCATGATGCAACGAGTTCTCGGTGTTAGTGGGTTGGAAAATTCTAGCTGTTCTTCACTGTTCTTGTCCATGACTTGTTGAGATCTTGCCCCTGAGATGCTCGTCAAGTCAGACTTTTGAGAGTGGGAGTTGCGTAGTTCGAGGACGAGACGAGTCGAGAACCGACGAAGATGAATGACGAAGCACAAACGAAGTTGACGAGCATATCATCCAAGAGATTTGATGAAGTCACTTGCTCATTTCACCAGGGAACTTGTGTACCTCATGGCCCGTGGGTGTCAGTCCGTGTACAGTAGGAAAGTGACGGGTGTTGTTCATTTTATTTATTTTTGGTTTCGTGCTGTCGTAGAGATTGGCCGAAGTTTCGCCCTGACGGGGCATCCATTCGGTTGACATCACAATTCCCCAGAAAAAAAGGCTGGACCCCTGAAATATGTTCCCTACAAGATGGGATCTTGTGTGATGCCGGCCGGCCAGGACTCCCAGGAGGTGCCAGGACTCGGGAGGGGTTGTGATGAACCCGTCATGCTCCCACTCGCTCCCATTGTTTCCTCCAAATTACTGGCATGGTGGCATGGGTGATATGGTACTGTAACACTGTAGACATTGTCGACATCGACAACCTCGCGTGACAGGGCAAGACAACCTGGAAGACATGGCATCGGTTCGGTTAGTTCGGTTACAGCAACGCAGACTCGCAGGGAAAATGATGTCTTGAGTCTCACGAGATGGAAGATTGAGCTGAGATTTAAGAGGAAGAAACAGAACTCCGTACTCCGCAAGATGATTCTCACATCTTGGTGCTCTCTCCTTGCCGGTGCACTACTTTTGACGTAGTGTAGTCAGCCACGCCAGTGGCAGTCGTTAGTGCTGTTGGCTCTGAAAGATGCCAAGATGGTGGTGCTACCAGAGGGTCCTCATGGTACGATTAGTGCTTGCAAGCCCGAGGTTGTGGTTTTGTGGTGATGAAAAGCGAACTGAGAAGTGAAAGTGGTGATCTGCGTCTCCATGCGTCCATTCCCATATGGGAGGGTGTCTCCGATGTTAGGGGGGAGGGAGGGCTCGCGAAGGGTGGTCCGTGAGACGGCTTGGACGGGACGGGAAGTGGAAAGTATTTCGAGTCGTCGTCGCGCGCGCCGGGCAATGACGGGCAGAGGAGAGTGGATGCCAAGACCAAAGCAAATTCAATGGATCGATGGGAACATTCCTGCCTGCCTGGCTGCCCTGGCCTTATAAACTTGCTGGCCGAGCTCGTTGGCGGTTGTTGGCCGTCAAACCCGCGAAAAGTGTCACCACAAGCAAGCGAAAGTGAAGGCGAAAAAAGGCCGGAGGCCGAGTCGCGATGTTGCTGGAACTTGGATTATGATATCCGCTTTCTCATGTACGCTTTCTGTCACTTGCAGCAACGACAATTGCTGCCATCTTTCTGGCTGTTTTCAATGTTTCGCTTCCCCCGGTCCGTTTCTCAGCTTCTCCATCACAATCTTTTTGATATTATCCATTCAAGGGTTTGAGGTTTCCAACTTGTGGCGCTGGCGGTGCCGATGCGGCTGCTCGTCAAGTCGCCGATGGGGCGCAGGATAGCGGACCTCGCACAACTTGAAGATAAACTGCGGCCACTACCGGGTTCGTTCGCCAATCTTTGTGCTGACGTGTGACGTCTTTTGCCCTGCATAAACTTGTTACTTTTCCACATTTTGTAGAACCTCAAACCTTATGAAAGATTTCTGTAGCGGTGTGTGCTTTGTGGTATGCATGTGCTGAACTTGTGTCAAGTTCTTTTGGCTTTCTAGCAACCGGGGACTGAGACTCGGCGGGGTAGCCGGATATATCGAGAAACACAGAGCAACTGGAGTCCCCCAAGTCCCGACTGGATGATAAGGACAAATTGTGTTATGCAGTGTCGTTCGGAGAGTGCCAAATCGCCGGCATCCGCACATGCGAGAATTTAACAAGGCTTTATCCACCGGGAAACGGCGGGGCTTGGCAACGACTGGACATTTCAGTGGCCGCCAACAGCGCTGCCAGCCCAACGCATATCCGGCCAGTCTCCATCGCGGCTTCCATGAAGCCATGGATGGGGACGGGAAAGAGGAGTTTCGCCATGTTCATGTCGGTCGTGGTGGGGATTTTGGGTTCGGAAAGGTGGCGCCTCTGGTGACTTTGAGGTCCTTTTGTGATGCGCCGCTTTCCCCTTTCTCCTCCGTGCAGCATTTGTAGCTGTCAACCCCCATTCGTCAGGGCGTTTCTAGCATTTCCTCTTTGCGGATGTTGCGCGCTTTTACAAGGTTCGGCCTGGTTGCGAGCTCAGGGCGCGCATATTGTTTCGGTCCTTGAGGACGGCATGATGATTTCCTGACTTCACTTGACTAAAAACGAAGGTATGTACAGCGTAGTCTGAGTGCCACGGCTTGGCTCATCCGAGAACAGAAGGTGACCACACGCCGTCGCCATCGACCACCCATTTTCATTGTCGCCGCCCTGATGGTTCCTGTGTCTATTGTGGTCCAGATCATGGCCGTCGCACACAACTTGAGAGGGCCATCTCGGTAGACGACAGTAACACTGAAGACTGCACTGATCACATCAGATGCAAGAAGCAGTGTTACTGTAAGCTCTCATGTGCAGACACCCAAAGGATGCTGCCGTGTGCTGCCGTGTGCTGCCGTGTGCTGCTGTGATTCTCCCCCATTCCATCCACATCCCATTTTGATATCCAGCCGTGCCCCGTTGGCCAGTGAGGAACCGCGGCCAAAAAAAAAAAAAAAAAGCCAGAAAATAGCGCCTATCTGATGGACAGACAGAGGGACGAAAGCAGGGAGTGGTGTCCATATTCTGTAACATTAGGTGCTTAAAAACGCACTCCGCATCGAACGACGACTTGGTCCGTGGGCAATGGGGTGCCCTGGGCAGCTGGTGGGCTCCGGGCACCATGTACGGTGGACTGTGGACATGTGGAGAGACACTGCTGTTGTGGGCACTGGCAGGTGCTAAGGTCCCGGTGGCATAACCTTGTCCTTTAGTTGATGGAGAGTTGCTACCCTGAAAGGTCCTCATCTCTCTCTGTCTCTGTTTCTCTCCCAAAGAGATTCTAAGTATGGTTCCAGTTTCCATCCGACGTACCGACACCATGGCTTCTTTCTTTTTTCTCTCTTCTTCGTGGAATAGCTTGCTCTGTTAGAAAAGAGCTTGACCATTGATCGACTCGCCTGCATCTTCACTTGTGAGCCTCCGAGGTCTGCACAGTCAAGTCACAAGCATACAGTTACTTGCCTCTGCATCTGGGGCCAGACATCCACACGGCATACAACCACCACACAGGCCTACCTAATAGGATACCGAAACGGTTACACCCTCCCGGACCACAGATCAACCACTGCCCATTCACCTCACTGGCCGTAGAGCAGCTGAACGAGCAAAAACCCCATCAGCGATCAGTGATCAGCCCAAGCTAGACAAGACAAGACGAGACAAGCGCCATTCAAAAAAGACAAGGACCCTCCCGTTCAGACACACCCCACGTTTACGACGCTACGTACCGCAGCAACGGGAATCAAGTACCCAGAGCATCCCGGAATTTCTTTTAGAGTTGAACCAACCCTCGAGGACACCTCGACCAAGCACCAAGACTTCCAAGACACGGCCTGACCACGCCGCTTCCCTGTCACAGGTCCCAAGGCCTTCTTTCTTTTACACTATCTTTCTCCGGGGCAAGACCCCAAAACCACCTTTTTCCCCAATATATCGAGTCGACCTTGACCTTTTTACTTTTGTCTACCTAAATCCCTTTCACACTTCGCCCACATGTCGACGGTCGGCCCCGAGTCGTTTCCCAAGATGGAGCACATCCACGGTGTAGACGTCAGCTGGATGACACACGGGAATCCTAAAGGTTCGCTGCTCTTTTATATATACCCATAACTTGGAACAACACGGTTGGATTCCATGCCCCGGCCCGCGGGAACACCAACCAACAAGCAGCGTCAAATCCTACTGCTTACACAACTCTGACCCTTTGTCGCGACCCTTGGTAACAAGCCATAACTGACACAAACTTCCCATTTACTAGACAAGATCGGCAGGAGAGCTTCTCTCTCCAAATCATTATCGCAACAGGCACTCGACATTCCCTACTCTGCTTCTCCCGGCACTTCGACTCCAGAATTTGCCCCAGCGTCAGCGCCAACAACAATCAATGGCTTCAGGACGGACATGTTCAGTGCGCCACCGAGCACACAAAACACACCGTCCTCCACCACAACATCCACCACAACTGCGAAACCGATCCAAATAGGAGGACCATCGCCCGCCCGACCGGGATTCACAAAAACTGGTTCGGACGAAGTCAAGACCCCGCCAATCGGCGTGTCCCCACAGAGAAGGAACTCGTGGTTCTCCAACATCGCCTCCAAGCTCTCGTCCGCAAACGGCGCCGCTCAAAGTCCGCCTCAAACTAATCCCACATCTCCCAAGAACGCCGAGTTCTCCGTGCCCAAGGTCAATCCTGCTAAGAACGCTGTCCTTCAGCACGCCACAAAACACGAAGGCGACGGTCCCTATATCCCAGCCCCGCCCGGTCGCGCCCAAGGCGGCGTCTTCCACATTTTCCGAAGGCTATCGACGTCGAACGGAACACTGGGCCCCAACGGAATGAAGGGGCACAATCACGGTTTGGTGGAGCGAAGGGTTTTGAATGTCGATCAGCACAGGGAACGATGTGACATCAACGGTCTAAATCAGGCTAAACTTCGGAGAGTCGCCTTCTGCGTCGACGTCGAGATCGCGCCCATGCCACGATACGGAGACGATGCAGCAAAAAAGACAAATGCAAAGCCCCAAGTGGTAACTACTCACGTAGCACCAGATGGCACCATCATGGTTACCAACAGGAAAGAGGAGAACAGCAAGGAAGCAGAGGCAGCGGCAGCAGCCAAGGCCGCTGCAGAAACAAAGAAAAAGGAAAAGAAGAAGAAGAGTGAAGAAGAGAGAAAGGCTAGGAAAGAGAAGAAGCGAAAGCTAGCTGAGGCGAACGGTACCATCCCAATGGAAATCCACGTCGATAGCGATTCCTCCGATGATGATAGTAGCACCGCGCAGCCGCAGCAGCAGCCGCAGCAGCAGCAGCAGCCCGAGTCCTCCAGTCGCCGGACACAATCGATGCCGACTACGAACCCCGTCAGGATATACCGTCGTTGTTGTCAGCTACGCGAAACGCCAATCCTCAAGAGGATTACCGAGCAACTCATGGACCCCGCAAATATGGCACCCGAGAAGGGAGTGGTCGAGAAGCTGGACCTTACTGGATATTGGCTGCAGCTACCCGACCTGGTAACACTCGGCGATTATCTGGCCGTAGTCCCGATCAAGGAGGTGATTTTGGACAACTGTGGCTTGAGCGATGAGGGCCTCCGTGTTATTCTCGCCGGTCTGTTGGCTGCCAGGAAGAACACGTTTAAGCGACGAAAGCAGCATACAGGACCCGATGGACTAACATCACAAGGCGGCGTTGTCGAGAGGCTCATTCTGAAGAATAACAAGATTGGGGCCGAGGGATGGAAGCATATTTGCCTATTCGTTTACCTTTGCCACACCCTCAAGGTTCTGGATCTCTCGCAGGTTCCTTTCCCCCAGCCGCTGCCTAGCAGCCCAACCACTCGCACAGCGAACGATGTGAAGAAGACTATGGATCTTTGCCAACTGTTTTCCAAATCGCTCGGGGAACGTCTTGGGGGGTCAACGCTTACTCTTCTCAGCCTGGGTGAAACTGGTATTACCACGGAGCAGCTCGGGTTGATCATGGACGGCGTCCTCAAGTGCGGCATCAAGAAGATTGTCCTTGCCAACAATGACATCACAAATCAAGGCCTGGCTCACGTCAAGAGGTTTTTGGCGACGCCGACTTGCGAGGGTCTCGATTTGGGCGGCAATGACCTGCGGGAACATATTGACAAGCTTACGGAGGCGTTGGACCAAGAAAACTGTCCATTGTGGGCACTCAGCTTGGCTGATTGCAACTTGACAGCAGCAGCTCTGTCTCAGCTGCTGCCGACACTGGTCAAGCTGCCCCAGTTACGATATATCGATCTGTCCCACAACCAAGAGCTCTTCAACACCGAGCCTAGTGCGGTTGCGTTATTGCGCAAGTACCTGCCTGCGATGCCTTCTTTGAAGAGGATACACCTCGTTGACTGCGCTCTCACCCCTGAGCAAGTCATTGCCCTTGCCGAGATTCTGCCAGAAATCCCTGGGCTTGCACACGTCAGCTTCTTGGAGAACCCACAAATCGTGGAACTGACCGATGCAAACACGGATGAGGCGAAGGAGTCCGCCTTTGCGCTGTTCGCGTCGTTGCTCTCTGCCGCGAGGGTCTCGGGAAGCCTCGTTGCCGTGGATATTGAGGTTCCGAACGAGCAGTCAAGCGATCTCGTCAAGGCTATGGCTAAGCAGGTTGTTGCCTACTGCCTTCGCAACATGGGTGAGCACATGTCGACTGTTGGCGATTTCGCCTCTATGACCGGCGGCCTACCAGACTTCCCGGCTGCGCCTGAATACCCCGATGTGCTTCAGCGCCTGGTTGGTACTGATATCACTCATCCCTACGATCCAGAGGAGAACTTGGACATTGCGCCGGATGAAGACTATGTTATTGGTGGCACCGGTATCGTCAAAGCGTTGACTTACTGCTTGGACAACTGCGACGAAGAGTTTAGGAGACAATCGGGCGAGTTTGTCCGCGACGGCGAGACCGGCCATGTGCACATCAAGCCTCACGCCCCCGTCGGCAAGGCCAAGGAGACTTCCAAGCACCTGTTGCTCAGCGCAAGGAAGATCCGCACCAGGTTACAGCCCGCCATCCAAAAGGCCAGAGACTCAAACGAAGATACACACGCCTACCATCGTCTCATATTCCTCGACAACACCCTCAAGGGCATCATCAAGCGCTTCGAGGACGAATTCCCCGACACCAAGGAAGTCCCCGCCTCCACCACCGCCGCCGACTCCGCCTCCTTTATCTCATCCGGCTCCTCCTTCACCACCTACCCCTACGACGACGCCGAGAAGCTTCTGGGAACCTCCATCTCCTCCATCGACCTCGCCCCCTTCGCCTCCATCTGGGGCGACGACGCCGACGACGCCGAAGCCGCGCAAGCCGCCGCCTTTGGCATCAAGCCCCGCGGCCTGGTGCGCTCTAATTCCACTCTTTCCCTCTCGTCTCGCGCTCTCGCCGACGAAGAAGCCCGCGTCCTCCGCGCCGGCCACAAGTTCCGCTCCGGCATGGTCAAGTCCGAGCACTACATGCTCCTCAACTGCGGCCTGGAGATGATCGGCGCGGACCCGAACCATGCCCGTCTGCTGCACGAACTGTTCGACGAGCTCGACGACCACGAGTACACCAAGATGGTCGAAGAGCGCGGAGCCGTGGAGGTGTTTATCGAGAACAAGGAGGACGTGGTGCGCAAGCTGCGGGAGCATGACCCGGCGCACTGGGACCGGTTTGTCGAGAGCCAGGAGATGGCGAGGATGAATGTCGAGGCTCCTGTCCAGGGCAATGCGGAGTTGGCGGATAAGTGTGAGGCGAATATGAAGAGCTTGAATGCGGCGGGCATGGGGGCGCAGGGGACGTCAGAGTTGACGATGAGGTTGAAGGGCAAGAAGGAGAAGGAGGAGATTGTCGAGGCTGGTGCTGCTGTTGAGCAGAAGTAAGCTGTTTAATACGGAGTTTTTTATAACAAGGGAGGGAGAGAGATGATTATTGCTGTCAAGTTTAAGGCGGGTGGGTGGGTGGGTGTTGGGAAGCAAGCACATGGGGGCGTTTTTGGTGCCAGTTGGAGTTATTGGTCTGTTATGGGAGGTTTTTTGTCAGTAAAAAGACAAGACGTTTGTTGTTGGGAGGGATTTGGTTGTTTTTATTTATGGAGTCTTCAGGCTTTTTTCGAGCTCATGTCGTAGCTATCAAGCAACAACAGCACATTTGTTCTCTTAACTACTTGACTTTGGCCTCTAAAGGGAACTGGATGAACCGTAACTTGAGAGACGATCAGGCTTAGTTAACAGAGGTCGGCACTCGATAGAATATTTGATCCAAACAGGCTGGATTGTATAGGCTGTCCAACCCAAATCGACTTGACAGACAGATCAACCCAAGACTCCTTGGATAATGAAGATGAAGCGGATTTTCCGGCTATTCCCTTGACTCTTGCTCCCACAGTGTATCCTTCGAGTTTGTGAAGTACTGGACCTTTTTAGTCTTGTAGTCGACGTGCTTCGTCATAGCAGACATTAGAAGAATGTATCAATTTGTTGTTGAAACTCCTGTTTGTGCACTCCCAGTCCCAGTGTCAGATACCTAAGTACGACTACAAGACTGGCCCCCGACCCTACAAGGACGTTTGTGTTCGGTCCTCTACCCATCATTTCCAAGATGTAAAATATCCAGACTGATTGAAACCAAGAAGCTTATAGTAGACAAGTGGTTTATAACTTCTACTCTTCTAACGTAGTTTATACACCACACCATCTTGACATTCATGTTTTATACACATAGCCCTCTTTTACTCTCCTCATCAAGGTCCATCTTTTCCACTTTTTCAAGTTTTGTTTTATTTTGTCTAAGTAGGTATCACCCAATTCACCTCTCAGCCCACCAACTTTACCCCAGCCAAGACCAAGATCCTCTCCTCTTCATTCCATTAAACCATCCATCATCTTCTCTTTACCCTCCTTAACAAAATGCCCTAAACGTCTCCCAGATCTTCCAGATCTTCCCGTAGCTCATATCGCGCTTCCCCTTTCTAGGTTTGAGCTCTTCTATCACTTGCTTCCCCCAAACAAGACACTATCTCAAATATATATCGTCTTCCAAGCCATCGCTGTTATCGCTAGATGTTCGCTTGATGGTGTTCATGCTGTTGTAGGTGAGACAGAGAAGCCCCAGGTGTCCACATCTTATCCAGCAGTCCGCTCAAGGGTTCGGAATGCGGATGAGATCGACCACCTATGTGAGAGAGGAGTTTTCAGATATCGGTGAGGTATGGTATATAGAGGGGTTGATGGAATCGTGATTTAGTGGTGTAGGTTTGATTTGGTGTAGTGGGTTAAAATGAGGTGGTAGACAGGTAGCGCTGCATGATATAGTAGTATGAGAGAAGCTTCGTCTCGTCTTAAATCATCAACTCATCAAGACGACCCGGAGTGTCCCCGGTCTATTTTCTTTTACCGCCCACCCAGCTGTCTCAGGCGGTTGTATCCTCATGATTGGCAGTCATGATGATCGTGGACGGGGATCCGGATTCATGTCCCGAATGCCCCTGGCTCCAAGCAATGTTCAACCCTGCCTGACCGTTGAAGCAATGTCCTTGGAGCATCGGCGCCCATACGCCGACTCGAATGTGGCCTGCTGTGCCACCGTCGTCATTCTCTCTTAGCTTTTCGTAGTTGTTGTAACCTTATTGAGCATCGCCATTTTCATAACGCGTCCGTCCCCATTTGCTTTTGTACGCCGAGATGTTGGTATCTCCCAAAGCGCCACATGGTTGGAGAGATCGCCGAGCCGATTCAAGTATGGCTATGCAACCCCTCCACAAACTCTACTCCGTGAACCTTTTCAGATACGCTGGTAGAACAACAGGTAAGCGACCTTGTTGTCCTTGAAGCTATCATTATGTTGCTTGGCGGCAGCCTTCAAGCTGCCACTGCCGCTAGGAGCAGCAAGACCGGCACCGTTGACGACACTGCTCCACTTCTTGCCGTTTGTAGTAGCCTGCTTCCAGCCTTCGTCATCACCAGTATCATCCTCATTCATGGCGCCGAACCGGTTGCTAGCTGCCGAGCTGCCGTTCTCCCTGCGATCACCAACGGCGCCCTTGGAAGGCTTTTCCTCAGCGCCGGCCTCAGCGACGTCCTCAGGGCGAACACGGCGAATGACGGTGTCATCAATGCGAACCCATTCACGGCCGTCCTGGCGACGAACATCAACAGTGTAGTGTCCGCCGCTGGCATTCTTTCCGTGATGATAGACAACCGTGATCAGACGATACTTCAGAAGATCGGCATTCTCAGCATGAATAGTGTTGCGCTTCTGCCGAGAGACGACCTCGCGAGGGATTTCGAGCTCCAAGGGATATCCGACCTTCTTCCAGATCTTGATGGTACCATGGCCTTCAGCATCGAACTGGAAGCGTTTGAGATGCAGAATGAGGACCGGAGGCAGAGACTCAATGAACACCTGCTTAGTAGCCTTTGCGTCCTTGCCATGGGGCGAGTTAAAATCTCCGTGGATCGTTTCTGGGCGAGTAAGGCCCCTCAAAGCATCAACAATGTTGCGAACCTCGGGAGCACCAATATCGAGCTGAAGGGGCTGATAGGGCTCCAGGGTAACGGAGCTCTTGAGGCCAGGGATGCGAAGCTCAGAGCGGAGTTGACCACCGAAGATCCTAGTGATGGGAGAGATCGAAGAGGAATAACCAGAAGTGCGAGTGATTGCAGCCTTTTGACGGGGTCCAACCTCGAGCCAGTCATCACCAGCGTTGGAGGTCGTGGGCGAGGGCAAGGACGAGTTAGGCGCAGTCGAAGTAGTCGAAACCGGGAGAGTACGCATGACATGAGTGCACTCATCGTGGAGTCCTTCAAGAAGGAAACCGAGGAACTCCTCAGCATCTTGTTGATGACCGCGACGCATGCTTGCGAAACGAGGGAGCTTTCTGATAGCGTCATAGACAAACTCGGGGGTAAAGGCTTCACCGTACTGCTCGAGTTCCTCGCTCTTGAGGCGCCTCTTGAGCTGGTCAATAGACACAGCAGAATCGATCACCTTGAACTCGCGCATGAACATGATCATGGCATCTAGGAGAGGAGTCTCGCTGTTGAAGCTGTGGACAGCCTTCTTGCTGACTTGATCCAAGAAGTCGTAGAAAGGAATGCAGTTAACCAAAACTTGAAGAATCTGCAAACAGTATTAGCATCACTCGCTGAAGCCTACAGCAAAACTGAAGCGACTTACAGAGTTCATATAGCACATGTTACCAGTGTTGACAAGGCCGCGGGGCTCCAAGAAAGCAATCTTCTCAGCGGTACCGACCCGGTACGACTGAACAGCCTCAGCCATAGAGTTCGCCTTAGACTGAGCAAAGCCGGTGGCAACTCCAGCAGCGGCTCCTGAAGCATCCGCAGCAGCATGGCCGTTGACAGTGGTCTGGGCAGCGGAAGCTGCAGCGGCGGCAGCAGCAGCAGTGTTGACGGGAGCGGCAGGCTTGGTGAACAAGTTGGCCCAAGACTTAGGCTTAACAGGCGCGGGCGCAGGAGCAGGAGCAGCTGGCTCAGCCGGAGCCGCAGAATCGGGCGTCGAAGCAGTTACATCCTTAGCAGCAGTCTCGGGGGTTTGCTCAGTAGCAGGGGCAGAACCAGCAGGCTTGGCCTCATCAGACGGCTTCTCCGCGCTAGTCGTGGGCTTGTCTTTGGGAGCAGGCTTTGGCAAAACAGGAACCACAGGGACGGCAGGGACAGCGGGAACGGGGACACGAGCAGCTTGCTTCGCTGGCTGGGACGGAGAGGCCGTGATGGACTCAGAAATCTGGAACTGCTGGGATGGGACGGAGCTAGTTGGCGAAGTCGACGGGGTGTCCACAGAAGGAAGCTCTTGAGTCGAAGGAGTCTCGGATCGGGGAGGAAGAACTTCAAGCTTAGGCGTGCCCTTGGGCGTAGGAACAGAAGCACCTTCCTGTGCATTTTCCGTGGGAGTACTTTCCGCTGGAGCAGCCTGGGCAGCCTCAGAAGCAGGTTGCTGGCCAGGAGCAGTAGGAAGGCTGACACTCTCCGAGGCAGCAGAAGGAGCTTGCCGGCGTCTCCTCAACTTTGTGCGAGTCGGGAACGGTGTGTCAGGATGCGAAAACCAAGGTAGAGAGAACGGCGGCTTATCAGACTTTTGCGGCGAAGCGAAGTGCGAGTATGCGGCCTCAGCCTGCGCAGGCTGCTTGGCCTCCTCAACCACCGGCTCCTCCACAACCTTTTGCTGGATCTCGGGCTCGGGCTCAGGCTGAACCTGAACTTGAGGCTGCGACTGAAACTGTGCCTGGGGCGGGACGATCGGTGGCATCTGCTGAGCCGGCGGAGTCATAGGGGTCGGGACGACGTGAGAGTGTGTCGACGAGGGAGTGTGGGGAGCAGGAACCGGTACGAGCGCTGGCGCAGGCATGGGAGGAGCCTGGTACGGAGCTGAGACGATAGGAGACTGAGGAGGAGCCGGTCGAGCGTAGGGGTTCTGGGCTACCATGGGCATGTAGTGCTGCATGGCCGGGGGCGATCGAGCGTAGGTGGCGGCGGGCGGCGCGTACTGCGGCATGCCGTAGGGGTTCATCGTTGCGGCATTCTGGTAGGCAGGGGGGGCATAGTAGCCAGGAGGAACACCGTAAGGCTGTGGCATGTAGTTGGCGGCATACATGGGTTGGTGCGCGACATGAGGCTGGTGATATTGCCCATGGTGGTGGTGGGCGCCAGGATTGTAGTGGTTGTGGTGAGGCCGTCCGCGACGGGGACCGTGGCCCTGACCGAGATGGCCCTGGCCACCGGGGCCTCCATTCATCCTGGGAATTCCCATATCGGCATTACCCTGCATTGGCTGCCCAGCCGGCAGATGCCCGGTGCTGTTCATCATGCCGGCTTGGGAGATGTGGCGGCGCGGTAGCTGCTCACCGGCGTGAGGCCACCGCAGCGAGTCGGAATGTGCTGGCGCCCAATGAGGCGGGTTGCGAGATGCCGAATCAGCTTCGGACGCGGGGTTGCGAGGTTGCGGGAGGAGGAGAGAGCTTGGGTTGCCGCCGGTCGTGGTGGGCGGATTCGGATGATGCCGAAAACTGGGCTAGAAGGAATCGATCGTGACTCGGGAATGCGAATATCGGGGTCCCGGGGGTTGGGACTCGAGGAGGCGCCTTGAGGATTTCGGTCCTCTGCTGGCGTCCACTTCTTTGCTGGAAAACGAGGCGTCAAAGGTGCCGCCTGCAATGTCCAGTCCTGCTTGCACACGCTGCAAACTGACAGGAGGTGTCGAGGATTTGGTTGGTGACGGCGCGGCGTTGACAAGGTCCCGGCCGGTAAGATATGTTTTTGGAGGGGAAGGTTAGGCAAGGCAACCTAAGGCAAGGTAGCAGCAGTAGCAGCCTCTCAGGTGTGAGGTGGTGTGTGGGTGTGGATGGGTTCTGGTTGTGGTGTGTTGTAGTCGCAGGAAGTATGGGGACTTCCAGCGAGTGGGTAAATAATTAGTAGGCGTGTTGGTTCGGCAGGGGGGGGGCAAGGTACAAGTAGTGAAGTAGCAGCTAGCCCTGCAACTGGAGCCAACGGGACGCAGCAAGCAGGGAGGGGCGTCTGTCCTGCGGTTCCCGGAGAGTTGGGTGAAGGTGCGTTGGATGCGTCACGTCCTGGTTCCGGATGGAAGATTTTCACCTGCACAAAACAGAAAATAATAAACAGCGGCGATGTTTCGGTGTTGGGTGCCGTCACCACAAAGTCCACAAGATGGAAGTTGAGAGACGAAGGTTGAACAGAAGTCAGAAACAGTGTGACAAGAGGTTTGTGGGCTGGGCCTGGACCTGGTCCGCTGTGAGTGGCAGGCACTTGGACGTGGAGTGAGAGGGAAGGCGGCGGCGGCGGCGGTGATGGTGGCGGCAAGCAAACGGCAACCTCTCCCTTGACTGCGTCAGGATTGTCTCTGCCTTCTGCCTGGTCAACGCAAGGCACGGAAGGAACCAAGTTGTATCTACGCCTGGGTCCTTCTGGTTCAGTTTACAGCCTGGAACGCTTCCTCTTGTTGCTGAAACTTTCTTCCATCTGTGACTTCCGTCTTTCCAGTGCACCACGTCCGGTTCGGTGTTTACTGTAGCGAAGCGCATCCCGCCAGCCATCAACCCCGCGGACAGTTGGAAGCTCTGGTGGCAGGGGCAGGCGAAACAGCACGACAGTGGAGCAAAGACGCTCGGACCATATCCGGTATGGGATCCTTGACGGTCAGTCTTTGTTGACTCGAGATATTCGGAGGCATTGAAATAATCAGACTGAACGAATGCTCTGGAGAAGTTGCTTGAATAATTCAAGTGGTGAATTAAAGGTGATTAGCTGAAGAACGTCTCGTCATTCCACCGATACGTGCCATTTCTGGCTTTTCAAGAGGGCATACATATACAGGTGACAAGTGATAGAGTCTTGGCGTTGGTTCGTCGCTCGAGAGATGGGATTTGCGCTTCAAGTCTCATGTGATATCTGCTATGAATAATATACTGATTTCTACTTGTTCAGGAACTCCTGCGTCCTCACAGGAGTCATGATAGGCCTAGGTCGCCCTTTACTCATCCCTGAAGAGCCACCTCCCATTGCCTCGCATGGCCTCACGCCATCTCTTCTCTACCGTCTCCCTCTCCCGCCTTTTTGCTTCTTCTCTCCGTTCCTTCTCTTCTTGTGTGCCGGGGAAGTCTGGGTCCCAATAACCCGGAGGTGAACGCTTTCGTTCGAATTGGTGCCTGTGCCTCCCGAAACTGTTGGCCACAGCTATCGTCTTGGCCTTCAACCAGACCTCCTTCTTCTCGTCCACCGTCATAGTACCCAGCCGATAGCTCTCTGGCCCCAGATAGTCTTCCATCAACGCAATATTTTCTGCTTTCAGCAGATGAGCTGAGCCACCTGAACTGAGCTCGCTCTCCGCCAAGACACGGGCAGTCCTCCCACAACAGTTTGGATCGGTGCAACCCTCGAGCTTAGCACGCTCTGCTCTCCCACGTACTACCTCGTCAAAAGCATGGGTGTAGCCGTTGTTTGCCTTTGGGTTGACCTTGAAGTCTTCGAGTCTCAGCTCAGAAACCGCCCGTTCTCGGAGCGGAGTCGACTTTGCCATGTCTCGAGCACGCCGCAAATTTGGAGCGCTGTGGCTGCCTTGTACAGCTGCCGGAATCCTAGCCGGCGTCTGCAAACGCTGCTCGCGCTGCAATGGTGTGTTGGTATTGAGAAGACTTTGTAACCTTCCTGGCTTTGGTGTGGCCGAGTCTGATGGTCCACCTTTGTCTTGTTCCTTTTCGAGAACTGGGGGTTCGGGGCTGTCTTCTGCGACATCCGCTATGGCATGACCAAGTTTGAAGTTTGACCGTGCCCCGGGTTTGGGGGTGGTGGAAGTGGCGTTGTTTTTGCCTGTCTTTGGTGCAGGAGCTGGCTGGTCAGTTATTGATTCTTCCGCGGCATCGTTGGCTGGTGGTCGAGGTGGGTCCCGATGTCTACGCTTCTTCGGTGTGGGCATCACATATGTTGTCTCATTGAGGTCGATACTCTCTTGTGGTATGAAGGCGGGCACCACGCATGTTATGACAGGATCTGAGCTCTCTCTCTTGATTCTGCGAGGGTTGGGCCTTGCTTCACCACCGGTGTCGCTATTCCTCCTCTTCCGGACACGTCTCTCGGAAATGACCACAGGCCCATC
Source organism: Neurospora sp. CHS-2018c (assembly GCA_009806235.1). Classification (NCBI taxonomy): domain Eukaryota; kingdom Fungi; phylum Ascomycota; class Sordariomycetes; order Sordariales; family Sordariaceae; genus Neurospora; species Neurospora sp. CHS-2018c. Next base: position 127,229 of record RAPC01000041.1, on the reverse strand, counting down.
TGAAGACGGCTCTTCCTTAATGGCCACTTCGTATGCTGTATCATTTTCCCTTGGTAGAGTGGGCAATTCGTCTGGCACTCTAACGGATAGCGCTAAACGATTCGGGTTGCCCTCCTCTTGGTGTTTTCTTCCGGTAAGCTCCTCAAGCTTTCGTTCTAGATGTTCGGCATACTTTAACCATTGATTACGCTGATCAACGATCCGCCGTGCAACGTCCTTTTTCGCATCATATTTCGCTTGCAGCAATTTGCAGTGTTTCCTTAAGGCTGCCAATTCTTTGTCCTTGTCCGTTTCCGCATCGGCATCCTTGGTAGTGGCGCGTGTTGTCCCAGTAATCGTGTTAGGTGAGATCTCTCCTAGGATTGAACGCGACGTTGTACCTGTCGATTGTTGTGGTACCTCCAAAAGAGTGTCTGACGATGCCGGAACATCTTGATCGCTGGTAGTAGTTGCCTTTGAAGTGGTGGAAGGCGAGACTGGGTTGACTTTCTTGATGAGCTCCTCAAGGTTTTTCATCAACGCCTGGTTCATCTTCTCTAGTTGATCAACTTTGGCCATCAACGCCTCCCTCTCGGCCGCAGAGAACGCATCTTTTTCGCGGAATTCTAGCAGCAGGTTAGTCGATGAGCGCGTAAAGGTGAGTATCGCCCATGACAACCTCAGCCATGTAGCATGGTATCCAAAAGCCTACCTGCGTCGAGATCCTTTCCAACCGTATCACAGGCAGCTTCTACCGCGGCAAGGATCGCGGCACGACCTTTCTGGTCCCAGAAGGTCATTTTAGCCGATACCAAATGATAATTGACAGGTGCGAGTTAAAGCAAGAACAGCAAAGATTCCATTGAAGGAAATCAACAACAATCAGCAGCGCGAGAGTGTTGTTGACATGCTTTCAATGAAGTCGACGTCACGAATCTTGGAGGCGCGTGTAAGGGCGAATGTACCTTTCGTGGTCTAGACCAAAAGGGGTAAACATCGGGCAGGCAACAACGAGCTAAGCGCCACATCACGTGCACACTAACTGTGTCTTGCAGTGGGGTCATGCTTTAGCCCCACTCTAAATTCCGGAGCAGTGGGGCCCGGGCATGCCCCTGACAGCTCCTGTGTGGAGCCGGCACAACCTTTCCTGAACTTCGGACATCTTCAAGTTCAAGATCCGACTTCAAAGGCCCAAAACGTCACGGTGGAAGACCAACAAAGAACCGGATCTGGGTGAGCTTCTGAATGTTGTCTGTCTTTGACTAACCAGAAACCAGAGCCGAAATTGCAGCTTCTTTAGACTTTAGAGACACTTGGGCATATGGTTGTGTGACATGCTGTTTTTCGTGGTCCCATGGCGGCAATGGAACGAACACGGAGCATCTCCGCCGAGTTTCTGCTCCACGCGGGGATGATGGTTCGCATCATTATGATGTCTGGATGCCAGCCAGCTTTTCTCCTGGACCCCTTGACTGAATGGAGTCCCTAGGTAGACTGCTTAGGTTCATCCCACCACACCTCGAGTCAGCAAGTTTGACTTCACGAAGCCGTGAGAATCTTCACGTTCGGGTATTGGACTTCCAGTGAGAAGAATCACCTAGGGGTTTGACCTGGTCGACTCTCCCGGTCTCCGCTTCGTGTCTTTGAAGGTCACTACGTACTTTTGCTCTTCTTCTTCAAACTGATGTTATACGAAGGTGTTGAGGCTTCACGCTTTCCCAAGTGATTTCATACCATCTGAGATCACAATTGTTTTGATAGAGATTTGGGATTTCATCTCTTCTTCTTTGCTACCAAGCTGGCCATGTGCCCCATACCTAGGGCATGGTATTTGGATCTTATCTGCAAGACAGGACGACCGTAGCACGTGGGGTAGATCGGCCAAGCTAACCTCAAGGTCACCCTCGGATTAAAAACGATTATTGACAGTTGAGAGGGGAAGATCAAGTGAAGCCCCCCTCGTTTACTCTTTCAGATCGCATTCTTTCGCCGACATGCCTGATCACCGTTGTGTTGACTGCAGGTAGCCAGAAACACGTATCACGGCCGTATTGGGTGCTCCTGGTTACTGAAAGAAGTAATTGACTTCATTTTGAACCTCGTTCCCAGCCTCAAGCAAGCACCGGTCTCCATCTTTTGAGAGACACACATGTGCTTGACGTTGACAATATTGATTAAAAGGAACTATGTTGGATTGTGAACTGGATCGCATCGACGCAGGGGCATGTACCGCTAGTATGACTCCCATGCTCGCTTTCCCGTCCTGTTATTCCTCGGACCACCGCAGTCTTCATGATGCGAATGTGTGATTTTGTCGATTGCGACCTTGAAACTGTGGAGGGGCCGGGAAAGAGGGGAACAACCACAGCTTCCTAAACTCAGGAGGAACGCAGCATTTGTGGTCCGTCGAGGACAGAGTGTACCTTCCCCCTGACCTTTGTGGGATGTCACGAACCTGCATACAACCGAGCACCTGCATTTTGTATTTCCGCCTTGTTAAATCGGAGGAGGGAAGCTGTCGATACGTATCTATTGGTGTGAGTCGGAGTCTGAAAAGGGACAGATACCGCCGTGATGGAATTCCCAGCAGGTCCTCCCTTCACTTCCATCAGAATGGAATCGCATTGCCTCTCGATACAACACTACCTTAGTAGTACGTAGACGGTGACCGGGAACTCGCAAAGTTAGACAGATGGCAGCAGGCCTACCAGAAGACAGATGTGTGCTCGTAAACTCGAATATGTTCGGCACGACTCCTCACTTGTTGCCATCCATACAGTCTCAGAGAGGCAAGAACCACGCAGCAAAGATTGGCATATGGCAGTGGTTGCCGATTCAGACTGGTCAAGTGAATGGAAGTTGAGAGTCGGATCACGTCCCAGCGCCGACCTACCAAAGCCGGTGAATGGCTACAAGACGGCCAAGGCAGGCAGGGTCAGGACGCAGGGCAGGGGTCCCCTCCCCACACAAAGTGTCCTTCCAGAAAATTTCAACAGAAGGGAAACAGGAACCTGACAAGCCAGACCACCCGCTTTGCTAGCTCCCCGCTGTGCCCTTCGCTTTCGTTGAGTTTTGCCTGCCTCTGAACCAGCCGACAACTGCTATTTATCTGTCCTTCCTGCCCGTCCTGCTGCTTTCTTTCCTACCGCAACATCACTTTTTCTCTACACCAACAGTATTCGACTCCAGTCCTCTTTTTCAGGTAAGATCCCTCTCAGCTATTTCTCACTTTGCAGCACCCCGACACAAAGATCATCACCCCCATCCTTTTCGAGGCACGTTATCGCCCCAGGTTTATCCGAATAAACTGTACGGGTCCCGATAAAGTGCTGCGATAAACCCCACACCAAGACTCCCCCCACCTTTTTCCCATTTTTGCACGTCAAAGCAAGCCCTCCAATCCAAGACAAAATTCCCACCCATACATCGGAAACTTTAATTGCCACCTACACCTCTCCCTTTACTGACCCATCAACAACTTCGTCCCGACAGACTTTCAATACCCAACTTCGAACCTTCGATAACACCCCCCAAAACCAACATCAAAATGGACTCCTTCGCTGCTCCCCAGGGCCGTGCCTGCTTCACTTGTGAGTTCGCCAATACAATCTCTGCGCCCTAGCTTTCGTTTGCTTCGCCGGCGTGACACACAGCTGTCACCCGCGCTCGGTTTCTACAAAGCGTTGCGTCACCTGCAATCCCTTTCACACTTCGATCCTGCGTCTCCGGATGCTACACACACACGGTTATACACAAGAAAGCTTAGCATCATTGTGCTGCGCGCTGGCGTCGGTCTGGGACCTTGGTCCCAGGTCCCGTGTGCCGCCGCAGCCTTGATACTGTTGCGCTATGGGTTGCCGTGCTTGGACAGGGCAGAACATCTTAACGAGTTCGAGATCTGTTCGTCGGTTGAGCGAGAGCTGTTGTACCAGAAGGCGAACAAGTTCTAAACCGTTTAGCCCTTACAGGCACCTGAATAAACCACTACCCACACACTTGCCATATCAACAACAATCATCATGAGAGTGAGGGGAGAGATCATCTGACATGAGAGACATTAGGCGGCCAGACTACCCATCAGGTATGCGAAACATTCGGCGAGAGAGAGAGAGACACCCAGAATGGCGGGCGGCGAAAAGATCGGAGAGGTATACGAGCTGTGTGTTTGGTCATGATGCTGACTGGAAACCAATAGGCCCGTGACTGCCCCAACAAGGGTGCTGCTAAGTGCTACAACTGCGGCAACGAGGGTCACATGAGTAAGTCCTCGCTTCGACGTGTGCTTCTGAATGTCTTGCTGACAGTATCATGCAGGCCGTGACTGCCCCGAGGGCCCCAAGGACAACGCCCGCACCTGCTACCGTTGCGGCCAGACCGGCCACATCAGCCGTGACTGCTCCCAGTCCGGCGGCCAGTCCGGCGGCGGCCAGTCCTCCGGCGCTGAGTGCTACAAGTGCGGCAAGGTCGGCCACATTGCCCGCAACTGCTCCGAGGGCGGTGCTGCGTATGGCGGCGGCGGCGGCTTCCAGAACTCCGGCTACGGCGGTCAAGGTGGCTTCGGTGGTCCCCAGAAGACCTGCTACTCTTGCGGTGGCATCGGCCACATGTCCCGCGACTGCGTCAACGGCTCTAAGTGCTACAACTGCGGCGAGTCTGGCCACTTCTCCCGTAAGTTTCCTTGTATCTACATTTATCCTGCACGAAGCTAACCACGATTCAACAGGCGACTGCCCCAAGGACTCCGGCTCCGGCGAGAAGATCTGCTACAAGTGCCAGCAGCCTGGCCACGTTCAGTCCCAGTGCCCCAGCGCTTAAATGCGCCCTGCTCGCCAGGTAACACCAACTACCTTTGGCGGCCTCGCTCATTTGCTGTCTAACCGGCCCTGACCTTGCTCACTTCTCACCACCGAGATGAAGAAGCAAGCGGGACCGGTGATAGACGGCTTTTACTGGGGGTGATGACATGGTGCTGCGTTTTTGCGTTGCCTTTCTGGGGGACTTTTCAGTCCACGGGGTCGTTGTGCTGGTGTTTACTGGTCATCTGGATATCCGCTGTTTGGGACTTTTTTTCACGGCGGGTCTCTTACACTTTTCTTAATTCTTCAACCTTTGCATTTTACGCGACACAAAACATCATGATGATCCGACAACCACTGGGGAAATTGGGAAAGCAAAAAGGTCTTTTCACCAAAATTGGCGTCTGGACGGCCAGGGGTTACCTCTTCAACCAACCATACCGTATGGGTCTTGCTACGACAAAAAGGGCTTGTGCAACAGGGGCGGGGCCATTGCACGACAAACATCTTGCGGGTTTCTGTTTTTTTCACACATGGAACTTGAACGGGAAGGGAACTATCTTCATACTTGGAACGGGCATGAGGACATCATAATTATCCGAGATCTGACGGGAAAGCAAAATCGTGTGGGGACTCATAGGTCAACGAATAAAAAGCGCCGAAAGGCCGTGGTGTGCGATGCGAGCGTAATGCATCGATGATGAAACAAACTTTAGTTCCTCTGCCTTGAGTGACGTGACTGCTGGTAACAATATGATACTTGATAGGAATGGTGATATCAGAGTTGGAAGTTCAACAACATTACCTTGATGGTTTGCCAGTTGTTCGCTCTCGAGAGGCTTTGAACGGGGTCGGCACGTCGATCTCTCAACTAGACCCGACCTTGGCTGCATATCAACTTCACATTGAAGTTGACGCCAGAAGTCTACACCTGCGACAAGCTCTCAAGGTAGAAGTCACACGCGGAAGCAGACCAGCTGAATGACCAAGGGTATCCAGAATGTCATGATGGTAGTGAAAACAACAGAATTGGAACGCTATTCATGCAACAGTTCTACATCATCACCACCGCCCACCGTCCATTCCCGGCCGCGGTGCCATTCATATCCCGTCCTGTCCTGTCCTATTTTCCCTCTTTTACTTTCTCTTTCTTTCTTTTCTTCTTTTCCAAACCTTTACAGGACAGCCTTGGGCATAAACTTCATAGCCTGCCTGACACCAAGATCACCAAGGACCTCCTCAGCACCACCAAGGATAGCATCGAACTTGTAGCCGCGGTTGAAGTTCTCAATGACGCGACCCATGCCCGTCTGGGTCAGGCCACGACCACCCCAGATCTGCACGGACTCGTCGGCGATCTCGTGGGCGGCGCGCGTGCACGACATCTTGAGAAGGGCGATGGGACCGCCGAGGTGCTTGGCTTGTTCGGAGTAGGGCATGTGGTTCATTTGGTAGCTGGGGGGGATTGTTAGCTAGCTGGGCTGGGAGAAAGGGGGGAGGGGGGTAGAAGGTTGTGGGAGGGGAAAAGGAAGGGGATGGGGAAGAAGTGGGGGGAAATACGTACGTGATGGTCTCAAGCCAAGACTGGTGAGCCTCGCAAAGGGCAATCATCTTGGCCAACTTCTGGCGAATGACGGGCTGGTCGATCAGACGCTTGCCAAAGACAAGACGCTGGTGAGCCCACTTGAGGGACTCCTCGACGACGAGGCGCATGTAGCGGATGGTGGCGCAGGCCATCATCCAACGCTCGTGGTTGAAGTTGGACAAGATGACATAGATACCCTTGTTCTCCTCGCCGAGCAGGTTCTCGACGGGGACCTTGACGTTGTCAAAGGTGATGTAGGTGGTACCGGCCGCGGGCGAGTACGATGTCTTGATGGGCTTGGTCTCGACGCCCTCGCCGCGCTCGATGACGAGGACACTCAGACCCTTTTCGGTCTTGACGCCGGTGACGAAGTAGTCGGAGAAGACACCGTTGGTGATCCACTTCTTTGTGCCGTTGACGATGTAGTGCTTGCCGTCGGGGGTCTTGGTGGCGGTGGTGCGCAGGCCGGCGACGTCGGAGCCCGCAAAGGCCTCGGTAATGGCCAGGCAGATCTTCTTCTTGCCGGAGAAGACCTCCTCGGTGATGCGCTTCTTGAGGGCCGGGTTCTTGTCGCCGTAGTTGAGGATGCACGTCAGGCCGATGACCATGCCGGCCATGTTGCCGTCCTGGAAGCCACGGCAGGCGACGCGCACCTGCTCCTGCGCCATGATCATGTCGTGGAAGTAGTCGAACTCCTCGCCCTTGACGGCGCCGTTAAGCAGGTTGACGCCGTGCAGGTGCTTACCGGGACCCATGCGCATGTGCAGGATGCCGGCCTTGGACATCTTGTCGATCAGGTCCTGGCTGATGAGCTCGCCGGTGCGCTCCTTCTCGAGAGCCTCGGGGGCGAGCACCTCATCGGTGAACTTGCGGATGGCCTTCTGGAGGCTGCGGTGGCTGTCGTTGAAGTAGGGGCTCTTGAACTGGGGGGTGAGCCAGAGGGGCTCGGCGTAGGGCACGGGCGAGAGGTCGCCGGGCCGGGGGGTGATGATGGACTGCTTCTCGCCCTTGATGGTGCCGATGGCCAGGTCGTTGTACTTGATCAGCACCTCGTGCCTGTGGAGGTTGTAGAAGGCCGAAGTGGCGTCCTGGCCGCCGACCTGGCGGAGGACGGCCTCACCGCCGGGGTGGGCGTCGAGGAACTCGGAAACATCGTAGACGACGGAGTCGATGATGAACCACGTGCTGTCCTCGGTGTTGTGCTTCTTGACCTCCTCGCGGGTGAAGGTCTTGTCGGGGACGTTTAGTACGTTGGCCATTTTGGGGGTATATAGGTGGGTATATATGTGAGAAGGATTATAAACAACAAAGAATTACACGATTCGTCTACTTAGTTGGATCCCGGAGGAGGAAGAGAAGGATGACGATGGTCAAAATGGAAAACAAAGATCAAGAATCAGAGACAGAGACACACTTTACAACACACCGCGAATGGGCAGCCGAGGAGCTTTTATTGAAAACATGGCTGCGGAACATCGTCACCTGGAGCGGACCAGGGGTTTGATAGACGGGCCAGCCGGCACCTCAATGGCTCAGAATGGTTCTTGTGTGCCGAAGGCGTCGACCTCTCGGGATCTTCCTTTTGCTCGGTTCTCGGTTCCCCAGCCCAAAACGGGTGTTGCTCCAAGAATGGAGATCAGGACGAGAGGCCGTCGGTCTGCCTCGGCTTGTTGGATCGTGGGGTTGTGGAATGTGGGGAGCACGGGGCCATGTCTCCAATCTCCAATATCTTGTTCATGATTGGTTGGTTCTCCTTGTCCTTCTCCAGCTCCTTGTTCAACTTTGTTGCATCGAGCGTTGGAGGCGCATCCGGCATGTGATGTATCCCTGGCGGTTTGGAGAAGAGGACCACGGCATTGTCTCAATCGAGGTTATCAACACATCTTCATAACGAGTTTCCCGTGTTTTGAATTTGAGTTTGGCATATTCTTCAGTCACTCTGCTTTCTTGATGGATGGGTTTTCTCCGAGTGTTGGAAGAGGAGGAGACGGCGCCAAGTTTCATAAATGACCACCTGGCAGCGTGGATCGCGGCCCCATGGGGCAACTCGTGCCAAGCATTATCGGCTCCACTGTCAAAGGTCGTGTGTTCGTTACGGTTTTCGACTGGACAAAGTTTCAGCAAGGAGATGCTTTGAAGAGGCCGAGAGCGTATGAAATTGAGATGTTGAAATGTTGACTTTGAAGTGTGGTCTCGGATTGTCAAAGTGTTGTTGTTTATTGCCCATCTTTTCGATTGTCGTCGAGGCAAAGAGGCACGACGATTGGCAACAGGCAACCCCTCATTGAATCGGATTCCCCACCTTGCGAGGACATCGTCTTCCAAAAGAAAACAAGACCTGAACTTTTGGAGTTTCCTCTCGTCCAGTTGACGATCTAGAACAAAACAAAAAACAGTGGTGCGAATCTCTTTACGACAATCCAGACCCTGCCCCTTACTTCAAAGCCACGCTTTCTCAACTCTCGGGGCTCCGGGATACCTATTCTGAGCTCTAGTTACGTCGAGCTACCCTTCACTAGCTTGTTGAGCTTTCAGCGTTTGACTTGCGGGCGAGCCCATGATCATTGCCTCGAGGTCATCGGCCAGTGTGTTTAGACTCTTGTAAGTTTTTGTCAAATAGCTTCTCCTTTCTATACTGTCGAGTAGGGTGTCTGTCAAGGTATTAGTCACGCCGAACTCTCGCCTTCAAGCTGTCCGAGTTTTGATCTGGTCACTTTTTTACAGCATGCTTGAGATATCAACTTCGACTGGTCACCATAGTTGGAAGCAACACCACCTTTCTCACGCAGGATCTGGCATACAGTACCAAGTGGTATGTATCGTGAGGGGCCGATGGGCAGTGCACACGGGACATAGGTAGGATGACGCTGTTGAAGTCTCGGCTATTTCAGCGAGGCTCTTATCAGCTGGTTTCAAAATACCCCTTTTGGTAATGTTCGGCTGTCTTCCGGTTGGACATCATGGTCAGTCAAGTCATCCAAGGGATGCGAAGGTACGCAGCCTCACTGATGTTGACGAAATCCCATGGAGTCGCTCTTGCGCCAACGCATGGGACTTAATACACTGAATCGTCAAGCCTTCTATATATGCTCCCCTTCATTGACCGCTTTCTTTGTTCGCTTATCACAAATCACACCGCCAAAGGCGTAATATTTACACATTTATCTACATCGTGCTATCTCGGTTTTCAGAGACAGCTCTTCCATCAGTTTTCACAACAACACCCCTCAACATTCCCACATCAATTTTGACATCCTCTTGGTTCCCAAATTTTCCTGTTACTTTGCTTCGTCAAACTCAACCAAGATGGATGCTTACTCCATGTCCGTTGCTAGTGCTTCCCATAAGAGCACCTCGAGGATATATCAGGATTTGAAATCCTCCAGGTTACACACAGTCTCGAGTTTCAGCTTCGACAAGTTGTCAAGTCGCTTCAACATTCTGAACAGTTCTTCAACGGTAAAGACGCTCTAGTCAAGATGTTCCATAAGCCCGAGATATGCTTACAGTCATGAACTAGGTTGGCAAAATGAATCCTACGAAGAAACCGCACGTTGGCATTGTGGGAGCAGGCATGGCGGGTTTGCGGAGCGCCGGCTATCTACTCGAACTTGGATTCCAAGTTACCATTCTAGAGGCAAGAGATCGCCTTGGCGGGAGGATATACCAAGAGAAGCTTCCCAACGGGCATTTCGTGGATATGGGAGCGAATTGGATTCACGGAACAAAAGAAAACTCCATCTTTCAGCTCGCCAAGGAGACAGGCACCATCACGACCACCTGGGATGGCGAGGCAGCGGTGTTTGACGAACACGGTCATATACTCCCAGCGAAGGATGGCGAGAGGTATTCCACGATAATGTGGAATATCATTGCGGAGGCTTTTCAGTACTCGGACAAGCACAGTGCTGAGATCGACACCAGCAGGTCACTTTTGGATTTCTTCAAGGAGAAGGTGGTGGAGCATATTCCGGAGACAGAAGAAGACTATGCAAGGAAAAGGGAGATTGTGCTCCAGATGGCGGAACTATGGGGCGCATTTGTGGGCAGTCCTGTTGAGAAGCAGAGCCTAAAGTTCTTTTGGCTGGAGGAGTGTCTGGACGGAGGTATGTGAACTTCTCAGGCCCGAATCGTGGATGAAACTGACAGGAACCAGAAAACCTCTTTTGCTCCGGCACCTACCGAAAAATCATGGAAAAGATTGTAGCACCAGTCGTCGACGGCGGTGCAGATATCAAACTCCAAACCAGAGTCGCCGAAATCTTCGGCAAATCCAACACAGGCAGCAACACCGTCAAAGTCAAGACCACCGACAACCAGTTCTACGAATTCGACGAACTCATCCTCACCACCCCCCTAGGCTGGCTCAAGCAAAACCTCCAAGCCTTCCATCCACCTCTCCCTCCCCGTTTAACCACCGCCATCCAAAGCATCGGCTACGGCTGCCTCGAAAAAGTCTACATGTCCTTCCCCAAAGCCTTCTGGCTCGAACCCGACGCCGCCAATAACAACAACAACAACCGCACAGTCAAAGGTTTCTGCCAATGGCTCTCCCCCTCCTACGCCCCCTCCACCAACCCCTCCCGCTGGACCAACGAGATCGTCGAGCTCGGCTCCATCGACCCGTCCGTCGCTCATCCTACTCTCCTCTTCTACATCTACGGCGCCGAGTCCGAGTACGTTACCTCCAAGGTCCGCTCCCTTTCCTCTTCCTCCTCTAGCTCCAGCTCCGGTACTGGTGCCGGTGCCGATAAGAACGGCTCCGACTCCAGCCCCTCCCAAAACGAAGCGGCACAACAATTCCTCTACGACTTCTTCAAACCCTACTACTCCCTCCTCCCCTCCTACAACCCCGCCGACCCCAACTGCCAACCGAGCGGGTATCTAGCCACCGACTGGCTGCACGACGACCTAGCGGGCAACGGGAGCTATTGCAATTTCCAGGTCGGCCTGCAGGAAGGGGATAAGGATATTTTGGCGATGAGACATGGTGTGCCCGAGGAAGGGGTTTGGATGGCGGGAGAACATACGGCGACTTTTGTGGCGCTGGGGACGGTGACGGGGGCGTATTGGAGTGGTGAGGATGTGGCGAGACGGGTTGCGGAGGGGTATGGGAGGGGTGTTGGTGTTGGTGCTGGTGCTGGGGGGAGGGAGTCGGCTGTTTGATTTTGATGAGGATGAGGATGTTAAGGGAAGAGGATGGTCAGGTTTTGCGATATGATTCAGCGGGCGGGGAGTTTTGGGTTATGGCGGGTTATGGTCACATATAGCGTTTGTCTGAATTCAGAGGCGGGAAGTTGGGATACGTTTCCGGGTGGCGGATACACAAGATATGGTCTGATAGATCATCCTCTGTTTTATGGCGTTGCGGCGTTGCGAATTCTGTGACACCCGGGCACTTGAGTGATACCTGACATTTTGCAAATCTGTGGAACGTTTGGACATGGTAAATAAAGGGGGATACCTAGACGCGCGCACAAGTAAGTCATGGCGACGTCAGTGTTCAGGTTTTAGGTGTTTCCGTTGATGCGCGTTCAGACAGCAATTCCACCTGTTGACCTGGAGTTGACACATTGACCGAGCACTTGGGGCCGGGAAGAGGCCTGGACGAACCGGAGATAGATCTACGGGCTCACGGGCTGTGAAATCTTGGGGTTCTTTTCCTAGATCTCAGCAGATGGTGTGAAAAATAGTCGGAACACGCCTAACACCAAGATACAAACTGCCAATTCATGAATCCCATTCAGCACCACGACACTCATTTTCCGAACTGTGAAAATTGTCAAGTATATACTTCGATGTGAGCAGTATTTTCTATAATTTTGGTGGAATTTTCTGAGTATCGTTGTCCGGCGTGGTAGCGGTCGCAACAGCAGGGTCAATGTCCCTTGTGTTGAATGTTCGGTCTTTTTTGTCCACAGCATCTGCTCAGATATCAGACAGCCCTCAGACCAGCCTCCTCGGTTGAAGAAGAAAACTTCTTCGCCACTCCAACAGCGGGATAGACAGGGCATCAAGACATTCTAACTTGGAAAGGTCAGTTTAGCGATAACCTGAAGCGAATGTGTGATGGCCCTGATGAGCGGCCAAGCTACACCATGACCGATAAGCACATGGTGTTGACCGTGTTGGAGGTTGAATGAAGGGAAAAAGGTCAACTGATTGGCGATACTGACCCCCTTGAGCCTTTACTGTCACGGGGTTGGCCCAGCACCCCGGCAAAGCAGTGACCCCAGTATGCGGGTACATGGGAACTCCGCACACCAGGGATCGCTTACAACATGGCACCGCCCGCAGCGCTTGCACCACCTCGGACGCCGATGACAGAACCCCCATGTTGAGGCCCGGTTAATGCAGTTGATGCCCGGATTTTTAGTGGTGCATATGCCCCTCCACCGCGCATTCCCCTTCCACGACTTTGAACACTGGAACACAGCGTGCGATCCAGGCGGTTCAGTTGGCAAGTACCACTGCCAATCAATACAAGCGCACCTTGACGGCTTCCTCCTGGACATTGCATGTTCCATTCTCTATCTGCCCGCCTTTGGGTGCTCACATTCACAATCACATTCACATTTCTTCAACCGCATCCTTATCACCTTTCTTCTTTCCCTACAACCACTTTTCCTTAGTCAGTAGGCCCAAGTTGAGTCACGGCCTTTACGACTTCCAAACAACGATTCCCATCTTTCTTTTCCCCCATCAGACTCCACTGTTTTAGATCACGTCGACGGATCTGTGCCAGTTCACGGTGTCCTGAAACAACGACAACGAACAGGCTCCAGTTACAAGCTTCCCACTCTGCCACTCCCTCTCCCCCGTGAACGTCACCAGCACCGGGCTTCGCGTTATCTTATCAACAAACGGATAAGGCAACCGACTGTTACACCTTACAGAGACCGGAACTATTCCTAGACAAACCACAACCACAACCACTACCTCCTCACAGCCTTCTATACATACCTCTATGATCAACTAGTTAGACATACCCTACCAAAGGTAGACGAGACCATCTTCAACCATCTCTTCCAAATACAACTCAGCGATGCCCGCGGTTCAATCATGACCTTCCCCGTCTTCCGCTACCTCATCCATACCGCTACTCGGCTTCCTGTTGGATGGTTGTTGTCATTGGAGGGTGCTCTTCAGTGATCCAGTCCCCTTCGTCATCCTCGCTCGATATCCCATAGGCTTGTCATCTCAGTCTGTCTTGACATTTGCCGGAGACCCTGAAGAGGTTGGGTGCCGTTAACGGACCGACTTCGGCATCTAGACTTATACCCTTCCTTATACACTCCCGCTCGATCGATCTACGTTGTCTGCCTAGAACTACTACCATTTACAACTCTCCCGGCATACCTCGACGGCCACTGCGGGCTTCACACTTCGTTCCCCCGAGAACTCGCCTACGATACCAAACCTAATAACGAGCGAGCAGACGAACGAACAAACGAAACCATGTCCTTCTTTTATCGGTCCTTCGTCAACTCGCTTCTACCGAAGCAGTTGCTTCGCTTCGTCTTAGCACGCCTAGACCTCCTCGACTCCCAGGCACTTGATCTAGACAACCTCAACTTTGCCATTGGGCGAAATACTGTTCTAGAATTCCGTGATGTTGGACTGATTCTATCCGTATGTTGTGCCTCCTATCCACCCTTCTCTGTCATCATACTAACCAACCGGTACTGCTTCCTCGACAGAAACTCGAAGCCATCGCGAAACTTCCCCCAACTTTCAAGATCCAAAAGGCCAAAGTCCTCCTACTCCGTATCACAATACCGGTCGATATCTACAACAGTCCAATAATAGTCGAGGTTGAAGGTGTTGATGCTAGGGTACGGGTGGCGTCCAAGCAAGAGCAGGATGAACAAACGGCCAAGAAGAAGGAGACACACAAGGACGGCGAGGAGGTTGTGCCAACTGCTGCCGACCTAGCACAGTCTTTCCTGCAGACGGCAGTTCCGACCGACGAGCAGAGACGGCTGGAAAAGGCTCTCGCCGAGGAAGCACAGGAGGCGTTATCAGAGTCCATGAGCGACTCCGAAACCGATGACGATGGCTCCTTCGCCACCTTCGGCACCGGTCAAGGCTTGTCATTACCAACGTTCTTGACCAACTTCCTGCAGGGCATCCTGGACAGGCTCCAGATCCGAATTCACAAGGTCACCTTCCAACTCGATATGCAAGTACCCGTCGAACCGGGTCTCTCAACAACAGAGCTCGTTACCTTCCAGTTGGCACTGGACGAGGTCATTGCGGAAGGAGTCACAGCGCCTGGACAACAAGGGGATGGCTCCCCTGCGATAGTACCGAGGGAAGGCAAGCGTCATATTCTCCTGGATAATCTCCGGGCATTCCTGATCACGGAAGCGAACGTATTCTCTTCTCTCCTACCGACCCAGTCAGCACAGTCCTTGGTGAAATCACAAGGATCAGCACCTCATGATGCACCGTCAACACTTCGTGATATGTCGGGTTCGATGCAGTCATCAGTGGGGGGCCTGGATATGAGCATAAGCCCAGATCAGATGGAAGCTCTGGATATGCTTGCACAGAGCCATTACGAGGTACGAGATAGCGAAGATGCTCTGAATATTCCATATGAGGACGACACTCGGCATCCAGAGGGCGAAGAGAATGTTGATGGATCTTCACCTCTTTCGACACCGAGGGCTTCTATTTACCAAGAGCATGACACGCCGGTGCTCCAGGACCATGCCAACTCGGCTGTTATGCAACATCAACCGGAACTATGGTCGTCCTACGAGCGGGGGATTCGATCCGAACCCTCTCTTTATCCTCCAACGAGTTTCCAACCTCCGAATATGCCCACTGGCGCTGTGTCTCCGGCACCCTCTGAGCCTTCTTCGTCTGCTAGTTCAGTACGATCTGACGATGATCTACCAAGTGCTGATGTGGAGGACCTCGCACAATCACATCTCTACAGCCATGAGGAGGCAGAGAGCATGTACATGAGCGCGTTTTCCGATGCCCGTTCGACGATGATTCCAGGAAGCAACATGCCAGGGGGTTGGGACTCTGAATCTTCAGGGGGCGATTCGGCCTCTGAGCGAGACTCCTCAACCACTCATCCTCCGGTCGCAGGCGAACCGCAATCATCCCCCAGCGTTGACTCGGAACCGGCTGGCCCACAATCTACACCCGAATCAACCCAAGGTGATGAGCCACAACACGAAGACACACCACGCGGCATTACGAGGATGGTCAAGGAGATCGTATCATTGGACTCCATATCTGTCTACGTTCCTTCAACGAGAAAACAACAGGTTCCAGTACCAGTCACCAACCTTGCGAAGTCGAATCCTAACCTTCCAGGAGCGTTTTCGGTTCACCAGTCATTTCACAGTAGTACTACGGATCAGTTAAAGCTGCTAACTCCGAAGGACCCAGAAGAGGATCGCCGTGATGAGAGCATCGAAGTCGTTCTCAAGCCTCTGACATTACGGTTCGATTCGTCAGTGGGATTCCTGCTCGCTATGGTTGTTACACGGCTGTTGGAAGCGTTTCAAGGGTCTTCAGACGAGACTACGGAAGCCAAGCCCTCCAAGGATGAATCGAGTATGCCTGACATCAAGCTTACCTTGGAGCAGGTAACGGTGCAGTTCCTGGAGAAGCTGGCTGGTGTTGCCGATACCGCGAAGAGGATATTTGAGACACGGAAACCTGACTTCGACTCGGATGTCCTCCTCGAGGCCAGCCTTTCGAACTTGAACGCCTCTACGCAGAAGTCCGGATCGCAAACCGAAGTAACCGTCGCCATTGAGAAGTTCCACTTCGGTTATGCCGACGAGGCCATCGTCTCGTTTACTGGCGAGGCTGATCTGTTCAAGTCCACAGCAACTGTTGATATGCTATCTGTTGGGAAGGATATCGCAGTCAAGGCCACCATTACATCCGACGTGACTCGAGTTGACGTCAAGACACTACCTCTCCATGTTAAGCTTGATCTTCAGAGGCTAGACGAGACTTTTAGCTGGTTTGGAGGGCTGAGCAGTTTCCTTAACATGGGATCGTCAGAGGACTCAGTAGCAAAGGCAGTGCAGATACCAGTGAAGCCCCCACAAAAGACTCGGGGCGTCCGATTCGAAGCCCCGATTGATCCTATGGAGAAGCGGTCAGGGAGCAAGATTGATGTGCGCATCAATGGCGTGCACGTGGACGTGATCGGCAAGGACTGCAGTGCAGTCTTGAACACGAGCGCCCTCAAGCTAGTACACCGCGAAGAAGCAATCGCCGCTGTGCTCAAAACGATCAGGCTCTCCGGACCCTACGTGAAGAATTCCCATGCTAGGCCACCAGTCGTACTAGAGTTGGATAGTACAAGGCTGGACTACATCTTGACGCCTCGTACCAGGGATCTCGAACGGCTGCTTGAGCTTATTACCCCCTCAAAGGTCAAGTTCGACGAGGACGAGGATGAGATTATGGTGGACACTCTGCTAAGGCAGAGGAGGAAGGGGGCAGTTCTCGGGTTGGCGGTTAAGAATGTTAAAGTGAGGGCGGGCAACTTGGCTCTGCTTGATTGTATCCCGAGTTTGGTGGAGGATCTCGCCAAGCTGGGGACAGTCGCAAAGTATCTGCCTGAGGATGACAGGCCGGGTTTGCTTACGCTTGGGCAAGTCACAAACGTGGATTGTGAAGTTGATGTTGGGGGCAGGTTTGGGGTTGTTAACGCGCGTTTGACAAATCTTGAGCTCGCCCAGATCACGGTACCGTCGTTGGTGGCCGTCGCGGTAGGTGGCATTATGGTCAACCGGAACGAGAAAACCCCGATCGAGGAGGAGCTGGTTAGCACGTCCACTGCCCATGCTCCGGGTCCCTCGAAGGCGCCTGTCCTGATGATGCGCATGATTGACGATATCGAACCGGTGTTGAAGATCAAGCTGTTCGGACTGAACGTGGATTACCGGGTACCGACCATCATGGATGTGCTTGGGCTTGTTCAGGAAGATACCACTCCGGAGGAATTCGAGGCCAACTTGGCTGCCTCTGTTGCGAATCTGGGTGGCCAGGCGACTGCTGCGCTGAGGAGACAAGATACGCCAGAGAGCCCTGTCGTGGAAAAGGAGTTCAAGCCCATCAAACTTGATGTAGCTTTCCGCGACTGTGTCATTGGCCTCAATCCTCTCGGACAATCTTCGAAGCTGGCTATCGTACTCGCGGACTCGCATCTGGAAGCCATCCCGGGCAAGGACAGCACGCTTGACGCTACGGCAACCTTGAAGAAGGCGTGCATTCTCCTGATTGACGATGTGAAAACCCTGCAAGACGTTCAGATCAATGCACGAGGACGTGCCCCGGCCATGAGCACTCCTCAGGCTCTTGAACTATGCAGCAAGGGATTCGTCAGCATTTGCGAGATATCATCCGCAAAGGCTGTCGTGAAGGTCGGCAAAGACGAGAATGGTGAATCTCACGTCGAGGTGTCTGTCCGCGACGACCTGCTCGTTCTCGAGACTTGTGCGGATTCAACGCAGACGCTCATCTCGTTGGCCAACGCACTCACGCCGCCTACTCCCCCTAGCAAGGAGATCAAGTACAGGACGTCCGTGTTGCCTGTTGAAGATCTGTTCGCGTCTATCACCCATGATGCGTTTGGAAGGGCTGAGGGCGAGTATGACTTTGACAATGACTTTGCGGGTGCTCAAGGTATTGAGTACGGGAATGAAGACGATGATGACTATTACGGCATAGGAAGCACGGAGCATCTCGAAGTTCAATCAGAGGGATATGGTGTCGCAGAAGAACTTTTCGATGCTACGAGCAGTTCGATACTGGGCGATATTGCGGTGGAGAATACGAATGACGGCATGCTGGTTAGTACGGCAAACCTTGACGAGCCTCCGGCCAGCAGCCAGAGTGAGAGTGACCTGGATATTCAGGAGAATTACTTCTCTTCTGAACCGGTCAAGAACACGACGCTCCGCTGGAACTCGAGGAAGAACCTGTACGACCAGTCGAGTGATGCCAAGGTCTCCAAGAGCCCTCTTGTCATCTGCGTTCGGGATGTTCATGTCATCTGGAATTTGTATGATGGTTACGACTGGGTTCGAACCCGGGAGATTATCACCAAGGCGGTCCAAGACGTGGAGGCTAAGGCATACGAACGCAAGGCTCGAGCTGACCGCCACACTTACGAAGACGAAGGAGATGAAGAATCAGTCGTTGATGACTGCTTATTCAACTCGATATATATCGCGGTGGGACCCAACGGTGACCCAACCAACCTCAGACGGGCTATAAACCAGGAGTTGCAGTATCAGGACACCACCACCGAAACCGAGTCCATCGCCACCACGGCATTCACCACCTCGACTGCCCGTGCTTCGGGGCATCGTCAATCGCGGCCAAGGGGGAAGACGCTGAAGCTTAGCCGCAGCAAGAACCACAAGATCACGTTCGAGCTAAAGGGCGTCAACATCGACGTGGTAACCTTCCCACCCGGCAACGAGACCATCAATACCATCGATGTTCGCATCCACGATTTGGACGTCTTCGACCACATCCGGACTTCAACATGGAAAAAGTTCGCCATGTACGACATTGACGCAGGCGAACGGGAGCTTAGTAAGCACATGGTCCATCTCGAGGTCCTCAACGTTAAGCCAGTCCCGGATTTGCCGGCTACGGAGTTCGTGGTTAAGGTTAACATCCTTCCACTAAGACTTCACGTCGACCAGGACGCTTTGGACTTTATCACGAGATTCTTCGAGTTCAAGGATGAGACGCAGCCTATTCATCAGTCATCTAGTGATGTGCCGTTCATTCAGCGCTGCGAGGTCGGTGATGTGCCGATTCGGTTAGATTTCAAGCCGAAGCGAGTGGATTATGCCGGGCTGAGGTCTGGTCACACGACGGAGTTTATGAACTTTGTCATCCTTGAGGATTCAAGGCTGGTACTGAGACATGTTATCTTGTATGGTGTGTCTGGGTTTGACAAGCTGGGCAAGAAGCTCAACGACATCTGGACCGCCGACGTCAAGTCGACTCAACTCCCTGGTGTCCTGGCCGGCGTGGCGCCCGTCCGCTCGCTCGTTAATGCCGGCTCGGGCTTCAAGGACCTCATTGAGATTCCTATCCGGGAGTACAAGAAGGACGGCCGAATTTTCCGAAGTATCGGTAAAGGAGCTACAGCATTCGCAAAGACCACTGGCACGGAAGTCGTCAAACTGGGTGCCAAACTTGCCATTGGCACTCAATACGCCCTTCAAGGCGCCGAAGGCATGCTAGTCAAGAGCCCACCCAGTTATAACCACGCCGGTCCGTCTTCTTCCTCCGCCGGCGTACCGGCCGGAGTAGACTACGAAGTCTGGGACGAAGAGGACTTTGGGGACAACCACACACCCAAGGCAATCAGCCTCTACGCCGACCAACCGTTGGGGATCATGCAAGGCATGCGTGGCGCGTACGCCAGCTTATCTCGGGATATTGCGATTGCCAGAGACGCGATCATCGCGGTGCCCACTGAAGTGATGGAGAGCTCGAGCGCTCAGGGAGCGGCGAAGGCGGTGCTGATGCAGGCGCCGACGATTTTATTTAGGCCGGCGATCGGGGTGTCCAAGGCGATTGGGCAGACGTTGTTGGGAGCGACGAATGCGTTGGATCCGAATCATCGGAGGAGGATTGAGGCTGTGAGTGTTTTTTTTCCCTTTCCCCTTTCTGCTTTGGTATGTGAAAGTGATTATGTGCTGACTGGTGTGATAAAACAGAAATACAAGAAGCATTAAGCGTAAGGAAAGGCAACGAGCCTCGCTTTTCAATGTCGAACACGATTATAGTGATGGATATACGGAACGAACGAGTACGGTTGTTAGGTTTGGGTTGGCTGAGCTACGCCTGTCGAGCTCTGGATGATTTGAGTATGGTAGGAAACGATACGACGGTTTCTCCTTAGGGCAAGAAGAGATATCAGGTCTTTCCCCTCTCCTTTTTCTTATTATTGTCACACAAGCATGAAACGCATGGAATCAAGGTCACCAGTGGTATGGCTTTCACGGTTTTGTCTTTCTTCCTCACCTTGGTACAGTATGGGTTGGGTTGGGTTCTTCTGGGTTGGTTGGGTACACGGACAGCAGCATCATCGTTTTCTTCTTATTACCAGTTATCACATGGTATCACACAAACAGACAGACGAAGTACAGACAGACAGATAGGAAGATGAATACACTACTATAATTGCCATTTACCTTTTGTGTAGGAGGACACCTTGATGAAGGCCGCACTGATAAGGTGAACAGCAGAGCAAGAAACTCAACAAGAGAAAAAGGTCCGCTGGCTCAATGGCAGAGCGTCTGACTACGAATCAGGAGGTTCCAGGTTCGACCCCTGGGTGGATCGAGATTTCGAAATCTTCAGAGTTTCTTCTGAAGTTTCCCTTTTTTTTTGCCGATTTTTTTTCTCTGTGGGGGTTCGGGTGGTGGTGGTGAAGGGTGGCATGGGTCATCCTTGGTGGTGGAGTACTTGGTTACTAGACTAACCCGAGCTTCATGTCGTAGCTCTACTAGCAACAACAAATACTTTCTATGATATCCCTTCCTTTTTGTAGCAGAAGTGGAAAGAGAATAGGTATGTCAGGACCGAGTGATCGTACGGTTCTTTTGCATGTACCTAATGCTCATTAATGTCTGTATGTATATCTATGCTTTTGAAGCCTTTTCCCGCTTGCTTTCCGGTGTCGTACATACAACCGAATGTTCCGAACCCATTACAGTAAGTCCAACAAGTCCCAGTACCTGTCTCTGGCAGCTCTGCTTTTCAGAACCAAAGCTCATTCTTCTTATGTTCATTCATCATCCATATACAGTGAATAATTCCCCATCTCTATCTACTCTACACATCTGATCTACCATCTAGACCATAACTCCCAAGTCTAAGCCTCAATCTCATCATCCCCCCACCCGGCCTCCTTCGCCTCCATCTCCCCCTTCCCCTTCGCACTCACACTCCCACCCCCCACCACCCGTCCACCAACCTTCCTCTTAACCCTGCACCGCATGCCAATCTCCTCATCAAAGATGAACTGCCAAATCACATGCGTCCAGCTCCGATGCTGCGGCAGCCCCTCGTAGAACTCGGACGCGATCTCGTACAGCTTCGGCAGCCTTGTCCAGGGGATAGCAGGGAAATCATGATGTTCGTTGTGTAAGCCGACGTTATACGTGAACCAGTTCAGCGGGCCGTAATAACTGAACGTCTCCGGGACGGGGATCTTGTTCTCCGGGTTTCTGGCTTCGGGGGTGATTTTTTCGTAGACGTAGTGTTCGGCGATGAAGTGGCCTGCTGTTGGGTGAAGGCTGCCGGCGAGGAAGGAGGATAAAAGGAAATAAAGGAGGGAGTTGATGGTGAACCAGGAGTCGGGGAGCAAGAAGACGATGGCGTAGTCGAAGCACAGCTGGATGGAAAGGTTGAGCCAGTGTACCCAGGTGAAAGGGACGCGGTAGACGGCCATGGGCCGAAGGGCGTAGAAGAAGATCTGGAAGGTGCAGAAGAAGGCTTTGCCGAGGATGGAGTCGAGGAAAATCGCTTCGAAGGCGGTGGGCAGGTCGGTGTCGAGACCGTCGACGCCGAGGGATTTGTGGTGGGTTAGGTGGTAGGGCTGTTTTTGGTCAGAAGTATGTTAGTTGCTGGTGAATACAGTAGAGAGGGAGGAGGGGAGGAGGGAAAGGGAAGACATACCCGGAAAGAAGCACTATAGGGAACGGCAATAGGTAGATTGGCGACAATGGCGAACAGCCTGTTGGCCGTAGGCGAGCGGAAGGCCAGGTTGTGGGAGATCTCGTGGATGGCCAGGAAGAGGTTCTGGTTGCAGGTGGCGCCGAAGACGTAGCCTGTGAGCCAGAACTTCCACGAGAAGAAAGAGGTGTCGCGCAGGAGGTGGGCGAGCAGGAATTGGAGGGAGACGACGCCGAGGACGACCCATTTCGTTAGGGGTTCGGGACCGCAGAGCTTGGTGACCTGTTTAACCATGAGAGTCAGTATAAGATGTCATCTGGGGAAAGTATAAGTGGCCTGACTGGGTGTCAACATACCTCTGGATGCGCCTTGATAATGGCCATACGACGTGTCCGGTGCGGTTCCTCGGTGTAAGTCCAAAAGAAGTCCTTCTCGAGAGCATCGTTCTGGTCACCGGCGCCGGCGCTGGCGGAGGTGGAGGTGGTGTCTAGCTTTCCATTCTGTTGTTTCCTTTGCTTGGACGACGAGTCCGTCGTGGCCGTCGTTACTGCGGAGGCGGCCATGACCGAGATGATGTTGCTGGTTGTACAGCTTCGGGACTCGTGGGGGGAGGAAAGATATTCGTGAAAGTTCCGCAAGAGATACAAGCCCAGCTTTTCCACACAGCAAAACAAAGAATTGGGAAAAAGAAGGTGTAGGTAGGTAGGAGAAGAGAGATGGTGAAATTGGAGATTCAGGGTCCAACTCAACAACTTTCTTTCAAAGTAGGTAGCACCACGCTGTCTGTCCCACGCGTGTAAACAGACAGATAGGAGAGTGGGCGACTGGGCGTTGCTGTACCAGGGCACCGTGCTACCACCTCAATGGCAAGCCTGGAACGTCTTGGCGAACAGTTGGGCATCCAGGGGCAGTCGACACTGGACGAACAGTGGGCAGTGGATGGGCAGTGGCGGCGGGTCTTCACCGCTTTGAACATTCCGCCCCCGTGGAGGTGTCCGCTGTCCGGTCGTGAAGTTTTAGCGGGGCCCCGAAGCAACGGAGCCAATCAACCCGGCACGCCGTCCTCCGTCCCCGTATTGGCCCAAGCTCCCGGGCTGCAGTTGCCCCTGAGATACCCCTGAAATATCCAAACAGTTGCATGTCGTCTCGGTCAAGTTCAACGAGTGGTGATCTGATATGTACCTGACATCATGCCAGCAAACCTAAAAAGTGGTTCGGTTCTAAGGCAGATGTTCTCGTTACAGGCTCGGAGCCACGGTGTTTAACTTGAAGCACATGACGGCCTTCTTCCACTTGCTTTTATCCCATCGATCGAAGCCTTGCAGACGTAGTATGTGCATTGTTTGACTTGAACATGTCTAAGAAGAGGGGATTTTAAACATCAGATATCCACTAATGAGCAAAAGCTCAAGTCGAAGACTGTGGCATTAGATCTCTATTAACGTGTATCATATAGTCGGCACATAACCCTTATATAAAATCAACCCGCCTGCTCTATAACTCCTCATGCTCGTGCCCCTCATGATCATGATCATGGACCACTGGCTGATCAGGCCTTCCACTGTCCTTGTGTAGATCAACCCCAATCTTTCCCCTCCACTTCTCCCATAACGCCCAGAACTCCTTCTCCATACCGCTTTCCATTTGGTCTGGCAGTACCACTGTATACTCGACGTAGAGGTTTCCATACTCCGTCTTGTGGTAAACGCTGTCTCCGTCCTCATGCCACTTGGGCATACCTTCGCCTGGTATCGTGTCGACATGGCCTGGCTGCACAACCTCGCCGCGTTTCCTCCCAAGCCTAACCACGTGTCCGTCCAGATGTGTAATGTTTCTCGTCCAGTCGCCCATCCACGCCTCCCTGAGGCTAATAATCTCTTTCCAGAACAGATCGTCGCCCTTCCTCCTAAAGTAGATACCGTCAAGATGATCCGGATTATCTTCCTCGGGGTTCAGACTTGGCTCCTTCTCCACGACCGTAACGATCAGGTCACCGGCAACGTAATCCGGGCTCTCGTCCGCCTCGTTCTCGTAGACGATCCTTGACCCTTCGGCCATACCACGCTCAACGTTCAGTCCCACCGTCGCCATCTTCCGCACCACCCTGTTGCCCTGGCATACAGGGCACTTATGCTTTACGCTCTTGCCTCTTCCACCGCACTTATCGCACTGCACCTGCATCTGCTGAATCATGCCCGGCGCCAACTGGTGTCTAACAATCCGAATACCGTGTCCACCACAGGCGTCGCAGGTATCGACATGCTTATCCGCCGCTCCCGTGCCCTCGCACTCCTCGCAGATCTGTTGCTTGTCCCATTGGAACTCGGTTGTGCGCCCGTTGTAGAAGTCGCTGAGGGAGATGCCGACTTTGAGCTCGACGTTGGGACCGCGTCGCTGGCCGGGCTGGTTGCCGAAGTGACCGCCGCCGCCGAAGAAGCGGGAGAAGAGATCGAAGGGGTCGTGGTGTTGTTGGCCGCCGCCTTGCTGGCGCTGCTTGAGACCTTCGTGGCCGTATTGGTCGTAGATCTTGCGGGATTCGGAGTCGATGAGGGCTTCGTAGGCTTCCGAGACTTCGACGAACTTGTCGTGGGCTGTTGAGTCGCCTCTGTTGGAAGTCAAGGTTAGTTGGTGAGCATTGGTAGGGGAAGGGTAGAGAGGCAGAGATAGGGAACGTACGGGTTCTTGTCGGGGTGGTATTTCTTGGACAGTTGGCGGTAGGCCGACTTGATCTGCTTGTCCGAGGCTTGCTTGTTGAGACCGAGGACCTTGTAGTAATCCTCAATACCAAGCGCAAATTGCGCAAGTGTTAAGAGAGCCAGGAAGGCTCCCTTCTTGAACCACATCGTGAACTCGTTGCTGTGTGCTAGAGTAGACGGGCGCGGATGAGGAACGGTGACCTTAACGAGGTAGATTAAGAGACCAAATATCAATGATGGGAACCAAGTAAGATCAAGTAAAGAACGACTAGAATCTTAGAGAGTCGAGGGCCATTCCACGCCGGTGACGTGGTGACTGCGATAAGGTGTCAAGATGGGAATTGTCCAAAAAGGTACCTGGCATGGAAGATTCCACTTATACATTCGCGATAAACAGCAGCAGAAATGCCACCTGGTCGCTACCAAAGCGTGTTAGCTGATTGGATGGAAGGCATGACCCCTGGTCGCTGAAGCACATGCCTAGCCCAAGCTGAGGCTAGCGAGGCGAGACACTGCAACAGGCCGATAAGATAAGGATTCCAGTGCTTCGACAGTTCAGTGATGCATCATCCAAGGTTCTCGGTTGATTTGCCTCCCATCATCAACCAAAAATCTGGTCAACAAACACAGAGCCACTGTCGCAGTTGGCCAAGCAGACACAAAATGGCTTCAAAACGATATGCCTTCGTCCCCATGGACGACGAGCCTGCTGCTCCCTCGAAGGGCGACAGGAAAGACAGAGACAGAGACAGCAAAAGGGACAGGAAACGCGACAGGTCCCGCGACCGATCCAAGTCTCCGCGCCGACACAAGAGCAGGCGACACGATGACGACGATTCAACCCGACGCCGGTCCCGCTCGCGATCACCACGCAAAGATGACAGCCGATCAGACTCGAGACGTGAACGCGAAGACCCCAAGATCTCAGACCTGAGACTCAAGTCCCGATACGACTACCTCAAGAAGAGAGAGGCGGAGAAGCTCGCCCTCCTACGAAAACAAGTCGCTGAGGAAACAGCCGAGTTGCGATCCGGTGTTCGTCTGTCTGAAAAGGAAAAGGCCGAATTTGCAAGAAACCGGGAGATTCTGCGCCTGGCCGAGGAGCGAGCACGCATTGACGACTACCAAGACGGTTACCGCCTACCAGACCAATATGGCACCGACACCAAGAAGAAAGAGGAGGCTCTATACCAGCGCCACGTCGAGAGAGACGAGTACGGCAACGAAAAGATGGTTACCGAATACGACGAATGGGAGCGCGAGCAGACTGTCAAGGCCAAGGCGCAAATCGCATCTCGAGGCGAGCGCGAAGACGGGGGAGAATACGACTTCTTGCTGGACGAGGATGCTATCAACTTTGTCCGTGATGCTGCGGCCAAGTTCATCCAACCAACCGATGGCTTGACGCCGGAGCAGAGGATATTGAAGGAGAAGATCGAGGCGGCCGAGAGGGCGGCCAAGTCGATACAAGAAGTGCGCAAGAGTTTGCCGGTGTATGCTTACCGGGACGCTTTTCTGGATGCGATCAAGGAGTACCAAGTTCTTATCCTTGTTGGTGAGACGGGTTCGGGAAAGACCACACAAATACCCCAATACCTCCACGAGGCTGGATTCACTGAGGGCGGCATGAAGGTTGCCTGTACGCAGCCGCGTCGTGTTGCTGCCATGAGTGTTGCCGCTCGTGTGGCTGATGAAATGGGAGTCAAGGTTGGAAGGGAAGTCGGTTACTCGATCCGTTTCGAGGACTGCACAAGCGACAAGACTATTCTGAAGTACATGACGGATGGTATGCTTCTGAGAGAAATGGTTACGTCGCCAACACTGGAGGGTTATTCGGCCATCATGATCGACGAAGCCCACGAGAGAACAGTCCATACCGATATTCTACTAGCTCTCATCAAGGATCTCACTAGGGCGAGGCCGGATCTGAAGCTCATCATTTCATCTGCGACGCTTAACGCCGAGAAGTTCAGCACGTATTTTGATGATGCGCCCATCTTCAACGTTCCCGGTCGTGTCCACCCGGTCGACGTATATTACACTTCTGCACCAGAAAGCAACTACCTGGAAGCTAGCTTGGTGACAGTTTTCCAAATTCATGCTACACAACCAGAGGGCGGTATCCTGGTATTCCTTACGGGTCAGGAAGAAATTGACAAGGCCTGCGAGCGAGTAGAAGAGATCAAAAGAAAACTGGGCAGTCGAGTGCCTGAAATCATACCTCTACCCATTTACGCCAATATGCCCTCGGAACTACAGGCCAAGATCTTCGAGCCGACACCGCCAGGGGCTAGGAAGGTGGTCTTCTCAACAAACATTGCCGAGACATCCCTTACCATTGACGGTATCGTCTATGTCATTGATTGCGGCTACGTCAAGGAGAACACATTCAGCCCCGTCGGCACAACAGGACAATCCACACTCGCCGTCGTACCATGCTCACGAGCTGCCGCGAACCAGCGTATGGGTCGTGCCGGTCGTGTCCGGCCAGGCAAATGCTTCCGTCTCTACACCAAGTTCGCTTACCTCTCCGAAATGGACGAGTCACCCACGCCCGAAATCCAACGAACCTCGTTATCGAGCGTTGTCCTCCAACTCAAAGCCCTCGGTATCGAAGACCTCTTGGGTTTCGACTTCCTCGACCCTCCACCAACTGAACTCCTCATCAAGTCCCTCAACATGCTCTACGCCTTGGGAGCCCTCAACTCCGCCGGCCAACTCACCCGCGTCGGCCGCCAAATGGGCGAGTTCCCCGCGGAACCCATGCTGGCCAAGGCGCTCATTGCTGCCACGGCCGAGGGCTGCGTCGACGAGATGCTTACCATCGTGTCCATGCTCGGCGAGGTAGCCACCCTGTTCTTCCGCCCCAAGGACAAGAAAGTCCACGCCGACAGCGCGCGCGCCCGCTTCACCGTCAAGGACGGCGGCGACCACTTGACGCTGTTGAATGTCTACAACCAGTGGGTTGACGCTGATTACTCACCCATCTGGGCCAAGGAGAACTTCCTCACCCAGCGCTCACTCACCCGCGCCCGCGACGTGCGCGACCAGCTCGCCAAGTTGTGCGATCGCGTCTTGGAAGGGTCTACATCCACCTGCGGCGGAGTATCCAACATGCAGCCCATCCTACGGGCGCTCACAGCAGCCTTCTTCCTGAACGCCGCCCGCTTGAACAGAGGCGGAGACGGATACAGGACGCTGAAGAATAACATGACGGTGTATGTGCATCCTAGCTCAGTGGTCAAGGGGATGGACCCACCGCCGAAGGTGATTATTTATCATGAGCTGGTGGTCACGACGAAGGAGTTTGTGAGGAGTGTTATACCGATTGATCCCAAGTGGTTGACGGAGTTTGGAGGGCATTATTATGATGCTAAGGATGTGGAGAGTATGACGGTGAAGAAGTTGCCTAAGGAGAGGAAGTACTAAGTGTACGCAAGTAGGGGATGGGAGTGTTGAACAACTATTTGGGTTCTTTTGTTGCGGAGCGAAAATGCATGGGGTTTGATGGCGTTGGGAGCGTTTTGGTTTATCTTTGTGGAATAGGGGTCTGTTTACTTGCGACTGTATTAGGTAGCTGTTGGTGATCAGTAATTGACGGCCTGACAAGGCCTATATCAATACATAAAACAACGCATTAAATGACCTAAATCTACAACATTTAACTTTGGAAGCCCAGCAAAGCAATATTTGGTATCTCTTAACATTCCATCTGAAGTGCTCGTCGCCATGGTGAAGTTCTCACAGACAGCGGCTTACAAAGCCGAAGAAGGTCCCCTACTTGTAGAGTTACAAAATTTCGCCCCACCAGGACTCATTCACCCCACTAAAACTTCTCATTGTTCCTTCATCACCACCAGACAAACGTCCACCAACGTATCTCATCAAACACACCATACGTACAAGTGGAACTCTTCTTACCTTGAGAAACCCATTTTGATCGAATCTCAGTCCTCTCAAACCGTTATTACGTTTAGCATCATACCAAAAAAAGCCATTCCCACAGCCAGTCGACCCACCAAGATGACAACCCAACAACAACAACAACAATCCCCAGACCCCTTCGACTTCGAAGACTCCCTCCTAAACCTCGAAGAAGACTTCTACCAACAAGGCTACGTCCAAGGCGTATCCGACGGCGTCAAAGCCGGCCGCACCGAAGGCCGCCAACTCGGCTTGGAAAAAGGGTTCCAAAAGTTTGTGCAGAGCGGCAGACTCCATGGGAGAGCGATCGTTTGGGCGAATCGGTTACCTTCTAAGCAGGAAGTCCGTCGGAGCTACCTCCAATCTCAGTCCCAGCCCCAGCCCCAGCCCCAGAGCCAAAGTCAAAGTCAACCCCAACCCACCCAGCCAGAAACCGAGAAGGAGAAGGAAAAAGATCTGAGCTCGGCAGTGGACAGCTTGAAGATCAACGACTCAGCATCAGGGAAGAAGGAGCAGTTGCCACTGTTGCCGAATAATGCTCGCCTAGAAAAACACATCACCACCCTCTTCGCGCTGGTAGAGACCGACACGCTAGCGAAGGAGAACACGGACGAGGCGGTGAACGATTTCGATGACAGACTGAAAAGGGCGCAGGGGAAGGCCAAGATTGTTGAGAGGATGGTGGGCGAGGTTTCTGAGAGGAAGAAGGCAAATCCGGCGGGCTCGGCGGTTGGGAGTCCTGGGGAGGGGACGAGTGGAAGTGGAACGGGGACGCCAGTTGCTGGTGTGGATTTGGGGAGGATTGGGAATGAGGTTTAGTTTGAGAGGTGAAGGTTGGGTTGGGGAAGTGAAGAGGGAGGGGTGAAAGGAAGAGGAAGAGAGGGTCGTATGGGAAAAGGGGAAAGTTCTGAGCTGCTGAGGACGTGGTCTAAATACTACGGAGGTCTTCAGGATAGGAGACGTCACATTAGAAGTTAAGAAGGAAGAGAAGGCCAGAACACAAAGTGCTGGCAAGCCAGATATTCCTCGTCGCGGGGTGTCATATCTTGGCTATGAGGCCCAGACGGCAGTATCGCTCATATATAACGGATACCCCATTTGAATGCTGAGTGCCATGATCTAAGCAAAGTCTATACGTTCCGTCTACCGCTTGCTTGCTTACTTGCCTGCTATGTACACCAGCCTGAACGTATCTGGTCTCTGTGGTCTTGTCTTGTCTGTCTGTTGTTATCCCTCCATCAAAGGTCCTGTGGTCCCTTTCAGCTCATGTGTCCTGCTCACAAGCTCACATCTCCTCAACCTTTCCACTTAAGAGAACGACCTGCAAGGGTAGCTATATCATCACCAGAGTTAGCACCATTCCTCTGCCCAACCCAAACACCACCCCCCCAGGGAAGTAGGGAAATACTCACGCCTCAGAATAAGAAGGCTCCTCAGCCAACTGATACTTATGCACATCCCACTTGCCGCCCTCCACCAGCTTCTCACCACTAGGCAACGGCGGCAATCCCCCCGTCTCCGCCAGCACAAGTTTACCAGCCTCCACCCCGTTTCCCTCAAAGTACCTAGCCAGTCCTCCTTCCTTACCAGCCTCCTGCGCCGCAACAAGCTGCTTGCTCCCGTTCTCGCCCACCAGCTCAATACGGGGGTGGCTCGCGCTTCCGACACTGAGCAAAGCAACGGCCTCGGCCTGGCCAACCACGCTCAGGCGCGGGTAGTTGCGCCGGGCGTCGCGCTTCCAGTACGGGTTGTCGGCGATGTCGCCGGCGGGCAAGGTGACGGGATCGTCGTAGGACAAGGGGTCGAGGGAGCCGGGGGATGGGTTGCGGTTGTAGGGGACCAAAGGAATGCCGTTGGAGCGGTTGGGGTCGATGGCGAGGGCGCGGCGGATGCGCTCCCAGATGCCGACGGATTGGACGGTGTATTTCTGGGGTTGACGGTGGGTTGTTAGTACACAGTGGAGACCTCCGGGCGGATATGTAGGGACATGAGTCGGGGACTTGGGTATCGCATCGCAGGTGGTTTTGCGATTTGGCAGATGTGCTGATAGGAATGCGATTGATCACTCACATTGCCGACGGGCACAACGCCGCCTGCGGTGGTCTTGACCACGCCGGTGACGACTTTAGAAGCCATGGTGGCGGCTGTAGAACCCGTTTGTTATCGTGGTGTAAGTGGGCGGGTTCGACGACGACGAGGTGTGGATTCGACCGAGAGACCAAGGATGATGGAGTTCGTGATGCTCTCACGAGTTGCCGGGAGCTTGGGCTGACAGACAGGTGACAGGGACAGCTCTGACGGCTGTCATCCTAATGTACAGTCCAATAATGGTTTGATTGTTAGCTCAAGACCTCGGATCAACTTCCCTAGGTGCTTTTATATCTAATTGATTCGTTTACTTTCATAATCAAAGCGTAATCTTACCTTGAAAATGTATTTCCGAAGTTCAATATGTCATATTGAATCTTATTAATACCTTTTCGATCCGTGCTTAGCCATTCAATTTATCCTTGTAAGGTTTGGAACAATTCGGGATGGATATCGTCCAGTATACCAGGAGTACCAAGCTAACAAACAAACCAGCATTTGGACTGTACGATATCGTTGACGTTGGTCGAGGGACGCACGGGCCAGTTTTTATGCGACAGTTGTACGGTACGTCAAAAGCCTGGACCACTTTGTCTTGTTTCTCTCTCTGGTTCAACGGCATCCACCGACAACATCCACACTGTCGTTCCAGAAAAGAGAAGAGAAGCACAAGAACAAGTTCGGGACCCCGGATCCAGTTCAGTTCCCCTTTCCTGCCCCCTCCCTCTCTTTGCGGGTTACGACATGGCGTCACTTCACATGACCTAATACTTCATCAATGCTGTATTCGAGTTGAAAGTTGAAAGGGTACGGTAATTACACAAGAGAGCTGATGATGTTCCATCTCCAGAGAGAACCCCAACTTAATCCACCCACCATACGTTGCCCTGTTCTTGTTCAGAGTGTGCAAGTCGCGCAATAACGACGGGAACTGTACGTACGCCATTCGTTATGTCAGTGTGGCATCCGATATCCATGTACCTGATGCTATACCCCAGCTGTTGGAGCTATACCTGTCATCCAGCTTTAGACCATCCCGGTGTCTCAAGTCACCCCTAGCTAGACGTGTTACGCGATCGTCCTCATCCAGACCCTCTTTCCTGTTTCTTTGCTCTCTTTTTGGTCTCTCCTTTCGTGCCCACAGACTGGAGTGTCCGCATACGGACTAGACACCTAGACAGTACAGGTGCAGGTACAGACACAGGCACACACACAGGTCCCAAGTATCTCGCTGCCAACTGAGTGCCTCCCGTCTGCTGCTCTGCTCTCGAGCCCGCTCTCGCTCGAGCTTCACCGCGTCTGCTTCCTGATTGGTCAGAGCTTTGCGCAACCACCTTCAACGTCCTGTCCTGTTTACAACGACACCTCTTTCTTCCATCCTTTTCTCCCTTTTCTCTATCTTCTCTCCTCCATTACTTTCACCTTCTTTCACCATTCTCTCATCAACTCTCAACCGTATCTTAGTCGCATACATACGGCGACCACATCACTTACACAACCACAAGCTATCTATAGCTCTTTATCCCCTTTCTCTTACACTCGCGTGTAAGCTCCCATTTCCAACCTTCACCCGCGCAAAGTCCACAAAGACAACCATCACCATGCCCGTCGAGCTTCGCAAGCGCAAGGCCCCGCCGCCGCCTCCCGCTCCGGTGAAGAAGCGGGCCACCAAGGCCACCAAGGCCGCCGCCAAGGCCAAGGCTAAAGTCGAGGACGCCGCCTCCAAGGCTGCCGAAACCGCTTCCAAGGCCGCTGAGGTCACCACGGAGACCGCCACCGCCGCTGCCCAGGCGGCTGCCGAGGCCGTTGCCAACGGCGCTGCGAAGGTGGCCACGACTCTGGCTGGCAACCCCAAGGTCGGCGACCTCATCGACCTGGACAACTTTGGCGGTGAGGTTGAGACCAACGACGGCACCAAGACCAGCTTGAAGAAGCTCGTCGAGGAGAGCAAGGCTGGTGTGGTGCTGTTTACTTATCCCAAGGCTTCTACTCCTGGCTGTAAGTTATCTATCCATCCGCTGCTTTTTCTTCACTCTGAGATCATGAGGACATGACTTTGCATGTTTGCGCTTCACAAAGAGCTCGGATAGCTCAAGAAAGCTTCCCATTCGCTCACGTCACACACCGCAACCTCTCATTCACTGGCTTCATGTCCATTCAATTCCCATTTGTCAATTCACCACCACCGCACACCACCCCTTTGTAATGCATGCGTTAGCCGTGGCTTTTTTAGCGGGCGGGCGGTATAGCACTTCCGCGTTATAACCCACTTACACGCGTTCAATGTGCCTGTCCAATCACCGTCATCCTCAGCCCCAGTATTCGGCTTCCTTCATAAAACCACCAAAAACTCCCTAGAAAACGTTTACTGACAAATGACAAAAAGGCACGCGACAAGTCTGCCTCTTCCGCGACTCCTACACCGCCCTCTCCTCCGCCACCGGCCTCTCCATCTACGGCCTGTCCTCTGACTCTCCAAAGGCCAACACCACCTTCAAGGAGAAGCAGAAGCTTCCCTACCCGTTGCTGTGCGACCCCTCGTACGCCTTGATCGGCGCCATCGGCCTGAAGAAGGCTCCCAAGGGTACCACCCGTGGCGTCTTTGTCGTGGACAAGTCTGGCAAGGTCCTGGCTGCTGAGGCCGGTGGGCCCGAGGCGACGGTCAAGGTGGTGGAGAGGGTAGTGAGTGAGATGCGGGAGGAGGGCAAGATTCGGAAGGAGGAGAAGGAGGAGGCTGAGGAGGTGGTGAAGGAGGAGGGGGAGAAGGTTAAGGGGGGGGTGGAGGAGGGTGAGAAGGAGGAGGAGAAGGCCGATAAGGAGGAGAAGGAAGGTGAGGAAAAGGAAGGTGAGGAGAAGGAAGGTGAGGAAAAGGAAGGTGAAGAGAAGGAGGGCGAGGCCAAGGAGGAGAAGGCTGAGGCCAAGGAAAGTGAGGAGAAGAAGGATGAGAAGGAGGAGACCAAGGACGATGAGAAGAAGGCGGAAAAGAAGGATGCCGCCACCGAGGAGAAGAAGAAGGACGACGACAAGAAGGAGGAGGATACAACAAACGGCGACAAGAAGGACGAGAAGAAGACCGAGGAGAAGTCTGATGATAAGACCGAGGAAAAGACCGAGGAAAAGAAGGACGAGAAGAACGAAAAGTCAGAAGAGAAGAAGGAGGGCGACAAGAAGGAGAAGGAAGATACCGAGATGAAGGACGCATAAATATCCCTTCTTTAATATCCTTCTCCAGTACTCATTCTTTTTTGTTTAGCTTGGTTCTTTACTCTGTCTCTCTATCTCCTTGTCTCAAATGTATAATCCTTGGTTTAGAGTGAACTTTCGAAGTACCACATCAGGTCCTGGATATACGTTGAAACATGTTGAACTGAACTTGACGGGATATCCCACTGAAAAGTTGTTTAGTATGGTTTTTGTAATGCAGTCTTTTTGTAGACTTGAAAAAGAAAAGGAGCCCACTCGGATGAATCACAACAATACATTGAGTGGTGTTGGCCTGCTTTTGATACAGTCTTGTCTTGATATGGGAAAGAAAGAAAGAAAGAAAGAAGCTAAAAAAAAAAAGGATTCTTATTATTCGGAAGGCGGAAAAGAAACCTACCACGTAACAGGCACATGGAGGGACAGACAGACAGGTAGTGTGCCGTTTGTGTACGTAGCTACATGTATCTATACATGATAGGAAGACACAGGATGACGGAAGAAAAACACAACGAATGCCCTCTTGGAACATCATGGTAGCTCAATAGTGTCCACAACTTGTTTTGACCGTATCTCCGCCTTAATATGATCCGTTCATTGTCAAATAGATGAAAATAGTGAAAACAAGTAGCAACGGTCCGAACAAACCGGTCATTTGTTCCCTCAGTCAGCGTTTTCAGCGATTCAGTCGTTCATAGCAGGCAACTACAGAAAAATGGAGGCTTGGCCGGTGTAGTGGCACCTCTGTGGGTTTACATTGTAGACAATTGACCTGTTATCTTTCAAATCTCCAGTTGATTCACTTTTGGGTAATCTTGCAGAGGCATGCCTGTATGCAATGGGCAGTAACTACAACTACACCATGGGGGATGTCAAGACGATTGTGATAAAGTTCCGCTTCGTGATTGAACGCTACCGATTATATCAAACAAAGCTCCCATCTCCTAGGCCCGGTATACGTAGATGACAACCGCGGACGGGCATGAGCACACCCGACCAAGTTTCTCCTGCGGGAAAGCAAAAATGGAACCAAAGAGAGTTCCCAGAAACTTCCGAGTACGGTTCATTGTACAGACCTCCGCCTTATGATCCCACCAAGTCAACCTCACAAAACCATTCGCGTTCGCTATCTTCTGCGTCAAAATGAACAGTGTCATGGCTGGCCAGGTCTCATCATGTCATATCTCATCTAATTCTCTACTGTGCGCTTGGCCTTCGCATAACAGCAAACTAGGATCATTTGTTAATATAGACGAGGGGGAGCCCGGACAAGGGCAAGAATCAATGGTATCAACATCGACTTACTTAGATTGTTGTCCTTGCAATACTCACATGGCTCTGAATTTCGACGCGGAGTACACTTGCGCTGCCGGGCATAGCACTGGGTGCATTTCACATTGTACCCTGAATCGTACCTTGAATTATTCAAATCATAGTAGCAACACGCTAAAGGTTTCGTTAACATGACAGAATTAAGATACGGAGTCGAAGTATATGATAGCTTACATCGCCCCTGAGACTGACAAGCTGAGCATCGTGGCACTGTGCGGTCGCAGATTTGTGGTTGACGTTCCCTTGTTGTCAACCTACATGACTCACAGTTCACGGCTACTTTTCTTGTATAGGTACAAACTGTGGAATGTGTCAGCAAGCCTGGATACAAGATTCTAGCAAAATACATGAATGATAATTGCACTAGCCTACCTCGTCCTTTTCTGTCGCAATCGTAGCAACGCGGGTACTGACGGTTACATTTATCGTGCCGCGAACCCTGACATTGATCACATACAATGGGCATTATTTCACCGTCATGGCCCTGCTGCTGTTGCTGCGGTTGCTGCTGTTGCGGCTGTTGCGGCTGTTGCGGCTGTTGCGGCTCTTGGGGCTGTTGCTGAGGCGGCATTGACAACGGAGACGATACGGGCTGTTGCTGCTGTTGCGGCTCTTGCAGCTCTTGGGGCTCTTGGGGCTGTTGCTGCTGTTGCGGCTCTTGGGGCTGTTGCTGAGGCGGCATTGATAACGGAGACGATACGGGCTGTTGCTGCTGTTGCGGCTCTTGGGGCTGTTGCTGAGGCGGCATTGATAACGGAGACGGTACGGGAGCTGCTGGAGCCGGAAATCCAGGACCATTCTACGGGATGAACTCCGGTTGGGGTATAGTGCTTAAAAAGGCCGGTAGAGACAATGAAACCGGTGCTGAGGTGCTTCGTATCGTAGACGAAGGATTGGCCGCCATCTGTTGCTCGATATCGAATTGTTTGATTTCTTTGAAACATTGATCAATATCGGCCTCGGTGTACATCTCCAGCATCTCCTCGACCGAGTATCTCTTCTCCAGCGGGGGTGCCATAGTGCTTGAAGATGGCGGTAAACACGATG
Organism: Neurospora sp. CHS-2018c; assembly: GCA_009806235.1. Taxonomy (NCBI): domain Eukaryota; kingdom Fungi; phylum Ascomycota; class Sordariomycetes; order Sordariales; family Sordariaceae; genus Neurospora; species Neurospora sp. CHS-2018c. The sequence continues at coordinate 90,888 of RAPC01000041.1, read as the reverse complement.
GAGCCGATACTGAAGAGTTTGGCGTTGCATACGTGGAAGGCAAAGGCGTCAGCGGCTGATGTGGATTGTGGGCCGAGGAAGATGATAACGGAAACGAAGGGGTTGAATCTGGTATAACAGGTGTAGTGGATGGCGCTGGATTGTAAGGGACCGAGTTCGAATTGTCTGGGTTGATATTGGAAGTCCATGGTTGGTTGGGTTGTGATTGTTCTGGCCGCGAAACTTGAGGCTCGGGCTGTGGTGGTGGAAAAGATGTTCCCGGATGATTCGTTTCTCCTTCATCGTCGGGGCGAGAAGAAAAAGAAGCACCCGGAGCCCGAGTTGGCCGATTGTCCATCTGAAGTGCGTGGAGAGAAGATAAGAGACAAGAAAAATGGTACGGAATGGACTGATGTAAGCTCAACGATGCTCTCAATATCTTGGTCTTTCAGTGTTGAATATAATGCAAGTGAAAAAAAGCAGAAGCATGCCCGATTTGGAGGAGCATGGTTTGGGGGAGAGGTACCTCTACTAGTAGTATGAAGAACTTCCACGCGAGAACGCAACAAGTGTGAGGATGAGCACGTGAGGGTGAGCACTCCTGTCAGTCTCAACCGATCCTCGTCTCGCTTTCCAGAGGTAGTACCTACTGAGCTGAGGTGAACGTACTTGGTAGCCGCCACCTCATGCAAACAAAAAAAGCGTGGTCACTGAGTGCCTGCCCTGGGGCCCAAGGACTCCCTTCCTTGATGACGTTTGACGGGTGGGTTGTCATCCTGCGCGCCTGCCTTTTCTCATTCAGAGGCCCGCCATTGTGTCCGGGCCCGTGCCCGTGTCGTTCTCATACGTGCCTTCCAGTTTCTGCCTTCGGGTTCAACCTTTGGGAGCCAAGGGGAGACTTAGATAAGATCAGGCTCAAACAAGGAAGGGCCGTTGGCGGGGCTACGTACTCCTCCCACAACATATATTTCTTGAGTGCCACCCAAGTCCCCCCTCTTCTTCCCTCTTCTTCCCTCTCTTCCTCTCTCACCTTTTCTCACTTCCTCCAGTCCTTTCCACTCCATCAGGATTTCCACTTGCCGACGAACTCGCATCAGGACTCATATCTTGACTTCGACAAGAGGGAGCTCACAAGGTCACTCTCAATCAACAAGCGCCGCGTAAGTGCCATCGCCTCTCATATTTGTTTTCCCGTCTGTATCGCACCTTGTGGCCGTCGCGAGCCTCGTCTTTGGTATCTCGCGTCCTCCATCACTGCCACCTCAGCTTGACCAGTGTTTCATTTCCGCCGCCCCCTCCATGCCCTTCCCACGTTTGTCTGTAGAGGTCCCTTCTCACTCACAGCTTCGACCCATTAACGAGACTTCATCTCACGTTTGACTCACCTTGAACGCATAGCTAACATCCCCTCCTTCCACGCAGCGCGACCATCCATCTGCTTTCCAGGAACCGCGAGGACCCCCCGCGAAGCCGTAATCAACATGACCACTTGGGAGACGGGTGACTCTGCTTGGGGTGCGGGTGAAAACCCTACCTTCGCTGACAACCATGGCGCTGACAACCATGGCTTTGACAACAATGGCTTCGACGACAATGGCTTTGACAACGCGGGCTTCGACAACGCGGGCTTCGACAACCCCGCCGACGACGCTGCTGCTGCCGATGGCACTGACCATCAGGAGCCTAATGGTGCTTGTCGCCGTTGCAACGAGGAGGGACACTGGGCTCGCGAGTGCCCTAACGCTCCGGCTATGACCTGCCGCGAGTGTGGATCGCCTGACCATATCGTCAAGGACTGCCCCGAGGTAGTTTGCAAGAACTGCGGCGAGAAGGGTAAGACCAATGTTCCCCCAGTACTCTTGAATACAGTCTAATGACTTTGCCAGGCCACACCATCTCCAAGTGCGAGGCGGCCCGTGCGATCGATCGCAGCCACTTGCCTGACAAGACCATCCAGGAAGCCTGGGACATGATTGTTGAGGCTGCCAAGGAGCAGGAGATCGCTGAGGTCAAAGAGGCCATCCAGATTTACCTCAAGGCGAGCCCTGAGACAACCTATGTCCAGCTCGAGGAGGCCCTTCGCGCCCAGGATGTCAATCTGTGGCTGATTGCCATTGAGAAGCCCGTCATGAGTACCATGACCAACATGGACTTGCAGGGAGGCCTGAACAAAAAGTATACGGTCACCTATCGCTTCCACTGGAACCCCCCTCGTCCTCGCGACCGCGAGTTGTGGCCCGCGGATGTTGCCGAGAACCTTGAGCGTCTCAAGGACGCCGGTGAGGTTGTCGCTCGCGGCATCCCCAAGTGCAGAAACTGCGGTGAATTGGGCCATATTCGCAAGAGCTGCCCTGAGGAACCTGAGCAGAAGGAGGAGGTTGTCATCAAGTGCTTCAACTGTGACGAAGTCGGCCACCGTATCCGCGACTGTGAGTTCCCTTTTCTACCGCGGAGTAAAACTTAAGCTAACATTGTATAGGCCCCACTCCTCGCGTGGACAAGTTTGCCTGCAAGAACTGCGGACAAGGTGGTCACAGAGTAGCTGATTGTAAGAGCCAAACTGTGATCAAGTACCGAGACCGAGTAATGCTAACAAGTTGTGCAGGCACCGAGCCGCGCTCCGCTGAGGGTGTTGAGTGTCGCAAGTGTAACGAGAGTGAGTGGTATAAACCGTTCCCAAAGCGTATATATGATGGCTAACACGTCTTATCAGTGGGTCACTTCAGCAAGGACTGCCCTCAGGGTGGCGGCACTCGCGGCTGCCGCAACTGCGGTCAGGAGGGTCATATGGCGAAAGAGTGCACCGAGCCCAAGAACATGGACAACGTCCAGTGCCGCAACTGCGATGAATTCGGACATTTCAGCAAAGAGTGCCCTAAGCCTCGCGATAGTGAGTGAACCATGGTGGATGATATGTAGCCAAACCGCTAACGCATTCCAGTCACCCGCGTCAAGTGTTCCAACTGCCAACAGATGGGACACTACAAGTCCAAGTGCCCCAACCCGCTCGTGGACGAGGACGCCGCGGCCGGTTTCGACAACGCGGGCTTCGACAATGCTGGCTTCGACAATGCTGGCTTCGACAATGCTGGCTTTGACAACGCGGGCTTCGACAATGGCGGTTTCGATAACCAAGCTGGCGGCGGTGGCTGGGAGCCCTCTGCCGTGGCCGCCGGTGGAGACTGGTAAGAGCGTCAACGCTCCCCCTTCTGCGCCACTCGTCGGAGAGTTGCAGAGAATGAAGGACACTTTGTTCCATGCTAGGGAGTCTGGTGACAAAGATCTGTCATAATCTTCAGGACAGTTCTACGTACTTTCTCAGGGGAACCAAGTTGAAATGTTATTTCAAGGCACCATCTCGATTGGACGATGGAAACATAAGTGCCATCGATTGTTGGGGCGGTTGCTTCTCGAAAACTTGGGGGGGTTTTTCAGCACGGGATATGATCATGGTGAAATAGGTACCAGGGTCAGTCTTTAGGTAGATCTAGTCAGGTGCTACATATCTCAAGCCTGAAGGTTGCCTCAACGATCATGTGTGTGACATCCTGACCTCGCTAATGACTCGATGGTGACTCGGTGCAATGATGATTCCTGGACTCCGTGACCACCGCCCTCCCGCTTACTTTGTCAGGATGCCATAGATATGGGGCACGGTTTGGTGCCACTGTTCTTTAGGCGGCTGAGCCAAGTCGACGTCAGTCCACGGGCCAGCCTCCCTCAGATACCGGGCAGTATCGCGACGAAGCTGGCATCCGCCGAGGCAGACTGGCCAGAAAAGGTTGACAAAAGCCTGGTATGCATTCATGAACCAACCGCCCGGCTTGTTAGAGCAGCACTTGACGTGTTCGTAGACGAACCAGCGGCCGCCCGGCTTGAGATAGCGGTACAGGATGGCAATGTTCTTTTGCGGCTCCGGAATACTGCAAAGGCAGAGGATCGAGACGATGCAATCCAGGGATTCAGGCTGAATCTGAGGCGCATAGCGTTCGATATCCTCGATGCCGAAGGGAAGGATGGTGTACGTCTGCGACAGCCCGGCCTGCGTAATGTTGTGTTGAAGCAGCGGGTGAATGCCGTAATTGGGCTCGACGCCGTACACCTGCGTTATCCTCTGGCGGCTTCCGACTACCTTCTTTGTCGCCTGCTTTTGTTGTTGCTGTTGCTGCTCAGAAGAAGCTATCGTCGCCCAACTAGCCGACAACCCTTCCTCTTCCCCATGCCCCTCTTGCGTCTCCTGCTCCTCATCCTTTAGATACTTCTCATCACTAAACAAACTAACCCACATCCCACTCCCCGGCCCAATCTCCAGCACCACTCCTCCGACACCAGGCGCGTGCGCTTCTGACTTTGAAACAACCTGTCCCTTCGTTACTCTGCCCTCCAGCAAAGGCACGACGTTCGCTTCAGCGTTGCCGCGCACCTGCGGACCAGCCCATGACCAGAAGTGTCCGAACCAGGCGGATTGGAATTCATTGGAGAGTAAAGGACCGCCCAAAAGGGCGAGGAAGCGGCGCTGACGAAGGAGAGAGAGGATTGTTGTCGGCAGGTAGGAGGCCGAGAGGGACATGAAGATCCAGGGGTCGAGGAGGGCGAGGAGGGTTTGTTTTAGGGTGGTGAAGGCCCCGGTGAGACGGGAGGGGGAGGGTGCCATGGTGGAGATGGTGGTGGTGGTGGTTTGTTTATCCTTGGATTGTGGGTGGAAGCCGTAAGAGGAGCCTGTCGTCGTCTAATATATGGGCGATGGTCGACGAGGTGAAGTGCAACTAGGGTTGTGAAGTGTCACTGAAGAGAAGTTCGACCCTTTACAAACGGGGTAAAAGAAGGGTTTGGGATGAAAACCCTAGAAAAAGGTTAGCACTCTGTACTCTTTTATAGACCTGCCCAGAACTTTTATTCGAACCTCGTGACACTTAACCAATAGCGTGCTATATGACTTGCCTGGATGTGAGTGAGACTGCGAGAGGGTGTCGTCCTCTCCGCTTCGGAAGGAACAAAAAGCAGGTGATGAGCCTTTCAGGTCGTGATAAAGCAGAACGGCATAGGTAAGGTACCTCTAGGCTGCAAACGCGCGCTTAACCCTAACCCGAAATACTAGCCCCTTATTCCCCGCTTTGATACAGCTCGCTAGGTCGCTGACCAATAAACCCCTGTGGGCCAATAGAAATAGCCGATTGCCGGCCTACTGCCGAAAGCTGGCACGGATGGTTACAACGCGGATTGGGAACCATTGGATGGCATCATCGGTCTTGGACCGGGGTGAGTATCAATGGTGTTCCAACCTCACCTCCGTCGTCGGCGTTCATTGTGATACTACCTACTCAGATCTTTTTGATCTTTCAATTGAAAAAGTTGTTGATTTTTCTTCCCTTCAATCTTGTCTGTGAAGCTATTCCCAGTGACCGGACTCACTTACACGAAGCGTCTTTCCCAAAGCGGACTGTCCTTCCTTACATCCGTACTCAACTAGTGTGATTGGATTAGTCGACCACACAACGCCATCAACGTCTTCAGTTCCGAACCACCAAGAAGCCGTTTCTGTGATACCACACCACAAAGGTCACAAAGTTCCATCTGTCTCACCAATTGGAAAAGTACAGAAAAAAACGACGCCATGCCTTGCCCATTTGACCTCCAGGCCGCCATCCAAGGCGCCGACAACGATGTGGCCGTCATCATCCCCTCCAAGCCGCAGGCGCTCACAGTCACCTACGCGGACCTGAAGCGTGAAACCGCTTCGTTCCAGAAGAAGCTGGCAGACATTGGCATCACCAAGGGCTCTCCCGTGTCCATCGCCACCGTCAACTCGTACGAGTTCATCGTCTCCTTCCTGGCCGCCTCCTGGCAGCGCGGCATCGCCGCTCCTCTCAACCCTGCCTACAAGCAAGAGGAGTTCGAGTTCTACATCGAGGACGTCAAGTCCGCCATCGTGCTCGTTCCCAAGGGCGCCTACGCGGCCGGTGCCCCCGCCGTCAAGGCCGCGCAAAAGTTCAACGCCGCCATCGCCGAATCCTACTGGGACTCGTCCAAGAACGAAGTCGCCCTCGACGTCAAGGAGCTCGGCCAACTTACCGGCAAGCCCGCTCAGCCCCTGTTGAAGCCAGACGCCGATGACATCGCCCTGGTCCTGCACACCAGCGGCACCACCTCCCGCCCCAAGGTCGTCCCGCTCACGCACCGCAACCTGACCCGCACCATGAAGAACATCCGCAACACGTACCAACTCACCCGCGATGACCGGACCATGCTCGTCATGCCCCTTTTCCACGTCCACGGCTTGCTCTGCGGGCTTTTGGCCCCCCTTTTGACAGGCGGCAGCATGATCGTCCCCTCCAAATTCTCCGCCACCGATTTCTGGTCCGACTTCATTTCTCACCGCGCAAACTGGTACACCGCCGTGCCGACCATCCACCAAATCCTGCTCAAGCACAGCGTCCCCAACCCTTTGCCCAAAATCCGCTTCATCCGCTCTTGCTCCTCCCCCTTGTCGCCAACCGTCTTCCACAACCTCGAGAAAACCTTCCAGGCTCCCGTCTTGGAAGCCTACGCCATGACCGAGGCCGCGCACCAAATGACTTCCAACCCTTTACCCTCCGTCGGCAAGCGCAAGCCTGGTACCGTCGGCGTCGGTCAAGGCGTGGAGGTGGTTATCCTCGACGACAAGGATAACATCCTTCCCGACGGACAGGAAGGCGAGATCTCCATCCGAGGAGAAAACGTCACAAAGGGGTATCTAAACAACCCCGAAGCCAACGCCTCCTCCTTTACTCGCAACGGTTACTTCCGCACGGGCGACCAGGGCAAGAAGGACGAGGACGGGTATATCATCATCACGGGCCGCATTAAGGAGTTGATCAACAAGGGAGGCGAGAAGATTTCTCCCATCGAGCTGGACAACGTTTTGACGCGGCACCCGGCCGTTTCCGAGGCGGTCAGCTTTGCTATTCCGGATGAGATGTACGGGCAGGAAGTTGCGGTGGCGATTGTGTTGAAGTCAGGAGAGAAGGGGGATGCGGAGGAGTTTAGACGCTGGGTGGGGGAGAAGCTGGCCAAGTTCAAGGTGCCCAAGAAGATCTACTTTACGGATGTGATGCCGAAGACGGCGACGGGGAAGATTCAGAGGAGGATTGTGGCGGAGGAGATGTTGAAGAAGGAGAGTAGGACTAGTAAGTTGTAAGGTTGGAGGTTGTGCTGTAGACTGAGGTGTGGATGGATGTAAATGGGTTTTAGAACCTGATAGATTGTGTATATGCAATGGTCTAGAAGGTCGTTTTGTATTCGAAGTGGAACGTGAAGTTTAGAGTTATGTTTATGGATTTGCTAGAGCCTTCAAAAGTTCACAACTGGATGTTCAGAATGCGGGACAATATTGGTTGATGAATATGGTACAGATGATGAGTAGATATACGTGAATGTTTTATCCAATACCACCTGCACGTTGTGTATGGACTGTAACAAAATCTATGCCAAGTTTCATTCGAGGGAGCTCTACTCACTTGGGTCATAGAAGCTGCAAAGTCACTGTAAGATGTTGAGCAGGATGAGGCGGATGGACCGTATCACTGACATACCAAACAAGCAGCTTATTGACTTGTCCAACCATCAACATGGTTTCTCAGACTTACCTCAACTAGATCTTGAAGTCCAAGAACCTGCAATCAATTCCTCTTCGAATACTCACACCCAGATCACAATCTTCCGATTTGAACAAAACACCATTATTAAACTACCTAAAGCAACTTACTACACAGCGAAACCCAACAATGAGATGATGATGCAACTGCCTTTATGAATGCCAAACTGCAACACGAAAAGCCAAATGATAAACGACCAACAACCACAAATCCCAAACAAACACAACAACAAGCACCTTTCGATGCGCGCTAATACCCTCTTCATACTCTCCTCAACTTCTCGTCAATCACTTCATCTCTCTCCCGATTCCAGTCTATGGTAAATGAGGTGGCTGGCAAACAAGCCTTCGCTGATCATCCCAACTCTTTTCTTGTTTCCATCATGCCATCCATGAGCTTCATGTACTGCAGTAGCCCTGTGGGGTGACTTCAGTGCTTCACCATAAAACAATCCATAATCCACTCAGATCACCGACGATCGCCCGTTTCATCCACCAGAGATCAACATTCCCTCGGGTCCTTAATCCAAAACCCAGTACCCGGTCCCCCAAGTGTGGCTGGTGCAAAAATGGTACCAAGTGCAGTGACAGGTGAAGAGGGCAGCATATGATGTGCTCACTTAACCCCCAGTGGTGATGTGTTGAGGGACGGTGGTGTGAGAGAGAGGTAATTAAGTCTAGTAGTGGTTTCTTTCTGCAAATATGGGGTCATATGATGTGTGCGCTCCATGCAGCCCAGAAAAAAACACAGGCTGCAGCAAAACTCCCAACAACAAACGACAAAGTTTTCCATCTTAGCCGGGAGAAACAACAGAGAATATGTGTGCGCGCAACAGGATGGCCCAATTAGTAATCCCATCTGATTTGCAGTAGTAATCGAGAGAAAAACGCCCCCACATTTCCGACCCACGATACACCATTAATGTTCACAAGTCATCCTAAGCGTTCTTTACAGGAGGAGCTGGGCAAGGACGCCAACAGCGGCAAGGAAGAGACCAGCGTTGACGGAAAGACCGGCAGCACCGCTGTTCTTGTCGCCAGAGGTCTTGTCAGAGCCGTTGCCGCCCGTGACACCATCACCAGAGCCGGTCTTGCCGGAAGTATCCTGGTTGGCCTCGTCGTTGTTGGACTCGCAGTCGAAGGTACCCTCGATCTTACCGTTACCTCCTTGCTTCGTGGGAGCCATCTTCTCGAGAGCCTTGCAGTCGTTCGTAACATCGTTGGTGGAAGAGAGATCGAAAGCGCCACGGACGCTTTGGAGCTTGGGGAACTTGACCCTGCAGGAAAGATATCGAGTCAGTGGCAATTCAGAAAAGGGGAAACAGCAGATTAAAACTTACTCAGAGAAGTTACCACGGAGCTTGATGGCACCGACGACGGTCTCGAGAAGGGGGAAGCCGGTCATCTCCTCAAGCTTGGTGTTGTTGGCAATGAGAAGACCACCGCCAACCTGAGTGAGCTTGGGGAAGGTGAGGTTCTTCATGTTCTCGTTACCGACGAACGAGATATCACCAGTCTTGGTCTGGGTGAGGTTGGGGAAGCTGAAGCTATCGAACTTGTTGTCATCGAAGCGGGCAGAGCCGTTGACAACCTGGAGAGAGGGGAAGCCGATCTTGGAGACATCCGAGATAGCCATGTTCATAGCCCAGATGAGGTTGGGGAAGTTGACCTCCATGTCGAGACCGTTGGCTTGGATGTTGAGGTTGCCATTGATCGACTGGATAGCGGGCTCATACTTGATGATGAACTGGTTGTTGTCAAGGTTCATGCTCTTGATGCTGGTGACATTGATGGCATCAATGTTGCGGAGATGGCTGTCGGAGATGGTGACCTCGTCGACCTTGTTGAGTTGGGTGATACCCATCTCGGCAGGGTTGCCGATGGACTGCCAGGTGAGCTTGCTGACGGAGGTAAGCTTGGGCAGGCTGATGCTGTTCAGCTGGGTGGTCTTGACGAGCCTGAACTCGCCACCAATCTGCTCGAGGGTATCGGAGCCGATGCTGTTGATGTTGGGGTTGTTCTCGATCTTGAGATCGCCAGTGATGATCTGAGGACCGCTCAACTGGAAGTCACCGGCAACATCCTTGGTAACAACGACGGAACCCTTGACAGTCTTGCACTTAGCAAGACCGGTAGCATCGGCCTGGCTGTTGATGGTGGTGGTGCCGCCGGAGACGGTGCAGGTAGAGGCCGACTGGGCTATAAGAAGGGAAAAGGAGGTCAGTCATTGCACCGCTAAGACGTGATAGCAGGATAGTTAAGCGTAGACATACCAGAAGCGGCGCCAATCGCCAACACGGCGGGAGCGAGGTACTTGACAAGCATCTTGACGAGCTGATGAAGAAGAGTTAGCGATGGTGTTCAGTTGACAAATGACAACCGGTCCGATATCGCGGTCGAAGTGATAAGACTGGTTGAGTGGTGTTGCGTATTGGTGATATGCGGCGGGAAAAAAACGCGAATGCAGTAGTATGTCTACAAGCTGTTCGATCTCGGATCGTGCCAGTCCAAAAAGATGTATGATCGGGTTGAGTTGAAATCAGTGCTTGGAAAACTGAAGAGGGTCGGAACTGAAGAGGTGGCCAGTCGAAAGTGCACCCAAATCGATGACCGCAACTTGGTCGGTAGTCGGTTCCTCCATCTGGTAGAGATAGTCGACCCCTATTCCTTCCTAACCAAGCCCTGAGTTCCTGGCGATTCGGAGTGTCGGAAAGAGCAGCCAACGCATGTTGTTCTGTGACTTCCATGTGCTGTTGTTGTTGATATGGCGGTAGGCGGTCTGGTAGAGTATCGTAGATCTCGTGATTTCTTCGTGGATCCTCCCAAGGGGTTCGTTTCCGTGTTTCAAATTTTGGACTGGCACGACCGGGCGATATCGTCGGGAACAGCGTTCGCGCAATTGCTGCTGCTGCTGCTGCTGCTGCTGGCGGTGGTTCTCACGATGTACCAACAGAATGAAATATAGTGACATACCTTTGTGATTAAATTCTACTGAAGAAGGGGGAAGGGACGCGATCGAGTGCAAGAGAGAACGAGTGGTGGTGTGCGAGGTTAAAAGGGCAAGAGCGACGAGGTGATGGTCGTTCTTTCGGCGGAGCCTTCAAAAGGTAAGAGGGAGAATGGTAAGAGTCTGTAACGAAGGACTTGAATTCAATGAGGAGAAAGAAGGATGGAAGGAAGAAGGCCGCGAAGGAGGGAAGTTGTGGCTTGAGTAGATGAGAAAAAGGGCACCGCGAGCAGGAGCAGGAGACGGGACGGAAGAGAAAACCTGCAGAAGAAGGGGGTCGATCAACCTTGGACCTCATCCCTGTACACGGGGGGGTGCCAGCCACGGGTGGATCGCTCATGGATCTGTCAAGGTACCCGGCCGCCTCTGCGGTCTGTCATTGGTGCGGTCTTGGGAGGGCCGCCAGGGGTGTGAGCAGACTAGAGCAGGCGCTGCGGCCACACCACGGGCGTACATGCTCGGCTACGCTACTGTACAGCGGGCTTGGTACATTTACTGGGTGGAGCCTCCTGAATGCAAAGGGAAGGCAGGGCGCATCTGACTGGTCCAGCAGCGCCCTCGTCACTTGAAATTCTTGGTGCCATTGCTTCATCAATCAATTGCTGAACGCTCTTGTCAGGGGCTTGGCTGGAGACTTTCGTCAGTGTCGTGGAGTTTGAGTTTCAGCGGCAAGTGCCTGTGTTCGTGTTCAGCCAAATGGCTTGCAAATGGCTCTCCACGGTTCTGTCCGTCCTCCAACGACGGCATGTCCACCAGTGACGCCGCGTGACCGCCTAGGAGAAGCGAAGAACGAGAAAGTGGAAATAAAAGTAAGTCTTCGTGATGGCAGATGAGACAGGCAAAACAGGCATGGACAAAGCACTCGCTTGGCCCTGTTTACAAATATAGCAGGCCCATCATCCATCATCCATATCCGTATCCATCATGACCCTCGTTTCCCCGACTTTTGAGGTCTGGATCCCGAGTTAAAATGCAAAAGCCGACTGGCGAGATTTGTTGTTTCACCATCGGTTATGACGATGAGGAAGAGGCATCGCGCCTTTCCGCCGGTTTCCCCATCAACAACTGCCGGCGCCGAAATCCCTTAACAAACGTAGTCAAGGCCGGTTGAAGCCGGGATGAGGCGCCGATAGGATCATCATTCTTGTGTGAGTGTTTACTTTGCCGGGGGATGATAGAGAATTGAAGATGCCAAGCAGCCAAGCTTTTGGCGGCAGTGTTTCCGTGACGACGGGAGCTGGACAGAAGAACATTCTGTGACAGAACGCCAACGCCACTCGGGCGCGGGTTTCGGGCTGTTTGGCACGTCCGTTCTCTTGGGTTGCCATTTGCGATCCGTTGGTTGACACAAGTTTGCCGTTCTCAGCGTTGGCATGTCCGCCCCCGGTTCTATTTCCACTTGGCCCGTCCGACATTGTGACTAGCCGTGGCGGTGTTTGGTGTTGATGTTTGGCTGTGAGCCTGTGACGCACTTGGGAACTTGTGCTGTTTGATGAGCGAACAAAAAGCAACAACCACAACAACAGCATCACTATCTCAACCATTCAACAGTATCACCGATTCTCGCAAAAACCTGATGGTGATCCGGTCTGTCGCGGAAATACACACAAGACGAACCAGAGACGGGCGATACGAAACTGTGCATGAGCTTTCTGCGCCCAAGATTGGCCAATCTTAACTTTGTTCACACCAGCACACGCAACCACTTTGCACCAGCCGGAGACTCCAGTGCACCACGACAGGACCTATGCCCCACCATGTTCGATGGGGAAGCTTCGTTTTAATTGAAATCGGTCATGGCCCCATCCGATCTCCATGCATCAACGCAGCACTCAGCAATTGCAACGACACGTCTTGTTCGCTAACACTGTGCAGCACAGCATTGAGAATTCGTTCTCAATCAAGAAGTTGGAGCTGCCAACCACGGGATTTACATATTGGGGGGTCGGGACGCAAAAAAGACGTGAATCACGGCATGAAAAAGCAACTCGATGTTTCCCGGTTCTGGAAATGTCAAATGGGGGTTTTATACGAACGTTCATTGTTGTTATTGCCGGCTATCAGTTATCACATCCCCGTCCTCGAATTAACCAATTGGCACGGACCAATTTCCAGAACTGCCCCTTTTTCTCGTTACGTTCACACCTCTAATTATAGAAAACAGGGGATTCGCGGTTCAGTTTCTGAAGCGTTTGGAACACTGTGCCTTCTCCCGGGCCCCATTTCCAGCTGCCCTGGCACGCCTGGGAAAGGAGGTGCAGCGTCGTTCATCGCATGCCAATTTGTCGCCCGACGGGAAGTCACAAGCAGAACACAGACCGCCTAGCCGTAGCAACGGGAACACTTTGTCCACCATCCATCGTCATTGCCAAACAACCAAAAAAAGATGCTGGATTCACGATGGACATGAAACTCCGATCTTACAATGTGCGTTACTTTACCGCTACGCCTTACGCAGCAGGCAAGCAGACGGGCAGCACATCACACTACTGCCAAGTACCGGCAGTGCATGACTTATGGCAATCACTTCCATCGCATAGAACGCCAAACAGACGTCATGCCATGTCCCTGTGACGGACAAGCAGACGGGACGGGCTGGACGTGCGCTGCCTGACTGTCAGGGCAACCTTTCTGCCTTCTTTTTCAAACTAGAAAAGTTCAAATGGAGAATTCAAATGGAGAAATCCAAGAAACATCGCCTTCGCCCCGCCTGGATCGGCCTTAAGCTCGAGTCAAAATGCTTGTTTCTCCAAACTCATATCAACCTCGTGGATAACCTCGTGGATATCAAGATTCAAGAAAGCGAACAAGCTTCATACTGATCAACCTCAGGCTTGCTCGCTCGCTCGCTCTCGACCTCGACCGGGATAAAAGGTGACGCTCTGGCTTTGGCCTGGCCAAACATTCGACTTGATAATGATCTTCTTTCGATGACATCCTTCTCTTACGGAAACAGTTACAGCGTTCAGGCGTTGAAACAACACGGGTAACGGGACAAGGAAAAGGGACAGGAACCATCACCCTCCTTCTTGCATTGCTGTATCCCAGCTTGCTAGCATCCATCCGGGAGCCCAACCTTGATATCTCCATCGTTCGTCATCCATCAAGACCTTGCAATTTTCCAACGAAAAAAATGCTTCCACGCGAACGGTCCAGACTTTTCCGTCCATTCGTTGACTCGTTGAGCCCCCGACTCCCCGACCCCCAGGCCCTTGATGCCAAGACAAATTGATGTTTTGATATATATAAGTGGTGGTTGGTATCAGATATAAGTTGGAAATGATGAGCCTCATGTCCCTCAGTCCTCAGTCATCGTCTCAAAAGGAGGCCCGAGACGGGTAGACCTGAAGGAGGCCTTGTGGACGGTCAACTTCAGCTATCGCTCCTGCTGTGCAACCTACTCACCTACCTACCTATTATCCATGTCCATGATCTCGACACAAAAAAAAAAAAAAACCGGATTTAAGCTCGGGTGGCTACTCACTCAGTGGACACGCAACTTGGAAAACAGTCTTCATCTGGCAAATCTTTCAATTTTTCTTGCCGTCGTTTGGCAGACTACAAACAGCATCAGCGGAGTTAGGGTAAATGAACGTCGTCGTCAAAGCACTTGCATATGTTGCCGTTCCTACAGCCAGCGCCCACTCACTTACATACTCCATACATACATACATCCATCGCTCGTGCGTATGCATGTCAAAGAGGGGGTGCAAACTTTCTTTTTATCCTACCAGATGTAGGTAGGTGTTCATCTGGACATTTTTCATCCCATCTCAACCACATGTTAATCCACAATTACCTTTGGATATCTCCAACGTCTCCGAACCAACGACGACATCCGTCATCTCGATCTTACCAGACAACCGGGCAGATCTACGTACCCATACTCAAAAAAAGCTTGACGCTGAGCCTCAGCATAGCCGCGCGTTGTGGTGCTCTGTGGTGCTCTGGTGCTCCAGTCTCATGCTAGGTTGATCATTGATGGCGATCAATTTACAGGATGGCCAATCTTTCTCCTAGAAGGGCGACAATGAGAAAGTGATGTTCCGTTTTGCGTTTTGGATTGCCAGGGGCACTGGGAAAAAGCCGCGAACATCTCTGGCTCTTCATTTCAAAGAGAAGACGTCATACATAGAAAGATTGGGCGGAGTTTAGTAAACAGCTCTAAAGAAACAAAAAGCCACATCCTTGAGAGCTCGTTAGGTATGGTTGTCGAGTGAAATATGGACATATATGCTGAGATGACAATTCATGACGCGTTTGACTATTCTACGTCAAGTAACCTGATAATTACATCTTTCACATACCTCTACACACATCATGATCACTATAGCAACCACACCTCATTCGGACATGCAATAAAACCTCATATAAGACTCAATGCAACAGTTTAAACCCGTTGAACCCGTCCTACACCAACGCAGCTTCCACATAACTTCAGCTTTACTCTCCCCTAGTCCCACTACCCCGGACCAGCTGACGACTCAAGTATCACTTACACCAACTTCAAAGTTGCGTACGCTGTTGTTTTCTGTATTGTACAACTCTGCAAGCTCTGCAAAGCCCAGGAAAAGCTCTGCAGCAACAAACGGCGAAGTGCTGACCGTAACACCCGATGAGAAGCTGTGTAAGCAAGTTGACCTGTTTGCTTGTGAGGGAAGTACAGAAGTAGCGAGTAGGGAGTAGGGTCGGTCAAAGTCGGTTCAGGTCATGCTTGTTTTGTCTTGTCTCGCTTGCTGCTTGTGTTGCTTATGCTAGCTTGTGGTAGGGTGGTACATAGATATGCGAGGTGATACGGAGACTGTAGGAGGCCGGTTTGGGATCATGGGTTTGGAAGGGGAGGGAAGGTTGCGTTTCGGTTGTCTGGCTCTTCACATGTTAGGGGTTTTTGACAAAGGGACGGGTGGAGGACAGGAGATGTGGTATAGGGGTCGAATCTTCCGAAAGGTATGTGAATATAGTCGTAAATTCGTAGACTCTATAATGGTCTAGTTCAGTGCCCTGAAGAGTTGAATCATCATCATATCATCACTCATCGGATAGCCCTGCATCAGCAGCGAGTCCAACCCACCCTCTTTAGGGACAAACCAAAAGCCCCATTCCTACATCTTTTCCCAACCCGTATCTCCCACCCAACGTTCCCTTCCACCCCCAACACCCCAACTACTCCATACTACTAACATCAGTCTCCTCAACCCTCCACATATACCACATAAACACACTCCTATAAGGCCTAAACCTCTCACTAATCTCCCTCATCTCCCCCTCACTCATATACTTCCACTTCTTATCTTTTCCATTCCCATTCTTCAATTTCTTCACATCCCTCCCCACAAACGCCGCCATCCCCCTCTGCACGCCCAAATCGCCCAAGCTAAAGACATCCATCCTCTTGAGCGCAAAGCAAGCGAACATCTCGACGGTCCAGAGCCCCAGTCCGCGAACGGCAACGAGTTTGGCGACCAGTTCCTCGTACGGCGCGGAGGCGAGGAGGGAAGCCGACAACTCGCCGGACACGAATTTGGCGGCGAGGCCGTGGATGTACTCGGCTTTGCGCTGGGAGAGGCCGGCGGTGCGGAGGGTGGGGAGGTCCTTGGCTAGGACCTGGGAAGGGGTGGGGAAACGGCGTTTCGTTGATGCTGGTTCGCCTTCGGCTGGGGGGCGGACAGCTTCTTGCCCGTTCTGCCCGTTCTGGACGTCATCTTGGGCCGCCTCGTCATCTTGATCTTGATCTTGAGGGGGATCGTTGTCGAATAGAGCGACGAATCTAGCCTTTATCGACTTCGCTGCCGCCCCGCTCACCTGCTGCGAAATGATGCTGCTCACTAGACTTTCGAACGGATCGATCTGCTCTGCTAGACCCTCGGGACTGAAGATGCGGCAGGGGTGCTTGTCGATGAGAGGCTTCATGCGCGGGTCGACGGCGATGAGGTGGGCGCAGGCTTTTTCGAGGATGTTTTCTGTTGTGGTGCTATCATCTTCCTTGGTCTGATTCTGGGTAGGCTGCTTAGATGGGGAGAGGCCTTCTTCGGTATCTCTAGGTCTGATGGGACTGGAAGAGACTACTCGTGAGGTTTGGGGAGAGAGTAAGGGGGCGTTGGTCTTGGTAGGGTCGGCTAGGCGGGAGACTGCGGCGGGTCTGGGCTTCTGAGCAGCGGGAGAGGAGAGGAGAGCCGCTGCGGCTGGTGTTGGGGTTGCGGGTGGTGGTGCTGCCTTCTTTGAGACTTTCCGTTTTTGGGGAGTCGAAGGTAGTTGTGGTTCTTCTGTGGTTGATGAGGGTGCCGGCTCTTCGTCCTCGACGCTGACTTTCCTCTTCCGGGACTTGGGAGCAGGTGCCGGTGGAGGAAGTATGGGAGCAGCTGCGTCGTTGGGCTGGGCTGCGGCCAGAGCACTTAACCGGGCAGATCTTCGGGTTGCCATCTTCACGGTAGGTGTTCTCAATTGGAGACAACTGGGTGATATGGTGAGTGTGCGACGAGTGACAACTTGACCACGGTGAGTTGTGAGTGTGTGACAGGATTCAAGAGTCAATCTCAACCGACCCAATGTCTGACGTATGAGTCCCGGTTTAACTTGACAGGTTCTCAATCTCATGAACTCGTTGATATCCCCAAGAGAGTGTAGTGGCAAGAAAGAAGATGGAGATTCGAAACTGGAGAAGATCAATGACTCATCAATTGATAGTGTATAGGTAGTTCACCAAAACAAAGGACAAAGCAAAGGTAAAGTAGCACTAACTCCACGATAACAGGCACAGGTAGCAGTGTAGCATTCACAACGCGTCTTTGATCGACGTCATCGCCGTCCCGGGCCCGTCGGTGTCGCCTGCTCACGTGGTACGGAGCTAAGTCGTGCAAAGGTCGGGACAAAGTCCGGGAAAAGGGAGACAGGTTGTGGAGATCTCCAAACGGATGAAAAACGCCAAGCAGTTCCTGCAGAGACGGTGTCGGCAGTGTGCAAACTCCTAGCTGTAGGGTTACGTTCTAGTGATAGCCGATAGGGGGTTCACCAAAAAGTAAAGCTTGTCTTTGGCATGTATGTAATTGTTTTAGTCGTGGCTCAATTGTGCCCCTGAGAGATGCAGCAATTCAGAGGACTTATTACGTATTGAAGCCCTCTCAAAACTGGACAAGTGTTTAGACTTGTGTAATGAAATAGGGCTTACATACCTTGGCTATGTGTGATATAGGAGTGGTATAATTTGTGGTGGTTGAAGCTCAGCTCAGCCCTGATGCTGACTGATAAGCTGGAAGGAGATCGCCGTGCGGAGGTGACTGCAGCGTGCTTGTTCTGGTAACCAAGATTTGTTTGGATGCCAGATCTTCACTGGTTCTATAATTGTATGGGAAACCTCATTCGCTCGCCGGTTTCATGATCTCTTGAGAAGCATATGTAGGAAGGTTTGGCCCGAATTTGATAGCCAAGCCATTCTGGCCGGTGAAGCATCCAGTGTTACCCCTTTTCCACACCCGGGCCATGGCGATATCATGGGGTAGCAACGGCGGCTCGAATATTGTTTCCGCACCTACGGACGGACCGGACCTTGCGAACGTATTTCCACCGGTCCGCAATGATTACGGCGTTGCAGTATCTTTTGGGAATAGAAGAGGGCAATCGGCTCCGCTCCCGAACTACGCATAAACAACGAGACAAGGCGAGCGAGGGCTAGAGCGGGCGGCGGAGAGCGGAGGATATTGCACCGACCAGGTCGAGGGGCATCCTTGTCCTGGGGGAAACATGCTCGGAGATTTCTGGATCGAGATAATTAATGGTGGAGGGGAGTGGAAGCCCTCGCTGTCCTCAAGCCAAGCCTCGGATGGTGATAGGTGTCGGAATGGGATATAATTCCTGCGCCCCTCCCTCTTTGCACAACAATTCTTTTTTCATTGATAGCAAGGACAAGATGTGCAGTGGGCAGGCTGATCGCGGCCGTTGATGGAGCAAATCCGATGGTGGAAATGGTGGGATTGCGTGTTGCTTCTGTGGTTCCCTCCACAGTCTTAAGCCTGAGACCGCTCTGAGTGGATGGGAACGGTGCGCCCGGGCCATGGCATAATTAAGCGGATCTTTTACCCCCCAAACCCGGGGCCCCTGATAGGCTAGCCCGTGCTCGACCCCCCTGAAGTAGACCCCCCCTGTGAGCGTGGGCGTGCGGTGTCCCTTCTCGCTGAGAGGAGAGATTCTGGAACCATTGGCGGGCTGGGCAGTGACCCTTTGGAACATGAGCTAGAATCTCCCTTTCTCAGCCTCCGTCCAGTCCGTCCTCCCGTCTCCGTCCCCGTGTCCCCCGTCCGTCCCGACCACACATCAGAATACGCGGACTCAACCGCGTGTCACTTTGCTTGCTTCTGTCTTGTACACTTTCTTGACGACCTCATACATTTGACGACGACGACGACGAGAGAGCCATTGCTACATTCGCTTGTAGGATCGATCCTCCTTCTCTGAGATACCGCCTTCGCACTGCTGCTTCAGGAGACGTGGGCTTTTCCACCCAACCGACACCCCGTAATCTCTCCACGACGCCACACGAGTTCCCACGCGAATCTTCCTTTGCTCGATATCGCATTCCTCAGCCGCTCTTCACGTCGCAACAACTCCTCCGTGCCATTGCCGCTGCGCATCGCATCGTCGACCTAGCCGGCAGCTACACGGCTCCCATCTCCAACTTTTAGACTTAATATCCTCCTCGACAGTTCAGCGGGTGGTGCCGAGGGCCACCCCGTTTCTTCATAATGCTTCTTCCCAAAGGCGGCGTCAGCTGGAAGGCTGCGAGAGCACAACTCCCTCCCGCAAGGGCACTATGTGCTATCCTCACAAAGACACGATTCCTCCTCCTCGTTGCCGTAACAGGAGTTGTGCTATTACTATGGCGCGGCATCAGCACAAGCGCCTCCGAGATGCAAAGGTTGGTGTCATCCCATGTCTTGTTCCGTCCACTACTTCCGCCATCTGTATGCTAACCGCTCTCGCCTTATCACAGTTTCTACTGCTGGGGTCCTTCAAAACCGCCAATGGAGATGACCCTCAACGAGCAACAAGCTTGGAGTGCTCACCTCCATACCCCTGTTATCTTCAACCACCACGCTCCGATAGAAATCAACTCGACCACCATCAGCCACGTCGACCTTAACCCCGTCAAGTCCACCACCAAGGCCGTCGCCAACGAGGAGCGCATCCTGATTCTTACCCCCCTCAAGGATGCCTCCAGGTATCTCTCCAAGTACTTCGAGCTGATCGCCGAGCTCACCTACCCCCACCACCTCATCGATCTTGCTTTCCTCGTCAGCGACTCTACCGATGACACTCTTGCTGTCCTCGCTTCCGAGCTTGACCGCATCCAGAAGCGCCCCGACCAGATCCCCTTCCACAGCGCCCTGGTTGTCGAGAAGGACTTCGACTTCAAGCTGAGCCAGGATGTTGCGGAGCGCCACTCGTTCGCTGCCCAGGGTCCTCGTCGCAAGGCCATGGGTCGCGCGCGCAACTACCTCCTCTATGCTGCCCTCAAGCCTGAGCACTCCTGGGTTTACTGGAGAGATGTGGACATTGTCGACAGCCCCAAGAAGATCCTCGAGGACTTCATTGCCCACGATAAGGACGTTCTCGTTCCCAGTATGGACAGCCTCCCGTGAAGGACCCCACTTGGGCAATAGAGCTAACATGTGATAGACATTTGGTTCCACCGCTACCAGAACGGCCGCGATATTGAGGGAAGATGTGAGTTTTGGACAGTCACCTGGTACCTGGTTTCAAGTTACTAATCGCTTCACAGTCGACTACAACTCTTGGGTTGAGTCCGATAAGGGCCGCAGACTCGCTTCTAGCCTCGATAAGGATGTTGTTCTCGCTGAGGGTATGTTGATTCGCCGGAACCCTGGCAGTTGACACCGACTAACATAATTGTTCACAGGCTACAAGGAGTACGACACCGGCCGCACTTACATGGCTAGAATGGGCGACTGGCGCGATGACAAGGACGTCGAGATCGAGCTTGACGGCATTGGTGGTGTGAACATTCTTGTCAAGGCCGATGTCCACCGTTCTGGTAGGTCAACACCTTTTTGCGCTTAGTAGAGGGCAACTCCAGCTAACAACCATAGGCATCAACTTCCCCTGCTACGCTTTCGAGAACCAGGCCGAGACCGAGGGCTTCGCCAAGATGGCCAAGCGCGCCGGCTACCAAGTCATTGGTCTTCCCAACTACGTTGTCTGGCATATCGACACCGAGGAGAAGGGTGGCAACGCATAAAGAGTCTATAAACGGATTCTCTCTGCATTGACATCCTGTCTTCATATGCCCGATATAAAACGCCGCGGCGGCGAGGGAAAACGCGATTTTTTACATACTGTACGAAAGCCCACGACATACACATATCAAGATTCATCGAATGTTTCGCCAGCGGCGTGGGGACAGACCGGCGTTATGGGATGGGCACGGCGGGACGGCTCGGATATCTTTCTCTTCGTTTTACAAACAATTTCCAGTCACACTACTCGACCCCGGCTTTCAGATCAACCACCTCCCTTCCCCGAAGCCCGCCCGCCATCCGTATCTCGCTCAAAGTCGAACGCGGTCGATGATCCGGGTCGACCTCCGGCAGCCGGTAGCCGGTAACCGCTACCGCAACCCTAATGAGCGGAAACGCACACACAACAGACGAAGAAACGTGTACAAGGAAGGGTCATAAAAAAACTAGTTAATAAAGCATTTTGGTTAACGTATGTAAAGAGGAGGACGAGGACGAGGAGTGACCAGCTCAAAAAGCGACGAAAGAAAGGCACGTGTATACATCATGAATGGATAAACCAAAAAGTTGCGGTGGGAGCGGTTTTGGGCCTTGCTTGTGCTTAGAAGGTGTGGGAGAAGCATGAGTCAGCCAACTCAAGCGGATGTCTTTCCTTACCTCCTCTCAGCGAGTTTTTGGTTGCCCGATTTGGTTGGAAGGTTGGTTGGGTTTTCTGTTCCGAACTGGTAAAACGGAAAGAAAGAAGAATGAAGTTAAGACATAATATACTATACTTATTTTCCTGTTTTACACAACCTCTTTGTACCTTCTTGTTTACAGACAGACAGAGTCATTGCTTATCATAGAAAAGGGGGCTTGGTGTGCGGATGGTGTTCTTTTCCGTTCTTTTCTTTCTTCTTGTTGTAGGATAGCTTACTCCTTTTTTGTTTACACTTGTTCAAGTTTTGTTAACGTAGTAATGAGAGTCACGGTTGTCTCTGGATATACCGACATAAAAAAATCTGACGATCATCCCGGCTTGTCACTTGCTTAACAACCTGAAGATCATCAAGATCTAACTAGTCTAACATTTTAACACTTCAACACTTCAACCTCAACCTCAACCTCGTATGTAATTTGGTCACCAACTATAGCTACCTAACGTTGACCACAGACCCTGACTCCAGCATTCGCCAGCCTAAAAGCAACTGGAGTCTTCAATGCCGTACCGTTTGACCTCCCTTAAGACACTGCAGAGTTAGGTTTACATGACGAAAAATCGGCTTTGGAGGAAGTGTATACTTGTCTACGTAGTTAAATACTCACGGTCCCAATCCCTGTTCTCGCCAGTCAACCTAGAGCTAATTGGTGTGGGACACTTGAGGTTTTCCAGTGTTAGAAACAAAGCCGATAATTCTCGCCGTTCTGAATAATTGGCGAATCTTAAGAGACACACCACTTGTTCCTGAAGTCTGATAGTGGCTAAGAGGTAGGTATATAACAGGCAGTCATGACCGTCATATCTCGTTCCCTCACACTCCGTTCTCCCCATGGTGCGACTCGTCAGGCTAGAAGCGCCTCTTGTCCCCGTGTGCCAGTACCTCTAGGTTCTAAGGGATACAGACATTGAGCATTGAGCGGAGTTGATCTAGTTCTCAGGATTCATACACTCATTCAACGTACAGCAGCAAAGGTCATGACCATCATGTTTGACACACACTCTCCCCTCTCTTCTCTCTCTTCTGCCTTGCCTTGCTTTGCTTTGAAAAACCCAGGATAAAGTCTATTGCCCATTTTCTTCTATATGTATAGATAGTCTTTTCTCCCGTAGTCTTCACCACCTCCTCTCCATCCCCCCTCCACTTCAAGCGGTTGCGCGAGTCCTGAGAACACGAACAAACACAGACAGAAAACGCCTGACTTCTTGCCGGTCGCATTGCAGACCCCCAAAAACGCCCGTCCACATTTTCCCCTTTCCCCCTTCTCCCCTTCATCCTTTTCCATAAAGCAATTGGCAGCAGTTGTCGGAGGTTTCAGGTTCCAGATCGAGCAGACGAGTTTTTTGCGCGCATCCACTTTATTGCTTGGTATCTTCGGCTTCCAATCCTAGCGTAGCAGTATCCCAGCTTTCCCTCTTCGGTATCGTTTTCCTTCGAAGTCGGCCAGTCCAGTTCCACCGCGCGGATAACGGAAACCTTCCCCTCCCCCAATCCTCCTTCTCCTTCCCCTTTACACCATCATAAGCCCGAAAAATGGCGCGCTTAGTTCTTGACAATAGTCAGGGTGTCGAGAGCGTCCTTCTCGGCGGCCTCGGCCTCGATCTGGTCGATCAGGGGGCGGAGGTAGGGGACGTCCTCCTCCTGGGTGGTCCACTCGTTCTTGGGCAGGAGCTTGTGGGTGAGGGAGAGCTGGGTGGCGCGGCGGATGCGGTAGATGCGGTCGTACGCCTCCTTGGGGGGCAGGCGGCTGAGGGCGGCGAGGACGGTCTCGTTCTCCTCGGAGATGAGGTCGTCGGTGCTGTTTGGGGGTTGGGGGGGTTAGTTCAGTTCAGGGTTGGCGCAACTTCTGGTGGGCGGTGGTGAAGGCCTCGGGAGGTATCGGACGGCGGGATGGGGGAGCCATTGAGGTAGAACCGGGCCGAGAGAAGACAGATGGATAGACGCAAAACATAGGGCGATGTTCGATACAGGTAGACACAGCTTACGTCTACGTCACATGGGCCCCGGACCACGGCTGGCCATCGAGGTATAAACAAACAAAAGGAAAAACAACAAAAACTCACCGGAGACCCATCTGACGGTAGCCGGAGGCATTGGTGTACCAGGTGGCGACGGGCTTGAGCATCTTGGACAACCAGCCCCGCTTAGCGACGGCCTGAGCAAGAGAAGGGGCAGACATGGTGATGGATGATTGTCGACCGGGGGGGGTTGGTTAGTCGGTGATAGGTTGGTGAGGTGAGGTGGTGGAAGAGTCGAGGAGTCTACTCTCTTGTCGTCTGGTCTGGAATGGCTACAAAGCACACTTGAAACACCAAGGTCAAGATTCAAGATCGAGGTTCGGAGAGAGCTAACAAATTGCCGCGACCCGCAAATCAGCAGACCCGCGAAAGTCAGCCAGCCATTCAGCCAGTAGCGCACTGTCCACTAGAACAGAGAGAAGCTCCGGGTGCTCCGTGCGTTTTTCTTTCCCAGAACCCGTCTCCCGTCTCTCCGGGAAGTGCCGTGTCCAGTCTTGTGATTTGTTGATGCCTCAAAGCTCAGGCTCTACGAGAATAGGGAATTGGAAGGTCCAAGGTGCCAAGGTCTTCTTTCTTGGCAAGAGTTTGCGTTACCGTCGAGCCGTCGTCAAAATGCCAAGCCAGAAATGAGGTAATGGGCCGTGGTGGGTCTAGAATTGGAGCCGACGACCAGGGCAGCCGCTTTTTTTGCGGGCGACGGTCGTGACCACTGGCGCTGCTTCGCTGCAGTGAAACTGAATCTCGACTGATATCATCTCTTGTCCGGAGAAAGGTTAAACGGCCATCTGGGGTTTTTGGTCTGAACTTTTGAGACTTGAGACTACTTGAGACCTGACAAACACATGATTGTCTGGACACTTTCTGACCCCAAACACTTGTCTGAAGCAAAACACATGCGATCCCGGAGACCCTTTTTTTGTATCTTCATGACTCGGATGGGAAATTCGAGGCAGCACCCAGCGCATCCGGAATTGCTTGTCATTCACTACGGGAGTCACGGGCTGGTAGTGGACAATCAGTGAGGTGACATAATTGATAACCATAATTGGCATCCGCGTCCCCCGCCGTCATTGCCGTTGGCTGTTCTGTAGATAGTTTCCTTAACAAGATCCAACACATTAACATCTCCATCCTCGGCCTCAGTCCGGCATTCGCACACAAGGAAGTTATTGTTTAGAGTCTAAAAGAGTCGTGTATAACTCCAGCTCCTGGTAGCTTCCACTTTGTTGAACAAACATCATCCATCTCTTTGCCAAGAAACCCGTCTTTGAGAGACGGGACTTCCCCCACATTCGCCATTCTTTCCTTCCACCTGCATACCTAGCTCTAAACTAGGTAGCCAGGCTGCTCGTGTGATCGGATCCTACGAAATCTGTCTCCAATTGCGAAAAAGAACCTTCCTCCAACTCTCAGTTCCCAAGGATCAGCGCCAGGGCCTCTTTCCAGCGCAAAAACCCGGCTGCCCCGAGCCTCACGGACGAACGGTGATTATCTGTTGAACTCTTGTTATCAACACCTCGGTCTTCGACTCAGTTCCCCAAGCGAACCTCTTCCCCGCACCCGCGCTAGTACGCTGTTGCAATTCCCCAAGCCGGGAACATCAGGAACAGAGAGGATCACAAGCCAACACCAACAACCACCCCAAGACTCCAAAGCTCCAACAAGCCGAGATCACTACCCTCTTTCCGACCCTACGGCGGCATCACGAGTCACCGATTACTCCGGGGTCTCTGAGTTGCGACCAGCAGAGACCCCTCGAACAAAGACGCATCAATCCGTCTCGATCCCTCCGACCCGTTCTCCTGCGTCTCGATTCCCCAGTCCCAGTTCCGACTCGAGTCGAGAGAAGGGTAGCGGCATGTCTAATCTAGAAACCCAACACCACATCTCCCACTCTGGACCAGATTCCGCGAGTTCGGCAGCAGAATATGGCGCGCGCTCCTTGACAGGCGCCCGGCCACCCGCCACTTTTGCGCCCTCCAACTCGGTGTCCGAAGAGCTGGAGGAGACAGCAGCAGCAGGGACCGACATAACAGAGGAGATGACAGACACAGCGCCGGCCGACCCAATGCAAGACCCTAACCGGATAACGGGCTTGGAAAGATGGGCAGTCACTGCTTCGGATTCGCAGTTCAATGCGCTCGCCGGCGCGGTGGGAGGCTTCATGTCCGGCGTGGTTACCTGCCCGCTGGACGTCATAAAGACCAAGTTGCAAGCGCAGGGCGCGGGACACCATGTGGGCCAGCCTAGGATGTACAATGGCTTGGTAGGCACGGCGAACGTAATATGGAAGCACGAGGGCATTCGCGGCATGTATAGGGGTTTGGGTCCCATAATACTGGGTTACTTGCCCACCTGGGCCGTCTGGTTCACAGTCTACAACAAGAGCAAGATATGGCTACACGAATACTCCGGTATGTCTTTGGTGTTGGTACGGGATAAGGGCGTTCAATGCTAACATATATGCGACAGACAAACCAGTTGCGGTGAACTTTGGCGCATCCATCATAGCTGGCGCTAGTAGTACCATCGCGACCAACCCGATATGGGTCATCAAGACCCGACTGATGTCGCAGTCAGCATCGCACGACAGTTACCAGCTCTCGCTTCACCCCAGGGAGGCCAACACGCCCACGGTGCGCCCATCGATGCACTCTCCTTGGCACTACAAGTCCACGTTCGATGCCGCGCGCAAGATGTACACCACCGAGGGCATTCTCTCCTTCTACTCCGGATTGACACCTGCTCTTCTGGGTCTCACTCACGTGGCCGTCCAATTCCCCACCTACGAGTTCCTCAAGACCAAGTTTACTGGACAAGGCATGGGCGGCGCCGCCGGCGACCAGAACGCCAAGCCAAGCTTTGTGGGCACTTTTGCCGCCTCCGTCCTCTCCAAGATTATCGCCAGCAGCGCGACGTATCCCCACGAGGTCATCAGGACGAGACTGCAGACACAGCGCAGGCCGATGCCGGGACAGGAGCACTTGCAGGGTCTGGGAGTGGTTCCCAAGAACGGCGCTGAGTCAAAGCAGCTGGCAACATCAGTGCCCAAGTACAGAGGCGTGGTGAGCACCTTCAAGACCATGCTCAAGGAGGAAGGCTGGAGGGCGTTTTACG
Organism: Neurospora sp. CHS-2018c; assembly: GCA_009806235.1. NCBI lineage: Eukaryota > Fungi > Ascomycota > Sordariomycetes > Sordariales > Sordariaceae > Neurospora > Neurospora sp. CHS-2018c. The sequence continues at coordinate 64,189 of RAPC01000041.1, read as the reverse complement.
CTGGTATGGGAACCAACATGATGAGAGCCGTCCCCGCGGCGACCGTCACCATGCTCACGTACGAGTACGTGATGAACAACCTGAAGCAGGCGAGGAAGCATGGAAAGGAGAAGCTGGCCAAGATTGCGGCTGTGGAGGCTGAGAGTGTCGAGAGGCCTGAGAGGCCTGAGATTTCCAGCAGCACCAGCGGCTAGAGACGTGCAATGGGATCGAAGGGTGCTCACATGTCTTGAGTAGGCTTGAGTGAGAGAAAGTTGGATATATATATGTAGCTTATATATGGCGCGAAGCGAACATACAACACACATACACACAGAGAGAGACGGGAAGCGCGCAAGTGGAATAGCGGAACGGGACTGGGCGGGCAAAGGCAAGATAGGATCACATTGCGATACCCCGGAAGGGCGGTACTGGTACTCGGGATTCTTCACATATATACATTTGATATACCGGTATAGCGAGCATATATAGTCTTATGTTGAGCATACTTTAGCTTGATTGTCTGGTTCTCTTTTCACAGGTAGTCTGGATTCCTCGCCAGGTCAGTGAGTGATCTCGGTATTTTAGAACCAGCAGTCGGCCAACATTCTGTATACACAAGTCACCACTGACATGTCCAAGGCTTCAAAAATGGCTACTACATCAGATTGCTCCCGAATACTGTTACTATTTCGTGATGACAGGAGCGTTGAAGGGGGGCTCCCATCACTCGGTTCCCAACCGGCCAAGGGAGGAAAGACGCTCGGTCCAATTACACGGCGGTAACAACCATACATAGTACGATCTTTATAGTTGCGACCAAACGAACCTCGAACGATACAACCAACAAGAGACGATCAACAATTCATCACTTCCGATTTACCATCCACCCTCACCTCGGATTCAGACATTGCTGAGGTGCATAAATCAGTCTTTCAAGGAAACCAAACTTTCAGCTCGAGATTGGAAAGGCAAAAACCACAATGAAGACCTCAAGGAATATCAACCCAAAGGTTAGCTCGTCCCAAATCCTAATGTCCGATTACCTCGAGACACTCACACTTACACAATCAACAACAGACAGTAATGGCACCCTTAGCGGCCTTCACCATGGCTTGGGTCCTGTTTGCTTATACCAGGCATTCTATTCAGGCTGCGAAGGTTAATGCTGTAAGTCAATTCTCCATTTTCACTCTATCACTTTACTTGAGTACATGGCTTTGGGACACCAGACAGGTTATTGTCTCTGGTGTGCTTTCATCCGATGGCTTAGGAGTTACACATGACAGTACTGCCAACTGACGTCCTCTGCCCCGTCGTAGAAACTCACACGGGAACAAAACCAGCAGCAACAACACCAGCAAGAGCGAGAGTACCGGGAGAGGCCGCATTCGGACAAGTAAAAGTAACCAGAGGTATCTTCACAAGTGAAGGAAAAGTGACAGTGGACTGAGATAATGATGAGGGTTTCGAGTGGTAGTAAAAGTAACAAGATGTATCATCGCAAGTTGACGAAGAGCTGAGATGAAATTGAGTTGATAACGGGGGTATCGAGTGCTCATAACAACAGACCGCACTCGCCCAACAGATTACACCTCCAGCGCCTTCTCTCACGTATCCCCCGTGTCCAATACGTCTTTTGATCATAATCCCATCTCTCTCCCAAAGCAAAAAGGCCAAATGGACTCACATCTCTGTGTCCCCAAATCTTACCAAGGGCATACGAGATGGGAGTTTTGTTACGGCCTATTGTGACTAAACTGTCCATCCGGTATTAGACTGTCCATATTGGGTTTTATTCTCATGACCTCGCGAGTAGGGGGGGGGAAGATCTATTCAGAGCGGTTTGACACTGCTATTGTGTGTTTCAGGATATCATTTTCCACTTGAATAAGTAAGTATCCGACTCTAGATACTATTGTGTATGTCGAACCCATCGTCTGCCACTTTGTCCATATAAATATCCTCCTCTCCCTTTATTTTCCAGTAAACCTTCTCTTTTCACTATCACCAAACACTCACAGTTCCTCGCTCTTCGCTCCTCGTCTCAAGACCAGTCTTCAGGCTTCACAATCTCATCAGACCAAACCAAACAAAACAAGCCATCAGCTTCCATCCAAACCCATCCAAACCCAACCAACCCCAAATCAAAAGCCAACCACCAAACCCATCGACCAGACCAAACAACAAAATGGCCTACCCGATGAAAGACCGTCCCTCCCCCCTCTTCCCTCTCCACCCCCGTCCCTGGTTCTGGCCCCCTCTCAGACCGGGACCGAGAACCCCTCCCCGGACTCCTCGCCCTCGTCGTCCTGCCCCGAGGGTCCCGCCTAATACGCCTTCGTCGCCTGTTCCGCCTGCTTCGCCTGAGGGTGAGGCTGCGCCTGGTGCGCCTGGTGCGCCTGAGGCTTCTTAAAAGTTTAAGAAGCGGTTGATATTCGAAGCGAGGGACTCCATCTGATATCGAGTTGATATCAGGTTGATATGCGCAAGTCACAAGGCATGAGATGACAAGCAAGCACCGAGAAGGCAAACGGGAGGGCAAACGGGAGCAAAGTTGCTCGGTTGGCATTCATCTCAGGGCACAAGCAAGGCTTCCTTCCGTCTCGACTATATCGACACAAACAGGGTGATGGAGGACTGGGCTGAGGATGGGATGATACTGGACCACCACAACGTAGTGAGAAGAGTTTTCGCTGGGGATCAGGGAATGGAATGGAGGCGTATTAACGGACAGAAAAGACCATTAATGATGGACGATAGGGGTTTTGACTTCTGACGGAGGGGTGGTAGAGATCTGAGGAATGGTTATTTGTTTGTTGGGAATGGTTCGGTTCGGCTCTTCAAGGGGTTAGGGGGGTGATAAGTCTGGTATTTGATGGAGTTGCCAGGCAACAACACTGGGACATACTTCACTACCTCTACTTATATACCCCCGCCTCAAACTTCTCCAAGTCATAAAACCTCGGAACGATCGCATTACCGTTAAAAATGCGACCTTCAAGTGCGTTGACAGCCTGTAATCATCACACAGTCAGTTAGCAAAACACATCCTCAACATCATCATCCCCATCCCCAGTAGAAAGAAGTACTTACCCTCAACGCCGAAACCCCATCCGTAAACCGAATAAACACCCTCCTCCCCTCCCTCTCCACAAACAACCTCATCACCCTTCCATACTTCTCTCCACACTCCGTCCCAATCTCCTCATACAGCTCTCCCCCCTCCACCTCCTGCCTCAACTCCTCATCACTCATCCCATCAAGCATATGATCCAACACAATCACCTCACTCATCTTGCCAAACCTTCCTCCGTCCTTCTCCTCTCCCTTTGATGACGAGCCAGCAGATTTGCCAGCAATGATCTTCCCCCTCCCCCCAGGCTCCGCCCACCCACCACCTTCAGCATCGGAGCGCTTCTTGCGCTTCTCCACTTGCACGCGTAGCGCGGAGGTGATGCCTGATTCCGACGCGCCGAGACCCGAGCCGGCGGTCCAGCCGTATTTGGACATGAGACGGGCGGCGAACCCGGCTTGGCCGGGGAGTTTTGATTTGGGAGCGTCAGAGGAGGCGGATTCGGGTTCTTCTGAGCCGCCAGAGGCGGTGCCGAGAGGGACGGGGATGGCGTCGTAGTTAACTTCTTCGTTGTCGGAGGAGTCGAGGTCCATTGCGTCGTCTCCGGAGCCTTCGGGGGCGGAGGGGGGTTGGGGTGGGGCTTCGTAGCGGACGGGGGCGCGGGAGATTGTTGCTGGGTCTGGTGCTGAGGGTTCGGCTGCGGGTGGTTGTGGTGGTGGAAGAGGGGAAAGTGATCGTGGTGGTGGTGCCATGCCTGATAGTGCTAGTCTTCGAGCGTAGGCTTCGTCGGCGGATTCGTCTACTGGTATTGGTACCGCTGGCGCCGGCGCTGATGCGGTTGTTGTAGCTCGAGGTGGTGACATAGGTGGTGGTGCGAACGAGAAGGAAGCTGGAGGCGCGAACTGGTCTGTAGTGTATCCTGTCAGCAGTTATCCTCCCAGATAGTCTTGACCCAAGTTCATGAACATACTATTCATCACCCTCCTATCTTCCTCCTCCTCCTCATCACTCCTCCTGCTATCAAAGCTATCCCTCCTCTTCCGTCTATGCGCATACAACACAGCTTTCCAATCGCGGATCTCCCTGATGCGCTCATCACTGCGTAGGTATTCCTCGACATTCGTCGGTCTTGCTGGATCGTAGAGCTCGTCCCAATTCGTCTCGACTTGCCGATCATCGTTCTTCTTCTTCTTCTTTCTGCGCCCACCGCGTTCTCGTCGGTTGTTGGATCCGTTGTAGAGGTACTCGTCGTCTTCGGTGGCTACCCAGTCGGCTAGAGTGTTGCGCTGTTGGGGCGCTGCGGCAGTCGCTGCTGCTGCTGTTGTAGTTGTGGTGCCATTGTTGTTGTTGGTGGTCTCGGATGTCTTGACGGTTGCTGCGACTGCTGCTATGGATATGGAGGGTGGCGCTTTGGGAAGGGTTGGCTTGGGCTTGTTTGGTTGTTTGACTTGTGGTCGGCGGATGGGTTGAAAGGCGAATGCTGTCAGGACTCCATCAGCATTTGCGCATATACGAGAACAACCCGAATAAAATTGCTAACCTGGATTTACGGCCTTCTTTGCAGGGACGTCTTCTTGCTTGTTCGCGACAGCATCGTTGGAAGCCGATGTCGAGTCGCTTGTGCCACTGGGGTCGAGAAGGTTGGCGTAGAGGGACAGGCCTCCTCGCGCGGGAGGTGGTCCCGACATGTTGTGTGATCGATATCTTCGCCTATGGGTTTTCAAACTGGGAATGAGAGGAAGATCGGCAATGAATCAACACATGAAATTGTGAATTAGAGTAGTTGATGACGATGACTTCAGCCTTGTTGAACGAGAGACCGAGGCGCGATCCGGGGACCGTTGCCGCGTGCTAGACGGGAACTGATAAGGAAAGTCAGGCCCCACTTTTGCGCCTATCAGCGGTCCCTAGTCCACTGTAACTCAGTTGCTATCCGCCAACTGTTGTCGACCCCTGAGGAAAGCAAACAAATTCCCCTTTTCATCTTCCTCGATCTTCCCACGAGTTCACGATTATGGGCAACAGAACCACATGACCGGCGTCTAAACACCACCTCAAGAAATACCTCGGATCATGGACTTCTTGAATACTGAACGCTTATATCAAGTCCATGAAATCTTGAGATCCAGGACAACAATCATGGACGGCTTCGTTCTGCTTTCAAAGCCCCTTCTAAATTCTAATGTCTAATACTTATATCAAAAAACCCTTTACAGGATCAAGTCCCTCATGATGTTCAAAGCAGATTCATTATTCTATCTTCCCCTACATCTAATGCAACATCAACATCCCCCCATTAGCACAAACAACCTGTCCCGTACACCACCCCGCCTCCTCACCACACAACATGCCCACCACACCCGCAATCTCCCCCGTCTTCGCCAGCCTACCATGCCACTGCTTCGCCTCCTCCACGGCCTCCTTGCCATGCAGATCCTCCCGCGCCTTCATCAGCGGCGTGTGCTTGATCCACCCCTCGATGTCCTCCAGGAACTCCTCCGAGTTGGACGCGTACATCGGACCCTCCACAGGGCCCGGGTTGACGGCGTTAACTGTGCAGTTCTCAGCTAGTTCACGACTCCAGGTGCGGGTCATGGCCTCGATGGCCGCCTTGGAGCCGCCGTAGACGGACTGGCCTACGAAGCCGGTGGAGGAAGAGACGGAGGAGATATTGACGATGCGACCCGATCGGTCCTGGGGGAGGTAAGGCTGGGCGGCCTGGACGAGGAGCAAGGGACCAAGAACGTTGACACGGTAAGTCTCTGTGAAATCATCAACCTTGACGTTGGGGATCATGTCGTTGCGGGCGATGCCGGCGTTGTTGATGACGATGTCGATCTGGAGGGAGCCATCGGACTTGGAGAAGGCGGACTTGGCGGCGGCGATGATGGCTTGGGGGCCTTCGAGAGTGCCAATGTCGGCTTGGACGGGTACGGAGGAGACGGAGTAGGTCTTGTTGAGGCGGTCGGAGAGCTCGGAGGTTAGGGAGGCGGATGAGGGGGTGGTGTAGTTGAGGATGATGTTGCAGCCTTTGGAGGCGAGGTTCTCGGCGATGGCGGCGCCGATGCCTGGTGTTGTTAGTGCCTGTAATGATAATTTCGAGATGGGTGAGAATTACTAACCTCTAGAAGAGCCGGAAACAATGGCGAGCTTGCCCTTGAGTGGTTGAGACATTGTGAGTGTTGTTGTCGTTCTGGTCGGACGGGGTCTAAGTGATGGTGGGGTAGCTAGAGGCTGGGTATCAAGAGGGTATCACAGCAATCAAACACACAGGAACTGAAAGAGAAAACGAAGACCACAGTCAGTAGAAGGGAACATAAGCTCTCTATATACATTCCCATTCCGTCACGAGAACATCTTCAGATTTCCCCATCGTCGGTTAATATCAAAATTCGGAGAAGCTTGAGACAAAGCTCCCCCGCATCACACTGCATCACGGCGCGCTTGGCCCGGTGTTGACTGCCCCTAGCTCCCGGGCTGTCTGCCCCGCGATTTGTGCGGCTATAGCAGCCGTCCCACGGTCCCACCGTCACCCACCGTTGAAGCTTTGCCGCCAGGGGTCAGGCAGTCTGGATTTCCACGGGAAGTGCCCCACATTGGAGCGGATTGTGGATCCAGAGCCTCCCCACCACCGTAGCGGAGCGTCAAGCAGTCTCCAATTCAACATTGACAACTTGTGAACTGCGACCGCAACACCGAAGCACCGATCCCCGACGTAGACGACTCGCTTGTAAGTCCGGCCCCCGTTCAACAAGCCCGCTCTCTGCTAGCTTGATACTCTCCGTTACCGGGTTTACCTGCAGTGCAGTTGACATAGCTGTTGCTAACCAGTCTAGCAACTTCCCATAGAGCCCTTCCCAAGTTGAAGCTATCACCAGTCGTCACCACATACCCAAACACCTCCCTCTCCAAGCCACCACCAACACCCTTCTCCCACGAACCACCAACCAGACCAAACCTTCAAAATGGATATCCGCGTCCTCCGCCCCTCGGACATCCCTCTGATCCAGCACGCCAACATCGAGAACCTGCCCGAGAACTACTTCCTCAAGTACTACCTGTACCACGCGCTCTCATGGCCTCAGCTGTCGTACGTCGCGGTCGACGTGAGCCGCCCGGCCAAGTCCGCCTACGACTACCCCAAGATCGTCGGCTACGTCCTGGCCAAGATGGAGGAGGAGCCGACCGACGGGGTGCAGCATGGACACATTACTAGCTTGAGTGTGATGCGGACACATCGTAGGTTGGGCATTGCGGAGAAGTTGATGAGGCAGTCTCGTACGTAACACCCCTTGACCTTTTCTTTTTTTCTTCTTCTTTTTTTTGGTCCTCGCTACGCTCGATCTGGCCCCCACTAGGAACACAAGCTGACGTATTGGTACCGGGACAAAACAGAACAAGCAATGGTAGAAACCTTCGGCGCCCACTACGTCTCCCTGCACGTGCGCGTCTCCAACGCCGCCGCCATCCACCTGTACCGCGACACCCTGGGCTTCAAGACCGAGAAGACGGAAGCCAAATACTACGCCGACGGCGAGGACGCGTTCTGCATGAAGCTCGACCTGGCCCCCATCCGCGAGGCGCTTTTGGCTGAGCAGCAGGAGCAGGACGGCGAGAAGAAGGACACCAAAAAAATTGAGGAAGGAAAGGGATCGGAAGATGTGGATGAGGGTGAGGCTGTTGGTGATGTTGGTCGTGATCCGGAGGCTGATAAGGACGGCAAAAAGGAGGATAAGACGGTCAAGGTCAAGGTTGGTAGGGGGTTAGGTGTGGGTGAGTTGGTGGAGAGGGATGAGAGTAAACACTAGACTGGACGAAGGTCTGGGTTTGAGGGGAGGATAGTGGAAGAGAAGACGGAGCGTGTGAATTAGACTTGGCATTACTGGCTGGGGTTGGGAAAAGGAAAAAAGATTCTTTTGCTTTACGGGAGGAGACACTGGCGTCTAGATAGACCCTGTTCGATCACTTCGAAAATGGTGGGAAGAAAAATCCATAAGGCACAGTGTATCGTAGGTTGTCGCCAGGGCACACAGGCAGGGACTGTTGTAACAATCTTTTAGGAAATCGACAGGAGGCATAATGAATACCCGCTTAGTGAGAAAGATGGAAGCTTGTGAAGAGATATGTGGCTAATGTGAGGGCAGTTGTTGGTGCTGTAGATACCCATTGTACGGATAAGGAATGAAGCTGGCATGCTGGACGAAAAGGGGCAAAGTAAACATTGAACGGTAGAAGGACCCAGAAAAGAGTAGGCAAGAATATCACGTTGTAGGACCATCCCACGACGGAGAACTCTAAATGTGTCAAGAGTACGAGCATTAACGAATAAGAATAGCTTTTGTCTACCAGTCACATATCGCTCTACGATCCCGTATCAGTTCAAGAAATTCTATGAACTTGGAGGGACAGACTCTATAATGCGAAGCTTGTCCAACAGAAGCCCGCAGCCATGGCCGTATGTTCAAAAGCCAAACAGCTTCTAATCAGTAATCACCACTGGATATCCAGTCTCCCCAGCCCATGAGTAACGAGGCACCTCTAAACCTCAACCAACTCGCCCTCCTCCGTGCCATCCCTCGTCTTCCTCACTTCCGTCGCCGTAGCCCCCATGGTCCCTTCAATCCCCTCAACCGTCGACTTTTTCCCAGCACTCCCAGCTGTCGCCCCCTTCTTCTCCTTCGGAGCAACAAACTCCCCATCCTTCAAAGTCCACCCCTCCCTCTTCATCCTCGCCCACCTACCCTGGATCTTATACCTCACCAAGTCTCCCGCCGCCCTCGCATCCTCGGCTGAGTCGTGCCCCAGTAACTTTCCTCCACCCTGTGCCGTCCCATCGGCGGAATCAGCATCAGCATCAGGTTCCACCTGAATAGCTTTGTTGAGGTTCCACTCCATTAGCATCTTCAAACCGTGTCGATAGGGAAGGGCCTTCTTGTGCGGAAACAAAAGCACTGTGTCGATGAGCGTGGGGTGGCAGATGCGCATGGCGTTGAGATCGTTTTCTAGGCCGTGGCCTATGAGCGGGGTGGTGGGGGATATGAGGCTGAATAGGAGGTCGCGGGCGACGGTGAGGGAGGGGACGATTTGCATCTTTTTGCGCTGGCCTGGTTCTGGTGGGTTGGTGGTGGTGGTGGTGGTAGTAGTGGTTGGGGGGTTGGAGGAGGAATCGGTGTCGGTGACAGGGTCAAGAGGAGCGACGGGCTTCCATGGCTCGGCGTTGATGAGATCTTCGCGCCAGACGCCGGAGAAGCGAGAGTTGAGATCGAGGATCTCGCCCTTGGGCCAGACGAGGATGTCGAGGAGTTCTTTGCCGTCGGGCCAGTTGACTGCCGTCAAGCGGACTAGTTCGAGGCCGTTGACGGTGTAGCACATCTCGCAGTCGAAGCAGACGGCGCGGTCCTTGGGTACGGATGGGTTCTCGGGCGTTTCCATGAAGGGAACGATGGTCGCTAGACGGGCCGGGGACTTGATGATGAAGACGTGGTTGCTGCAGCTTGTACAGCCGGTTGAGTCGCCGGCTAGTTGCTTGCAGCATCGGTAGGTCCTCTCTTGCTGGACGGTGCTGGTCGGGTTGCGCTCCGGGTAGAGGAGACGGCCCCAGTGGTAGGTACAGGGACCGCCGGTGGCGTGAGCGCCGTCCTCCTCGCGACGGCCGGGGAAGACTTGGAAACGCTTGGTGCAGCGGTCGCATGTCTCCCAGCCCATGGCGGCCTCGACGCCCTCGCGTGCCTTCTTGATTTCCTCCTCGGATGGCGGCTTGGGGACGTAGCCGTGCTGGGCGAGTTCCGTGATAGATGTGAGAAGATGTGGTAGGAAGGCGATCTCCTCTTGCGGCGCCAGACCTGTGTTGATTTCCTTGGGAGGACCAAGGAGGGCTTGCTTCTTGGAGCTTGCTTGGGTCGCAGCGGCTTTGCGTTCCTCCTCCTTCTTAATCTCGGCAAGACGCTCTGCCTTCCATTGTTTGGGCGTCATCTTCTTGTAGCCCATGATGCGGTTCTTGATGACATTGTTGTAGATGGACGGCTTGTCCATCGCGATCTTCTCCTCCAAGTCCAGAGAAAGCCATATTAGTTCTTGCGGAGTAAGAACCAACTTCTTGCTCTTCTCATCTTTACCGGCCGCCTTTTCCGTCTCTTTGTTCAAACGGACGAATTGTTCGTGCAGCATGGTCAATGCCTTGAATCGGAACTCGAATGTAGCAGGTGCCACACCCTTGAGCATGCGAGGGTTGAGTGTCTCGACCTTCCGAGGAGCTTGTGCCTTCCGAATAGGAACCTTCTTCTCAGCGCTCTTCTCGGGCGTTGGATCGGTTTGTGATGAGGTAGTTGCTGGTTTGGTTGCTGGGGTTGATGGAGCTGCAGACGGAGCTGACTGAACAGACAAAACTGTTGGCTTTCGGCCCAGTGGCGGGGGCGACACGGGTTTCTTGGCCGTCACAGGTTCCGGGTTGGGCTTCGAAGGCTCTGCCGTTGTTGATACTGTGCTCTGGGTAGGATCTGTTGACAGCTTGCGACGCTTTCGCGGATTGTCATCTTCGTCCGAACCATCGTGTTTGGCCGATGCCGGAGTGGCCGGCTTCTTGTTCCAGCTGTGTTGGAAGAGACAACCGGACTCAGTGCACCTGTCGCCATGCGGGCAGGGGATCGACCCCAAGTTTTGTAAAACCGTGTCCATTGTTTGATCGCGGGTTGGCCAGGGTTCACGGTTTGCGAATGGGTTTGCTTCCTGCGAGTCGCCCCAGCGCTGGATAGACGTGTTGCTGATGGAGCGAAAATGCGGTTTTGAGGGCAATAGAACCGCGAGATGACGAGATCTTGAGAGTCTATTAGCGACCTCGCGCGTGAGTTTTGTAAGATGTGTTATGTTGGGCAAATTTGACGGGTGAAAGGGTCGAAGATGGAGGTTGACGAAGCAATGTCCACTTGGGATAAGTTGACTTGAATGGGAGACTCTCGTCAGTTGCTCCCGGTGAACTTCTGATTGGTATAAATATGGTCGATGATATGAAATGTTGTTTGTTGTCGTCAAGAAAGGGCGGGAGCTTCCAGGTCGTGAATCGAAGATATCAAATAGAGTAGTGAAATCGACTTGGTGACGAATTGGGCAAACAAGGAAGGCTCAATCCGTAGCACTCACTCGCTGCTTCACTTTGTAATCCCAACGTAGTCAGACCGAATAACTATTGTCGTAATACGGAGCGTGGGGTTGATTCCGTCTCGTCTTTCAGCCAACGTTGATGGAAACAATTTCAGTTAGTTTCCTGACAAGATGTTCTGCAACAAGGAGTGCCGAGATAATCGTTGGATCCAAAGGGGCTGCAGAACGTCAGCTTGGGACTTTGGCGCAATTATGTAAAGAAGTAGGCAAAGGGTGATGGCATATTCCAGCTCTTCTCGGTAACTCAACCTCGAGTGAGACTAACGGCAAAGTATAAACTGTTGGGGCTTCGGGATGACAACATCAACCAAGTCTTCAAAGGTTGGTTTGCAGTTGAGAGGCAGGGATGGAATGCAAAAGCCAACAGAGGGCAACACATACGCTAGCGGTGAGCACGGTATACTATATCTGATAAGTACAGGTAAAGCGGGGGTCTAGAGATGCCCAATCTCTCAAGTCCTCGTCTTTGATGTCTTGGATAGTTTTGCGTGTGTTGTTGAGATGAAGTTGAAGACAATTCGAGGTTGAGCCAAGAAACGGGGAACATGAGGCGGAAGCTGAGGCCCCTGCATTCGGTCATTGGTCCACCGAAAGCGCCGCTAAAGCGTTACGGGATCCATGCATCCCTGGCGTTGAGGTCTGGGGTACCTTTTCCACCTTTTATGATATCACGTCCCAGAACTATAACGTTTGAAGAATAAGAGCGGCCTCGGTGTGCAGACTTCTTTTCTCCTGTCATGAAGTTCTTCCACGGGACCATGCTCCCAAGACCCTTCCTTCGCCACCACATCCGTTATCGACTCGGGTATCATTTCGTGTGACAAAGACCAACTCAAGTTCAAGCATGCTCCTATTGTAACAAGTGCCTAAGCGGGGAAGATACACAATGCTCATATCGTAATAGTACAGTTCCATTTTGGTCATTACCCTCCTTTACCCCCGTAGCCTAGGTATCCTCGTGGTCCCTTTCTGCAGAACCATCTCCATTTCTCTCTTCAACTGATTCCTCCCATTTATGCCTTGCCAACGTTCATCAACAGGTTCGTCCCCTTGCCGCCACCGGGAAGGTACGCGACGTTGGGGTTAGAAGCCAACACCTGCGCAATCTCCCTGGACGCCTCGATCTTTCTGATCTGGATCAAACCATCGCCAGCCTTGGCAATAGCCTTGCTGATGGTCTCTGCACTCTCGGCCTCACCCTCGGCACGGATGACGTTGGCCTGGCGCTCCTGCTCGGCGCGCTCGACAATGAAGCGCGCACGCTCGGCATCCTGCTGCGCAATCTGCTTCTGCTCGACGGCCTTGGTGAACTCCTTGCCGAAGGTCATGTGGGTGATGGAAACGTCCTCGAGCGCAATGTTGAACTCGGCGGCGCGCTTGACGAGGTCGGCACGGATGCGCTGCGAGACGGCCTCGCGCTGGGTGATGAGCTCGGCGGCGTCGAACTGGGCGACGATGGACTTGAGTACTTCGTTGCCGATGGAGGGGAGGACACGCTCGTCGTAGTCTTGGCCGAGGTTCTGTGAGAATGATTGTTAGGAAGCTGTCCGTCGTTCGTCTTCGGAAGAGACAAGTTATTGTAACGCACCTGGTAAATCTTGGGCAGAGCCTGCACCTCAGGACGGTGCAGCACTCTGAGCGTCAAGCTAACCATCTGCAAATCCTTGGAGCCGGTGGTGGTAGGGATGATGCGAGGCTTGGTGCGAACATCGAAGACGATGGCCTTCTGCAGCCATGGGATGAGGAAGTGTGTGCCCTCGTTGACGACCGTCTCCTTCACACCGGCAATTCTGTCGAAGATAACCGCCCGCGAACCACCCTTGACGTCGTAGATGGAGTTCTGGAGAAGAGCTACACTAACAGCTGCCGGGATGGCGAACTTGGTGAGCATGTCCAACCCTCTTGCCGCCATTGTGAATGTCTGTGTATATAGGTAACTGGGAATCGAACTCGGTCGACGGGAATTTGATGTGGTGGTGAGGGATCGAAAGGTCCGGCGGTTACAGGGACTCGGGAGTGTTCGTGGATGTCGTTTCCGGGGATACCTGAAGGTGGGCTGTGGGATATCGTACTACGTCGTGGACCGTGGATCGTGGTGGTGGTGCTCCCCCAGTTGCAGCACAGCAAGCAGCAAGTCGTTCTGCGATGGATGGAGCTTCTGCAAAAAGTGGAGTGCCATGCCGCCCGGACCAGGCCCAGCTCTTCAAGCTCCCCGCATGTCTTTGCTTTCAGTGCTTGCGTTCAGCGAGGTTCATACCTAGACTGATGGTCCGTGCACCTTGTTCACAGGCGGGCGGGCAGGTCGGAAGGAGGCTGACACTCGGGATTCCGACTGCCAGTGACGGCTCCACGGCACTTGGCAACTGCCAACCACTCACTGTCGACTGATTTCGAACTTCGTCAAACCCCCCGGGTCCAACGCCGCGCGAAGCTCTTCCCGAACCTTTACGACGACTGCGTCCTCACCACGACCCAATTGATACCCCCATAGCGCGTTTCGCGACAACACATATATCAAGATGCGTCCCACTCAGATGATGCTCGGCGGCGGCGGCGGTGCCCCCATCGGCAAGTACAACACGTCAGTCTTCCCACTTGTGATTTCGAAGAGCCCGGAACTTGGCACAAGCTACCGGCGATGCGCCCTTTTCCCTTTGCGCCGGCTCCCCCTCCGACCCAGCTTTGGATGTTAGCTAACATGCATGTCTGTATAGATACCTTGGTGGCTGGGGTGGCTTTGGTGAGTAGGAACCTTTGCAATTGACGATGCAGCGAAACAAAACACACGGCGATTCTTCAACAACGGGAAATACCGGCACGGGAGCAAATGGGGATATGAGGGAACGAGAGATGGCCGAGCCAGAGGAGGAAGAACCTTGATGACCGCCCACCCGTCCGCCCGCACGCCGAACCCTTGACGAACCGATGACGACCCCGAGACAGAACAAGACGATCTAACCCATGTTGTTTCTCTTCCCGACGAATAGGTGGCATGAAGCAGAGGGGCATCATCACCTACGGTATCAGCCCTAACCGCCAGAACCCCCTCGCCGGCACTGCCCACGACGCCGTCTTCAACACTTTCAGACGCGTCAGCTCCCAGTTCCTCTACTGGGCCCCCTCCCTTGTTGCCGGCTACTACATCACGAACTGGGCTATCGAGCGGTACGTTGCATCACCACCACCACTACCCACAGCCCCGAGGGATTTCGATCACGAGGTGGCAAAGGAGGGACCGTCGTTGTCGTCGTTCAGGAGAGTGCAATATTCTAACATGGGATTCTGCTGGTTAGGAACCATTACCTCAACTCGAAGGAAGGTCGTGCTGAGTTCGCCGGCCAGGAGGAGTAAGCGATGGACTTTACGATACTTGGGCGTGGAACCAGGGTGCAGTTCCCGAGAGAGGGAACTAGTGCTCAATAGACTAACCTGTATATCACCATCGTTATCCTTACACGGTTCGAATCGGAGTCGACATAGACAAGACATGGACCTGTTTTTGAACATCGGCATGTGCTGGCTTTGGAACTATACACGACGACTGGAACCACCAACTTCTGCCTTGTTCACGGTCGACTCAACAGATCGCATGTGATTCTCAGCCTTGTCACGATCCCATTCTATCCACGCACCATCCGGACGTTCCCTTGGTTAGCTCCAGCTCTTGTCTTTTGGGTACAATCGTTGAGCATTCTGCCGGTCCGCAGGCCAGTCTCTTCGGTGACTGCTGGTGCTCGCTCGCCCGGCTGTACTAGCTCTTGCGAGGAGAACCAGAAGAAACCTAAGGTGATGAGCTGGTTCCCTTCATGGAGTCTGATTCTGTTGATCTCGCCTCTGGAAACCTCTTGGACGCTGGAAGGCTGAAACTGTAGCCGCGCCTCGCCTTATGACGTATCACCACGCCTGTGAAACAAAATGTCCTAGTTCATATACCATTCCCCTCTAGGGAAAGTTGGCCAGCCCTGCTCACCGTTCTCATTTCCATGAGTAGGACTGTACACATCCACCCTCCAACTTCCTCCTCTTTTTGTCATCAGTTAAGGGTCTGAGAACCATCCCCAGGAAATCTGATATCCCAAGCCTATCACTCAGATCCGCTGTCCCATTGGCTGAGGACACAAGCGCATGCACTCCCGAGGACTTGTGAACATAACCCACCATGGCAGAGACCGAGAGCTTTGCGAGGAGCAATGACAGAGGTGAAAGCTACTTGATATACAAAATCAAACCGATGCACTAAACCCAACCTCCAGACCGCATTTACAATCACGCTTTAGGACCCATCCAGGGTAACATCCCAAGTAGGTATAAGTGGATGTTAGTCCCCTACTGCTATTGGTATCGTGCCTTCATTAGCCGCATTTTCCAGAATCGCTCGTGGAAGAGATCGGTCGGTGAGGAAGCGGAAAAAGACACTATCAGCCCAACCACCGAAGGCCCGAAGCAGCATTCAGGGGTAAAACTAAACAAAACGTAAACGGCAAAACGAAGCCCCCTTTCCGACACTTCAGTTCAGCATTTTATGTTTTGTATTTTTCACTACAGTTGCATTGGGTTATCATGGCGATAACGAGTCTCACCATTTGCGAGAGTTTGCAAGAGGGTATAGTAGTATTTGTGACGGGTCTGTTACATGGAGCATGGGTAGAAAGAGGTGAAAGACGAGCATGTGAAAGTGTGTCATGATAAATTTTGCAAAGTGCCAAGGTCATTTGTCCGGTTTAAGTGTAAATGCTTGTCGACAAACAGAACGTGCAATTACTGATAGAAAAAGAAGCTTCAAATTCATTCGATTGGAGTCGCTATTCCCCCTAGACAAAAAGAAATCCAACCAAGGAGGCCCCATGTTGTGTCAACTCCGATGTTGAGTGGTTAGGTGGTTGTGTTGACACGATGAGTTGTGGAGGTGGAACCCCGCCATACCCGGGCCATGGCCCATCGAGATGGCGGCCAGGCCAGGCAGTTTGATCGGGTTTCCCACTCTGCTCGCTCGTCCGCTCGTTGTCACAGTCAGTCAGTTAGTCGGGAGGAACACGTGAATGGAATCAGTGGATGGAATGGCATTTGTTGAGCACCCCCGTCTAGACTTCCAAAACCCATTATTTTTTTGGTGAACAACCGCTGAGCCGCCGCCGCCGCCGTTGTCTCGTTAGTACCAAGCATCCTCGTCCGGCTAGCGTCCCGTTGTGTTGGCGACTGGAGCGAAGTCGTTGTTTGTGCTCCCTGGGCGCTACTCAATAATTGGAGAAGGGAAAACATCAGGAGCTCTTCACCACCACCACGACGGCACCACCAACTGACACCCCGGTATAAAGGCGCAAGTAAATTCAGCCCGGGGATGTTCAGTGCTTGCATTTCTGGGCTTCGTGCAGTTATTATGAACCGGGGTTGTTGACTTCCATGTCTTGCCTGTGAGATCGATCTTTGGGACTGGGGTTGGGCGGTCACCACCCTTTTCTTTTTTTTCTCCCCGTTCCCTATCGATTGTCCAAAAAGGGTGTTCCGTTCGTATTATTGAATAGCCAACCAAGTCCAGACAAAGCAAATCTGGGCGGGCCTCGGACATCCCATCTCACCACCTGCGCCGTTCGTTGACAGGCAACATTTTTGCGACCTGACTGAACTTCCACCTCTTTTCGCTATTACATACACCAAAGTCGTGTTTCAAGGAGAAGGGGGAAACAACTCCAAAAAAGGTGTTTGGAAAGAATAAACGATTGTTTCTGAAAACAACAGAAAAAGTTACACCGCGGTTGACGACATTGGCCCCTTCTTCGCGACCCCCCCGACCGAGTCTCCAGTCTCCAGACCTGGACCCCAACATCGTTGCCGTCTCCAGACTCCGGCCCTAGCTCGCTGCTTCTCGATCTTCCCCAAAAAGTTCCCCAACCGGATCTCGGCCAACAAATCATACAAACCTAACGGGAACAAGCCATATCCACGTAACCGTTCGTTCCTCCAGCGCCCGCTCTCTTTTGCGGCTTTCAGTACCATTTTCCATCTCCAACCATCCTCGCCATCCACAACAGCGAACAACCGAACACCTCTCGGTCGCTGCGCAACACCAAACCTCGGCCGGGCAACAAACGCCCCTCCGTACCCTGCAGGCCAACCCAAGCCTCAATCCTTGGTCCGACGATTTTCCTTTTAGGGGCCGCGCGGAATTGACCATCCTATATCATCGATCTTTGCTCGAATAAACCCCCGTCGCTGTCGCCGTCACACAGTTGCAACTGCCACTGGGCGCGGTTCGCATTGGCGTCCTTCATGGCTTTCCCCGCGCTGGCAAGATGAACTCCCTAAACATCATCTCGTCCCGAGTATCACCGACGTCCAGCCCGACCCCGTCTCGATCGAACTCCATAAGCGCACTCAGTCTAGCCCACCATCTTAGCAAGGAGGAGGACGATAGTCATGGGTCGCGCAGCAACGAGGAACTGTTGGGCCTAGCCAACAAAAACAACACACTGTCAGAAGAACCCGAGGACAAGGATACCACTGCGCAAGGGGGATACGATGGACAGGACTACGATCCCCACGAGAAGACCCCTCTGCTAGCCCAACGCCAGCCCAAGTCGCCGACCACATGGACATCCCTCCCAAAGCGCTTCGCGTTTGCCATTGTCGAGTCTATACGCTGGCTGCTCATGAAGATCGCTGCGCCCGGCCTCTACTTAATCGCCTTGTTCTACGATGCTGAAGGCAACTTTGCGCCCACCAAACAACTACGGAAACTATTTGGACGATATGGGGGAAATGCGAAGGAAATGGCGATGGATTACCACGAGGCAGCTGCCCTCTCTGACGCTAACCTGGACGGGACGGGCAGCGGAGGAAGCCTTCGCAAGTCACGAAAGTCTCGCATCCGTTCTAGCGGCTCCTCATCGTCAGGACTATCCTCCGAGTCCGAATCGGAAGTGGAAAGCCGGAGGGGTAGTAACAGCAGCGGCCGACGGCTCAAATCGAAATCCTCCCAAGACTCTGAAGAAATCGCCCCGGCACGACGCTCCATAAGAATCAAGCTTCACTCGGACGCCGACTCCCTACGACAGCGCAAGCAGCGAAAGGACCGCTCCTTCGCCTCCGGCCGATCTACCACTAATAGCGATGGCAATGGCGGCTCAGGCCAGCAAAACCTTAGCGTCCCCGGCAACGACATCTCGGCCCAGCTCAAGTCGCCCACCTCGCCCGTCGGCGCCCTGACCAAGTACCCCAAGACGCCGGCGCCTCCCCGACCTCTGATCCCCAAGCGTCAGCCCTCATACAAAATCAGCGCCGTCGACGCAGCCAACCTCAAGCACCAAAAGACGCTCATCCTCGACCTCGACGAAACCCTAATCCACTCCATGTCCAAAGGCGGCCGCATGTCCTCGGGCCACATGGTCGAAGTGCGACTGAACACGACTTATGTGGGCGTGGGCGGGCAACAGACCATCGGGCCGCAGCATCCCATCCTCTACTACGTGCACAAGCGCCCGCACTGCGACGAGTTCTTGCGACGTGTCAGCAAGTGGTACAACCTGGTAGTGTTCACGGCGTCGGTGCAGGAGTATGCGGATCCCGTGATCGACTGGCTGGAGAGCGACCGCAAGTACTTCTCGGCTAGGTATTATCGGCAGCATTGCACGTTTAGGCATGGGGCGTTTATTAAGGATCTGAGCTCGGTGGAGCCGGATCTGAGCAAGGTGATGATATTGGATAATAGCCCGTTGAGTTATATGTTTCATCAGGGTGAGTTTTTTGTGTTCCGTCTATGCCCGTGTACAACTGCTGGGGGAACAAGTGCTGACAAGAGAAAACGAAAACAGACAATGCAATACCCATACAAGGCTGGATCAGCGACCCGACTGACCTCGACCTGATGTACTTGATACCGTTCCTCGAAGGTCTGCAGTACGTGTCGGACGTGAGAGCCCTGTTGGCCTTGAGAGACGGAGAAGATGGGCAGCATACGGCTTGATGATTTATTTTTGATTTTTATATTGCTCGTTTTGCTTTTGCGAACTGTATGAAAGTGGGAGATCAAGTGTAAAGAAAGGAGAGAGAGAGAGAGCATGAGCGAGAGAGGAGGATGAAGCAAGATATATACTACATATCGACAGTATTATTTTACGACTATTAGAGATGAGGATCAGCGAAGTCTTACGGCCTATTTTTCCGTCTTATGTTTACCACTGTAAGAGCTTCTACATATCGCCGGCTTGTTGCACTTCGTCCTAGGAAAGGGGAGTTTCGAGTTTAGTACACGATACCTCTGACCCATGACTCCAGCACCAAACAACCCGAACCAACTCCGGAAGTCTTTATCTTCGCCATAATATCGTGTCCAGGACAAAAGGCTTTTGGAACATAAACGCAGGCCGTCTCTTCCGGACAAACCGCAGTAAATAGATCATTGCTGAAGCTATAACGTCTTCTGCCTTACAGATGCCCCTCTTACAGCAAACTAAGCTGAAGTTTGAAAAGGGAACGGTAACTGAAGTCCATACAGGAGGAGGTGGGAAGGAGAACGTCCCGTTCATTACCCACATATGTATGTACTTGCGAGACCTCCTTTCCTTCTACTCGTCCACGTGCCAAAGATCGCCGCCTGTTCCCGAAGAGTTCTTTGCATGAACGATCGAGGATCTTTTAACTGGCCATGATGCGTTCTAACACATTCGGATTGCTTTCCATACACTCTGATTGCATAGGAGGAAAAGAAGACGGGAAAGACGGAAAGACAAGAGTCTGGACTCGACGGTCCGACTCAGGGGTTTTTGTTGACTTTCAAGATCCAGATCTAGGCGAAGGGGTCGTAAAAATAAAACCTAACACACAATCAACGATACAGGACCCGGCACAGACCTCAAGCCATAACAACAGCACCACAAAAGTTTGAGTTACCCAGCTTGCATAGAAGGAAAGAGAAGAGGATTAGGTTTCTCATGAACCTACCTAGTTTTTCATATTTTCTGTGTTGATGTGATGGTTGAAAAGCGAAGCAAAACCCACCTGCTTTGTCACAGTTGGTTTGTGTTCGGCTCTTTTTTACGACCCCTTCGCCAACAAGGGGGCTCGAGGATCAAGCCCATCATAACGTGGCTCGCTGGTAATGATGCTATTCCTGGTACATAGCCGACGGCGGTGGCCGCGGACCGTTCCAGTTACCAGTATGTTAGTGACAGGGCGTTGGCGGTTGGACCCCCTTGTCAACTTTTTCAGGAATATTATTTACTATGTACACTACACAGCAAGGTACCTTGCCTATCCCGACTGGGGGGGAGAGACAAAACGTCACTGTGGGAACTTTCCCTCCATGAACTTCGAGAGGGGCAGTTTCATTCTGTTAAACCATCCCATTGCTTCCGGACCACGATGTCAACTTGTGAACTTGGCCTTGGAAGAAGAGCAATTGCACTGCCTCAACCTCAGCTTGCTTGAACCTCAAATCGAATCCACTTTGAAGCGTCAGAAACGTACAATTCCGCAATTCCAGGAACGGAAGGCCATGGTGAGTGGAGAGGGTTCAGCTTCGGATGGTTTGGGAATAACCACCGAAGACAGAAATTGCATACAGTCCAATACTGGTTTGATTGTTAGCTCGAGACCTCGGGTCAACTTCCCTAGGCGTTTTCATACTGTGAATATGCTTTTTCCAAAATAAGATATACCGTATTGGATCTTGTTGATGCCTTTCGGATCCGTACCTAGCTATTCATTTAGTCCTTGAAAGGTGTTTTCATGCTGTGAATATGCTTTTTCCAAAATAAAATACACTGTATTGGATCTTGTTAATGGCTTTCGGATCCGTCCCTAGCCATTTATTCAGTCCTTATAAGGTTTATGTCAATTCGGAAGAGATCTCATCCAGTATACAGGAGTACCAAGCTAACAAACAAACCAGCATTAGACTGTAAACAGAGAGAGAGGGGCAGAAACGGCTCAACGGGAAGGTAATTCGGCATTGGGGTACGAGAGGGAAAGCATCGGAAACGATATGATTCCCGCCGGCTGTAATCATGCAATTACTTACCCCTCGCTTTGTTTCACCATCTTGATAGAGGTACCGTGACTGACTGGCAACTGGATTCACCCCTCAACCAACCCATCAACAAGAGCAGACTGAAGATCGTGGATTTGTTGAATCGATTGTCCTGTCCAAGACGGTGTCCGCGGATGGGATGTTACGATGAAAGGTGGGGCATTGACCATTCCGCATTGGGGAAAGCGCTAGTCGTGGTTAAGAGGTGGTGACATCATCTTGCAGCATCACAAAGATGCGTCTGGGGAAAGCTCGACGGAGCCATGATGTTATTGCCTTTCCTTCCAGGCAATTGTGAAAGTTTGAAAGATGACCAATTAGAGTCCGAGAATCTCGCTGAAAGAGGAAGAGAGGAGACATCGGGAGGTTCCATCGTGATTGTCAGGTCTCTTTCCGTCCTTGCTCCTGGTTGCGCTGTTCGTTGCCTGTTCGGCTTGGTTGACTGGCCTGCTGGGCTGGCCTCATGGATGCTTGCTTTTCGCCTGGTTGCTTGGTCGACTGAAATCGTGACGCACAAGAAATGATCTCGCCCTGGCAGCAGGCCTTCTCAGATCCATTCCTTCCCGTCCTCACTAGTACTTTATAACCACCACGTCCTCCCCTCCTCCATCTCACTTTTGCTTGCTTCTCCAATCCAAACAAGTGAACAAAACAACGACTTCTCCAAACGAGAATAACGACGACGATACCCAAACGAACAACTACTTCAACTACTACACAATACCAACCGCCATCATGTCTCTTCACTGTTAGTAGCCCCTCTTTCTCCTCCTGTCAATCTCACCTTGCATCCGCGTTAGGTGGTTCATTCATCCTTCGGGCATCATCTCAAGCGACAACACAATCGAATATCTCGACAAAATGGCTAGCATCCCGAGTTCGCCCTGGTCTCTCGCTATCCTCGACACCAACTTTGCTCCAAAGCATCGCGTTTTGGGTTTGCGGTTGCTATGAGAAATCGCGCGCGCAAGCCTATGACGTAGGGGACTCGAGCGGGGCGGACCACGGGATGCACGTCAAACAACGCCCGACACAGCACAAACATTGCGAATTGGGATGAACCGAAGATGAACCACCGCAACGCAACGCACAAGCATCACCACCATCAGCCATTGAGCGTCAACAATCATACCAAGCAGTGATACTAACCCACTGCAAACAGATCTCCCCCCCGTCAAGCCCTCGGCCATCGCCCTCGGCACCATCTTCAACCACACCACCGAGCTGGCCATCATGACCCCCCTCTTCGGCCAGGCCTACCAGCGCGCCAAGATCTCCAACACCAAGGAGGAGTTCGTCAAGTCGCGCGAGGCCAGCTCGGCCGTGATGGCCTGGGGTTCGTCCCTGGTCGGCTCGGCCCTGCAGTCGTACGGTATCGGCGCTCTGATCAACGCCACCGGCACCCTCAGCTACCGCGGCGCCGCCTACCTCGGCGGTCTCATCTTCGCTGCCACCTCTGCTCCCGGTTTCATCTCTGAGCTGTTCGTCGAGAAGCGCGCCTTCGAGACTGTCGGCATCAACATCCTCGCTAAGCTGTTTGAGACTGTCGGCCTTTCTGTCTTCCTTACCTGGTGGGGAACGCGCACCAACCCTTTTGAGTAGTGGGTAACCTTTGTAAACCACCTTTTTACTATACTTCGGTATATATCTTGAAGGAACAATCTGCTGACATGGTTGAAACAGCTCCTCCGCTACCTCCGGCTCCCCTAACCTCGGCCGGACGAGCTGGCGTGCCGAGTAAAGGGTTTTCTTAGTCAGAAAACTCTTTGGGATGGTTTAATGAAGTTAATGATAATGGGAACTTAGTATCGCACCTACAATTTGGAGTGTGAGCGTGTTCCTGGGCTTTTCCTTTTCTCTTAGTACCCTCTGTACTTGTATCAAGCTATTAGCATATCAGCATTCCTGAGATGAATGGAAGACGCTGGTGATACCTCACTGTTTGGTTCGTGTGCTTGTTGTTTGCTCGTGACCGGAGTTGCCTTGCGTCTGATACAAGTGTTGCGTTGGTAGTTGGCCATGTCAATGTTGTGTTGTGTATCGTGAGATAGAGGTACAACCCACGGCATTCGACCCAAAGACGGTTGGACACATAGGAACGAAGATGAGAACTGATGAACATGGTATTCCTTTCTCATATATACCGTACAAAATACAAGTGTTTACCCCACAACGCCTTCCATTTTTAATGACAGCAAGTAGCCAGCGCCAAAAATCCATAACCGAAACCAGGATAGACCAAAACTGTCAACCTGTAAAGACGAGACCCATGAATGCTCTCTATCTATAGCTTAGATAAAAGCCCAGCGCAGCCGAGTTGCCCGGATGGTGACCAATGCGGAGGTGATAATGATCGGTATCCGACCGCCTTTTGCGTGGTGAAAAAGTGCGTGGAAAGGACCTGAAGATGGGACAGAGGCTGGTCTTGGGGTGAAGACGGAGAACATGAGTTGACAGAGATGTGATTAGAGCGTCAACTTGCCTCTCCTTCCTCAGTGGTCCTCAAGACAGTCGCAAGCCCATACATAGAACTCTTCGTGCTTCCCACCGGTTCCCAAGACTCCAAGGAGATCTAGGTTGCCCGATTCTCTTCTCAACAAAAGACGGTCCGGTTGTCTGAGCAAAAAGCACATACGCACACGAACACTCTTCGACAAGCAGACGCACAATCACATCGACACCAGTAGTGGTATCGTGCTCTCATGCCCCCGCCGTCGCCATCGTGTCGTTGCAGTCTTTCATTTTTTCGCTTTGTTGCTCCGCGCCAACTTAGGCAGTGCCCTTGACCCTCGCCTCGATCTGAAGCTGGTGAGTACCCTTAACCCAGGGCTCGACCTGGACATTCCACTGTTTTTGCGCCGTCTTGACCAGCTCCTTGTAGGCCTCGAGGTACTCGGCGGGGTCGACCTTCTTGTCGTCGCCCTCCTCCTTCTTAGACTCCTTGCCGGAAGACTTCTTGCCCTCGGGCTTGAGCATCACCACCGAGGTGGCGCGCTTGGTGCAGGCGGCGACACCCAGGTCGGCGCGCGAGCGGATGTACAAGTAAGGGACGCCGTGCTCCTCGCACAGGATGGGGAAGTGCATGATCACGTCCATGGGCGAGATGTCGCCGGCGATGATGACGAGGCCGGGAGCGTCGGCGGGAGGGGAGGCGGCGGTCCGGAGGGGGCACTTCTTGATGGCCTTCTCGCACTCTTTTACGCCGCGGTGGATGGACTTCAACTTGGCGCCTGGAAGGAGGGGGAATTGAATGTTAGTTACTGGGCATGGCATTGACGGACTGGGGAAGCGCAATTGGAGAGAATAGTTGAGACATACCCTTCTTGATCAACTTGTAAATCTTCTTGTGGGTCTTGTCGTCGGCGAGGGGAAGGGCGAAGGGGACGAGCTCCTCGGCGGTCTTGACAACATCCTCAACGTCGACGGAACCCTCCTTCTCGAGGTGGGTTTCGACGGCCTTGGCGAGCTTCTCGGTCTTCTCCTTCTTCTCCTTCTTGTCCTTCTTCTCCTTCTTGACACCGGCCTCCTCGCTCATCTTCTTCTCCTTCTTGTCCTTCTTCTCGGACTTGTCCTTCTTCTCCTTGATCTTATCGGTGGAACCCATCTTGTCGGATTATATGTGTGTTGTTGGTGGTTGGTTGTGTATGGTTGGTGGTTGAGGGAGGGGGTATCAAACAGGAATTAAGAATTGGGAATATTGTTACAAACAACCACTGCAGTAAAGAAAAAAGTTACTGGGTTGGGGCGTCAAGGTATTGGTATCGTGATGGGGTTGATCGCGAACGGATTCTTCAACGCAGATTTTACTGGGTCCATCAGTGACCCAGTCAATCAGAGCAGAGCGGCGCGACCAAAAATTTGTAGGCCAATTGTAAAGCCGTTCCGCCGGCCGCCGATAATGCAGGCTAAGTGCCTGGAATTGGGTGCGATAAGACGGACAAATTTTCGATAAGCATGCGATAAGAAATGTCTGGACATCAAATTGCTTGGCGTCCACTCTTCAGGTTTTGCTCGGTGGGGTTCTCCAGTTTGTCCGACAGGGATTAGCAGCCTTGAATCTGAGTGGGGCCTGCGTCTAGCCTGCCGCAAGCTGTTAGAATGCACGGTTCAATGAAAAGTGGGTAAAATCTGTTGATTCTGTGGAAGAGTGCTGTGGAACCAGAGTTGGGGGCTCTAGAGTATTAGGGAGGTCTGCACCCTGATTCTGGGCGGCTGGGAGGTTAGTCCTCTTACAGAGCCCTCTTCTTACTGGCCAGATCTGCACCCTAAATTGACATACCTCCCCAGTTGAAGCCTCACAGAGGCGAAACTGCCCAAAATTGGCCAGAAATAAAGCTATTCACAATATTATACGATTATCCTAGGGTTTATCTCTTTATTAATTTTATTTATTTCGATATATATTATTATATTCTCCCGTCCTTTCAATTCTTTGTCCTTTACTAAATTTATACCGACTAGTTTTATAAACGCTATATATTTTTAGAAATCTAATACCTTCGTTAAACCGTTTATAGGTATTTTAGCCGTCTCTAGATATTTGATTTTAATTCTTCTAACGAATACCTCCTATCTTACCCAATGCTTGTAAATATCTATATACTTAAATTTCGTTACTAGTTTTATAGCCTCTACCGTTAGGGCTTTAATAGTCTATTTATTATTATATTCGAGAATAGGGATAGGATTAATTAGCTTTATTGTAAGGCCGGTAATAAATTTTATTATAAAGAGGGCCTCCTTAGCTATATTAATAAGTATAATGAATTTTACCTCAATTATAGAGGTGGTTACTATTATTTACTTAGTAGTACTTTAGTGGATTAGTCCTTTAAAGAATTATATTGTAAATCCCTAAGAACTCTTACGATCTATAAAATTATTTATAAATAACGAATTTGAAATAATATAGAGAACTTAATTTCTTTTATAGTATAGGGCTATATCCGTAATAGCGTAAAAGTAGTAAAGTATTTTATTTATAGCCTTATAATAATTTAGATTAGGGTTATAACTATATTTAGAAAGACGGTTAGTAGTAAAGGTAATATTTGGTCGTATAATAACGGCGGCGTATAATATCGAGCCTACTTTAATTTAATAGAGGTATATCGAGTATAGTAATGCCTTACTTTTGAAAGGGATTAATTTAATATTAAATATAGGGATTAAAGTAATGTATTTAGTATTTGTAAAGTAGTAGATCTTTTGTAGGTACGAGTATTAAAATAATTAGATCTTTCTTACTTAACGATTTCGAATAATTTCGATACTTAGGAACTATTATAATTTATTTCTTCTAATTATATAGTATTGTTAATTAAAATTATCTATATATCCTTTTATAGCGGTAGCCTTATTGGGGTAATATATAAAGATAATATTATTAATGAGAAACTCTATCTGCACGGCTATGAAACTCTATCGGCACCGTACCCCACTTTTTTTTCCCATATATATCCCTAACCCTCGCGTTTCTCTAAGTGTCAAATGTATTCTTTTATAAATTTCGCCCAGAAATCTGGTTATTTCATTCTTTCATGAAATGTCATGTGGGCCAGTGCCCAGCCCAGATGTGCACCCCTAGATGGATTATTTATAGGGCATTTTACAGCGCACTTTACAGGGCATTTAGCGGCACGGTCGCACATCGCACTCAATTAAGCGATCAATTGAGCGATTAATCGGTCGTACTCAATCTATATTAATCTATACATCTATAATCTATCTGATATTTATCGTGTAATCGAGCAGTCTAACTGCCAGTGAGTCCCCTAGAGCCCCCCTTACTGGGCTTGCGTGCCAGCGATACGTGTGCTGCGCCGACTGCCCTGTGTGCCAGCAGGAGTGTTCGCTGGCGTGCCTCGTCCCCTTGTGCCTCCCCTCGTGCCTCCTCCTCTCGCAGTGCCAGCTGTGCCTCCTCCTCTACCCCGGGCAGCGCTGCCTCCCCTCTCTCTTCCTCCTTTCCCTCTCTGTGTATTGCCACGAGTACGGCCTCGTCCTCTGGTCTGTGTAGCGGCTGGAGGTTGGCGGCGGTCGGCTCCATCCTCTGCTTCCAGGTTAACGCCCTCCTAGCTAGATATGTTTCGCTGGATTGAGGGGGCAACTCGTGTCGAGACTGTAGGGTTCCGGCTTGCCCTGGGCTGTCGGCCGCGGCTGGGCTGGAGACGGGGCCGTCCCCGGGGTTGTGATGCCGCTTGGAGTTGAGTTGGCGCTGTCGATGGAGGAGGAGCTTGGGTGTTGATTGGCGTAGTTAGCCGGGGAGCGTGAGGGTCGTGTGCGAATGGCGCTGCATTTCGAGGGCGGCTACGAAGGTTCTCAATACGATTAAAGTTGTGATACCTTAGGTACTCGTCTATGTTAGATAGGCTCCTTTCAAGCTACTAGTGGGGGTGAAAGTCCTATTTCGATAGTTTTAATGACGGCGGTCGGGTAATGAGGTTGGGGAGTAAAGAGTGCGAGTATGGCAAGCCAAATTGCTTGGTAAATTTGCCCGTACATGGCTCTAGCTCATCGGGGTATGGTCTCTCTGCCGTGGGCACAGCACCTAGAGCAATGTGATATTGCTTAGTGACCAATTTGAGCGCTCTCTAGCATACCTAGTTAGGCGTATCTCCTAACTACTATACGTTGAGGTGCTCATATTGGGTAAGTTTGTCTTCTTTATCCACGTGTTTATCGATTCGGCGCTTTATTGTACGAAGGAGATTGAAGCTCTGCGTTACGGTTGCGATAACTGGGCTGTTACTTGTATGTAGAAGAATGGTTAGTTTGCTGTGAAATGTATGGGGAGCAATATGGCTGGAATATTACCGCTAACGATAAAGCTCTTTAAATTTCGGTTAGCCGACTTAATTGGCGATGTGGTTCGATGGCCAAAGTTGAGCCTCTCGTTGATATAACAGGTGGCCCAGTCCTCTTTCACCGCCATGTACGTCTCCTTCAAGTACGTGATAATTGCCGTTTGCTGCGAAAAGTAGCTGTAGAGCTTCCCCCATGCGGCCTTAAAGTCTTTAACAGTGTACGTATAGTATGTATGCTTCTAGAGATCGTAAAGTCCAGTCTTCGAATACTCTACAGAGTTAGGAAGGGGAGGCAATTGAGTTGTACCGTTGGCTAGCTCATTTATACGTGTAACGATTTGTTGGTCATCCTCGTCAAGTTCCTCTAGACTCGTCGCGTTGTTGGGCAGTGCTGGTTGAGGTTGGCTGGTCTCGGTTGGCTGTGTACGTGCCTGTGTTGATGCCGATATTTCTCGCTGTATCTGTGCCTGTGTTGTAGCGGTATGAGTATGGGTAACCTGGGCGGCGGCCTTCTTGTCCTATTTGCGCTTGATATTCAATACCATATTCTTGTTGATGTGGAAGATATATAACTGGGACCGCGCTTCTGGATAGACTC
Organism: Neurospora sp. CHS-2018c; assembly: GCA_009806235.1. Lineage (NCBI taxonomy): Eukaryota > Fungi > Ascomycota > Sordariomycetes > Sordariales > Sordariaceae > Neurospora > Neurospora sp. CHS-2018c. The sequence goes on along the minus strand of RAPC01000041.1, from coordinate 35,552 downwards.
GCTTGATGGCTGACCTTATGGCTGTATCGTAGTCTGTAATGGTGACTGTGGGCTTGTCGGCGCCAATGGCTTTACGACGAGCATTGATTCTGTCTATTAACTAGTCAAACCCCTCTTGTCTCTCGTTGTTGATAAGCCCAAATCCGCAGTTAAACGTATGCCCAGTGCTAGTTATACCGATAATCTGGAAGAAGGCGAGGCCCTTGTTGTTGGTCTTGTACGTATTATTGTACATTTGGACTGTTGGGTACTGCTTCTAGTACTGCTTAGCCTAGGGATCACTCTAGAAGAGGGTAGTCGGTTTGCTCTCGTCGTTAGTGCTGCCGTCAGCCTAGTTAACGTCAAAGTGGACCCCCTTCTCTTTGAGTAACTTTATTGTGAGCTGGAAGGGGTTGTATCCGTTGTTGTGCTCCCTCTTTAAGGTATATCGAAGATTCTCCAGCTGTCTGGTAGTGAAATGGAGCTCTGGAAATTGGTTGCGTAAGTCTTTAGCAATCTTACGATTGCGTACCGTTGGTCGGTTAAGGTATCTAGTAATAAAGGTCTTGTGCTCTGGCTGGAACGCCGCGTATACCTGTGTGTTGAAGCGGGCAGGATGGCTGTGACTGTCACATCCATCGCGGACCTCGAAGGTCTATTTCTTGTCGTTGATTGCTAACGCCCTGGTATACCCCTTCTAAGGACATCCTAATCTGGTGGTTGACGTACGACGAGAGTGTGCGTTGCTCTTGCGGATTTTGCTACGAGAATACTCAAAGTCGACTCGAGTAGGACCGAAGCCAGTGATGCGATTGCTGGTTCGGGTCTTGACAATTTGGTAACTTTGAGTCCTGCCCTAGTGCTTCACCGCCTTGTAGATCTCCGCTATGGTGTCGTATTTAGTCGTAAAGACCGGGTGGATGGGAGGACAGGTCCTATTAGGGTCGCCTTTATTAGAATCGTTGTCGTGAAGGTTATTGTCGTGAGTGTCGTCGATTTCTATGGGCTGGGCAGAGGTGGGTTCGATTGGGGTGGGGTCGGTTGTCTGGCTGGGATATGGGTCGTACGCGCCCGTCGGCTGGGGGGTCGCTGCATCGGCCATCTGTATTACGGTTAGTTGGGGAAACGCACTGAAAAGTGATGTATCATTCCGTACCGTTGACTAGATGCGAGCGCTTCGTTTACTTGGTGATGCGACGTGTTGGTGTTGAGGTAGATTGATTGAATGCGATGGGGTGATGTGTGTGGTGGTGGTTTGAGGAAGCAATGCGACGATGCATGTGCCAGAATAATGGCCAAGTCTGACTGGGTGGCTAGTGTAGTACGAGGGTGGCCCGTGCAACCCCCAGATGCGTGTAATGGCTTGAAATCTGGGAGTTTGGCGGGCGCGGTACGTGCTAGATTGGTGCGGGTCGGTTGCTGGGCGGCAGGGTTAGGGATATGTATGGGAAAAAAAAGTGGGGTACGGTGCCGATAGAGTTTTATAGCCGTGCAGATAGAGTTTCTCTTATTAATATAATAGAAGACGAGGACGTTGTCGTTAATAAGGATATATAGTTCTTTAGGGATTGGTTCGAAATTTATTATTTTAAAGGTATTTATAAGCTTTCATTATTAGAAGAGCGGGGATTTCTATAGTCCGTATAGTACTTTAAGTATTTTGAGGACTTTACTAGGGATTTTATACTTTAGGGGTATACGTATATAAATATTTTTATTTATATGGGCGTTAACGAAGGTATTAACGGTATTATATTGAATGAGTTCGAAGTTAAACCGAACGGCTATAGTAATAAGGGTATAGAATAAACGGCTAATAAGGGTAGAGGTATACGTTTCCTACCTTACTTTCTTTATTTATTAATTTCTATATACGACGAAACGTATTTTAATTTTATTAAATTTACTATTCTTAAAGAACTTATATATATATATTTATATATAATCGAAGATTTATTTACTTCGAAAGCGCGGTTTATTTCTATCAATTTTTAGTTAAATCTTTATTTTTTTATAGTTGTCGAGATAGGTTTGCTCTATTTATTTGAAGAGGTTTTTAAAGATATAATAGTTAAAAGATTTATAATTTTTAGGCACCGGGGGGAAACGGTACTTATAAATAGATTAAACCTTATTTATACGGATTAGGGATTCGATTTCCTCTTTAGTAATAATTTTATTATTACGGATAAATCGTTATAATTCCGCCTTTGTAATAGTCTTACTATTAAATGTAATTATAGGCTAATAAAGCCGGCCTATATTGAAGGCGGCCTTCTAGGGCTCAAAGTTGTCGTATATTTCGTTTTTAGTATAGGGATTTAAATAGAAATTAGCGAAGAAGGAGGTTAGAAGTAATCTATTTACTAGCAGCGTATTTGGAAGAATAGGATAATTATTAAAGAGAAAGTTAATAAATATCCTTTTTATAAAGGTATTAGAAATCTTTGGTTAAAGTTTTAAAAACGCTTAATCGGTCTCTCCTTTTTAAGGGGGTTATTTAAATTCGAGAAGGGAATTAGGGATATTGAACGTTTAGGCGTCTTCGAAGTCGATTCGATTACCGACGAAATTAGGGATTTTTAGTATTAGAGCCGTTTAATTATACTTTTAGAGTAGTATAGTAAATTCGTTAGAAGAGATCTTTAGGGATTGCGCTTCTATAGGTACCTCCTTAGAGTAGAGTGTATTTTTGTTAAATAATACGTTATAAGTATTAATAATCGAATTAGTAATAGGGTTTTAAATATAATAGATTGACGATGTAGTATAGCCGATTAAATAACCGATTTATACTTTAGGGTTTATTTTTTATTTCCTTTCTTCTTTCTTTTAGGTAGTTATAATTATAGTATATATTTTATAATTGTAGACGCGAAGGTATACGATATTTGGCTTATATAGAGTTATTGTATTGAGATTATTTTGTTTAATAATAAATATATAGAAGCGTTTGTATAGGGATTTCTAGTTGTAGAGGAGTTTGGGGGATTGGTTAGTAAGGTAGATTGTTGTAGAGACGATTTTTGGCTATAGATTTTTGGCGAAATGAGAATTTTGGGTTATTGTTCTACCCTTTTTTTTAATTATACTTTCCGAACGCTTTGTATTACCGTTCTATATTTAAATATATAGAGTAGAGGGTTTAGTAATTATATTTCTTAGAGTAAGGAATTATTTTATTGTATAGGATCCGTTAATTTCGTTATTATATTCGATAATTTTTGGCTAAATATTATATTAAGTATTTAATATTATAAAGAGGTCGTTAAGGAAGGAGGTAATAGTTGTAACCTTCCGGTCTATTATATAGTAGTCCTAAATATACCCGGTATATTTATAGGTAATAAATATAATATTGGAGTATCCTTAGCGATTTTTTATATAGTCGAGGAAGTTTATAATTAATTTTTCTCTTAGGCTATAATTTCGGTCGTAGGGTTTACGGCTAATTTATCGTTTAATTTTTAATATAGTATAAGTATTATAATATATTGTAGAAGGGTTTTTAAAACGAGCGCTGGTAATGTTAGTAAAGTAATTTAATATTTAGGAGCCGTAATAATTAAGGCGGTAATATTAAATGATAACCTCTTTTTTATAATGTTTATAACCGTTAAGAGAATTGAATTAGTTGTATTGAGTAAAGAAGGCGGTTTTAGAAAAGGATGGGGAAAGGTCTTCGAAGATAGTTTAGCAGTATTATATCGTAAAGTAGTAGAAGAGGGAGTAATTTAGGCCCCGTAGGTAATTATTAGACGGTTTTTAATCTTAATAGAGTCCTTTTTTATAAAGGAGGTAGAGAGAGACGAGGTTGGTTATAAAATCGGGGTAGAAGGCTATATTATAGAGGCGGAGCTTCTTCGAACCTCTATATTTTTAGATTATAATATTTATATTATTATATCCTTTAATAAGAATACGGGAGTTTTTAGTTTAGAGGCCGTTATTATAGGGAGTATAACGAAAGTTAATAAAGCGGTTGATTTTATTAAAGATATAAAGAGAATTGTTAGAATCGAGGAGGGCGTTATTCTTAAGAGGGTATAGATTTAAATCTCCTTTTCCTATTTAGAGAGCCGCCTAATATACGGCTATTATATAATTAATTATAGTTTCCTAGGAGTTTTCGCTAGAGAATTAATTATCCTTTTTATTATTATTACTTTATTTTGCCTCCTATTTATAGTAGTCGATTTCTCGTTTTAGTTTTGGATTATTGTAGAAGTTCTTTTTAATTTTATTTTGGATTTTTTTAATAGGCTTCTATTTAAGGTTGATCTTTTGGGAAGGGAATAAATATTAATAATATTTAATTATATAGAGACCCTATTAATACGCTTTATAGCGAATATTTAGGGATAATAATAAGAAATTTATAATTATAGTTTTACGTTTTTTCTTACGATAATTCTAAGTCCTATTAATTTAAGTATCCTTATTTTTAGTGCCGTTATTTTATAAACCGTTAAAGGTTGGACTTATATTAAATATTCTCTTATAGCCCTTAACCTTATTAGTATTAATAGGAGGTTATTTATTTAATCCTTTATAACGGAAATCCTTAGATATTAAATAAAAATTGAGGGTATTAGCCGTTATTTTCTTATTAAAGTATTTAGAGATATTAGATATTTAGGTGGGTTTAATAGGCCGTAGATAGTTCAAGAGGTTTTTAAATTAAGCGTTGGTTATAGTAACCTTTAGAACCTTATAATGGAGTACGTTAATTATTATAGCGTTCTAATTATTTATTTATTTATTTATTCTTTTATCCTTTTTATTTGGCTCGTTTAGTAATAGCTTTAAATAGTTGTAATATTTCTAACGAACTTCGGTTTAGGTATCCTCTTCTTTATAATTATAGCCGTTCTTAATATTAGCGTATTATTCGGCTATAGATTGGAGAAATAGGAAGTTATTAATTTTATAGGAGGGGGATATAGATTTTTATATTTATTTTTGGATATTAGCGTTATTAGTTTTGAAGGATTTATAGACTTTTGTATTATATAATTAGTTAATATAGTTGTATTCGTACTCCTATAAATTAAAGGTAGTAAGGTCTATTAATTTAATTGTAGTATTATTAATCTATTAATCTAGGGTTCGGTTAGTAATTTCTACGTTTTTAAGGACTTCGATTAATTATGGGGCTTCTTAATTTTGATTATAATCTACTTTAGCCGCGCCGGCCGGGGTTAGAGTTGGGGTTAGGGGTACGTAGACGATAATTCTATTTTTAAAGCTATTAAAAACTTCGCGAATTTATTTAGTATAATATAGAGTAGGACTTTTAGTAGCGTAATTATTAATACGGATGAGCGGGGGCTTTTAAACGGCGGGCTCTAGATTTAGTACGAAATTGGTGAGGTTAAGACCTTTTATATAGTTAAGGAGTTTATTACTCTAGTCCCGGAACTTCGAGGGCTTATTGAGGTAAGGGCGGTTAGTCTTTAGGGAGGATTCCTTTGATAGGGATATAGTTGTTTATTAATTTGGTTATTATAGGGTAATTGGTACGTAGATATTCGTGCTTCTATAGATATTGGCGTAAACGTAAGTATTGCGAGTTAGATTGTTAATTGTTAGAATGTACGGTTTAATAAAAAGTGGGTAAAATCTATTGATTCTGTGGAAGAGTGCTGTGGAACCAGAGTTGGGGGCTCTAGAGTATTAGGGAGGTTTATACCCTAATTCTGGGCGGCTGGGAGGCTAGTCCTCTTACAGAGCCCTCTTCTTACTGGCCAGATCTGCACCCTAAACTGACACAAGCTGCAGTGCTTTGTCCTTGAAGGGGAGGTTGCCTGCCCCACTAAATTTCTCGAGCTTGTGATACCTCAAAGCGCATTCAGTGTGATCCATTGACTCACTTCGGGTTTGACAATTCACTGGTAAAAAAGTCCACAATCCCAAGCGATTTTGGTCCCGTTCTGGAAGCTATTGTTGGAGACCTTTTTTGCGACCAGCAGCCTTGTCATTCCCCGCCAATATCAAGTTTATAGAAATCCGCCCAGAATCATTCGTAAAGACCACAACCTCGAGCAGGGAATAGTCGCATTCTCACTTCGACATCACATCCACAATATCTGAGTCCATATCTCAGTAGCACACAAAGTACACAGCTCACCATGGCGCCGTCGGAAATGAGCTATGCCCCTACGTTGGGCAAGCTCCTCAAGTCTCTCAACACCCGGCCCTTGGAGGCTTCTATCGAGGCTCTTGTCTAGTACGCCTTTGTCTACTGCATATCAATCCTTTGCATGACATATACATATCAGATTCTAACATGATTGGGCAGCCTCCTAAAACGTCGTCAAGTCAAGGGTGATGATATCGCCAATGCCACAGCCCATATGCTGCTCCAGGTCGTCGCCAAGTCTAAGTGGCAGAACGTCGACCAGCTGCTCGCAAAGGTCTCCAACGTTGGCCTCAGACTCGCCCAAGCTGCCCCTACAGAACTGGTCATCGGCAATGTCGTCCGCCGAGTGATGGGTCTCATCCGCGATGAGGCTTCCGAGGACAGAAACGCCGACGAGATGGCCGACTCAGTATCCGACCTCTCCCAGCTTCCCGCAACGCCCACGATGCCCTCGAGGCCAGGCCCCACGCCCCTCCGTGCTGCGACTCTCCCCATGTCGAAGTCCATGTTCAACCTTCTCTGCGTCTCAGAGACCGTCCAATCACCAGTCACGGGCGCATCCACCCCCATGTCACAGGGCGCATCTGCCAACATGCATGCCCTACGGTCCGAAGTTATCGATGGCATCGAAGAGATTATGGACGAGATCAGCCAGGCGGACGACCAGATTGCGGGCTTCGCGGACATTCAGATTCACTCCGGCGACTACGTGCTCGCCTACCTCCCCTCCCCAACAGTCGAGCGGTTCCTCATCAAGGCCGCAGCAAAGAGGAGGTTTACCGTTTTCCTCGCCGGCGCTGAGCGCCAAAAACCCGGCGAGGTGCCCCACGCTGCCCTGCGTAAGAAGCTCAACGGTCTCGGGGTCAACACCATCAGCCTGGCCAGCAACGGCCTGATGGCCTACATGCCGAGGGTGAACAAGGTTGTGATCGGCGCTAAGGCCGTATATGCGAACGGCGGTGTTTCCACAGAGAGCGAGTGCAGCGTCGCTGCTAGAGCGGCGCGGGAGTACTCCAAGCCCGTCATCGTTCTAAGCGGTATTTACAAGTTCTGCCCCGTAGACCCGTCGGACGATGTGACCGAGTTCGAGCAGGGAGATTCTTCGACGTTTGTCGACTACGCCGACGGTGAGGCCGTGGATGCCCTCGAGGTAGAGAACATCGTGGCCGAGTACCTGCCACCTCAATACGTCGACGTTTACCTAACAAACCTGTAAGCCCTGAACCCAAAATTTCGATCACTGAAAAACAACACTAACAATTTCCCAGTGGTCCCCAAACACGAGACCATCTTGCCACCATTATGGCCGACCACTACAAGTCCGAAGATATGGGCTTGTCTTTGCATCTACCTTAGAAGCCATAGATACCAAAAAAACATGTCGTTAGTAATGTACCATGCTGCCGGTCCAATGAAATAATCCTTCAAGTGTGTCTCGACTGTCTCTGTTAAAACCTAGCCGACGGAGCTCCGTCCCAGACAATACCTGACCGTGCGTTGCATGCTCGTCACCTGAAGAGTCATATATGTACCTCAGAAAATCGTCTGTCCGGTCTTAATCGTGCATATTTCGGTAGTTGAGAACAGCATCGCATCCGGATGGTACAGGCCGGTCTGAACTCCGATACCAGCAGCTAGCTCCACGATGTTGCATGTCCGATGTCGAGAGTATGCGGATTCGCCGAACTCAGCAGCCTTTGGGGCTGGGAAATGCTCCGACGGGCATGAATAAATGTGGTCAAGGGACATATGTTTGGCTTTCTTGTGCTGGGCTGCCATCAGATATCAGGATCTTGACGAGTACGGTACAGCATCATGGAATAATATTTCATCATGTAGGCAGGACTCGGCAACCTTGCTGCGGACATGCGATACTCATATATCGAACTTCAACCGTCCGCATAAATATTTCTGAACCAGGAGTCTTTTCAGATACTTATATAAACCTCTCCATCCATTTTTTTTTCTTCCAGTAAACTTTCTCCCTCTTCCTCATCATTCGTCTAACTACTCGGTTCTTCACTCCCATGATCATTATCCACATGAGTTGATCCATAAACCACTCTTCCTTATCTGAGGATCTTTGTGACACTTATACTTGTCCATCAACTCGCTTTTCTCTCTTTCGAGAATTATTTTCCGTCTTCCAGACCATCTGTCTCACTGCTTGGTTCTACACTCTCACGATCTGCATACCCAGGGTCTACACTCCTACACTCTACACTCGAACAGTCTACAGTCGAACAGTCTACACTCGAACGGTCTACACTCGAACGGTCTATATACCTACACTATATACACACACGGTTTAATACTCCTACGGACATTGTCCACAGACGTTGATCCATAAACCGCTCTTCCTGAATCCGGAATCTTTCAGATACTTATACTTGCCCATCCGACTGTCTTTTCTCTTTCTCAGAGAAACATTTTCCGTCTTCTAGACCATCGTTCTTCATATCATCCGTGTGACTGTTTGACTCTACATCCTCACGGTCTACATCCTCACGGTCTCTACACCCACGGTCCATACTAGGGTCTACAAGCCTACGTTCTCTACACACACGATCTATACCCCCACGGTCCATACCTAGGGTCTACACGCCTACGTTCTCTACACACACGATCTATACCCCCACGATCTATACACACACGATCTATACACACACGATCTACACACCCACGATCTATACACCCACGATCTATACACCCACGATCTATACTCGCATAGTCTGTACACCTCCGATCTACATATCTACGATCTCTACATCGACGGTCCACACACCCACGACCATTGTCCACCTACGTTGATCCGTTGCCTTCTCAGAGGATCCGTTCCGACCTCCATCATCCGTTCAATCGGCCAATTATAATATTCCAGCCAGTCAACTATCGTCAAGATGTCGTCCAACACTTCCTCCAACATTTCCTCCAACACCTCCCCCAATACTTCCATGTCTTCCTCTCGTTCCCCGCAAGGACCAGCCCCCGCTACCACGGCACCTACAACATGGACCGCGACAGAAATTCTTTGCGAATACAGAAAACTCCTTCAGGAACTCGACCCAATCCTCTCTGACCTCAAGAGGCCTGATGACAACGTTTATGCACCCCTATACCAACGTCTCTTCACCTATGAGATTTTGAAAATCGAAATGAACGCTGACGCTCTTGGAAGGGTGAGGGAGAGAGGCGACAGGTGGTTAACCGAGGCCACTCTATCCTGCGACTTCAAGGGAATCGAGGCGATAGAGGTTCTTCGCGAATACAAAAAACTCCTCCAGGAACTCGACCCAATCCTCATCGACCTGAAAAGACCGGATAATGTCTTCTGTGCGGGGCCGCACCAACGTCTCCTCGAATATGAGATGAAAATAAAAATGAACGCTGACGCTCTTGCAAGGGTGAGGGAAAGAGGAGGCAGGTGGTTTGATGTAGCCACTAGGATATATGAGGAGCCGGAAGACTTGGGATGGGCGCTTGGGGCAGGGTACTGGGAGGATTTGAAGAGGCAGAAGCGGGAGCTGGAGGGGAAGGAGGAAAAGGAGGGGAGGTATGAGGAGGACGATGAGGAAGAAGAGGAGGAAGAGGAGTGGACAGATGACGAAGATGATGATGATTATGAAGACGACTTAGAGTTTCTCCTCTGGGAAGCCAGGTTCGATCTCGCCGACAGGGTCTACGTCCAACGGTGGGCATGGAATATTCCCCAAATGGCCAGGCTCCGTGACAGCCTCTTCGCAGAGATGCGAGAGGTCTGTCGTGCTAGGGCAGCCCGGCACCATCGACATCAGGAGTCGGAAGAGGCAGCAACAGCAACGATACCATCATCAGCATTGCCATCATCATCAGCAATCACGCCAGCGCCAGAAACAGTACCAACAGCACCAACAGCACCAACGGTCCAACAGCACCAACAGCCCGAGCAGTCCCAACCTCAGGAACACCACGACCACGATCACGACCACGACCACGACCACGACCGAACGCAGCGCCCGGGCACAGTAAAGGGGCAGCTCTGTGGCGGACTATGGTACGGGTCTGAGGTGGATTTCATGTGGATCACGGGGCAGGGGAGTGTAGGGGAGCGGGAGAACGGGAAGATGGAAATGGAGAAGGAACGAGGGAGGTGATCTGACCTGATCTGGTATGATCGATAGAGGGGAATGGAATGGAAAGAGGGAGGCTGGGAGGGTTTTATTCAGCTCTGAGGTGGTTTTTGGTTTACACTTAAGAGGTAGTTATGACAGCGAAACATGCCTTATTAGTAGTGATTCTACTTTACTTTCCATCGCGAAGAATATATTGATAGTTATAGCGCAAATACCAAAACTTGATCAAGGAGTATGTGTCTCAGACTCCTGGACCTCTGTTGCAAACATTCAAAAACAAATTTACGATAAAGCTTCAACAATGTTCACCATCACAGAGGTTTCACACCGAATAGCATAAAGAGCACGTTGTATATTGGTATCATACTAACTAGAAGTCAACAAGCCACAACTGACAATATCAAACAAGCAACTCATTACTACCATCGCCTTCATTGACACATCAAGGAATGATAACATAAAGCCATCGTCAAAAAGCATAACGTCGTATATAAAGTATCAAGCAGAAATCATAACCAAGAAAAGAGCCAAGGAAGTAAGGAAGGAAGGAAAGACATGATAAAAGTAGGAAAAGGTCATTAATCATCATCAGTCATCATCTTGTCCATATCCTTCGTCTGTCCATAATCCATCACCCAGTCCATCATCACCCATACAATCATCACCATAACCATCACTCACCAACCATCCATCTATCAATCGTCTCACCACTCCCCTTATCCACCTCAAACCCCCAACCTCGCCATCCCCCTCCTCTTCCTCCTCTTCGGTCTCTCTCCAACCTCACTATCCCCATCCCCACCGTCCATCAACCTTCCACTCAACAACCCCATAACCAACCCCGTCCAACTCCCTTTACCCTCCAACACCCCCTCCACCTTCCTGACAATCCTCTGCACCGCCTCTGCATCCGTCCCCGAAACCCCCCACTGTCCAGTCCCAGCTATCTGTTTTAAGCCGTTACCGTGGTTGTCATGATACATAAACTCGCCGCCCCTTCTGGAGGAGTGTACCTTCCGGTCCCCCCGAGAGTCCAATGGCCGACCATCCTTATCAAACCGATCCGGCAAGATTTCTAGCGTTGAATCGGAGTCGGAGTTGTCCGAATCCTCGTGGTGGCGGCGGTGGGAAGGGGAGCGAGATCGGTCCCGACGAGAAAGAGAGGAAGAAGACTCAGGCGCAGGCGCAGAGCGGTACTTAGCAGGCACCAAAGCATTCAGTTCCCTGTCTAGCCGGTCTTCGAAGTCGGAGACGTCAAAGTTGTCGTCGGGGTCGACGCCCGAGATCCGCTTGGCGGCTTCTTTGGCCATTTGCTCTTCGTGGTGGCGCTGGAGGGTTTGGGAGGATTTGGGGGAGAGGGTGAAGGTTACTGATTTGGAGGCGGGCGGGGCGTTGTCCTTGGGGGTGGTTGTTGTTGTGGGAGAGTCGGTTTCGGAGGGAGAGGAGGAGGAGAAGGAGGAGTCGGTGGATGTGGGAGGGTGGAGGGTGGTTTTTAGACCATCTGTGAGGGTTGGTTAGTATCTTTGTCAAACTGTTGTTTTGGTTTTTGAACTGGGTAATGGCGAAGGAAAAGGGGTGAAGGGGCAGTTGACGGCTCCAGAAAGAAGGAGAAAACCAAAAGACAAATAAGCAAGGAAATTTAACTAAGAAAACGCACCCTTCTCTCTCGTACCACTGCCACTGCCACTGCCACTACCGGCACCAACGCCCACAACGCCCACGCCTCTCGACCGCCTAGGCCTTGACCTGGGCATATGCATCGAGCGGCGCTGTTCTTCTCGGCCTTCCCTCCCATCACCCGTAGTAGGGGACATTGGCATATCTCTAGATCTGGGAGATGATCTTGTACTCACATCTTCAGGACGGTTCCCGATCACCGACTGCGACTGCGAAGCGTGCGATGGGGCACCAACCATCAGTGAAGCCGGTACTCCTTGCGGAGCCCTCAACGAGGCAGGTACTTCTTGTGGAGGAGGAACTCCTTGGGGAGCAGCGGGTGGTGGTGGTGCCGCAGCTGGAGCGGCTTTGCCCGGTACCAATGCTGGTGGTACTTCCGGACCCGGAGGAGGCGGTGGGTAGGAAGCAACGTAGTCTTGTGGGTTGTAAGGCTGATACTGTTGGTACTGCGATTGCTGAGCTGGTTGCTGTACCGGTTGTTGTTGAACTGGTGCCCGTCCCGACACAGGCACAGGCATCGGCATCGCCTCCGGCCCCATCGGGTACGGTGTTTGGAACTGATTCACGTCAGTGAAGTTGATGTTCGGAAGTTGCGTGAACCCATTTGATGAACGATGTGGTTGCAGCTGTGGTGGTGGTGGTGCCGACTGTGGTGGTGTAGCTGTTGGAACAGAAGCAACAGCAGGGGCGACAGCAGGAGGAGTTGGAGGTACTGGGGGATATCCGCCTGACGCGTGAGGAGGCGATGCTGGCCGCTGCTTGTAGAAAGGGTCGGTGGGAGCGGTTTGTTCCTCGTAGCCTGGTTGTGGTCATGTTAGTTCCGGTAGATCTAGGGAATACACAAGGACAGGAAAAAGGGGTGGGACAAGATCACTCACGTCGACGTTCCCGTTCCCTCTCCCGTTGTCTTTCCATCCTCTCTCTATCGCTATCCCTACTGTTTCTTCTCTCCACTAATTCAATCTCTCTCTCCTCTCTCTCTATCTCCTTATCCCTCCCCTTCTCTCTTTCTCTTTCTCTCTCCCTCTCCTTTCCTTTTTCTTTCTTATCCTTATTATTCTCACCTAACTTCTTAATCCCAAGAGCCGCTGCCCCCGCCGCCGCGGCGCCAGCAGCCAGCCTTCCCAGCCGACTCTTGCTCCTCGCCGGCTTCTTCTCTGGACTCCTACTATCCTTCCTCTCCCTCTCCCTCTCGGGATCCCTACTCTTCGCCCTCCGTCTCCTCATCCTCTCCTCTTCGCTATCCTCACTATCAGAGTAGTAACCAACTTCCTCCTCTTCTCTCGCTCTCGGAACTAACAGCGCGCCACCTCTCTCCTCGTCTCTCTCCCGCTCCCTCTGTCTCCTCCTCCTACTCCTCTCCCTCCGGCGACGTTCCCTCTCCCTCTCCTTCTCCTTCTGCTCCTCCGCCGCCGACTCATACCCCGTGGCAATCCCGTTATCATCGTAGTCTTCAACAGCAGATAGTAACTGCGGCGTCGGCGGTGGTTCCTTATCGCGTTTATTGTGTCTTTCATGTTTTACCGCTGCCGTAGCCGCAGCAGCAGCAACCGCCGCCGCTCCAGCCGTAGCAAGCGCTGCCTTTCTCTTACTATGCGGCTGCTGTTGTTGATCTTTCGTTTTTGCGTTTGTGTAGCGATCAACGGGCACGGGGTTCGTTCCGTACTCAACCAAACCTAAGGATTCAGGATCATCAGCGACGGTCCTCTCGGATTGGGCATTTCTATTATGGGAGGAAGAGGGTAATGCGGACCGATGTTGGCTTCTGCTCCTGCTTCTGGACTTATAGTCGCGATCGCGGTGATCGTATTCGTCGTCATAGAACTCACGGTCTCGGTCGTCGGGGGCGTGGCGCGAGCGCGACCGCTCCTTCTTCTCCTTGTGCTTGTCGTACATCTTCTTGGCCACGGCACCGGCTACTCCAGCGGCCGCGATCTCGGCTCCGGTCTTCAGCTTCGAGTGGTGTCCACTACGATCGCTGCTGGAGCTACGGCTGCGCGACCGGCTGCCGTGGCGAGACTTGCTCCGCTTGTGGCGGTAGTGCTGCACGACACCGACAGCGGCGGCGGTACCGAGGGCCGCCTTGGCTACGGAACCAGCACGGGACTTGGACCGCTTGCGGCTGGGAGAGCGGGAGTAGTCGCTCTGGCTGTAGCGACGGGGAGGACGACCGCGCTCGGCTTCCTCCTTTTCGATCTTCTTGGACTCGTAGTACTTGGCGGCACCAGCAGCGGCAAGCGCAACAGCGGCGATACCCAAGCCGGTCTTGATGCGAGAGTGCGAGCGGGAGCGCGAACGAGAGCGACGGTCGTGCTCGTCATCGGAGTCGCCGTGGCGGTCCTTGTAGGCGCTGTGGGCGCGGCGGACGGCTTCGGTGCCTAGGGCGCCCAGAGCCGCGCCGGCGACGATCTTGGTCCCGCGGTGCTTGTCTACCTCACCTGTTTCTTTGTTGCGCCGCGAGGCGATCAGGGCAGAGACGCCGGCGCCGGCGAGGGCACCCTCGGCAATGTGACGCTTACGGTGGGGGCTGCCGGAGGAGGAGCGGCTACGGCTGCGACGCTCGTCGCGGCGGGAAACACGGGTGGCGCCAGCGTAGTACTCTTCATCTTCGTGGCGGTGGTGAGAGCGCGAGTGGGAGTGGTGGCCGTCACGGTGGCGGCTGTGGCTGTGGGGGTGGTCGTCGATGTGCTCGACGATGTACTCCTCCTCGGTCTTCTCGACGACGTAGGGAGCAAAATCATCACGGCGCTCACGAACGACCACCGTAGGAGGAGCGGCTTCTTGGACAATGATCCTCTGCTCGGCGGGACGTTGGCGGATGACGATGGGCTGCGCCTGTGGTGCAGGCTCGTAGTATTCGGTTTCCTTGCGGTAGATCTCGACGTCGGCGCCGTGGTCGTGGTCAATGTGTTCACGGATCCGACGTTCCAGGATGACCTCGGAGCCGTCTTCGCGGCGCTCTACCTTTCTCTCCACGCGCACCTCCGCATCCCTCTCGGCATCGTAGTAGGAATGGCGCTCCCATCCGTCGTTGTCCCTGTTTCGGCTGGAATCGTGACGATAGTGGTAGTCGTCATCGTTACGGGTAACCAGACGCTTCTCGACCACAGTGCGCTCGCGATCCGGGATGTTGTCGCCATCCCAGTCCTCCGTCTCTCGGTACCGGCGCTCGACGTAGGTGCTGCCCTGGCCGGCAGTAGATCGTGGCCGGTCGGGATAGAGACGGTCATCTCTGCGATCAACAACAAGCTCGCCGCCGGTGGGACGACCGTAGAAGCGGCCGTCTAGACGGGCACCCTGGCGGTCATCGTCGATGACGTCAATCTCGCGCTCATAGACTCTCTCGCGGCTTTGGCTCGGCGCCTGTTTGTAACGGCGGGTGGTTGTCCTTCTGTAGCCCTCGTCGCCTGAAGGGGAGGAATCCCGGGAGTACCGGGTTTCGCGGTAGACCTGGGCCATGTCTGTCTTGTCTCTGAATTCCGATGAACTGGTGGCCTGAGCTCTTGTGTAATCCGGGGATGGTCAAAGTAGGGAATATCCACTATAGCTTATAGAGCGTGTAAGTGTTTGTTTAGTACGATCAGGGGTAGAGATCGATGTTTACCACGACAACAACAGCAAAACTCAAAAACTTTAACTTTGGGTATCTGATCAAGTCGCAAAGTAAGAAAATATATGGGAAGAGTCAATATTTGGAGCAAAATCAAGCAAGAAGAGAGAAGTGGGATAGGCAGAGAGGCTGAGTCCTTGGTATAAGAGCAAGAGCCGGGGGGTCAAGTGGGCAAGGAGGGGTGCTTTACAGGATCGAGTGGGAATGGTGGAAAGGGTGGGAATGGGATGGCTGGGTGGGGCTCAGTTACGTCGACGGTGGTCTCGCAGATGCTCGTAGGTCTTGGTATGTGAGACCGTATTCTCTCTGGCGCCTAGTTACTACCTGGTATGTATAGTCATACTACGTAGGTGTACAGTAATGTCCCCTGCAGTTGCAAACCCCCCCTAATGCTAGCACCCTACTTATTGCACAGCCAGTTGAGTGCCAGATTTACAGGCCCATACTGGGACTGCTAACTGCTAGTTGCAACAGTGACGGCCCGATTTTTGCATCAACAAGTCCCCTGCAGTTGCAAACCCCCCCTAATGCTAGCACCCTACTTATTGCACAGCCAGTTGAGTGCCAGATTTACAGGCCCATACTGGGACTGCTAACTGCTAGTTGCAACAGTGACGGCCCGATTTTTGCATCAACAAGGGTCAAGTTTTAGTGGGAGTGAACACTTATACCCCTGTATCGGGGCTCAGCGACCCACTTTTCCTATCCGCCCGCGGTCTTCTAGTGGCCTGAACGCCTGCTTCTGGTCTGTGCGCTGGACCCCCCTCCTGCAAACACCCTACTTATTGCAATAAAAATCGCTGCAGGAATTGAGTTGCAAAAGCAGGGGACATTACTGTATGCCTCGAGATGGTAAAAAAAAGTTGATCAGGCAACCTGTTTCTGTCAGTTTAGGGTGTAGATCTGGCCAGTAAGAAGAGGGCTCTGTAAGAGGACTAGCCTCCCAGCTACCCAGAATCTGGGTGCAGACCTCCCTAATACTCTGGAGCCCCCAACTCTGGTTCTACAGCACTCTTATATAGAATCAATAGATTTTACCCACTTTTTATTAAACCGTGCATTTTAATAATTAATAATCTGACTCGCAATATTTACGTTTACGCTAATATCTACAGAAGTACGAATATCTACGTACTAATTACCCTATAACGACCAAATTAATAAGTAATTATATCCCTATTAAAGGAATCCTCTCCTAAGACTAATTATCCCTACTTCGATAGGCCTTCGAAGTTCTAGGACTAGAGTAATAAGTTATTTAATTACGTAGAAGGTTTCGATCTTACTAATTTCGTATTAGGATTAGAATTAGCCGTTTAGAAGCCGTTACTTATTTGTATTAGTAATTATATTACTAAAGGTCTTATTCTACGTCGTATTAAACGAGTTTGTAAGGTTCTCGATAGTCTTAGAGACGGAACTATCGTTTATATACCCCCGGCCCCAGCTCTAGCCCC
Source organism: Neurospora sp. CHS-2018c (assembly GCA_009806235.1). NCBI lineage: Eukaryota > Fungi > Ascomycota > Sordariomycetes > Sordariales > Sordariaceae > Neurospora > Neurospora sp. CHS-2018c. Next base: position 18,575 of record RAPC01000041.1, on the reverse strand, counting down.
GGCCGGCGCGGCTAGAGTAGATTAAAATTAAGAAGCCCTATAACTAGTCGAAATTCCCGAAAGCGTAGAAATTACTAACCGAACCCTAAATTAATAGACTATCACGGTACAAAGGCATAAGGTAGGTAAGAACAAATATAATTGTATAAGGAGAAAAAAGGGGAAGGTCTAAAGGTGTGCTCCAGGACTAACCTTTATAGGCTAGTTTTAATTAGCAACTCTATAGCAGTCTTATAAATGCTATAGAACTAGTACTACCGTTATATAGCGATAACGATTAAAGCTATTACGAACGCTATAATAACTTTATACAATAGTCTAAGCTATAAACTAATCTCTAGCTTAAATTTAGTACTATTACTACTATAAACTATTATAGGATTAACCTTATAATATTACTCCGGGCTAAAAGAAGCTATATAACTAACTAATAATATATAAAACGCTAGAAATACCTAATAATCGTTTAATTTACGCTATAAAAAGTTTTTACAGCCGCCGCTGCCCTACGCAGCGACTTCCTCTGCCCTTCGTACTATCCGTTCTCCCTAGCCTCTAATAATTAGTCCGCTCCTCTACCCTACTAATTTACTCTAACCTCTACTTCGCAATCCCTCTATCTTTTAGCAGCGGTTTAAACTAGTAGTATTAGAACGTTCGGATTATTATTATAGAACTTCTTAATTTCCTCTAAATATATTTCTACGTTCTTACATAACTACTAATTAAATACGTATAGCGGCGCCTATATAATATAGTACTCCTATCGTCTATTATTTAAATTCTTCCAGTAGTCGTCAATAATTATAAATTTTTATTCTTTAAAATCCTTCTTATTATTTATCCGCCTTATAATCCGCCCGTAATTCGCCTTAATATCCCCTTTTATCCTTCTTATCCAAAGTTTAACTTTATTAATATAGAAAGTGGGATTATACTTTATATTAATTAGTAAGCGGAATATAATAATATAGTTATAGACTTTAATAACTTCGAAAGGCCTTTTATAGAGCGGTATTAACTTCGTATACAACTTCCCTATTTCGAAGTTCTTTATATTTAATATAATTTTATCCCTAACTTTATATTATAGGGTATTTAATTTACTCGTATTAATATTATCTTTATATTATCGTTAAACTTTCTTTACCTTAACTATAACGAAATTTAGGATCGCTTTAAAACAATTAGCGATTTCTAAAGTTTTAAAATACTTATCCTACTAAACTTATAATATATTTAGAGGGTACAATTTAATTAATTCTACGCCTATTCGTAAATAAAATCTATAATTAGCGAAGAAGGGTAATATTCCTATTATTTTTAATACGAGATTATTAGCAATAAATTCCGTTATAGGGAATTAATCTACTTAATTATTTTATATTTAATTAATAAAGGTTCGCAAATATCTTTCTATTTCGGCGTTAATCCGCTCTATTTATCCGTTAGTAGTTAAATAGAAAACGGAAGAAGGAATTAATTTAATTTCTAATTTCGTTAATAATACCCTTTAGAATTATAAGATAAACTAAAAACCCCTATTTAATACAATAGTATTAAGTAGACTATAAATATTATAGACCTATTCGATAAACTAATTAACTAGCTCTTCTATTATTAAACCGATTATAGGAATAAAATACTATATTTTTATTAACCGGTTTACAACTACAACGACATATTTAAACACTTGCCTTCGCCGTTTATATAATATTAACGGCGTAATATAATTAATTAAAATATCTTTCTATAGCGTAAATAGTATTATTAGTAATTTAAATAGCCTATATAGCGTATATTGTATTAGCTTTATCTTTACGTATATTAGGCAATTCTTATAATAAACCCTAATAGTATTATATATTCTTAATTAGAAAAAAGATTGTAGGAAAAAGCTATATGTCTTCTCCCTCCCTAAATACTTTATACCCAATATATTATAGGCGTAGCAGATTAACTAGTAGTAAATATCTATATCGCTAAAGTTAAAGAGGATAGAACCGCAATAGTAGATCCGCCCTTAGATAATACAATATTCCGCGAATAAAAGCTTTTTAAAGTTATCCTTTACTTCTTTTAACTACACTTTTTTAATTAGATTTAATATATAAGCCCGCGTATTTTATAAAAGGGTTAATTTCTTATAATAATTTATAATAAAGTCGTTTATTAACGTCTTATTTATAACTTCGAAGTTGTAAATATATTTAGTACCGACGAAGACCGTAGAGATCTCCTCTTCTAATATAGAGATCTCCTCTTTTAATATAAATACCCTATTAATAAAAATATTCTTATTTAATAATATTTTATTACGTACTAATAGTTTTTCGTCTCCTATATCCTTTAAGACGTCTTCTAATTTACGGCTTAATACGTCCGGGTAGACTTATAAGGAATCCGGCTGGTATTAAATAGTAAAATTGAAATATAATAGGAATTAAAATTATTATATATACTTTAGGGTTAGCTATTTACTAATTATAAAAGACTTTAGGCCTTTATAATCGGTAATAATCTCTACCGGCTTCTATACTCCCTCTAATTCTAATTTCTATTCCTTTAGAATTTTGACGATAGTAAGGAATTCCTTATTATAGATATTATAATTGTATTCCGCTAATAAATACTACTAATTAAAATAAGTAATTAATTTTAATTCTCTATTCTTATTATATTGCGAGAACGTCCCTCTATAGGCTTAATTTGACGTATCCGTCTCTATAACCGTTTATTTTAATTAGTCGAAAATATGTAAAATAGGTCCGCTCGTAAAAGCCTTCTTTAATACTTTGAAAGACCGTTAGTAATAATCCCTTTACTCTTAATTCTTAATATCCTTTTTTATTAATTCGTATAGCAGACTAATTAATATAGAAAAATATTTAATAAACCGACGATAGAAATTAGCAAACCCTAGGAAGTACTATAGCGCTTTCTTAGTATTTAGAACCTCCTAGGAAGTTATAGCCACTACTTTTTTTAAATCTATTTTAATACCTTCCGGGGTAATAATTAGCCCTAAATATTTAATACGTTTAATATAAAATTCGTACTTATCAATATTAATCTATAGACTTATATTAATTATCCGTTTTAATACCTTATTAATATATTTAATATATTCTTCTTCGTTTTTTAAATAAACGAAGATATCGTCTAGGTAAATAGTAGTGTAGACGTTAAGGATATTATATAAGATGTTATTAATATAGTTTTAGAAAGTCCTTAGCGCTTTTTATAGCCCGAACGGATAAATTAACAATTTAAAGAGCTTAAAGCGAATAATAAAAATTATAAATTATTCGTAGCCTTCTTTTACCCGTATACAATTAAATATAGAGATTATATTAAATTTAGTAAAGATCTTCGCTTTATAAATTACGTCTAACGTCTTTTTAATTAATAATAATAAATATTACATTTTAAATATTATATTATTAATGCCCCGGTAATTTATATAAATATAGATTCCGCCTCTTAATTTCTTTATTAATAAAATAGGCATTGTAAAAATAGATTGAAAAAGCTAGATAAACTTCTTCTTAAAGTTCTTATCGATCTACTTCTTAATAATAATAACCTTAATAGACGATATAGGCCTAGGTTTAGCGTATAGTACCTACTCTCTTAACTAAAGTTCGATCTTATAATTATAAAATTAATAAGGGGGGAGTTAATCTACTAGTATTAATAGAAAGGTATCGACGTAGGATTAGTAGTAAGGTAATAATATTTTATTAATTTCCTCCTTAGTCCTCTACAGCTTATCCGCTTTATTTATAAATTTTTGTATATCCTCTTCTAAAATTTTGGCGAGGTATATACGTCGAATCGTCGCTTTATAGAATAAGGCGTCTTTTGCAAGGTCTCTTATTAATATAACTACTCGTATAATAATTATTACTTTCCGTTTAGTATTAAATCCGTACTTCTCCGCTATATTATTAATAAAATTGTAAAAGGATAGTAGAAAGTCCTTCTTATACTACTCCTCTCTCCCTTTAATAATATTTTACGCTACCTCGTATATAAAATCCATTTCGCTAAGCTCTAAAAATACTACTAGTTATTCGAATTACGTATAATTAATTATATACGGCTAAAATTAATCTCTTTTATAAATAAAATTAAAAGTAATAGTATTTAATTTACAAATATCCGTAGGGTTAACTTTATCGTTAACCGGTTTACTAAGCTAAATTAATATTCGATAATCCTTTACTAATATATACCTCCTATCTAATTTAGCGTAAAATTAATATAATACGTCCCTTTTAATCTTAATTAGTACTATAGTAGTACTAATAATAAATTTAACTTTTGCCCCCGCCCGGTAATCGATAAGAGCGTAGTATAAAATTAATAGTAATAAAATTTCCCTTTTATTCTTAAACGTAGAGGTCTACTCTTCGGGTCTTTTATCTTTAGATTAAAGTCCCCTAATAAGCAAGCTCTCGCCCCCCGCCCTTAAGATCTCCTCCTTATAGAAATAACTCCTAAGGATAGTATTAATACTATTTTTAAGAAGGGTACTACCCCTTTTATAAGGTATAGATAGTATAATACCCTTTTTAATAGAAGTAGGGGGAAGAGGTGCCTTTTTATAAATACGAGTAATAGTAATAGAAATAGGGCTAGAAAGCACTCGAAGCGCTTCTATTTAATTATTAGAGAAACTTATTAGTAAATAGCGGTTATAATAATTAGGATGACTAAACTATATTCCGCTATTCTTGTAATTAATATTCGGTTTATAGGTTATTATTTAAAAATAGCCTAAGATAATAAGGTATTTCTTATAGAAGTTATATATTAAAAAGGTAATAGTCTTTTTATAATAACCAATTTATAGCTTTCCCTTTATTACCGTTTTAATAATACTTTTAACGTTGCTATTTACGAATATTAACTTTTTAGGATAAAGTAATAGAAAACGAGGGAAATTATATTCTTAAACGAAAGAGTAGTCGATAAAAATATATACAGAATACCCGCTATTAATAAGAGTAATATAGTAGTTTTTATACGTACTAGTAATTATATACGTAAATAATAGAATTATATTTAGAGGAATAGTATTATTTAGTAATTAGATCCGTATTTCCTCTAAATTAACGAAAGGATCTTATTTTTTCTACAATATAATTAACCGGCTAAACCTCTATATACGATTAGGTATAGAAATTACTCTTTTTCTTAATTATTATAATATTCGCCGCCTATAATAAGTTTATTAGGGTTTTCGGTATTAATAATTCTAATAGCTTAGATTTCTACTACATTTTCTCCTCTACTTCCTAATCTACTCCTACTATTTCCTCTACTATTCCGACCTCTTCGTCCCTTATCCTTATTTTTCTTCTTTTCTTTACTAGTAGGGACCCTATTAGTACAAGGTTTACTACCTTAATTAATTGAATTAAAGTAATTATAAATTATATATCCCTACTAGCCGTAACGATAGTAGAGTCCTTTCTCCCTATATTCCCTAAAAACCTCTAAGTCGAATATAGTAAATAGATTTACTATATTTAGATCTATTTAGTTTCCTCCTTAATTTATTATTTTATTATCGGCTGAAGTAGGAGGAATAAATTTATTACCGCTATTATTATTACCATTAAATTTATTACTACTACCCTTATTAGTAAAGTTAATCGAAAAACCGGTTATAATTTTATTATAATATTCGGCGTCCTCGATCTTCCTATTAACCTTTTTAATTAATTATAACTATTTAGTATATTCGTCGTTACCCGGGAAATCCTAAAAGACTAAAACTTAATAGAACTTTTTATTAATCTTATTACAAAGGTAATGAATTTTTATAGTATTAGTAAAATTATATTTATCTATAAATTTAATAAATTCGATTTCGAAATACGGGAACAGTATACCGTCTTAGTAGAAGTCGATTAAACGTTTATAGATATTTAATTTAATATTTACGTTATCATACCAATTTATTAGGTATTAAAGAAAGATTTCGCCTATTTTCTACGGCTATTAATCGGAATTAATAAAGAACTCTTTAATTTTAGTAAAATTACTTTTAAATACTATGCGTAGATTTAATCCTAAATAGAATATAGCCCTTACGATTTTAATCTACTTATTAGAAAAATAAATTATATCGAATTCTTAAACGGCTTTAATTTAATAGCGCTACGAGCGGAAAGTATTATAGTATTTAGTATTATCCTTCTCTTTATTAATAAAAATAAGAGGGTCCTCGATAATACGCTTAAGAAGGCGAGCGGTAAGGGCTGTCGAAATTATTATAGGCGTAATTAAAGCGCTTTCGTTAGAAGTAGTAGGGGTTATTAAGGGGGCGTTAGAAAATATAGTAGTAATTTATTCGTATAAAGTAATAATAACCTATTAGATTTCTTAATATTATTATTGAACTTATTAATACTCTATAACAACAGTATTATAATTAATAAAAATTCGGGCGAATATTCGGCTAAATACGTTAATAATAAATTAAAACGCCGGCTATTAGTTAATATTAGTAGTAATCTCCTAATATTCCTTAAGTACGGGAGAAGGGTGGAAATTAAATATAATACCGTTAACGAAGTTCTAAATATTGGGAGTAACGTCTAAAATAGATAGTACTACTTCTATAATAATTATATTATTAATTAATTCGTCGTTAAGAAATTAGAAAAACATACCCAAATTATAAATATTAAATTTAAATCCGGACCTTAAGCTAAACGTAACGTAATTAAATAAATAGATATTATTACTATTACTACTAGCGAAGTAGTAATTATAATTATAATTATTATTTTCTACTACGTAATTCTATAGTAATATAGAGGAATTATAGTAATAAGAAGGCGTAATTATAATAGTTAGCCCGCATTTAAGTTATAGCTCTAATAAATCCGCAGTTCAACGAAGCAATTCTATATACCGGGGTCCGCAACTAACGGCGACTTCGATATAGGGGATAGACTATATAGCTAAACGCCGTACGACTCTAAAGGTCGAAAAAGATATATATAAAACGCAATAATTTAAAGGTATAATTAATTATTACAGTATAAAGGTATAAGGTAAGTAAGAATAAATATAATTGTATAAGGAGAGGAAAGGGGAAGGTCTAAGGGTATACTCTAAAACCAACCTTTATAAATTAGTCCTAATTAATAACTTTATAATAATCTTATAAGCATTGTAGAACTAGTACTACCGTTGTATAGCAATAACGATTAAAGCCATTACGAACGCTATAATGGCTTTATATAATGGTCTAAATTATAAGCTGATCTCTGGCTCAGACCTGGTGCTATCGCTGCTATGAACCGTTACAGGGTTAACCCTGTGACATAGACCGACGACGCTATAATTAAATTAATAGATTTTATTACCTTTAATTTATAGGAGTACGAATACAACTGTATTAACTAATTGTATAATACGAAGGTCTACGAATCCTTTAAAATTAATAACGCTAATATTCGAAAATAAATATAGGAATCTATATCCCCCTCCTATAAAACTAGTAATTTTCTATCTCTTTAATCTATAACCGAATAATACGCTAATATTAAGGATAATTATAATTATAAAGAGGAGGATGCCTAAATTAAAGTTCGCTAGAAGTATTATAATTATTTAAAACTATTATTAAGCGAATTAAATAAGAAGGACGGAGGGATAAGTAAGTAGATAAATAGTTAGGACGCTATAATAATTAATATAATCCGCTATAATATTCTAAAGGTTATTATAGTTAACGCTTAATTTAAAGACCTCTTAAACTATCTACGGCCTATTAAATCTACTTAAGTATTTAATATTTCTAAATACTTTAACGAGAAAGTAACGGCTAATACCTTTAATTTTTATTTAATATCCGGGGACTTCCGCTATAAAGGACTAAACGAACGACTTCCTATTAGCGCTAATAAAATTAAGGGCTATAAAGGAGTATTTAGTATAAATCCAACCTTTAACGGTTTATAAAATAGTAGTACTAAGGATAAGGATATTTAATTTAATAGGACTTAGAATTATTATAAAAGAAAGCGCGAGGCTATAGCCGTAGATTTCTTATTATTATCCTTAAATATTCGCTATAAAGCGTATTAATAAGGTTTTTATATAATTAAATATTATTAATATTTATTCCCTTCTTAGAAGATTAACCCCAAATAAAAGCCTATTAAGAAGGTTTAAGATAAAGTTAATAAGAACTTCTATAACGATTTAGAGTTAAAGCGAGAAGTCGATTACTACGAGTAGGAGATAAAATAAGGTAAAAACGGTAAAAAGGGCAATTAATTCTCTAGCGAAAGCTTTTAGGAAGTTATAGCTAATTATATAATAGTTGTATATTAGGCGGCTTTCTAAATAAGAGAAGGAGATTTAAATTTATACCCTCTTAAAAATAGCGCTTTCTTCGACTCTAATAGCTCTCTCTATATTTTTAACGAAATTAGCCGCTTTATTAACTTTTATTATACTCTTTATAATAATAGCCTCTAAACTAGAAATTCCCGTATTTTTATTAAAGGATATAGCGATATAGATATTATAATTTAAGGATATAGAGGTTCGAAGAAGCTCCGCCTCTATAATATAGCCTTCTACCCCGACTTTATAATTAACTTCGTCTCTTTTTATCTCTTTCGTAAAAAAGGACTCTATTAAAATTAAAGACCGCCTAATAATTACCTATAGGGCCTAGATTACTCCCTCTTCTACTACCTTATAATATAATACCGTTAAATTATCTTTAAAGACCTCTCCCTATCTTTTTTAAGAGCCGCCTTCTTTACCCGGTATAACCAATTCAATTCCTTTAACGGCTATAAATACTATAAGAAAGAGGCTATTATTTAATATTACCGCTTCGGTTATTATAGCCTTTAAATATTAAATTACTTTATTAACGTTATTAGCGCTCGTCTTAAAGGCCCTTCTACAATATACTATAATATTTATACTATATTAAAGATTAAACGATAAATTAGTTATAAACCCCGCGATTAAAATTATAACCTAAGAAAAAGACTAGCTATAGACTTCCTCGACTATATAAAGAATCGCCAAAAATACTCTAACGTTATACTTATTACCTATAAATATATTAGGTATATCTAAGACTACTATATAATAAACCGGAAAATTATAATTATTACCTCCTTCCTCAACGACCTCTTTATAATATTAAATATTCGATATAATATCTAGCCAAAAATTATCGAATACAATAATAAAATTAGCGGATCCTATATAGTAAAATAATTCCTCGTTTTAAGAAGTATAATAATTAAACCTTCTACTCTATATATTTAAGTATAAAATAGTAGTGCAAAGCGTTCGGGAAATATAATTAAGGAAAAGGGTAGAATAATAACTTAGAATTCTCGTTTTACTAAAGATCTATAGTTAGAAGTCGTCTTTATAATAGTCTATCTTATTAACTAATCCCCTAAATTCCTTTACAATTAGAAATCCTTATATAAGCGTTTTTATATATTTATTATTAAATAAAATAGTCTTAATATAATAACCCTATGCAAGCTAGATATCGTATACCTTCGCGTTTATAGTTATAAAGTATATATTATAATTATAGCCACTTAAAAGAAAGAGGAAAGGAAGTAAAAGATAAACCCTAAGGTATAAATCGGTTATTTAATCGGCTACACCGCGTCGTTAATCTACTATATTTAAAACTTTATTACTAATTCGATTATTAATACTTATAATATATTATTTAACGAAGATACGCTCTACTCTAAAGAGGTATTTATAGAGGCGTAATCCCTAAAGATCTCCTCTAACGAATTTACTATATTATTTTAAAAATATAATTAAACAGCTCTAGTATTAGAAATACTTAATTTCGTCGGTAGTCGAATCGATTTTAAAGATGCCTAAACGTTCGATATCTCCGGCTCCCTTCTCGAATTTAAATAACCCCTTTAAAAAGAAGAGACCAATTAAGCGTTTCTAAAACTTTAGCCAAAAATTTCTAATACCCCCGTAGAAAGGATATCTATCGACTTTCTCCTCAATAATTATCCTACTCCTCTAAATACGCTACTAATAAATAAACTACCTCTAACTTCCTTCTTCGCCGGCTTCTATTTAGATCCTCGTACTAAAGACGAAATATATAACGGCTTCGAGCCCTAAAAGGCCGCTTTCAACACAAGCCGACTTTATTAACTCGTAATTATATTTAATAGTAAGACCGTTACAAAGGCGGAGTTATAGCAATTTATTTATAATAATAAAATTATTATTAAAGAGGAGGTCGAATCCCTAATCTATATAAATAAGGTCTAGTCTATTTATAAGTACTATTTCCCCTTAATACTTAAGAACTATAAATTTTTTAACTATTACATCCTTAGAAACTTCTTTAAATAAGTAGAGTAAACCTATTTCGATAACTATAAAGAAATAAGGATTTGGCTAGAAGTCGATAAAGATAAACCGCGTTCTTAAAATAAATAGATCTTCAATTATATATAGGTATACGTATATAAATTCTTTAAAAATAATAAATTTAATAAAGTCAAAATACATTTCGTCGTATATAGAAATTAATAAATAAAAAAAGTAAGGTAGGAGACGTATACCTCTACCCTCGTTAACCGCTTATTTCATACCTTTATTACTATAACCGCTCAATTCAACCTCGAATTTATTTAATATAATACCGTTAATACTTTTATTAACGCCTATATAAATAAAAATATTTATATACGTATACCCCTAAGGTATAAAATCCCCGGTAAAGTCTTTAAAATATTTAAAGCGCTATACAGACTATAGAAATCTCCGCTCCTCTAATAACGAAAATTTATAAATATTTTTAAAATAATAGATTTCGAATTAGTCCTTAAAGAGCCGTATATCCTCGTTAACAACGGCGTCCTTATTTTCTATTACATCGATAATATTATCTTTATATATAACCCTAACAAAATTACTACTATAAAAAGATATATAAATAACTTTAATTAGTAATACTATATAATTAGAGGAAATGAACTATAATAGTTCTTAGGTATCGAAGTTATTCGAAACCGTTAAGTAAGAAAAATCTAATTATTTTAACGTTCGTACCTATAAAAGATCTACTACCTTACAAATATTAAACGTATTATTTCAATCTTTATATTTAACGTTAAATTAATCCCCTTTAAAAGTAAAGTATTACTATACTTAATATACCTCTATTAAATTAAAGTAGGCTTAATATTATACGCCGCCGTTATTATACGACTAAATATTACTTTTACTATTAACCGTCTCTCTAAATACAATTATAACCCCAATCTAAATTATTATAAAACTATAAATAAAATACTTTATTACCTCTACACTACCGCAAATATAGTTCTATACTATAAAGGAAATCAAATTCTCCGTATTATTTCAAATTCTTTATTTATAAATAATTCCGCAAATCGTAAAAGCTCCTAGGGATTTATAATATAATTTTTTAGAGGATTAATCTACTAAAGTACTACTAAATAAATAATAATAACTACTTCTACGACTAAAGTAAAACTTATCGCCCTTACTAATATAACTAAAGAAACCCTCTTTATAATAAGACTTATTACCGGCCTTACAATAAAGTTGGTTAATCCTATCCCTATTCTAAAGTATAATAATAAATAGACTATTAAAATTCTAATAGTAGAAGCTATAAAGCTAGTAACGAAGCTTAAATATATAGATATTTATAAATATTAAATAAAATAAGAGGTATTCGCTAGAAGAATCAAAATTAAATATTTAGAGACGGCCAAAATACCTATAAACGGTTTAATAAAGGTATTAAACTTCTAGAAATATATAGCGTTTATAAAGCTAGTCGGTATAGATTTAGTAAAGGATAAAGAGTTAAAAAGACGGGAGAATGTAATAGTATATATCGAAATAAATAAAATTGATAAGGAGATAAACCCTGGGATGGTCGTGTAATGCTGTGAATGGCTTCATTTCTAGTCAATTTTGGGCAGTTTCGCCTCTATAAGGCTTCAATTGGGGAGGTGTATTAGTTTAGGGTGTAGATTTGGCCAGTAAGAAGAGGGCTCTGTAAGAGGACTAGCCTCCTAGCTACCTAGAATCTGGGTATAGACCTCCCTAATACTCTAGAGCCCCCAACTCTGGTTCTACAGTACTCTTACACAGAATCAATAGATTTTACCCACTTTTTATTGAACCGTGCATTCTGACAGTTTCTTGTCCGTGGTCCCCTAGCCGGTTGCAAGCCAAGGTACAGACCAGTCAGTACCTTGGTGTGGGCACATGTACCCTTTTTTTGGTCTCTTCATAGGGCCGGCTCAACAGCGCTTGTTTCCATGCTAGCGGAAACCAACCAGAAGATACGATGATCCGAACGAAAACCGTTGAAGGTTGGCCCACGTTTTTAGGGCGGCGCAGTACCTGCGTTGAAGGTCGCCAACTCATGTCTTTCAAAAAGGCTCTTACATGGCTGGCCAACTCGAGCGTGTTCTGGAACTTTTTGTGTTAACCATAGGCGGTTGTGAGCTCGTGAGGGTCTCATGAAAGGGTTCGGCAGTCAGAGCTGGTCTGAGTCTGAGTCTGGAGGACGTGATATGTGACTAACTCGGGCCCGGGTAAAGAGTAAAACGCATCCGTTTGTTGAGAAAGGGAAGTATCAGACGAGTCACTTTGACAGGCGGACAGGTCGGCCGAATTCTCATCAGCCCGTCTTACACATGTGGTTCATACCAACAGTCTAAACCCTTCAGCTGGCCGATTAGGCAACCTCGAGATGCTCTTGTCTTGTCAAACTAAACGCCCAACTGCAAAGAGGCCCTGCATTTTCCGTGACATGAAGCCAACCTGGTATGCGGCCGGAAGAGACCCTTTCTGCATAGTTCAGTGATCAGTGGGTATAGGTACTTGTCTCGCGGTGGATATTCTCCATGAGGTATCAGATCAGGAGATGTCGGCGTCAAGGAAGCCTTGGAAGTGTGACTGCTACACACAGCTAAGGTGCTTATTGAGCGAGGGTGACAAGTCCTCGAGACGGACCCGAGGAGACCCTCTTGTCGTTGAAGATTCTCGAACACAGCAGGAGGCAACTTGATGCTTTCTCAGCAGCATAGCAGCAGGGTGCCGAGAGAGGGTAAGGTGTTCTCTGTAGGTATCCGTGTCTCTCGGGAGTCCTGGCAAGGCTACCTCTAGGAGAGATCTCGTGGTGGTACCTGTAGTACCCACACCTGTATGTCTTTTGCCCTGTTGAACAGTTCGGGACTTGAGACTCTGCCGCCAGAACCGGGAGAAACTTCTCGTTTCACCTGGGACGGACCCTGGTTGCCTCTATCTTTTTCTGGACAGCCTTGTGACTAGATCAGCACGAGGATGTACAGAAAAAATCCAGTGATTTGTTCGAGTCTCTGTGAGAGGGAAAACGGTGACCCCTCCATCCCTCCCTTGGACGGCATTCGGCGTAGGTAGTGGATGCCTTCGCTCGCTCGCCAATGGCGCAACACTGAAAAGTCTCAAGCAGGCCGCGGCGGCGGATGACCCTCGACGGTGACTTGTGCAGGGCACCTGACGGGATGTTTTTGGTTGGATTGGGATGGGTTGGAGGGAACGAGGATGGGATTCCTTCTGCCCCTCCCCCGCTTTTCTCCTTCCCGTCATCATTCTTCAGCCTTCTGAATCCCTTCATGATCCATCGTTTCTTGATGTCGTCAACTTGTCTCTCATGTTAATTCCACCGAGTACGTTAAACGAAAGTCATCCCTATCCGGCGCATAATGCATCTTGCACCTGCAGAAAATTTTCTCTTCGGATCGCATGGAACTTGTTGTCCTTCAGATCTTCGGGACTTCGGGTTGAAATGGAGAGACGAATCTGCACAAGTGATGCGCTGAAAAATGACTTGCAGCAGGGGACTCACACAACTTCACAAGCACCTGGCAGCGGGACCCACTTTTCTTAGGAGCCTGCCGCTTCAACGCTTGTGCCCAAACAGAGGGGGCATTTCGTCATCGGTCAACAGGCCAAGGAAACCATTGCGAAGTCCCTGTCTTTTATTTTTCATTCTTTGCCTTTGGTTGGAATCAAGAATTCAACCTTCCAGTTTGACAAAACGTGTCTCGGGTTATTCTTCACCAGCACATCCTTCACGCTTCGATGATCCCTCATCTCCGTTTCATCCTTCCTTCCCCCCCTTCCCCCGTCCCTCATCCACCAATAGTGTACCATTTCCGTTTCGTTTCTTCCATCTTCTCCATCGTGTGGATTTCGCTGACGGGAGATCACCACTTTGACCAAAAACCCCTGTCTCTTCTCGCGTCCCAGTGTCCAGCAACAAGTGGCTGAGGCATTGGCGAAGCTCAGCCTCTCTGGGGCTTCTACACTACAGGTTCTCAGCCCGACCTCAACTGCGACCACTGATGTGCGCAATGTTTTGCAACTTCCAACCACATGAACATGCCGACATTCCCGCGTGAGCGCCACGAGCACGAGCCGAGCACGAGCAGCGAGCGGCTTGAGCGGCATGTTTCTTGGCAATCACGGGAAGGCCAAGAGTGACGAACGGAGGGGACTTGGCGGGATGATCACCAAATCATCATCATTTTTCCTGAAACTTCCAGAGTTAGAGAGGCTCCGAAATACTGAACAGTGGATTGATTACGCGCCATCATCAACGGTCTCGAGCGTTACATACAACCCCCGAAGCCGCTGGCACCCTCGAGCGAGGCCAACCTCACCCAACAAATGTGAGGAGAAGTTCTGCGACTGCAACGCCAAAACCGCGCGCTGCTCAAGCTGCTGTACGTCGACACACTCTATACCTCTTGTCTTCTCGACCCCAGCAAGCAGAGAGAGACCTGAATGATGTGCAAAAACGTTTCCTATTACCTGATACGTGGAACAATATCCGCGAATGAAGTCCATTATTAGCTCTAGAATTTCTGACAACTGGTCCTCTCTATTCACAACCTGTTGCCCTCCCGAGTCATGAAACAACCTTGATGAGCAATGTCTTTTTGCTAACCACAATTGTGCCTGTCTGCCTAGTAGGTACCGCCCAAACAGCTACCAACTCATAAAGTTAAGTTGCCTCTTTCCTTCCTTCTCTCCATGTCATAGTACACAGAAAGCCATCCCGAGACAAAACTTCCTTCCTTCCCTCTAACACTTATGTACTCATTTACTCGCAATTTCATCCAGACTTCAACTCGCCACCCCAATCTGCCCTGGTTCCTATACCATCCGGTAAAAGCAACCCCGCAAACAAAACATACGCAGCCGACTAGACACGCAAGCAAGCACCATCTCTGAGTGCATTATCAGAGTGGCTTGCTTCAACAGGGCTGAAAGGCTCTCTACAAGGCTGTTGTACGGTTCCTGACGGCTGATCCCGAAACTCGACGATAACCATTGTCCACGACACTTACTGCGGTAACGAAGTGCCTGACTTCCCGTCTCCTCATCATTGGGCTGCCGAGAAAGATGGCGCCGCGCTGTCAGGTGTCGGGCTTTGTCTGCAAGTTGTTAGGTATCAATCTTTGATGACTGACAATAGGTTTGTGTAACTTTAAGTCTTAGGCCAAGGAGACAGCAGAGATCGTTGACTCGGTTGATTGTGATGTGGAATCTGGCTGAATTGCTGGTGAGAGCAGTAGACCACTTGACCATGTAAGGGCAAATAGGCTAGACTGGAGAATGAACCAAAATTTGAGGTTTCTAGATAGCTTCTGGACCTGTCAGACCTAGCCTGGTGAGCCGACAGTGAAGTCGAAGAAAGGACTTGGTCAAGGTATGCATTTTGAGGGCATCCGGATACCGATAATCCCCATGGCTAGATGTAGTAAACATACCTCTCTACGCAATTGCTCGTCTACGACTGTCGATTCCCTCTGCATATTATCAAGTGCTGGTATTTCCATCCTACAGTCCTACTAGCCTCCTAGCATAGCATAGCCGCTCGTTATACCCGGAGCAATTTGCAGAACCGGTTGTATGAACACCAAAAAGACCCGCATCAGCTCGCCCACCTCACCTCCTCCCCTCGAGCAAAACAAAACGAACCCTGGACCACGCGTGTTGTTCTCCTGTCGTCCCCTTCCTACGCTGCATGCTTCAGATCCTACACCCTGGGCCTGCCACTCTATCCACCGCAACGACAAAGGGAAAAACAAGTTTTTAGTGAGTGAAGCGATATATGAAAACCGAGAAATGAAAAAGGACGGGAAACGATTATGTTGTTGTATTGTGAAACCCTAGGCGTACCGAGGCAGCCATCGCGATGACGAAAATGGACCGGTGTTCGTGCACTAGAAGAAGATATAGGCCAGCAGGAAGCTAACCAAGCAGAGGACCGCCGCAATCTGGATTGGCACTCCCTCCGTGCCTTGCCTCGCTGATTGCGCGAGGTCCTGGGCGGTTGCCTGTACGTTCGACGCCTGCTCGCCCACCGCGTCAGCCACAGCCGCCTTCCTCTGTCTCAGGCCGCTGGAGGCGTCATTCTGGAGAGATGCGATGGTCGCCTGGGCCTTGGCCAACTGTTCCTTCAACTGCTCGTACGTCTCGGAAGCCGTATTCTGTACTGTCGATGCAGCGGCCGCAACAGTCGACTGGAAGTTCTCGGCAAGGTCAGGCTCTTGTTTGATCTCGCGGGTGTCGGCCGTCGAAGATCGGGTCTCGCTGGGGGATGTGAAAGGAGCGGGGGTCTCCTCAACCTGCGCATGTGATTGTTAGTTTTTTTGATCGTCCCTTGCCAGGGGTAGGCGAAAGGTAAACGTACCCGGTTCGAGGTCGAGGGGCGGATAGGGGTGGCAGCCACGGGGGAGGTGGTCTCCTCTCCAAAGGCTGGAAGCCAGAGAACGCGAATCTTCTTCTCCTGAATCTGGGACTTGTCGACACCATCCCACTGTGACGTATTTGTCAGCACTCGTTCATCCTCCTCTGTTTGAGGTATACCCACAATCTGAGCAACGTTGGTGAACTCCTTGTCACCGGTGATGGTAACGGACTGAACGAGGAACTTGTCGCGGCATCGGGCGTCCGAAGGAGGCTCCTGCTTCATGGCCTGGAGGAGGACTGAAAGGGAAGTTAGTCACGAGACCGTAGGTTGGACATGATGTTGAGAAATCGAGTACTGACCGGAAACCTCGACATCGTGACCGGGCTCAATGCGACCCGAGTTGGGGCGGACGCAGTATCTGAAGAGGGTGTTGGTAAGTGTCTGTATCTTTGGACTGGTGATTCGTTTGCGCTACGGCGCATTGCCGAGGAAGGAACGTACTGCTTGGGGGCGGTGGTTTTGACCTGTACGAGGGCAAGTTAGCACATGTGTCGAGCGACCCTCAACCACGACAAACGCGTGTTTATGTCCACATACCTTGAAGGCAACCGGAGAGGTGTTTGGGTTCCTGATCCTAAGGATCTGCGAAACCTCCACAGTAAAGGGCCCTAATTTCTTGTCAGACGATGGGGGATCCTAGAGAATCTGGGCCGGTGGTGCTGTTCGCGACGGGACGTACTGCGGAAACCAAGCTCTTGGGGATCGATTTCGACGGACATGTTGGCGATCGGTTGGACTCTTGGTGGTTTGGTGGTTTTGGGAAATTCTAAAGCGACTTGGATTTCGCGATGGGAAGACGGGAAATGTTGCCGGGGGATTATTGGCCGTCCCTAGGATGCTCGGTGGGGGGAAATAAAGGGATGGGGGATGGAGTTAAACGTATTAGATAAGTTTGCGAAATATGCCAGACAAGGGCAATGCGATTCTGGTTTATCGGGCGCAAACAGCGAGGCCTCGGAGTTCAGTCGTCGTCAAAGGAGAATGTTACGTAGTGAAGATGTGTTAGGTAGCAGCCCGGAGGTGTAGGATGGATGTTGTGAGGTGTGGTAAGGTGTTGCTTCCAAACAAGAAGCTGGAACCTGATAATTAGGAAGACGAAGGACGAAAGGGCTGCCGCCAGATATGATGTGTTACGACATTCGACAGTGACGGCGGTTCGACGCGCGCTGGGACAGACCAACCTGGACACAAGCCAACAGCAGCCTGTTTTCCAGCTGAAGTCGCTGTCAACTTCAGGAGGGCGCCAGGCGACTGGAAAGATGCCAAGACGCCAAGACCCAACCGAGCCAAGAGCATGGGTCCGTGCTGATCTCATACTGGACCCCAACCCCAGAACCTCAGAATCTCAAAAAAAGTGGAAGCTCCGGCTGGGAGCTCTTTTCCCGAGCCGAATTCCATGTCCGCTGGCCGGGCCTGGGGGTTGTCGCGTGGGGTCCACGTATCTCCACTGAAATTAAGGGTCACAGAGTCGGAGAAACAGATGTTGCCGACTGTCATTTGGCTGCAAATTGGGCAAATGTCAGTTTGTCACTGGCTATTTCAGCTGCCAGCTGCGCTAGCATCATTGTCATACGGGGGCCATTGTCTACGTTGGTTTCAAAATAAAATGTGACAAAGTGCAAAAGGTTCGTACCACCTGTAGGCACTAGGCTCGCACCCATGGCGCGTCAGATCGTAAATTCTACTTTTCTTTTAGAACCTTTCTCTTAATATTTAAATAAGGAAAAATTGT